>CM021107.1:58050029-58434077 GCA_007115665.2 Sequoiadendron giganteum | reverse complement strand
CCCTCAACCCCTATCACTTTCTCTCTATCTATACATCTCACCTCTCCCTCCTACCCTCCCTCCCACCCTCTCTAATTGTCTCTATGTAGCGTCTCCCTCTTTCTACGTACCTCTTGTTCAATCAATCCCTACCACCCTCTCTCACTCCCTCTCTCTCACACTCCCTCTCACTACCTATCTCTCAAGTCTCTCCCTCTCACCCCCCTCACACTCTCAAGTCTCTCCCTTTCCCACCCTACCTACATAACCCTCTCTTTCTCTTTCTCTCTCTCTCTCTCTCTCTCTCTCCCTCTCCCTCAATTCTCTCTCTCCCACCCACCTCTCTCTCTCTTCCTCTCCATCAATTCTCTCTCTCCCTCCCTTTATCCCTCTCACCCCCCCTCTCTCTCTCTCCCTCCCTCTATCCCTCCCATCCTACCTAGCTAAGTCCCCCTCAATCCAACCCCTTCTCTCCCACTCCCTCTCTCTTAAACTCTCACTTCGACCCCCTCTCCATCTCTCTAGACTCTCTCTAAATTATCCCTCCATCTAAAGACATACATAAATGCATACATACAAGCATAATACATTTGCACATATAATCTTACATCCATACAAGCATACATACATACATGTACATAAAAATATATCAGCATACATTAATATATTAGCATTTTACATAAAGTAAGACATAACGCGAGCACGTTATAATGCGCTCACGTTATGTGCTAGTAGACATGTTCCCCGCAAAAGCAAGAACCATGACAAAAGTGAGATATAATGCGAGCGCGTTATAACATGCTCTCGTTATAGCGCGCTCACATTTTATCTTACTTTGAGAATTACCGAACTTTAAGCTTGGTATTGCCTTGGAATTCCAACCCAAATGTTTGAAGGGCATTTTCAACGATCAGAGACGTGTTTTTAAAAAATCCACCATATTTCTCATAATCGAGTTCGTGCTCACCATCAGGATTGCACATGGTTCAATATCGAAAAAATCGAGCACATGGGTAATGTTGGGTTACCTCTTAGCTATCCAATGATATAATTTTTTTCACTTTCTGAAAATGTTGAGTCTTTCATCTATAATTTATTTTATCTATATGTCTTTTTTTTGCCAAAACGCAGCATTTGGTATTTTTTCGTTATAAATTAACCATTCATCAATTTTTCAAATAAATTACATTTTTAGAAACTAGACTCCATTCTATAGATTTAAAAAGTTAAAAGAAAAAAAAATAAATTAGTTTCCAAAATTTGTAGGGGTAGCATGGCCAAAATTCTATTTTCAGGATATGTCCACTTTGCAAATTAGTAAAAAATCAAATATTCATTAAAAAATTATCAGAAAAATTGTGCATCAACTACATACTATTAGCTAACTTCTAACTGTTGCAATTTTAAAAATACTAAAAAAAAGTTCATCGTACGAGGGTCGTACAAGAGTTGCTATGCTATGTTTTTCTGACAAAAACAACACCAATTTGTGTACGTCCCTCATTTGAACCCCTTAATCTCAATCATTTTCAAAATAAATTAGTAGTTTAGAAAGTAGACTCAGAGCACTTGAATCCTTCTTTTTGTTCCATCTCAAAATTTTGAGTCTAAGTATCCTCAATTTCACATCCAAGGTCAGTATTTCCTGATTTCAAAAAAAAGTTGTGCACTTAAGTCCCCTTTTTGGGAACCGTCTTGGTGCACTTACCCTGATATAAGGTGTTATAAGGAGTTATTTGCACTTGTGTTATGAATTAATAAATGTCTCTTTGTTATTAGTATAGTTTACATGTCTTGTTCATCTTAAGATCTTACCACATATGCTTATTTCTCTTATCGTATCCTTCAGAGTATAAATTGAATATATAAGAGGTCTTGGGCTATAGATCTCTAATCTTTACTTCCCATTCTTCTTGCCAACATGGGATACCAAAAATGATCCAAAATCACCTTTTGGTCCATTGTCCATATAACATGAGTGTGCTATAATATCCTCATGTTATATTGTATTGATATTATGGTTCAATAATGGCTTGGTCACTACCCAACCATAATGTGAGTGAGTTATAATGTGAGCACATTATAACATGAGCACATTATAACATACTTACATTATGAACAAATTAAAAAAAAAATCATTTTTTAATATTTTTCAAAACACACCTCCATTATGAAAAACATAAAAAATAGTCTAAAATCATGTTATTTGTACTTTTTTTAGAACACAAACATGTTATAATTCTACCACATTATAATACAAGTTTTTCATAGTAAAAGAACATAATAATTCACTCACATTATAAATTTCTTAGAAACTACCAATCCAAAGAGTTGGATTGCATGTCAATGACCAAAGACATGTTTTCTACAAAATATAGAAAAACATCTAAATGTCAAGTGTGCTCTCCATCATGTTTGCATTTATTTCAATGTTGATCTAAAAAAATAGTATAATAACATCAAGCTCTCTCTTACCTCTTTAAGCATATATTTTTTTTCTACATTTTGAATATGTTAAATTTTTTTTATCTTTAATTTCTTTTGTTAGTGTCTTCCTTTTCTTCTAAAAACTTATGTAGAGTATTTTTGGTGGCATTTTTATTCATTTATTTGAATTTGAAATAAATTACATTTTTACATTATAGAATCTATTTACACATTCAAAAAAATTTGGAATCTAATTAGGTAACAAAAAAAATTAGGGGTGCGCACACTCAACTTTTTATTTTTTCAAGATGTGTCCACTTTGAAAATTAGTAAAAATTTATATATCCATTAAATAAAATTAGGAGAAAAATTATATAAAAACTAAATAATGTTAGCTAAATTTCCACCAAAGATATTTTTGAATACTAAATTATTTTAGCATTTTGGGGGAGCAGAACATATTTTATGTTATATTTTTTTCAACAAAAATATGAGCACTTTGTGTGCTCCCCCTTTTTGAACCTCTTAATCTCCACTATTTTTTAAATATGGTATTTGAGAAGCTAGATTTTGAGCACTATGAATCTTTTTCTTGTTGCATCTTCAAATTTTGAGTGTCTTTCTTTAGTTTCTCATCTAAAGATTTCATAAATACTAACTTAAAAAAAAAAGTGACCACTTTTTACCCCCTTTTGGTCCTCCTTTTCCATGCACATGTCCACATATGACATATAATAAATTAGCACTAATAAACACATAGGGTAGTACCATATTTCCTAAGTCAAAACTCCAAATGTTGCACTCTAGGATAGATTTATCAACATGACTATGAGAGTATTTGAAAAAACCCACTCATTTTGATGAAATGATAGCATCACTAATTTGTTAAATTTATCCTAAAAATTTTTGAATAAAATTCCAATGAAAATTTTCAGTTTATCCCTCTTAGATGAGCCAAGAAATTGATTGAAGGGATCATTGTCTAGCCTTCTCTTAATTATATTAAATTGGGTTGATACAATACACATTTTAGAAACTTCTAAGTTCTTTTGTTTAACACAAAGGATGATAAAAAATATAGCAATGGTGAATTAAACAATTATGTTTCATTTAACAGAATAGAATATCATCTAATTTTAATTATGCAACCTTTAGCAATTTGAAACTTGTGGAGAATCCCTAGTTATAGGTGACTTATCCATTACCAATTTATTTTAGTAGCTAGATGATGGAATGAATTGAATTTTGTGCCATAGAAAAGGTGTCAACCTTGAACTTTTACAATCACCTTGAATTCTCCATTTTCAGCTAGCTTTGATTTTGAACAATTCTAAAAAGTTTTCATGAAATATTTTTATCCTTCACCATATCTTCACATTGAATGTAACTAGAAAGTTAGATGCATTAATAACATAGATAGATAAATTCTTTAATTTAATTTGATTATCAGTCATTGATCATATTATATGAGTATAATTAATGGGTAGCACATTCCATATAATTGATGATAGAAAATAATGGTGAGCATAAAATTTGGGTCTCTACTTCTAAATTTAGCACCTCATGAAAGGCACACATAATATGTGGCCCAATAGAATTCAAGTAATCATGATATCAATGACACACTTCGGTTGTTGTCTGAGTAGAAACTATTATTTTATCCCCAATACATAGCTCATTTGTGAACTAGGGACCTTCCAATGCTAACACACTATAATGAATTTATGTGCTACAATAGAATTTTTTCATATATACAAGATAATAAAACACCACACCTACCTCAAAGAATTTTCTTATATTACATGTACAAAATAATCATGTCATCACATCATAATGATACACATGCCATAATCAGTAGCATCATTAGACCTGAGGACATGTGCAAATAGAGCATGAGTGTGTAGTTTACGATAAAAATTCTTAACTACCAATATACTATGAAAGCCCAACATGCTATACAATCAAATATTGCCAAGTGGCTAACGACTTGGTCCATATGCAAAGAGAAAAAATAAAGATTGCATATCACACAAAGAAAAGTGGGATCCACCAACACAAATACATTGTGAAGTAGGTGTGTAGTGCAATAAAAGGATACCGCCTATCTCATAATGATAATACCTATTTTATGCATCTCTAATGTAGAAATATTACCCTAAATGACCAATTAAAAGCCTTTATTTAATAAATAAAATAAAATTATACCAATCAAGAAAACCTAAAAATCTAATACCCTAGTACATGTCGTGGTAGACCACACACATACAATATCATTTAAGTATTTTTAACCAAGCACTATGTTGCGAAGGATATAAGTGCTACGATAAAAAGATAACATATGACATTAAAACAAAAGAAACTTAAATCAATGTGACACAATTAAAACCATAAAGCATAAAGCTCTTCATAAGAAAACACTAGTAGATGGAATAAAGGGGTCAATAATGCAACATTTGATGAAACACAAGGATCAATTTGTAAACTTAAGTGAACAATAAAATGCATCCAATCAACACATTAGTTGAAATTGTAACATTAAAGGGCATTAAATCATACAAAAAATAGTTTTAGAAAATAAAAATAAGGGATAAAACCCTAGTAAGCTACAACAACTAAAAACCTTAATGATCAACCTTGCAAAAATGAAAACATTTGAACAAGAGTGAGTGAGTCTATTATTTTAACATGGCAATCATGAATCTATGTCATTATTTTTGATAGAGGAAACATACATTAGGCTTGTTTAAATAAACTATTAGTTGTTCCATTTATAAACTGATTCCTATCAATTTAATTCTTTGTGATAAAGGCTTATTCAAATAAATTTCCAAACAAACTTTATGATATAATTTTAAGACAAAAATATATTCAAATGATGTTCACACCAAATTACTCTACTAACTTAGGCTATGATGTCTTCCAAGAAAGGATTAAATGTCAATTTTAAATAGGGAAACTATATCCACATTATATAGTGTGAATGAGATGGACCTTTAGAGTGAAACTCAATGTTCCAAGCCTAAAGATCACAAACTTGTCCATAGATAACCCATGTATCATATTGTAGAATTGCTTGAACATGATTAGTTGACTTAAATGTATACATGATAGATAGCCTCTTTTATCTCATTATATTTTCTATTGTCTAACCCATGTTTTTTAAATTGATTTTAGCCTATTTATAGAAGTTTGTTTCTTTAGGTACCCACTGAGTAAAACAAATAACAATTCAAGTTGGCATTCAACTATAATGTTTAATATATTATTTGATAGATGAAATTCTAAATATTTTCTTAATATTTCATGTTATTCTTCAAAGTTTTCTTTATTTGGTCTAGTTATTTCTCCTTCCTCTTTGTCTCCAAGGTTTTTTCCAACAATTTTTCTTTGTCATCATTCATTGGAGACTACCAAGACCTCAAATTACTTTATAATACTGAGCAACTTTATTAATATTAACTGCCCTCATTCCTTCCAAGACAATTGACATGTCTTTATCCATCCCTCCCTACCTACTTGCTTCCTTAAGACGTGCCATTAAAATTAGTTGCAACTTTAAGATTTTAAAAACACCTTTCATTTAGGGTAGGAGACCTAGCTTGATTGGCTAAAGCATCATGTTGCAAGCAAGAGGTCAGAAGGTCTAGTCTCCCCTCCCTCCATTCTTGTGGTACGAGAGGACATGTCATACCAGCATCATTGGTCACGAGAAAGACCAAAAAAAAATGTTTACCGAACACACTGCATTTTATAGAAGACTACCTGTTCTTTACACTTAAAAATAAAATAAAACAAAAACCAAACCTTTCATTCTCCAATTAAAACTCTAACTCTACCTCCAATTTTCTATTCACACTATGTTCTCTCACTGTCTCCTAAATCCTATTATCATTTAAAAGAAAAAATATTGGTGAGTGGCATTCCCCATGTAAATGAAATTAGCTCAAAATGTAATAGTTTCTATAACTATCAAAATATAATACAAAGATAAGCCCTCTTCTACAAGAATTTCAACCCATTAGAATATTTATTTTCTATATAAAACAAATTCGAAGTACTTGCCGTTATTTTTGCTGTCGTGTGAAAAAATTTTAGATCCTACACTACCATTTGACATGGCATACGACTCTTAACACCAAATTAACAGCTATAATTCTCCACTCGGCTGGTTTTAAACCCCAATGACGCGGCAAATTTGTTGTAACAGCTCATTATTAGCCGCTTACAAACCGCTATAATTGACGTGACATAACGGAATTGCAGAATGGATTAAAATAATTGCCACGTGGAAATATGGACAGACTTTGTGATTAGCATAGCGACGGTTATACATTATATTCGATAAAATCATATTATTTAATTTTGGGGGCATGAATTAAAGTGTGAATGGTTCCTTTGAATTGCAAAAGTCAAATGCTGATTTATTATTATTATATTCTCCTCCTTCGAGGCAAGTCCTTTTTCAGAAATCGACGATAGAATCAGTGACTAAGAAGCAAAATCATGGTAGGCCATTGTGTTTTTTATTATTATATTATATAACTACCGTAAAGGAGAAAAATATTATATTTTTTTATTTCTTTATGTTCTTTGTATGGACGATTTCAATTCATGATTTTAAGTATATTTTTTGTTTTTTTCATTCATTGACTTAAAATTTAATCTATTTTGTTATATGATATTTTTAATGTATTTTGTTTTTTAATATTGTCTATCTTAAATTAATTACAATTGTGATTTTATTTCTTAGTTTGAATTGCAAGGTCTATTGAATTCTTTGATTCGATTTTTATTTTTTAAATTATATTCAAAGGTTGATAATTCTAGACATGACGATTATCTATTGGTGTACATACTAAAAAAATTAAATTGTGTGTCTATAGCTTAAATTTAAAGGTATCACTCTATGTCATTCTAAGAGGATTAATTACAAATTGATTAATCGATAGAAGAGGAAAGTGCATTCACACATATTTCTCATTAATATTTATAGATTCTAGCAATTAACTACTTCACATAACTATCTAACTCCATGGTTTACTCTATATCTTATCATTGGTAACTTAAATTTGAGGCATGAGTGTTAACAAGGAAGTTGATTATTCTTTTCTATTGCTTTAACAACCAATCCCAATAGAGCTTCTTGACACCATCCAATTTTTGTTAAGAAAATATCCATCACATAAACCTCTTATGTGGTTAGTAAAGGAATATATAAGCTCTAGACATCATCATGTCATTATGATAGAATCACCATACGTAGACTAGATCATGATAATGTAATTGTATCCCAATATTCGAACTCTTAGTTTCTAACCATATAAGGTCTTTGAGTTAAAATCTAGTTCTAGATTGTTTTCTTTATTCTTTTTGGGATAATGTCATTGATGCCAAAGTTCATATTGTTTTGAAATGGAGATAAGATAAAATTCTAACTCTTTTTTATTTTTAAAAAATATCTATTTTCAATATTAGTAATCATACTTAACTCCACCTGCATACATCCATCTATTCTAATAATGAATTTAGGGATAATGATGCTTTAATTTTCTTTTTTCTATTCATGATGTTCACAAACCTAATAATAGTGTCATCCCTCATATATCTCATGGCATTAATTTGTCTAGATATCCGTTGATTGATGATCTATTGATGATTCCTTTAGTAATGATCTTTGTTATAATTCCCCCACATGATGTTGTTGGTGGCTTCTTGTTTCATGATAATTTAGCTCATGATTTTTCAAATCCATATGTTTTTAGTAGTCCGATCATAGAGGAATTTAGTGGGAATTAAGATACAATGTAATATATTAGTTCACGTTTATAGCTGTCTTACAAGCATATAAATGATGATGACCTCCTTTAATGATTTATTTTATAACTTCAATAGATATCACATGTGAATGGTTTGATTCATTTCATGATTATTATGCATCATTAAATATTTTCTAAAACCCTTTCATGCAAATTTCTTAACTCAACTTATAACATGCTTTTCTAGCATGGATTCTCATGATTCTGTCTCTAGTGGTCAACCCTTAGAATAGATTATGGACTTATCTATATGCCATGTTGGTGTACATCATTTTAAATGTCTATAATTATAGATAATTTTATTCTACCCATTATATATTTTTTCAAAATCAAGATATGCATGATTACCTTGATATTTATCTTACATATCTCATTATCAAGATGAAAAAATACATGGATTAGACATTTATGTAGAAGAATTTATGAGAATATCTTGTAATTTTCACAAGGATTATGTGATAATGGTGTTTAGGAAACTAATTATCAATCCATTATATATTCTTTCAATCATATATAGGACATAAATACACATAATGTGATAGGATAAGCCATTGATGATACCATATTTAACCCCATTTTTCTTTTGCAACCAATATTTTTTCCACTGATTAGAAGTTGTACAAATAAAATAAATTATGAAATTAATTTTTTTTTTTCTAAATGTGTCTAAAGTGATCTCACAAATGAGATACCATGAAATCCATTAGTACATGACATACTTACCTATGCTTCATCAATTGTGAGATGTTGCCTTATGGCCTTTGGCCATAGGGATTATCTATAAGTCTACTTGTAATCTATTTTCCTCAATTGCATACAAATAAAAATATGATATATGTCCTTAGTCATGTATACCTTCATGACATTAGCTGCATATAAAAAAATTCCATGTATATTGTGTTCCTTTGTTTTATTCATTTGTTTATCCAATTACCATTTCCATTGGTTTGTGCATTCAAGATGTACATTATAAATTCTTGTAGTGTCTACAAGAGGCACACATCCCCAACCAAATCCAACATTAGTTGCGCCCTAAAAAAGTAAAATTGATGCTCCTTGTGTTCCCATGTTGCACCGGTGTCTTTATGTTTATAATTGGCATAAGAAATTAATTGTACTATGGACCATTAAAATATTGATTGTACTATAGTCATGCCTCTATCCCTATGTTTATTTTTCCATTTTTTTTCTATTTTGAACTTAATATCTCATGTCAATGGAAACAAATTTACATCTATATGGCCATATATTTTTTTCATGTGTTTTCTCAAGATATTTTCTAACATGTTATTTAAATGCTAAAATATAGACCTACTTTGTGTAATATTTTGGTTGCACCCTCACATCTAGAGTTCAATCCAACTTATGTTATCATATTGGGAGAAAGAATAAATTTTGACATTTATCTTCAAATATGAGAAGTCAAAATGTTTAATTCTATAGCACCCAAATTTGATGGAGCTAATTATTCATTTAATTAAAAAAAAAAAAAAATTCAATCAAAACAATGATATTCATGCAGTGTGTGGTTCCTTTTCTAGAGTTTTTTCTAATAAAATTTATTATTTTCTCTAATGTATTGAAATAAAAGTGATTCTATTCCATAGTGTACTTGAATTCATTATAAAATTAAATATTTCTAATACTAAAAAATAATGCATTTTATAGCTTACAAAAATCTAAAATTAGAACTACATACATACAAAATGATATTTTAAAATGGATTTATTTCATCATTATTAGTTCATATAATTACTAGAACTTACCATGTAAAAAGTCACATTCAATCTCATGAATATACATGATGTAAAATATTTTCTATCAATAAACTAATTTGAAATCACAGTGCCCCATGTGCAACCCTTGTATTTTTATATCTAATGTTGTTGAAATTATGTATAGACACATTTCAAAGAGCTTGAGCTGAATGTTTCCCATCTTATACAATAGTTAATTAAGCCTAAATAATTTATTATAAATAGTTTGGAAAAAGTAATAATTAAAAAAATTCAAAAAGCTATTGTATGGGATGGTGTTCGCATTAGAATGAATTTATATCTTATAAAGCTTATTTTTTATTCCTTTTCATGTTAACATTTTAGACTATCACCATACCTTTTTTATGTTTATATTTTTTTAATATTATATTCATTACAATAATTTTAAATATTTATCAGTTTCTCATAAAATAAACATATAGATTCATATATTTTTCAATATTTAATCAAAAATATATTTTTAATAAATATTCAAAATCTTTAGCATTGAACATGATAAGAAAAAATCAAATTCAACCATAATTTTAAAAAAAAAATCTATAGTATTTTAGAAAGACATGCATGATTAGATTATTTCACAAATCCTTGATTTACTAATGACATGACCCTTAAATACTATTGACCAAAACAACTAGTCACATGTTGCATACATGTTCACTAGGTTAGTTGTAATTAAAAAATTTAACACAATTCATCTATCCTTTATTCTTTAATGGGTGTCCATACACTATTGATATCCCATTGGTTCAACTATAGCCATGGTGTAGGCTAGGTCACTAGTATAAATATCACTTAGACCAGTAAATATGTAATGTAAATTTACAACCTAATTTTTCTATGAATAATAAATGTGTTAAGAGAAATAATCCACAATGATAATAGGTAGGAAAAGCATTAAAGAAAATTAAAAGAGAAATTATTTAGAGATAGAAATTTATTTTTAAATAGAAATACATAATTTTTTTAAATATATACTAAAATTAATGTTCATGTATCATAAATGTAAATAAAATAGTTACATTTATGATACATGGACATAAATTTTTGTATATATTCATTTTTTTTTTTATTTCTATTTAAAAATAAATTTTAACAGTCCCTTTTTCAGTGTTATCATAAATGCAAATAAAATAGTTAAATAATAAAAATAAAATAATTCTTAAGTAAATAAAATATGTTTATTTATTCATGTATTGAATTTTTTTTGTGTATATGTTTTTTTTGTAGTATTTTAAATAGAATTGTTTATCATTTATATATGTATACATCTAAAAATGGTCTGAAGCATTCCGATTAATTAAATACAAATTATTTGATTAATTATCTTAATTTCCTCTACTATTGAATAAATAGAAATATTTATTTATATAGTTCACATTTAAATTCATCTTAATTAAATAAACAAAATTAAATACTTTGTTCGATTTAATTATCACATCCATCTTAAATTAATTAAATAAAGATCAAAACACTTTATTTATTAATTGCCATATTCTTCCATTTAATTTAATAAACAACTATCCTATAGTTCGTTTTATTGAATTATTTATCTCCCTTTTCCTAATTTAAATAAATCAAAAATATTTGAATTAGAGCATAAGGAATATTCCAATCTACATTTCCTCAAAAATGAATTAGATTTCCTATGTCTAATCCATGTCTAAAATATGTCACAATTAATGCTTTGAAACTTCACGAGAAGTTTTGGAGACAAATTGGGGATAGATTTGGAATTTGATCTCTCAATCCTCCTCCATCAATCCTTCCTCTTCTCTTGCCTGGTGTTTTCATGGGTAGAGACAATCTCCATCTTTCTCTCAATCTCCTCCATCTCTCACCATTCAATTCTCCAGATTGAATCCAAGCCTCTCAAAGCTTTCCTTGTGTATTTCTACAGCCAGGAATTCTATAAATACAACCTCATTGAACCAAGAAATGGATCCAGATAATCAAGCTTTTGCACTCTTACTCTGCAAGAATTCAAGCATCAAGCATCAAACATTCACACATCAAGCATCAAGCAATCAAGCTTAAAACATGGTTGCCTCTTGTAGCTACAATTATCTATTTCATGTCAATATCATGCTAGTTTAATTAGTTTATCATTTAGCATTGCATTATCATCATCTCGTTCTTTGAATTGTCATTTTAACAGTCTTATTTGCTTAAACAATTTGAGAGCAATATGACGCTTTCAATTGATTACTGTTTTGAATTGATTCAATTTGTTTAATCATTGATATAATGTCATATTAAGAAGTGTTTTGGTCTTATTCACATATTCACACTTACAGTTTGGCACCCACCATGGGGCATTAACCCCAATTTTATCAAAATTACAATTTTTTGGAAAGTGTCACGCAGGTTCTCGGCATGTTTTTCTTGTAGCGCTTCCATTAAAATTTTTAGCGCTTTTGGTCGCTGTTTTAGTGCTTCTGGTCGTTGTTTTAGCGCTTTCGACTTTAGCGCTTCCGGTCACTGTTTTAGCGCATCGGGTGTTTAAGTGCTTCCATGCCAAACTTCGGCGCTTCGGGGTCCTGTTTCGGCGCTTTCAGGTTTTAGCGTATCAGGTAACTATTTTAGCACTTCAGTGCAATATTCTAGCACTTTTGTAAAAAGCAGTCTAGATCTGACGCATCCGCAACTAGATTTTAATTTTTTTCTCACAGTTGGACTAAAATTGATCAATCTAGGATAGTCACTTCAAAGTTTACTAAAATTGATCAACATAGGATAGTCACTTCAAAGTTTTTCTAAAATTGATCAATCTAGGAGAGTCACTTTCTTGTTTTTCTTAAAGAAAATCTATCAATCCTAGGATAATCATCACATTCTTACAGTAGAAGTTAAAAAGAAAATCATGATTTCTATGAAGCAACACCTTCACATAGATTAGAAAATTTCTTTTTGGGATTTTAAAACAAGACAAACTTATATGTTGTGCTTGTGGTGATTAGGCTTATGCTCTCCCCTTAACTGGGTGACCAAAGTGCCAGATTCACATTTACTTCATGTCATTTACACTTTATTAAATCCTTTAGCAGGCCTGTCGTAGTGGGAAAAAGTACTCACCCTACGGGAAGGACCTAAGTGGGAACAATCAAAGCCAAGTTTTCCAACCCACTATAATAAAAATGCAAGTTGTTGATGAAAGTCCAAATTGATGGTAGTGAGCAAGATAACCATCCCCAAAATATTTGTTCTAAAGATTGGGAGGTCTCCTGAGGGAGTTTATCTATTTGCCACACCAAACAGAACCCTATGTACGAACCATAGAGTAGTTTCTCGGAGAGTCAGTATCCATACATTGTCATACTCGTAGTGCAAGGGGAGGGAAGAATCTACCCCCAAGACACTCACCATATAATTACCAAGGACCGCTTGCTCAAGGGATTCAATATCCACTTTCGTCACTTTGAGTATGTGCCTAGCAATGACAAAAACATGGGTGCCCTCTAGGGGGTGACACTGATGTGTGAGTCAACATAATTCAAGATGTGGGTTGTGAGTATAATGATGACCTACTTGTCCTTAAGTGTGAGTCTATTTGATTTGTGTACAATTGTAAAAAAAAATCATCAAAATCAATAAGAATCATTCGTGATCCTTGAACATACACGATCTTTTCAGTTTTAAAAACACTTATTCAAAATTGCTTACCGTGTTTTCAAAAATTCATTTAAATCAGATTAAAGATCATCCTGAAAACGTCAAGTCAAAACAAATCAAAAAATCCATGCTGCGAAAGTGGAAGTCCACCACGTTTGTCAAGAGAAAAATCAAAGTCACAAAACCCAAAAAACCTCTCAGTTATAGAAATAAATTGAGGAGACAACATTTTCTATATCAAAATCGAAAACTCTTCTTACAACATAGAACATTCATTCACCGATATCACGATTTTGCTAGGGGTCACACATTAGATTACGTGGTAGAGCCGCTCTATTCATGAGCCTTCTTTCAAAAGAAGAGCTCTCACACAATTCCACAACCGTAGTCAACGGATTCATCCTTCTTATCTTTTGCAATCCCTAATATAGTATGCCACAAGGCCAGATCAGATTTTGTAATAAAGAGTCGTAAACTTCTGTTTTTAAGTATTCTGAAAAAACTTGTTTCAGCGCTTCTAGTCGCTGTTTTAGCGCTTTTGTGAAATAGCACTTTCAGGCACTGTTTCAATGCTTCAAGTCTATTTTGCAGCACTTTCGGTAAAATAGCACTTTCATCAAATTCTATAGTGCTTTTATGCACTATTATAGTGCTTCTGTAAAGTAGCGCTCCCATCATTTTCTACAGCGCTTCCAGGCATTGTTCTAGCGCTTTTTGTCAAATATTGCTTCTGTCACCTATTTCAGCGCTTCTGGACTATGTTCCAGTGCTCCTGGGAAATAGCGCTTCTAGTCTCTATTTTAGCACTTTTAAAATAGAGAGTTCAAAATTTTTACCAGTCCATCATTCTATCATTTTATCCACATTTTTCATCAGAATCAAATTTCTTCATATCAGAATCACTGTCTAGGAACCAAAGTCAAAAAGGTTTATAAAAATTTCTAAACTTATCAACTAAAACAATATCTTGCAAATCACAAGTGTCAGAAATCAAATACACAATCAATTACTACACTAAAGTTTCATTATCAGGATACTATCATCCTTCATCATGAAACAAAGTATAGTGATTAAACATTTTAAATATTGTCTCATCAATAAGATCAGTCATCTTATTTGACTTTGTTTAAAAAGGTTCAATTGACACTATCCCACACATAAGATCAACATTTCAGAAGAAAGGGCAAAAACTTTGTGTGCCAATCTTAACTAGGTACCAAAAAAAGAGACTCTTAGAGCAAGAAATTTTAAAATCACAAGAAATGGCAGAAGAAAATCCTTGGAATAATCTAAACCACAATGATAAAAACAAAATAACTTCGAAAGATATCCAAGCGGCTCAACAAGATCCCAAGTTTCACATATTTATGGAGAAAATTTTAGAACAAGACATGGAAAAATATCTTTTAATGTTAGCCGAATCAGGGGTAAAACTTCCAAAAGATTTTGATATAAACCGTTTGAAAGAAACACCGGAAGTGAATGAAACTGAGATACCACAACCTATGCAAAAAATAGATCTAGTTGCTACTTTAACATCACAGATGCAAATGTTATAGCAACCAATACAAGATATGACGAAAGGGACTACAAAGAGATATGTGATATAGGACATTTGTCCTTATCCTTTCAACGCAATGGTTGGCTTGATACCTTTTCCTAGACATTGTGAGATTCCAAAATACGATAAGTATAATGGAAGAACGAATCCAATTGATCATATCAGAGAATTTAAAACAATGACTCTGGAGTTTGCCCAAGAGGAAACTTATTTAATGAGATTATTCCCAAGGAGTTTGGAGGATCATGCATGGAATGGTTTTCGAAGTTAAAACCAGGTATCAAAACTTTTGAGGAACTCGTCAACAGATTTATCTCTCAATACTCATTCAACATCTAACACGATGTTACTATCAAAGATCTTTACAATCTAAAACAAAACAAAGGAGAAACATTCTTGTCTTTTCTCCAAAGATGGCGACGCTTGTTCGCTAGATATCCTAGATCCATTCTTGAAGAGGAAAAGATGGAATTGTTCATTGAAAACTTGACAGAAGAAATGAGTTATAGATTGGAACTACAATGTCCTCCCACATTTGAAAAAGTGATAGAAAATGGTCTTAAGATCGAAGAGGCATTAGTCAAGAGAGGAGTTATCAAGCATTTTAATGACAAAACAAACAACAAAAGTAACTCCTCAAATCAATACTCAAGTGGTGAGAAGCCAAAATTTTGGCAAAAGAACCGAAATACAAATGAGACAACAAATGATCCCCAAAACGTCAAACCAGTTTTTAATTTGACCGCATCCACATCAAAGAATCAAAACAATGAGAAAAATGTCAAGTCAAATACCATACAAGGCAATGAAATCATAAAACCATAGTCATATAAAAAACCGTCAAATCGGTGAAGGTTCACACCTTTGGGTCAAACAATGGAATCAACAGTGAAGGAACTAGTTACTAGAGGCCTTCTCATTGCACGTGAAGCTAGGTTTTGGGATCCAAAAGTCAAACCATCATGGTGGAATGACGCTGATTATTGCAACTATCATAATAACAAGGGTCATAAAACAAATGACTGTATGGAATTGAAACATGCAGTACAAGATTTGGTGGACAGCAACAAAGTGTATGTGGAAGGACCACAAAATAACAATGATCATTCGGCCTTCAAAGATCCTTTGCCAAATTATGACAAAGGTGCATCATCCTCAAACAGCAAAGGAAAGAATGCCAATCATGTCTATGACACAACAATCCTTTGTCTATATGAAGTCAAACATGATCATGCAGTTGGCGGTAACATTGATGAAAACAAAACCAACAACATTACCTCTTTGGATTTACTCCCAAGCGCGCAAAACTCTGATAATCAAATAAATGTCTTAAAAATCAAAGAAAATCAAGAACATCAACCCGCCAATGTGCTAACTAGGGGACAATCCAAAGTAATGTTAAAGGGAATTGGCTCCACACATGCAGTTCCACCTCCATCACATTATTATGTTATCAATCAAATACAAAACACCCCCTGAGAGAATCAAGAACATCAACCGACAAACGTCATTACTAGGGGGCAAGCCAAGGTAATATTAAAAGGCGTAGGATCTCAATGTGCGGTTATGCCTCGATCTCATTATAATATTGTCGATCAATTGCAAAACATCCCTACACAAATATCGATACTAGAACTCCTTAAGTTGTCACCATCACATAAGGAAGTTCTCAAACAAGCATTAGTTGCCACAATCGTACCAAATAATTTGGATGTTTGTCAATTCCAAGCTATGGTGGGACATCTGACTACCCCGCATTGTCTGTCATTCTCTCAACATGATGATGTCTCATTAAACCATCCACATAACACAACATTGCATATCGAAGTATGTATCCATAATAATCATGTTAAGAGAGTTCTAATAGATGGGGGAGCTAGTCTGAACATTTGCACCCTCAAATTAGTCTGTGCACTAGGATATTCCAAAGACGCTATTGATGCTCGATGAAAAATGACCATCAAAGCATATGATGAGGAGGAAAGATCATCCAAAGGTTTAATTGTATTACCCATTCAAGTGGGACCCATGATGAAGCATATAGAATGTAAAGTATTAGAAAGAGAATTGGCATACAACATACTCTTAGGATGACCCTGGATTCATGAAATGTAGGCCATACCTTCGACATACCATCAATGCCTGAAGTTTCCAGTTAACAGACAAGAAGTGACTATAGCTACTGATTATAATCATCCACAACATTGTGACACATTAAGAATATCTCAAGACACCTTTGTCCCTCACAATAGGGAAGCTTCAAGTTCATCATCATCCAAGAATGAACAAAGTCCAAGCATCACTACCAAGTGGGTGCAAAAGAAAGGTAAAGAAAAGGAAACAAGTCATGTGGAAACAAACAATCTGGATACACAAACTTCTCTATCGGAAAAAATTCAAAAGCAAGTTCAGTTGATAGATAAAGGAATGGGACAGTACTCAATGGAGCAATCACTTAACTTATCATAGTTAATGCCATCTCCTAGAAAATATGGTCAACCATCATTGATCAAACCTCCAATATCTTTACCTAGCACAGTTCTTCAAGAAACATTTGTAAAATTAAGAACCATAGCAGAAGAAATAGACAATAAAGAAATCCTGGATTGGCTTTACAAGGATGAAGAAACATCAACATCAGAGATTGGTATCAAAAATATTAGCATCAACACAGACAAATATGGAAAAGGAAAGGCTATTTTAGAAAAAAATGGGATATGAAGGACAAGGACCCATTGGATTAAGAAAGGATGGAATCACAAAACCTATTACACCCCTCACTCTCCACACAAAAGAAAAGCTAGGACTAGGATATTCTGAGGAAGAAAAATAGGAACTCAAGGAGAAGGTTGTAGAAAGAATTCTTCAACTAAGAAATTGCTCTTAAACCGATTCAAATGAGTATGAATGGGATTTATTATCTGATGTATCTTTTACGGATATTCATTGTGATATCATCCAACAATATACACCCACACGTGAGGAGGGCCAAGGCTCTGGGTCTAGACCAATCGTGGGAGAGTCACTAAATATCGATGATTCAAGTGGGGACGAATAGACCTCGAGCAAACTAGACAATCTGGAAGAAAGTACCATCATGGATCTCAATATTCCAACAAACGACTATGATGATGTTGCTGTCCTCACCCTTACTTCCATTGACCTAAATCAATCCGATGATACCATGCCATTAATCCATCCAAAACTTATTGATTGTACCATCGTGCATTTCCTATGTCATACCAGACCTGATACAAACGCTATCTATAATACTCATAACAATACGACTCAACAAGAGGGTGTCAAATCTTCCAGTTGCAAAATTGACAACAGGGAAAATAGATCTAATGGTGAAAACCATTCTATGGCAGCATTAGATCTGGAAAAAGTAAAAATAAAGAACACATCCAATGGTGAAAACCTTTTCGAGGTACTGAAGGATGGAAGATTTGACACTCTCCTAGAACACTATCATGAGCGATCATCAGTTTTGGTCGAACCTACACAATCAATGGACATTGGCATAGAAGAGAAGGCAAAAGTTCTACATCTAGCAGAATCAATGACTGATTAAGAGAGACCAAAATTTATCAATTTCTTTAAAGCAAGAAGCATCAACTTCGCTTGGTCATATTCTGATATACTAGGCTTAGATCCAAATCTTCTTATGCATCATTTGTCTTTGCCAACATGAATTAAGCCTGTTAAACAAAAATTAAGAAAAATGCATCCTCACATCGCATTAATGGTAAAGTCAGAATTAAAGAAATTATTGGATGCTAAATTCATAAGGTCTATAGACTATGCTAAGTGGATATCAAACATAGTACCTACTTCAAAACCAGACAACAACATTAGAATCTGCACAGATTTCAAGGACCTCAATAAAGCATGCCTGAAGGATGATTTTCCACTGCCAAACATAGACATCATTGTGGACTTGACGGCAGGGCATGCCATGTTATCAATCATGGATGGATTCTCTGGGTACAATCAAATAAGAATAGCTCCAGAAGATCAGGAAAAGATGGCTTTTACATGTCCATGGGGAACCTTCTGCTGGAACGTCATGCCATTTGGTCTAAAGAATGCAGGAGCCACTTATCAAAGAGCTATGATGACAATCTTTCATGATATGATGCACACTTTCATGGAGGATTATGTGGATGACATCTTGGAAAAATCTACTACAAGGGAAGGACATCTGCATATCCTAAACAAAATCTTCACAAGGATGGAGAAATTCAATGTTAGGTTAAACCCTAAGAAGTGTGTCTTCGGGGTTACATCAGCAAAACTACTAGGATACATTGTTTCAGAAAAGGGCATTGAGGTGGATCAAACAAAAGTCAAAGCAATTATGGAGATGCCACCTCCTAAGAATATTAGCTAGCTCAGATCACTACAAGGACGACTTCAATCAAACAGAAGATTCATCTCCCAATTGGCAGACAAAAGTCATCCTTGTAACCATCTATTGCATAAAAATATAGTTTTCAAGTGGGATGAAGGGTGTGAAACAACTTTCAATAAAATCAAGCAATATCTGATGTCACCACCCATTCTAATACCACCAACACAAGGAAGGCCTCTCATTTTGTACATTGCCACGACGAATATCTCTTTGGGGGCACTTTTAGCACAAGAGGATAATGAAGGAAAAGAGCACGCCATCTACTACATTAGTAGAACTTTAAATGGCTATGAAATAAACTATACATTCATAGAGAAGTCTTGCTTAGCAGTGGTGTTTGCTAATCAACAGCTGAGACACTACATGCTGACTCATACAATCAGGTTAATTGCAAAGATCGACCCTTTGAAGTATCTACTAAATAAAGTTGCCTTAACAGGTAGACTGGAGAAATGGGTTATGCTCCTAAGTCAATTCGACATCCAATATGTCGAGAGAAAGGCAATCAAGGGACAAGGAATCGTTGAACAACTAGCTGAAGCACCTCTACCAGATGATTGCCCAATGACAATGGAATTTCCAGATGTAGACATTATAACAGCAATGCCCCAACAATGGATACTATATTTTGATGGATCGTATACACAATGAGGATCAGGAGCAGGGATCTTGTTCATCTCTCCCCAACGACACACAATTCTGAAATCATACAGATTCATGTTTCAGTGTACAAATAATGTGGCAGAATATGAAGCATTGATTATTGGAGTCAAAATAGCAATTCAGTGGAATATCAAGGACTTACAAGTATATGGGGACTCTCAGCTAGTCATTTATCAAGTAAATAATGAGTATCAGACAAAAGATGAAAATTTGATACCTTACAAGCAACAAATAGATTATCTAAAATAGTCTTTTGTCAATATCAAGTTTGATCAAATTCCAAGAGCTGAAAACAAAGCTATAGGCGCCATGGCTACAATTGCTTCACTACTACAATTGCCTGAGAAACATGTTTGTTATGAGTTTATGGTGGAACAAGTATCATATCCTTCCCATTACAATCTAGAATCTGCTACCATCTACCATATTGACACCACCGAAACCTCCATCTATGAAAAAATTTATGCCTATCTGAAAAATGATGTCCTTCCTCCTGATTTATCCTGGAACCAAAAAAGAAACTTCATCCGCCAATCCGCAAGACATACTTTGATAGCTGAAATACTTTATTGTCAAGGTCTTGATGGTACTTTACTCCGATGTCTGGAACACAACAAGTCTGAAATGGCCCTATGAGAGGTTCATGAGGGTATTTGTGGCACTCACTCGAGTGGAATGATTCTTGCTAAGAAACTCCTCTGTTTGGGATATTATTGGTCGTCCATGGAGAAATAATCATATCAATTTGTCACGAAATGTCAAAAATGTCAGGTTCATAGCAATCTGGTTCATGCACCAACACAAGAACTACATCCTTTTACACCAACATGGCCTTTTTGTCAATGGGGCCTAGATCTGGTAGGAAAAATCAATCCATCTTCATCTAATGGACATAAGTTCATTATTACGGCTACAAAATATTTCACTAAATGGATTGAAGTAGTACCTCTTACTACCATCATTGGGAAGCAGATCTCCTCTTTCATTTTGAACTACATCATATGTCGGTATGGAATCCCTCAATCCATTATCACTGATAATGGACGACCATTCAAGAATCAAGATGTCAAAGAACTATGTGATAAGTTTCATATCCAACATCGGTTTTCAACATCGTACTATCCTCAAGGGAATGGCCAAGCAGAGGGCTCAAACAAAATAATACTCAAAATTCTCAAAAAGACGGTTAACGATGTTGGACGTGACTGGCATATTCAACTCAACCCTACACTATGGGCCTACAAAACAAGCATCATAACACCGACGGGAACTACACCATTTGCTTTGGTATATGGATCAAAAGCCATATTGGCCATTGAAGTTGAAATTCCATCCCTTCGTGTATCACTCAGAGGTATCATTTCAGATGAAGACTATAGGGTATCTAGACTACAGGAACTGGAGTTATTGGATGAGCATCGTCAACAAGCTATTAACCATCTAACAACTTATCAACAGAGGATGTCAAGAAGTTACAACCACAGGGTAAAACCAAGGGTCTTTCAGGTTGGTGACTTGGTCCTAAAAGAAAACCCCAGGAATCAACAGAACAAGGAGAAGAAAGGGAAATTTGAGCCTAATTGGCTTGGTCCTTTTGTCGTCACATCAGTATATGGATCAGGAGCATATCAGCTATCAACGTCAGAAGGGGATTTGTTTGATGAACCTATCAACAGTATTCATCTTTGAAAATTCTATACTTAAAACTCCTAGTGCACAGGGAAAACTTTTGAAAATTGTTTCCTTGGTGAAAACCTTGCAAACAGGAATCTTGGCAAACACAAAAATACAAAAAAAAAAACAAAAAAAAGAAAATACAAAAAAAAGGGTGTAATCAAAGCATATGGTGAAAACCTAGAAATAGGCATCGTATGTGATTCTAAGATCAGCTTTCCCATCTATTTGGATATATGTCAGGATCATTCGTCTAAAAGTCAGTATCAATTCATATCATATCATTCATCTGGCCATCATTACATCCATTATCAAAATCATGTCACATGGTCAACATATCACTCCATAGCTTGGGGGAAACATCTGGATATCATTAGGGGCAATAAAAACGTATTGATTTCACCAAAGGGCAACACACAATATGGCAGAAAACCAAAAAAAAGAACAAAGTGCAATATCAATCATCGTCAGAAGGCATCAACCATCCATATCATATCAAAAATCCAAAAACATGTCAGAAAGGTAAGTCTGAAAAAGCAACATTCAAAAACATAGGTCTGTGTCAATCGAACTACGTGGTCTCTGTGTATGTAATGTAGGCAAGGCTAATCCTTGATCAGCCCCCGAGACCCCTAAGATAGGTTACTAGGTTAGGTCTTTAGTCAAAAATCTCGAAAATCCAAAAACATGTCAAAATCAAGATGGATGATCTAAAATCTAAATAATGAATGGAACACTCTAAGTAAACAATGGATAAATTATTCTTTTTGATTATCATTTCTTTGGAGTAACTCAATGATGTATTGAACTAGAGGAACAAGGAAAAAGAATGATATTTTTATTCTCTGCTGTTTGTATGTTAATCATATAAATGTGTGAATTGTCGGGGGATGTGCTATGCAAATGTATCACCGATGACATTAAGAATTCACACATTGAAATGATTAATCACTGCTTGTTTACGCAATGAATGCTCAACTCATCTCGGTTCAATTATACCTAGATGCTTGTGTTCGATTGCAATATCAAAAATCATGAAAGTAGCACTCAGGTCGTCATTGGTCTAACACATACCATTGACACTTGTATTCACTTTCAATATCCAATAAAAGCTCTATGATGATACCAAGCACAAAAAGACTATTAAAATGACATCTGTTTTGCATATCGTTGCATGATTAAATTAGATTGCATTCATAAAAAAATTCATTATCTGCAGAGTATTTGTTCCATAAAGGATTCCAATCAATGATTATCTAATCTACAAATAAGACTGAGTATACTTGACATAAAATCCAAAATCATCATCGGTTACCATATAGTTACAAATCATCATCTCATTATTAAATTTTTCATCATTTCATCATCCATACAGATTTTTGCATCATAATAGATATACATTTATCAAATACATCGTGCATTTACATCATCACTTTCATTACATCTTTTATCACCTACATCATAAAACATCATTACATCATCATTATTATTATGTTATTGATACAATCATGTATCCATACATTTAATAAATAAAATCACATCATTACACCCATCAAAGATCATCCATCATAAGATCATTCCATAAAATAAAAAGCCTTTATCCATCCATCCATACATATTATCACATCACATCATATATCCATATATCATATATTCTACACATGCATTTATCATTGCATCATTGCATTGAAATAAATAATCATTCATATACATCATCACATTTAGAATTAAATCATCACAAAATCATATAATAAAAGCATCCATCACATAGAAATCATAAAGCCATCGTCATATCACATCAATTGCATCTAATATTTATATCACAAATGTCAACTATACAATGAAGTCTGGTCTACAAAATACATGATCAATAATGAGCTACAATCATAATATACATCATAGAGGATCAAAATGGCATCTATGACCTGCTACTGTCAGAGTGAGCAGGCCCAACATGACCTATACCACCACCACCCCTAGAAGGACTCAGATCTCTGGAATCTCTGCGTGGAGGCTGTGTCACCCCCTCGCTGACTATCCGTGTATGAGTCTACCCAATTCTCGATAGGGCATAACTGAATCGACGCTCGACAGAAACTGCATCATGATATCGGCCTTTGTAGAACTTGGCCTCTCGGCCAACCCGTAGAACCTCTCTCATATAATCACCTATGGAGGTGCCATCAGCCAATCTCTGGAGAGTCTCAACTATCTCATGTGCCCTCTCGGCAATCTGTCGAGCACTGTCTTGCTTCACTGTCAGGGTATCAACCTACATCTGCATAGAAGCTACTTGTCCTTGTACCTACGCTAAGGCCTGGGCATGAGCCTGAGCCTGAGCCTGTGCCTGCATCTGAGTCTAGGTCTGTACAAGCATACCCCGAGCCTATACCAACTGCCCCTATAATGTCTATACCTGTGCCTGCAAGCCTGTGATTTGTCTCTAATAATTTGCAGGTGGCACTGTCATTGCTCACCTCTTGTGAGGCCTGCTGGAAGAAGGAGCACTGCTAATGGCTAGTCCTACCCCTCTGTATTCTCCATTGCCACCATCACTATCATCACTGCTGCTGCTATCTCCGCTACTGCTCTCTGAACTATTGCCTGATACATAATCATCTCCACCCCCACTGCTTGTAGAACCCTCTGCCACATCCTCCTCCATAGGTAAAGGTGTTGGCTCATCCGGAATGGTAATGTGTGGATGGGGGACCAGGGCCAGGAATGCGGCATACTCCTTTGTCACAGCTGCCTCTAAGATATATCTCTACATATCCTAGGGAGATGGCTATAATGACCTGTATCCCTCTACAAGAACATCATATGATAGTGTGGGACCCCAATCAGGAATATCCATCCATCGCCGTGCATAGTGGGCTACTCCCTATGGCATGCACTAAACAATGCCATAATATCTGTATACTCGATGAAGCAAGAATCTCTCTAATACAAATGGAGTATGACTGATGAGATACATAGAATCACACAAGAACCCCAACACTGCACCATCCTCATCCCACTCCTCACAGTCAAGGTATGGATGCCAGATAACTATCTCAGTGTCATCAAACACCCACCTCCAATGCTCCAACTTGCCCATCTGGGCCTATGTGAATCGACCAATGTATCTGAAAACATACGATTTGCTGGCTAGTCTGTCTGCAATTGGAAATAGTCAAAAAATAGCGAAATGCTCCCAAGCCCACACCTATAATAGGGTCATCCCTGCAGATAAACTACGTGCACCTAGGTACACAACTGAGTGTAGATCATGATAAAGATGCGCTAACATGCACATCCCCCACACATATCTAGTACCATGTACCATCATGCTCTCAAGAGTCCTACCCCAGTCGATGAGGAATCCCTTTGATCTGTGATCAGGGAAAAGGAAACCTCCAATGAATCTAGCTAGCACTGTTGGTAGTGTCGCATAAGAATCCACGATCCTATGCCATCGAACGTTCAGACCCTCTATGTACTAATCCTGAAAAACTCTGCGGAGAGCATCTCTGCTACTGGTCCCATGAGAATCATATGTAACAATCTCCCCCATGAACGAAATGCGCAATATACGCCACACATCCTCTGGTGTGACTGTCATCTTGCCGGTGGGTAGATGAAAGGTGTTGTGGTCACTATGCCACCTCTCAGCCAACACGGTCAACAAACCCTGATTAATCCTAATCTGGGGCATATCAAGCAAGCTCATAAGACCACAATGGCCTATCACCTGAAGCTCATTTGGTGTCAGATGAGGTATCAAGTCTGTAGTCTGAGGAATCCTCTCTCACATTTGGAGAGTACCCATATCCTCTTATCTTCATAATAAAAATTCTACAATCAGTGAACTATGCCAAGAAATCAAAGGTCATTCTACTATCAAGTCTATTTCAAAAGCTTTGGTATGAATTTTCGATCAAAGTTCATAGGCGAACATCCAACCTCACCTATCATGAGGTTCTCAAATCATCAACAAACCTCACCTATCATGAGGTTCATCAAAACATTATCTAGATCTCGCCTATCATGAGATTTATTAGATATTGAATCAGTTCCTCGCCTATCATGAGGAACATCAAGAAATAGGATTTTTTCTTGCCTATCATGAGAGTTAGTCTTATTTAAATCATCAAATCCAACATCGAGAATGTGGATTGTCAATCATACCAATCAGGAGAATGGACATGATCAGAATTGACAAAATCAAGGTTCATTAAGTCAAAATTTTCAATTCTGACATAGAAGTGTTAAAACAAGCTTCCAAAGCACTACTTTATCAGCTAAAAGAGCTAAATTAGGGACCCAAAGTGCTAAAACCTTGAAAGCACTGTTTCAACACTTCGAAGCGCTAAAATAGGCTTCCGAAGCGCTACTTTTTCGCATCGAAGTGCTACAACAGTCCGTCAAAGCACTACTTTACCAAAAGTGCTAGAACAGACCCTGAAAGCACGAATCCACTGACTCAAAGCACTGAAAGTCTCAAAGCGATAAAATCTGGCTTCAAAGCGCTAATTCTTGACTCCTAAGCGCTAAATCACTAAAAGCGCTACTTTATCGACTGGAAGCGCTAGAGTTTTAAACGTAAGCGCTAAAACTCAAAGTGCTAGACTACCTACTGGAAGTGCTACATCGGAATGTAAGCGCTACAACATGGCTTGAAAGCGCTAAAACAGACCTAGATGCACCTAGACGCTAAAAAGCATAAAAAATAGAAATGCATGAATTATGAGGAGGTCGAGGGGTACATACCGGAGGTCCATACGAAGGCGGTCATCGGTGACGTCGAACGCAGTCAAATCGGTGAGTGTGGTAGGGAATAGGCATCTCGCTCCAAGTTGCAGAAAAGTCTTTATCACTAAGAATTTTGAACTCAAAAAGCACATATGCCTTTGAAAATGACCTTTTAGCACTATTTATAATTTTTGAAATGTAGTTTTGGAGGATTTTATTACATTTTGATTAATTTTATCCATGAAATTAATTGAAACTCATTTGAGGGCTCTATTTCTTCATCATTTTGTCGGGAGATAAATTATTTTATTATCAAAACATCATCAAAACATCAAAAAATCATCACATCATTAATTTATCTCCCGAGGGGGCATATTATCATCAATCATCTGAACATCAATGTCTAGGGCATGTCTGGGGCACACATAATTATTTTTATATATCATCAATCCTAGCAATAGCAACAAAAATTTTCTTCGAAGCAACGCATAAACACATCACTTCGAAGAGGGGCAAAATGTATATGCCTAAAAATGGTCTGGAGCATTCCGATTAATTAAATACAAATTATTTGATTAATTATCCTAATTTCCTCTACTATTGAATAAATAGAAATATTTATTTATATAGTTTACATTTAAATTCATCTTAGTTAAATACACAAAATTAAATACTTTGTTCAATTTAATTATCACATCCCTATTTTATTCTATCACATCCATCTTAAATTAATTAAATAAAGATCAAAACACTTTATTTATTAATTGCCATATTCTTCTATTTAATTTAATAAACAACTATCCTATAGTTCATTTTATTAAATTATTTATCTCCCTTTTCCTAATTTAAATAAATCAAAAATATTTGAATTAGAGCATAAGGAATATTCCAATCTACATTTCCTAAAAAATGAATTAGATTTCCTATGTCTAATCCATATCTAAAATATGTCACAATTAATGCTTTGAAACTTCACGAGAAGTTTTGGAGACAAATTGGAGACAAATTTGGAATTTGATCTCTCAATCCTCCTCCATCAATCCTTCCTCTTCTCTTGCCTGGTGTTTTCATGGGTAGAGACAATCTCCATCTTTCTCTCAATTTCCTCCATCTCTCACCATTCAATTCTCCAGATTGAATCCAAGCCTCTCAAAGCTTTCCCTGTGCATTTCTACAGCCAGGAATTCTATAAATACAACCTCATTGAACCAAGAAATGGATCCAGATGATCAAGCTTTTGCACTCTTACTCTATAGGAATTCAAGCATCAAGCATCAAGCATTCACACATCAAGCATCAAGCAATCAAGCTTCAACTATGGCTACCTCTTGTAGCTACAATTATCTATTTCATGTCAATATCATGCTAGTTTAATTAGTTTATCATTTAGCATTGCATTATCATCATCTCGTTCTTTGAATTGTCATTTTAACAGTCTTATTTGCTTGAACAATCTGAGAGTAATTTTGATTTAATAAATCTTTGGAGATAGAGAGCAATATGACGCTTTCAATTGATTATTGTTTTGAATTGATTCAATTTGTTTAATCATTGATATAATGTCGTAGTAAGAAGTGTTTTGGTCTTATTCACATATTCACACTTACAATATAAAAAAAATAACTCTGTAAAATAATAATTTACTTTAGTCCATTTGTTGGATTTAGTGCAAAATTTTCATACAACCCTGAGAAATACAAACAAGATTTTGAATGGACTTTATCTTGAAACTAATGCTCTATTGAAGAGCATTCAAGCATATGATTTTACTTAGGGAGAGGGATTTGTTGGTGGGTTGTTTCCAAAACATTATCTTCTGCATAAGCAAAGATATATTGATGCAAATAAGGGTTTGAAGCTATCACGCCTTAGAGATTCTTCTAGCTACTTGAACATTGCACTCAATATACATCACTTTAATTTTGACAAGAATGAGGTAGAAAAATTAAAAAAAAATATCTTGCCATCTCATTCATGAAGTCACATGAATGTCCTCAAGGCCTTCAAGTGAGCATTGTGCCTCTAGTTCGAAGGGAAATCAAAGAAAATCACCAAGTTCTAGACATCAACATCATGGTACATTCCCAAGAATTAGCAGCAAACTAGGTGTTTGTGGCGATTCATGAGGAGTAGGGCAAAAAACTTAGTCCATTGTCCTTGCAAGGGAAATCAATGAAATTATTCTTGTAATTTTTTTATGCTGCCAATGTTTCAAGAAATGTTTAAGGTGGTAGGGTTGAATGAACACGGGTTCAAAGTTGTAGGTAGTTAACTTGTATAGGGCTTTATAATCAGAAATGAGATGTATTTTTTGGACTGCTGGGTAGTTAGAAATGTTTCTATGTTGCTTAATCCAGTTAGCAAATCATACTCTTTTTCTTCTATGGCAATTTTTGTATAAAACCTATTATCATTACTATAATATAATGTATAGACTACTAAGCCTTTTGCCAAAAAATAACAATAATAATTTACTTTCATTAAATTATAATTTTTATTTTGATTTTTTTTAAAATCTTTACTTTTAATAATAAATCTCTTATTTAAAATATCTATATATTATAAAATAACATATGAAATGAATAATTTTATTTATTTTTGATTTAACATATTTAAAATTATAGAGAAAATGACTTCAAATGAATATAACATAATTGATTTTTATAATTTAATATTTTGAAAATAATAGAAACATAGCTATTCAAGTAAAAATCAAATAATTAAAAAATTGTGTATTTTAGGAGATAACATAACATAAAAATTACTGACATGATTTATTTTCATATAACTTTGGGACTATTGGTATAGTTATGTCCTTTAGACAGGTAACTCTAGATTATTTTTCATGACATCTTTCAAATGAATTAATAGATAGTCAACTTGATTTTAAAACAAAAACACATGTAAATAATAAACGCTCCTAGGATATAAGACCAATCTAATAGATGACAAACATAGTCCTTCAAATGAATACTATTGAGCAAGTACAATTGCATGACATTTAACAGTTAACTAATTCAAATTCAACTGTGATATTTCTGTCAATTTTCAACTGTGTAGTTTAACGAATCAAACTCATTAACCCATGTTTCATGAATATCAGTTCACAAGAACCCATTAATTTTAAATTAGTTTTAAATTCTCATTAATATTAAAATAAATAATATAATAATAATATATTTATTTTAAAAATATAAAATATTTTTCTTATATTACCTATCAATTTTACTTTTGTAAGTAATTTTTCTACAGCAAAAATGCCTGGAAACATCCATCAAATTTAGGACAGTAATGATATTTATCCTGGTAATGGTGTTTGCTTCTGAGACTTATTCTGTATTTTCTATTCTCGAAGTCAGAGCCGATTTAGTTAGATGGAAATCTGAGCGACAAAGCGCATTACATTTCTAGGTAAAGATTTTTTGAAATAACTGTATTCATCATATTATATTTAGTAATAATCAAATATCATGTCAGAAATGTGGACAATATTTAATGGTTTCTCTCTGTTAATTATAAATAATATGGTTACTTTTGAGTTGGTGCAGCACAAAAGTTTCCATGTTTTCGAATATACTCTCCTTTGTTGTCAACGCCAATTAAATACAGTTTTATATATATATATATATAATTAATGAATTTTCTATTCAAAAAAGGTTTGAATGAATATAAATAATATAATTTTATTACTTTATTTCAATAATGAAAGTATTTCTATTAATCTTAATTTAAAATTGTAACGTTTTGGATTTAAATTTAGATGTTTTTGAAAATTTAGTTTGAAAATAAATATAAGAATTAATTAATTTTTAATGTCTATAATTAGTTTGGAAGTAATATTAATCAATGTTAAATATTATATTGTATTTTATTAAGATTCAGCTTCACATTTTTTGAGTTAATCTTGATGGGTCTATATTTAATAAGAAGTTATTTACAAGAATTCATATCTCATCAGCATGATCATGAAAGATCTAATAAAGTGACTAGATGGAACCCATACTAAATTTATTTTTAAATTGTCTAAATTGAAAAAAAATAATAATCTATATAATTAAATTTTAAAAGTACCTAAACTGTATAAAATAACATTAGAGTCAATATAAACCATATCATAGCTAATAATAATGGGAGTACTTTCACTCAAAACATAGATGTATAATGATTTCTTATGAATGTCACTAAGCCAAGGTTGTCACTCTAATTTTTATTGGCTTTGGGGTTCTTTTTGTATTGGTTTAAGGATTTCTATCATACAACCCAAACTAAAAAATAACACCACTCGCTCCTTTCATTTTCTTTTCACATGTAATGCTAGCTCATGTATGTGTGCTTCCACATTGTTATAGACAACCACTAATATGTCATGAATGCTAATTCTCTCAAATCTATGTTGTGAAGTGAGATTCACTAATTAGAAATATACAATAACCATAATAAACCTTAAACTCAATAAACTACAAATTTAATTAATGAAAATTATCTTTATACCCAACCAATTTTTTAAAAATTCATATAATTAAATTTGTTTGTAGTTAGAACAAAAATATTTTCTAAATAGAAAAAAATAGTTTATGAATAATATGTTTTCTCATTGATCTAGAAACAAGTTGCAATTATTCTAAATTGAGATTCATTATTGTATTAATGAATATTTTACTCAATGATGTGATATGATCTCTTAGAAAGAATAAAACAATATCACCATCACATAATGAAACATTTATTAATTATACCATGCTAATTACCCAAACATAGCATTATCTCATGAAAATTCCACACTTATCATAGTATGTGTGTACATATACATATTTCTCAAGGATAGTTATTAAATTGAAATCAATCTCAAAAAATGTTCCCTTATAAATTAGATCTTGTAGAAGCATAGTTCTATCATTAAAATTGTAGAAAAATATAAATTTTATAATATTTAATAGATTGTACCAAAATAAAGTAATAAAAAAATATTTCAAAAAAATTAATATATTAGTTTTAAAATACCACAACCTTAATTTTCATAAAATAACATGAAGTATATAAACAATGAAAACATAACTTATTAAAAAAAATACTATTTATAATCTAACTTTACTTTATCTTTTATTATATTTATATTTAATGTGTCTATTTATCATATTTATTTTATCACCTCTACCTTCAATTTATTCATATAAACATCATCAATGAGTTGACAATCTATATCATCCATTTATTTGTTTTTTTCTCCAATGAGACTCTTCCTATCAAATTTATGGATATCTTACATATGTGATGAGGTTATATAATGCATAAAATTTTACACATATGAATCATAGATAACAATAATTGAAACTTAGCTAAAATATTTTTCATCTTTAAAGACCATTTCTTACACAATTGTATCTTATATATCTCTTTTTGGATTGATGGTTTTATTGTCCTTTCATTTTTTATCTTCTTTTAAGAAAGTAATTTTTTTCATAATTAATAACATTATAAGATAGATCTATAATTAATAACATTAAAATTATTAATTAGATGATATATCCAATTTATTTTTGAAATATTATAAATTATAGAATACATATTTATTTCTTGTTCCTTTCCATTCTATATTAATCATGGGAAGAACCATTTTTCTCTTTCCTTACAAGGCTAATATTTTTAAAGATATGAATCTAGATTTAGTTGTGAAAATTCTATTACAGTTGTTGATTATTAATCTCCTATCTATAAAGATTATTTTACTACCAAAAATTAATTCACAACAAATACTGAAAAATAATACAACTGCAACTTCACAAATAAAACTCATAGGAATAGAAATGAAAACATGCAAAATAATAAACACAATATTTTTGGACAAATTGTCCCTAGAAAAACCCCAGAGGGAAAACCAATACTGCAGATGAAGAGTTATATTAATCTTTAGCAAATCAAGAGATACAAAAAAAACTTCTTGCCTCTTACTGAAAAAGCTCCAACAATATTCTTCTCCGAAAATTCTTCCCTCAATTTCTCTTGCTGAAATTCCACTACTCCTGCCTCAAATGCTATCACTATGCCCTTGCTATCACTGCAAGACTATTTGCTAACACTGCAAGACTATTTTCTCTCACTGCAAATTATTTGCTAACACTGCAAATATTTCTCAAGTGTGTGTCTGTATTGTCCCCAAATTCCCATTGACCCCCTTTTAAAATATTCTCATTGGAAAACCAATGGCTATGATTTTATCTCAATCAATGGCTAAGATTAATTAAACTCTAACAAACCCTAACTAACTGGTTTCTAGAAGTCTCTAGAAGAAATAATTATTTAATTAAATAATTAAATATTTGGACCTAACTAAATTCTTTCTAGAAGTCTCAAGAATTAAATAACAATTCTTGGAATTGGAGAAAAAAACCTATTCGAGCTACAATAAATTAACACTCCCTCTTAGTGAGGAAGGTGTTTTGCATAACACCCAACATATCTCTAAAGAAGATGAATTTCACCTTCCCCAATTCCTTTGTCAAATTATTTTCTACCTATTGATCTTTAGGTATACACTGTATTTGAATAATCCCCCATTGTACACAATCCCTGATGAAATGATACTTGATGTCTATATGCTTAGACCTATCATGAAACATCAGATTCTCAGATAACCTGATGCAACTCTGATTGGCACAGTGTATCACTATAGTCTCAACCCTCTAACCTAACAAGGATACCAACAAATTTTGAAGGCATATTGCTTCACATGTCACCATGCTTGTAATAGTCACTTTACTCAAGCTTCGTTGTCCTTGATTTGATTGCTCAATCCTTGGAGCTTCTGTTGGCTGCTCACTCTAATCATTTGCTAGAAAATCTCTGGACCTTCTAAATTCCTTATCCTCCATGAACTTGACATCAAGCCTAACTATAATCCCCCTGGCCCTTGGAATAAATATCCAATATGCCTTTGAGGTTTCACTATACCCCACAAAGTACCCTCTCTCTACAGTCTGATCTAACTTAGAATGTGTGGCACCTGGAATGTGACAATATGCCAAACTCCCAAATACCTTGAAATGGCTGACATCTAGTTTCTTCCCTGAGAAAACCTCCTCTAGTGTCATCTTGTGCAATACCTTATGTGGAACCCTATTCTGTATGTATATTGTTGTATTGCATGCCTCCACCCATAAGTAGTGTGGCATATCTTGGTCATACAACATAGCCCTTGCTATCTTCAATATAGACCAATTCTTCCTCTTAGCAACCCCATTCTACTGTGGGTTGTAAGGAACAATCCACTCTCTCTTGATTCCTTCTCTAGTACAAAACTCATAGAACTCTTTCCCTTTGTACTCGCCTCCATTGTCTGACCAAAGAACCTTTATCTTCCTGCCTATCGAATTCTCCACAAGAGATTTGAACTCTTGGAAATGACTGAAAACCTCATCCTTGGTCTTCAAGAAGTATATCTAAGTCTTCCTGGAGAAATCATCAATAAAAATAACAAAATAATCGCATCCTTTGAGAGACTTTGTCGACATTGGTCCACATATATTTGAATGTAATATATCAAGAACAACCTTAGATATGGTGTCACTCCTTGGAAAATATTTTTTCATAAACTTCCACAACACACATCCCTTACATACATCATCATGCTTTGTGCTCACCTCTTGAACACCTATCACTATCTCATGAAGCAATTTAAGTGCTCCATGATGTATATGGCCCATCCTCCTATGCCATAGCTCTCCTTGATCTCTAGAATTATCAATGCTCATCAGTGCCTTATGAGTATCAAACTGCAACTTGTAAAGTCGATCGCTCCTAACTCCAATAGCTATGGGTAATTTCCAATCCTTGTGCCCAATTAACACATTTTCCCTTTAAAGAATAAATTGTAGCCTTTATCCTGAAGGACAAATACATAAATTGGATTCATACCCAAGCCTGGCATATGCAACACATCTTGAATGGAAATTGTCTTGCCATTCTTCCTCTGAAATAGAATAGTCTCTTTCCCAACTGGATTTAGTTTGGACATGTTCCCCATAGAAATCCGGATTTTGATGTCCTCCTCCTTATAACTGGAGAAGTATTCTCTAACTCATGTCATATAAAACGATGCCCTACTATAAATATACCAAACACCCTATGAGGTTGAGCTAACCATACAAGCTATGAGTGCAAACTTATCCTCCATTCTACTAGACAACTCATCTGCACTTGCTGAAGCTGCCATTTGCTTCTTGCCTCTCTTCCTCTATGGAAAATTTATGACATAGTGGGAAAACTCATGAAAACCATAGCACTTGACTTTAGACAAGTCCTTATTTTTCTCTTCTTTAGGATTTGATCCTTTGCTAGACCCCTTCTTTGCTTTCCCTTTTCCTACTAGGGCAACATTTTCTTGTTCTACCTCACTTTTCTGAATTATACTATTGGTACCACTGACAAGGCTTAGTCTAAGATCCTCTTGAGTGAAGTCACTCCATAGTCGATCCCAAATCGGTAAGGTGTCTCGTCCATTAATAAATTGAACAGATAAATCCCACTACTTAGTAAACCCATTTAGGGTTATCCGTACTAGCTCATCATCATCTGGTTTATCTCCAACAGCTACCAACTCATCCTTGAAAAGTATAAGTTTGGTGAGGTAACTTGTAACATCTTCTCCCTTGTTCATCCTAGTATTCCTCAAATTTTCTCTGAGAATCAACTTCTTATTAGTGGTAGAATTTTGGTATAGATTCAGAATGGCGTCCCACATCTTTTTCGTTGTATCCAACTCTACGATATGTGAAACAATATGATCATTAACACCATCAAGAATCAACCTCCTCTCTTTGGCATCTTCCTTCTTATATGCTAAAATTTGTGTTGGATCTGTAGGTACAACTACAACACTGGTCACATATTCCTTGATACCATTCTCTTCCAACAATAAAGAAATTTTGGCTTTCCAGAAACCAAAATTTGAGGCTCCATCCAATATGTCTTGATCTCCTAAACCTGCTGAGGCCATCTCAAACAAATATAATAATAACAAAAATAATAATATTGAAGAGGTATAATTGGGTTTTATAAACCCTCAATTTTTTCTTCTTGTGCTTGCGTTGAGCTCTTTCGGCCCTTAGATATGCTCTGATGACATGTGAAAATTCTATTGCAGATACTGATTATTAATCTCCTATCTATAAAGATTATTTTACTCCCGAAAATTAATTCACAACAAATACTAAAAAATAATACAACTGCAACTTCACAAATAAAACTCATAGGAATAGAAAAGAAAACATGCAAAATAATAAACACAATATTTTTGGACAAATTGTCCTTGGAAAAACCCTAGAGGGAAAACCAGTATTGCAGATGAGGAATTATATTAATCTTCAGCAAATCAAGAGATACAAAAAAATCTTCTTGCCTCTTACTAACAAAGCTCCGACAATATTCTTTTCTAGAAATTCTTCCCTCAATTTCTCCCACTGAAATTCCACTACTGTTGCCTCCAACGCTATCATTGCGCCCTTGCTATCACTGCAAGACTATTTTTTTTCACTTCAAATTATTTGCTAACACTACAAATCTTTCTCAAGTGTGTGTCTGTATTGTCTCCAAATGTCCATTGACCCCCTTTTAAACTATTCTCATTGGAAAACCAATGGCCATGATTTAATCTCAATCAATGGCTAAGATTAATTAGACTCTAGCAAACCCTAACTAACTGGTTTCTAGAAGTCTCTAGAGGAAACAATTATTTAATTAAATAATTAAATATTTGGACCAAACTAACTTCTTTCTAGAAGTCTCAAGAATTAAATAATAATTCTTGGAATTTGAGAAAAACAGTTGTCTGAGCTACAATAAATTAACATTAGTAAGATGATAGTATGTATGCATAATATTTCATGGTACTTTGAAAATATGAGGATTTGATCCAATATGAAATATTATTTTGACCTCCACGCTTTATTTTTAGATGATCATTTATTTATTTTCCCTCATAATTAGGATAAATAATTAAAATATAATTTAATTTTATCTATCAATTTATAGTCATATTCAATAAAGATATGATTAAAATTTGATGCAAACCATTATCTTTTATATCAGTTATAAACCAAATGTTCTTTCAATCTCTTATCTCTATTATCAAGAAAAACCTAGATATAAATTTCTATATATATTTTGTTGTATTTTACGTGTTGTAATAAATAGATTTGAATGTTTTACATTCTCATTTGACATTTTACTCAATATTTTTGGTTGTTTTACATTTTAAAATAAAATTTAGCTAGCTTTTAAGTACTTTTTTATAATCAATAATTTTTGACCTAAAGAGAGTAGTTCCAAGATTAATTATAACATTTTAAGCTTGATTTTTTACATATATTTTTCTTCATTTCTTTCTTAAAAGAGAGCCTATCTTAATTTCTATTATGAAAAAAAATTAATGAACCTAAAATTAGAGAATGAATTAAATTTTATGAGAACCTTCCCCACCTTTTATACTAGTGCTTCACACTTATATTAATCAATTCATTTGGATTTTTCCATCTTATTATATATATATATATATATATATATATATATATATATATATATATATATATATATATATATATATATATATATAATTTACAACAAATAATTCATAGTAAAATTTATTAGAGTTTTATTTTTTGATTTTTAAGATTGTGATTCTAGTTTCTATTTACAATAGCCAATTCCTCTTTGTTGTTATTTTGTACCCAATTCTATTTTTCTATGCATTCATCATTGACACTCTTTATAAAAGAAGGAAATCATAATTTTAATAGAATTAAGAACTTATCATTGTGTATGAAGAACATAATTTACACTTTATTGAAACTTATACATTGAATTTCATTGTTCCTTCGAAATCTTTTCTTCAAAATTCCTTGGTGTTAATTTTTGGAAATATAGATGAAAAGGAAACACAAATTAAATTATTTATCAAGTTAATTAATCATTAGATAATACATTAGAGATATTAAATGGTTCTACCAAAGGTAGAAAAGGAATCTTTGGCCTAAGTAGAACATTCACAATGCAATTAGAGGTAGGTGTTAGATTCTTATTATTTGATTTTCTACAAGTTATTTGAAAATTTTGAACATATTAAAGACTAAATTCCATTTTCAACATATAAAACTAAGACTTTCTACATAATCATCTTAAAAAGAGAGAAAAAATAATCTAACCCAAAAAAATTCAACGACATCTAAATACACTAACTCCAATGGTCACGACTTCTTCTCATGTTTCTTGGTAGAGAATCTAGTTCTATTTTGGTTGACATATATATACAATGCTCACAAAACTCTAAATATATCAATTTTATCCCTAGATTTTGATACTTTTTTGTGAAAAATATCAAGGCATTTCTTACTATTGTAACCAAAGGTTTTATGCCAAATATTTGTACCTCTATCTATAACTATCATTGTAGCTTCTACTTCAATCTAACTCTCTAGAATCTACAAATTAATTGATTTTATTCCTCTAGAAATTTCCAATGCTCCTTTGGTTACCTTATAGATACTTGACTAAAAATTAATGCTACAAAATTGACCATCCAACTTCCTATTTGAAATCAAGTTCTTATTTACTTGAGGGACATGTCTAACATCTCATAGTAGGCAACTATTACCATTTTTTAATTTTAATAGAACATATCCTTTGCCAACAATACCACACTTGGTTCATCATCATTGAGATAAACCTTACCAAAGCTATTTATTTGATAATTTTTCAAATACTCCTTGCATGATGTGGCTATTGAATATAGTGTTTTCATTGATGTCAAAGTTGTGTGATTTTCATTCAAGTCAAAAATATGTATGAATTGTGTCTATTGTAGAATGTTAATGTTATCAGTATTAAAAAAGGAAACTATGGTAAGTTATGGTACACATGAACTTTGTGGTTTCTATTTATCTACTACCCTTGTAGAAGTATTGATGTGTTTGTGGAAGTGTTCTAAGGTTGGCTCCTCAAAAGATGAATATGCATTATACTAAACTGTCAGTTTTTTGATACCACATTCTACTACTATTAATTATTGTGGCTTGTACTATGAAATTTAAGTAATCCTTCAAACATGAGGTATCTTAATCTATAGTTTCAACATATTTGAATCATAGAGCTACAAGATATAAGTGAGAGAGTAAATTTTGTGTTGTTGGTTGACTGTGAATAATGTCTATGTGTTTGCATCAAAGAAGGGAAATGTGCCCTAGCTAGAGGAAACATGTGAAGGTAAAATATGACTAGTTAAGATCATGGTAGGAAGTTCATGATGTAATCTTACACTTGTGGTAAAACATTTGATTTAGGGCTAGGCTGGCTACATGTTTATATCATTTTGAATTAAGGTTTATCCTTAGCTGATGTGGCTAATTGAAGATGGTGTGAAAGTGTTCTAGGCCAAAATGAAATGTTATAAACATGATGGAATGGATATATATTATGGACCATTTTTTATAAAAATAAGTGAAATATAGAGAATGTGGAGTAATTGATCTGGACATGCAGAAGTGGAATGAGTGTATAATGTGTGGATTGAGATGAGAAGTCAAGTGAGTTGGGAAAAGTTGAGATATCATCATATGATGTGTTTGTTTGTTGTTACAAAGAAGATTGAGTGAAATCATATCTATATTTTTGTTTGTATTATGAGGTTGAAGCCTCTTAATCTAAGTTGGTACTGAGTGATTGTGTTGTAGCTCAATCATATGGAATTAGTGTCTTCTATAGGTTGGTTCCTAAAAAAAATTTGTAAGTAATATATTATTTTTTTGAGGCTAGATTTGGGTAGTAGTTCCAAGAAGCTCTTCTCACTACATGGTTTTTCCTTTCAAGGTTTTCATGTAAATCTAGTGTTCTCTTATGTGAATATGTTCATTAATTGTGTTTCTATTGATTATGTTATCTTAATATTATGAATGTGGTAGTTTAGGTATAAAGTAATAAATACTAATTCACCCCCCTCTCAATATTTGTGTATCTGACAGTGACATGAAATGATTGTCTAGAATCAAGCACACAATTTTTTTCTATAGCTTCTCCTATAGATAAAAATAAGCATAGGTAAATCTTCTTCATATGTTTTATTTTCTTCATTTTCTTTTTATTTACTTTCAATATTCTTGAGAATTTCGTATAATGTGGCTTTCTTTGCCACAATAACAACTACTAATTTTTTCCCTTTGATTTTGATCTCTTTCTATTTTTTTTTATCTTCTTCATTGTTTATTCATCCCTCATTCTTGTGATCTCCCCTATTGTTAGTTACCAAAGAATATTTTGATGAAGTATCTTGATGTTTTATTCTCATGTCCTTGTTGAGAAGAATCCCAACAATATCATCAAACTTCAACATGCTTCCTTTCTTACCGAATGTAAAGTTGCTAGCATTCATAATAACTCCTTCCCATATATCAATTATGGGCTACAATAGAAAGATTAAATTAATGTCATATTCCAAATTGATGCTCATAAAAATATTTCACTAATCAATTTATTGAATTCATTCAAATTATTTGATACATTTTTTCCTTTTTTCATCTTAAAACTATATAATTTATTCATGTAGACATGCAAAATAATCAACATCATGCATCTCGCTCTAATTAAAATTCAATTATTCTATTAATCAATTAAAAAATTTTATTGATTAATTACCTAGCTTCATCATTCTTAAATAAATAAATCAAATGATTTAATTAAGTCCTTCTCATTTGATTCAATAAATCAAAATTATATAAATCAAATACCAAAACTCCTAAAATCCTCCAAGTTAATTAATCTAGATTAATTAACCTCTAATCATAATCACCCATTCTCTAGCTTTTGACTCAACTTGAGTCAAATATAAACTCTTAACTAACCCACCCACTTGCACCAATAAATCATTTCTTTGATTTATTAATTCTTCTAATTACTTTCAAAAGGGCATCAAGATGGAATATTCTTCCAATTTTGAATCTCCCTCTCAAATGATTGTCCATCCAACAAAGCATTAAATTTTTTTACATGTCTCTTGCACAAGTCAAACTTGGCATTTACTGCACCTTTCATCCCCCCTAAACATGTCATTTCAGTAAAATTCAAATTTTAAATTGGCACATTGGCCAAAATGTGCTCAACCTTCATCCTCTCACATCTTGACAAGTGGCATCTTGTCATTGGCTTGTGAATGATCCCATAAATTCATCCAAATCTCTCAATCTTTCAACCTTGAATCTATAAAAGTAAGGCATTACAACAACAATCAACAACACATTTTTGAAGCATTCTCACTATAGGAAACTTGAGTTCACTTTTCATCTCATTTTCTATCATATCATTTGGCTTATCAAGGGTTGGGAAAGGGTTGCTTCCTACACAACAAAGTGACACCAATCCTTTATGAGATAAGGGTTTAATTATGTTTTTTTTGCATATGCTTTGTTTAGCTTGCATTGTTTTCATTAGTTGCATTGTTTAACATGATTAAGTATCTCATAGGGATGTTGAGTTTGCTAATTTAAGAATCAAGAAGCAAGGAAAAATCAAATAGAAATGGATACCAAAAAATACAAAGAAAAATTATCCCTATCAAACTCCATTAGTCCAAGAAACAATGGGGAAAAATAAAAAAGGGAAAAGCATCCATAAAAAATATCCACAAAGGAAAAAAAAGGCTTCTCAAGCAACGTAAAAAAGTATATTAGGAAGTTGTTCCTAATTATACGTGCACTTCTATATCCATCCATTATTCCTCATCTTCCCAAGTTTGAAGAGTGAAAGGTTTCAAACTGTCAACCAATCCATATTTTATTCCTAAAAATGCTTCATCCACGCCTCCATGCATGATATCCAATTCTCACATTGACCATGTGTTGGCATCGACGCTTCATCACAAGGATTCAAAAGGCATTCTATCGCGATGTGTGCACACAGACAAAGTTAATTCCGATATCAACAAAGCAAAATAGATTTCTCAAAATTTTCTTTCAAGTGCACGTGTCTTGGAAAATAAACTTCTTCAAGCAGGATATTGATGGCATATTGTGACAGAAATATCAACATCAACAGTACCAGGTGGTTCAACATCAGCTTAAAATCTTTTAGAAAATACAAAAAAATAATTAAAAAAAAATCCAAAAAAATCAGAAAAAGGATTGAAAATAGTAAAGAAAAAAATCATCCTCTGGGTATGTGCAGGATCATGATGGACCAAAAAGTGGCGATATGTAATACATTTGATGGCCCATGTGACTGACGACTTTTTTTTTACCCAAAATTGATGAAACAAAAAGGATTTTTAGAGGAGACTCTCAGCTTCCACCAATGTAAATTATGCTTTACTTTGAATTTAATAAATTAGTTTATTCATTTTCTATTAGAATTACAAATAAAGTCCGCATTGATAAGCTGATTGAAAAACATTTATAACTTTCAAACGGTATCACTTTTCTTGAATCTGAAACACACGTCACATTTTATGCTTCACATGCTATAGGATTAAAAAAAATATATATATAATTTCATGAATTTTTGACCAAGTTAAGGTGGTTAGACAGACGAGATTTTATATTTTTTTAAATTTGTAATAAAAAATTCATAATTAATTATTTACTAGGAAAAAAATTATAAAAAAATATGCATCACATCAGCACATGAGTCCTTTACTTATATCTAAAATCTTATAAAAAAATATTATCATTTTATTGTGGTTAGGGTGGTCAGATAGACACGTACTTCTTATTTTTACCCTGAAATTTAAATACTACTACATTGAAATTTCAAATTTTCACCAAATAGATTTTATTTTTTTAAATAAAGGTCTAGTAGTTTAGAAACTACATTCAATTTTCTACAGATTCTATTTTTACATTTTTTTGAAATAATATAGATAACTTATTCAAATTTTTATGTCAAGTTGTTTAACTCTGATTTTCTATCTTTTTATCGCCACTTAAGGACCTATTTTTTCCATGATGATCTTGCGCATACCCCTCTAGTGAAAACTGCATGGGCAACACTTTGGATAGGTACCATGATGAAAACTTGGCAAACAAGTGTCATGTGTAGAATCGAGCATCTACATGTGCCAGTTCAAGAGAGAGCATCTTATCACATACATAATAAAGTCAGCATTACATCCATATCATCCATTTATCCAACCCACTGCCATCTATCTACCTTATCTTGATATTGACCAAGTTTGGCATAGACTTCACACGTGTTTATGGTAAACACATTGACATGGGTAATTTTCATTGATCCTGTCCAATCCAAACGTTATCTGAGCCTTAAAGCATTATCCGAATGAGCATTCCTCTATTCGAACACCTTATCTTGTGACAAGATAATCCTTGGCATCCTTTGTGTGCTTACCATAACCATCCATCCATCTATCCAAGAATCCACCCATGCCATTTCAAACATTACTAGACACTAGGGGCAGATAATTACATCTTTCTTCGAGAATGAATCTTGATCTATATCCTCCAACTTATGTGGTGATCTGAACATTAGCAAACATGAAATCAATTTGGTCAAAGAATTTGTGAGCCCAAAAATCCAAATCACTAACCCATGGCATATTTTGACGAGATGACATTCTTTATCAATCTTTATCTTTCGTTGAACATCAATATAAACAATTCATATCAAATGCATCTAACTTGTGTGTCAACGTCACATCAAATCATCAAAACAATTTTGTTCCAAATCAAGCTTCATTAGTCTTGATCAATTGAATCCAACCAATTATCACCTTGTTTGACTTAACACACTTAGTCAAACCACCCTCTTATGTACGAGTTTACTCTAGGATGACACAAATTCCTAAGGTTTACAAGTTCATTATCATCTTTGTTTGGCTTAACGCACTTAGCCAAATTATCAAATCCAAAACCACCTCATTTGACTTGAAACATTTAGTCAAACTACCCTCTTTTATGAGTTTACTCTAGGATAACACAAATTCCTAGAGTTTACGAGTGCATTATCACTTTTGTTTGACTTAACACACTTAGTCAAACTATCAATCCATCAATCCAATCAATCAACATTAAGCTTGGTTTTCAAAAAAATCCAAAAATAGAGCACTAATATCATCACGTATCCATATCCAAATCGTCAAAACATTCATCAAAAATTAAAAAACATTCAAAAACTAAAAAATCTCAAAAACATCTCAAAAATCTGAAAAATAAAAAATAGAGTCATCTTGCTGAACTACGTTATCTCTGAGCTTGAACATAGGCAAGGTTGATCTTTGATTGTCCCCCGAGACAATTTAGGTCAGTCCTTAGGCATCCATCGCAATGGCAACTATTTTCCCATCTATTTAGGCATCCGTCGCAATGACATTCATTTGCCCATCTATTTCACATTTGAGGTAGTCCTTTAGGCATCCGTCGCAATGGCAATCCATTTTCCCATCTATTTTACATTTTAGGTCAGTCCTTAGGCGTCCGTCGTAATGGTATCTGTTTGCCCATCTATTTAGGCATGCGTCGCAATGGCACTCCGTTTGTCCATATTTTTCACATTTTAGGTCAGTCCTTAGGTGTTTGTCGCAATGGCACTTGTTTGCCCATATATTTAGGCGTATGTCGCAATGGCATTCATTTTCCCATCTATTTCAAATTTGAGGTCAGTCCTTTAGGTGTCTGTCACAAAGGCAATCTGTTATCCCATCTAGTTTACATGTTAGGTCAGTCCTTAGGCATCTGTCGCAATGGCATTCATTTGCCAATCTATGTAGGCATCCGTCGCAATGGAAATCTGCTTGTCCATGTTTTTCACATTTTAGGTCAATCCTTAGGTGTCTATCACAATGGCATCCATCGCAATGGAATTTGTTTTCCCATCTTTTTCACATTTTAGGTTAGTCCTTACGTGTCCGTCACAATGGCATCCATTTTCTCATATATTTAGGCGTCTGTCACAATGACATTCATTTTCCCATCTTTTTCACATTTTAGAATTTTAGGCGTCTGTCACAATGGCAATTTGTTTGCCCATATAGTTTACATTTTAGGCTTTTAGGCATCCATCACAATGGAAATCCGTTTTCCCATCTATTTAGGCACCTATCACAATGACATCCGTTTTCCCATCTAGTTCACAATTTAGGTTAGTCCTTTAGGCATCCATCGTAATGACAATCTGTTTGCCCATCTATTTATGGATGCTAAATCTACAAATGTTAGTTTTTATCATAGATCTCCATGATCAAACAATCATAACAAATATAACATCCTCATGAAATATTGCATCTAGTTTAAATATGCTAAATGAGATATTGAAACAATAATGAAAACTAAATAAAGAACATCAACATGAATTCAAACCTATTCCATGGTGGATTGGTGGTATCCTTTGTGTAGAAGGCAACCCTTTTCCAATCCTTGCTCAACCAAATGAGATGATAGACAATGAGATGCTAATGAACTCAAGTTGCCTATAATGAGGATGATCTTGAAATGTAGATGAAAAATGAGAGAAAATGTATTGAGCTTATATGAGAAATTGAGAGAGGAGTGGCCAAGATTGAGCAATGTGGGATTAAAACCCAACAAATGAGAGAGATCCACTTGTAATAATGGGATTGGCCCATGCTTGTGCAAGTTTTGGCTAATGTGCCCATTTCAAATTTGAAAATGGCAATAATTGAATATGGTTGAGGGTTTTTGGGGGGAATTGTGTTTGGCCAAAAAAGTTAAACAAGAGAGTTAATGAGGGAATATTCATTGGGATTATGCCCTTGTGAGTAAAATAGGTGTTTTAATAAATCAATTTAAATGATTTATTGTTTAAGTGGATGAATCTAGAGGATTCAGGTAATTAGGATTAAACTAATCAGGATTTGATTAATCTACCAGGAGTTTAGGTGATATGACATTTGATTTGATTTTTTGTATTTGTTTTAAATCAAATGAGAGGAAATGAATATGAGTGATTTAATTAGATATATGTGATTTAATTAAATCAGGAACTATAGGAGATAATTAAATAATTGAATTTATTTAATTAAAGAGATAAGCTTAGTGAATTAATTAAATTGGTCTACTCAATTAATAGACAAAATAATGTTGAATGAAGCATGATCAGATGCATGAGTATATTTTGCATGTCTACATTTTCCCCCTCTTTGTATCAATGTACTCGTTGCATTGGTTCAAAGAATGATGCTGCTGACATCAAAATTATTTTTTTTTTTCTGATTTTTTCAGATGCCCCAGTAAAAAGAAGTACATTAGTACATTGCCCCCTCAAGAGATCGAGCAAAAAGATTGGGGTTGATCTCGCGACAAAGAGGTTCCAAATGAATGTATGGATGGTTAGACGATATGATCTATACGATAATGATGATGTAATGAGATGTTTGGAAAATGCTTAGAATAACAAATTTTTATTATCCTAAACAACTTAAATGATTATGAAATGTATGTGAGATGGATGTGATGGATGATGTTGTGCTATGATGATATGACATGATTATGCAGGATATTGTATGGATGCCTTGTTAGCGTGAAAGAGGATAGAAGAATGATGGATGCATTGTTAGAATGAAAGAGAAATAGAAGAATGAGAGGGATCAATCCCTAAATCCAAGAAGATGCAGAAGTCCAACAAGTCCACTAGTCATCGATAATTTATTGGATATGATGATGAATGATGATGTATGGCTTATCCAAGGATGGGAGAGATAAAGAGCATACCCTTCTTTATGTTTGATAACACACGTAGGTGTGATGCATCAAGGTATTAAGAACTAGGATGGATTGGCGCCTAGTGTGATGGACTTTGACTCATCAAATAGATAAGAGTACTCTTGTTCACATTGGACAAACATAACCTTATTCAGAATGCAATTCATATATTCCAGACATCTCAGACCAAAACATAAAAAGGAAACCTTCTTATGTGGTCAACAAGATACCTAAAACATCTTCCCTCCAAATGAAACAAAATATGCATGATGAAGTTATTTTACAAGAATATCCAACAAGCACAATAGATAAAAACATAATGATCATTGCCCCATTCCTTTCTCTCTAAACCTATTTTGTTTAGGCATTATCGAGAGGTCCTTGGAATGAGTACAAAATAAGATAAGTCAATAAAAGACTAAATAAAGCAAACCAAACAAGCTAATGTTCTTCATACCACTAGCCAAGACTAACTACTATGGGGTACTTGATGCTTATGTCCATCACAGGAAAGCTTCATCCTAGGACATGTTGTGATCAGGGTTTTGATGGGACTGATTTTGGTGATAAGCTATTGATATTCTGAGTTGACCAACTTGTTGACACACTGATCTAGACTTTCAAGACTCTGACGATTAGAGTGTTCACTTTTGAACTTGCTAGACTTGCTTCTGACTGACTTACCAAAGGGTGAAGGTGACGATTGATTTTATTATCAGTGATAAAATTCGCAGGTGAAAGCGAGATGAAATGGATGAACCATTTTGGATTTTTTAGATATTCTGAGGTTGTTTTTGGTATTTTGAGATGTTTTACAATTTTTTTTGGTATTTTTCCATTTTTCAATTTTTTTGGTATTTTTAAGATTTATGACGAAGAGACTAACTTAAAGACCTATCCTAGGGGTCTAAGGAGCTGATCCATAGATTAGCCTTGCCTACATTATACACGCAGAGACCACGTAGTTTAACTGATGATAAACTTGACTCAATGGAAAGATAGATGCACAAATGGATTGCCATTTTATTGCGACAGATGCCTAAGGATTGAACTAAGATGTAAAATAGATGGCAAACATATTACCAATGTGACAGACGCCTAAGGATTGACCCTAACTATCTCGGGGGATGATCAAAGATCAATCTTGCCTATGTTCAAGCTCAAAGACAACGTAGTTCAAACAAGGTGAAAGATTGACAAGACTCAATAATGAATTTTTGAAGATTTTTTGATATTTTGACATGTTTTTGGATTTTTGATGATTTTTTGAGTGTTTTTTGGATTTTTTCTGATTTTTTTGATTATTTTTGGATTTTCTGATGTTTTAGGAAGATTACGAGAATATACATCAATCTGATCCAATGTAGGTATAGGAACATGCCCCCAACGTGGTGCGATAGACTACTTTGGTGAAGCTAGGACAAACTGACCTTAGGAAAATGCCAAGTAGTACTATGGTGGAATATGATATGGGCATTAGCTCAGGATATGGTATGGATGTGAGCGGATGAGTGGATGGAGGATTAATGAAATGTGATGGAATGGATGAGTGAGTCATGCAGATCCTAGTGGATGGGGAGTGCTTTATTTACACTTGGAGCCTGTTTGTCAGGTTTTCACCGAGGTACTTGTCCAAAGCGCCACCAAAGTGGTTTTCACTAGAGGACAATTTTTTTTCTTTACTGTTTCCAATCCTTTTTCTATTTTTTTTTTATTTTTGCATTTTTTGATTTTTTGTTGTTACCAAGACGCCTATTCGCTACGTTTTCATTAAGGTAACCATTTTTTCAAGACTTTTTTTGATTTTTTTGAATTTTTTTGTTCTATACCTTGCAAGTTCTTAGGCATAATTTTTTTTGAGATGAGATCTATTCAAAGGCTCCTGCAGAGGCTCGCCTTCTGGTGTTGCTAACTGATATGCCCTTGATTTATAACTTGTGGTGATGATGAAAGGTCCCAACTAGTTGGGTTCAAATTTTCCTTTGCAATCCAGGTTTGATACATTATTTTGGTTCTCTTTTACCACAAGGTCACCGAATTGGAAGGTGTGTTGCCTGATCTTATTGTTGTAGTTGCATTTTAGGCGATTCTGATAGACTTGTAGATGATTGAGGGCATCCATACATCATTCATCTAGTAACTCCAGCTCATTTAGTCTTGTAACCTTGTATTCCTCATCTGTGATGAGGTTTTGCAATGATATCCTCAGTGATTGAAGCTCAATATCGATAGGGAGGTTGGATTTTGATCGGTAGACTAGGGAGAATGGGGTGGTGCTTGTTGGCGTGTGGATGCTGGTGCGGTAGGCCCATAAGGCAGGATTTAACTACAGATGCCAGTCACGACCAGAGTCATTAAATTGTTTCTTAAGGATCTTCAGAATGGTTTTGTTGGTAGCTTCTACCTGGCCATTGCCTTATGGGTAATATGGTGTGGAAAAATAGTGTTGGATTTTTAATTTTTCACACAAGTCACAAACATCCTGATTCTTGAAAGGTGTCCCATTATCAAAGATAATGGATTGGGGAACACCGTATCAATAGATGAGGTAGTTCAGGATGAACTTGGATATATGTTTTCTAGTGATATAGGTCATGGGATTTTCTTTGACCCACTTTGTGAAATATTCAGTGGCGGTGATGATGAGCTTGTGGTCATTAGATGAGGTGGGTGAGATTTTACCTATGAGATTGAGCCCCCATTGGGAAAAGGGCCAAGGTGTAAAAATGGGTTGTAATTCTTGAGTTGGTGCATGAATGAGGTCTCCATGTTGTTGGCACTATAGACACCTTTTGACAAAGTCATGTGCCTCTATCTCCATTGTTGGTCAACAGTATACAGTTCTTAGTAACTTCTTGGCCAAGGTCATACCACTCGAGTGTGAACCGCAAGTGTCATTATGTACCTTAGTCAAAGCAGTCAGAAAATCCTCAGGTTTTAAGCAATGGATTAGGGTTCCATTAATGCTTCTACAAAAAAGGGTTTCCCCTAGGATGAAAAAACATAAGGATCGCTTGAAAAAGGTTCACTTGAGGTTAAGGTCAATGTCGGCTGGGAGGACTCCTAATCTCAGATAGGTGTAGATTTCATGATACCAAAGATCACCTGGACCAACGAGTTCACATGCATATTTTGACTCTGGTACCTCGAACATGGGTATGAGAAGCTTCTCTACCTGGAATTTGTGTTTCAAGACATTGTGAGGGATATCTAGCAAGGATCCAATCATTTCCATTATGCAAGCTACTTTGTTGTTTTCCCTTGGCATTTGCTCAAAGGTGATATCAATAAATGATTCTTTGAGGCTCTCTACCACCTTCTTGTATGGTGCGAGCTTATCATCTTTAGTTTGGTATTCACCATTGACTTGGTTAATGATAAGTTGTGAATCTCCATAGACCTTTAATGATAATTTTGAGACCTATGGTTAAAGCCTCATACTCTACAATGTTGTTTGTACAGGGGAATTATAACCTGTAAGATCTTGGTATGCAATATCCTTGCGGGGTAATAAATAAGATACCAGCTCTCAATCCATGTTGTGTGTGGGAACCATCAAAGTAGAGCTTCTAGTGGTCAGCTATGTTAAGATTGAAGATAGACTCATTTGGGAATTCTGATATGAGTGGGTTCTCTACATAGATGGGAGCTTTTGGTAGCTAGTCTACAATAACTTGTCCTTTAATTTCATTTCGCTCCACATACTCGATGTCATACTATGACAATATCATTACCCACTTAGCCATCCTTCCCATGAGCATATATTTTGATAGTAGATATTTTAAGGGATCTATTTTAGCAATGAGCTTGATTTTATGTGCTAGCATGTAGTGTCAAAATTTATGTGAAGCAAAAAATACTGCTAGGCAAGCTTTCTCAATGAATGTGTAGTTTAACTCATCACCAATCATTGTCTTGGTAGTGTAATAGATATCCCTTTCTGTTCCATTTTCATCATGTTGAGCTAGAAGAGCACCTAGAGCTATTGTTATTGCTAAGATGTATAGGATGAATGGTTTTCCTGCAATGGGTAGCATCAACACAGGTGGCATAAGTAGATATTCTTTGATTTTGTTGAATGCATGTTCACACTTGTCATCCCACTCAAATGCTACCCCTTTGTGGAGTAGATGTGAATACAATTTTTTTTTGTCTACCAGTTGCGCTATGAACCTACAAATGGACTAGAGTTTGCCTTGTAATCCTCTAAGTTGTTTCAGTGTTCTTGGCGCTCCCATATTAAGAATTTATTTTACCTTTGCAGGATCCCCTTCTATCCCTCTCATTAAAACTATGTATCCCAGTAGTTTTTTGGATTGTACCCCAAAGACACATTTCTTTGGGTTGAGCCTGACCTTGTATTTTTCCAGCCTATCAAAAATTGCACTTAGGGTTGCTATGTGGTTTTGTCTCTTCTTTGATTTAGCCAATATTTCATCCACATAATCTTCACCAGTTTTATGTATCATGTCATGGAAGATTAGTGTCATGGATCTCTGATATGTAGCCCCTGCATTCTTAAGCCTGAATGGCATCACATTCCAGTAGTAGGTGCCCCAAAGACATGTGAATGTTGTCTTAGGCTGGTCTTCTTTTGCGATCGTTATTTGGTTATATCCCGAGAAGCCATCTATCAGTGATAGCATCTCATGTCTGGTTGTCATGTCCACTATCATATTGATGTTAGCTAGTGGAAAGTCATCCTTAGGACATGCTTTGTTTAGGTCTCTGAAATCCATGCAGATGCGGAAGCCCCCATTTGGTTTTGAGATTGGTACAAGGTTGGATACCCATTCTGGATAGTCAATCAGGCATATGACACCAATATCCAGGAGCTTTTGTAACTCTACCTTGACTAGCAAGGCTATCTTGGGATGCATTTTTCTCAACTTTTTTCTAACCAGCTTCGCTCTAGGGTAAACAACTAAATGGAGGACCACCACTTCCAGATCTAGACCTGGCATGTCAACATAGGTCCATGCAAACTTTACCTTCCTTTCTTTTAGAAATGCGGCCAGTAGTTCTTGTTCCTCTGTTAGGAGAGACTCAACATAGAAAGTGATGTGTGGTGCCTCATCCATTCTCAAAATAACAGGATTACACTACTTTGCTAGGACTGCTGATTTTTCTTGATGTAGTGCAGTAGGGGGGAGATTGAATCCTTCATCCTCCGACACCTCAGAGAGGTTTTTACCAGTGGATGCATCCTTTGTTTTTACTATTCTATGTTTAGAGAGTGCCATAGTGTGGTTTTCACTTAATAACTATGAGCTTATTCTCGATATTTTTCTTTTGCGATGGAAGGACTCAATTGTCTCCCCACAATATGCCTGGGTGTCTAAAGTGATGTCAAAACCTACCTTGTGATCCCCACATGAAATTGTATCCCTTAGTCCCATGAATTCTGAGAGGGCCACATCATTTTTGAATGAGTCTAGAATTGGCATTCCTTGTTGGTCATGATCGATGAGTTGAGGGTATACTAAGGTGATTTGGTGGGTTTGCTGGTTTGACTCAGTGGGTGAGGCACTAATCATAAGTAAGGAAAAATCCTCAAACAACATGGGTAGGCCTGTTATGGTATCATCATCGTCGCTACTTGCATAGACATCAGTGATGTCAAAAGTGAAGTTGTCAAGCGGGATTCCTGTGCATACGTGTGGTCTAAGGGTGGTTACCGATACCTAAGGAGAGGACCTGATTGCCCTACTAGGAGTACCTCTTCCATGTACAGTTATACTTAGGGGAATACATCCAAGGCCAAGGTTTCACATTCTTCTTTCTACAATTTTGGGCTCTAGCCGTCCATCACTATTCCTTCCAAGGATTTGGTTTCTGTTATAGCCCATACCAAGCATAATTTGCAACCCTTTGTTGGTTTCATCCATGGGTAGGCTGGGGGTGGGCCTTTCATCTTGGTATAATGTTTTTGAGATGTCTCCCTCATCCATATTTTCCAAACTGAGAACCCCCCAACGGTGGAATCCAGAAGGGTCTTCCCTAATAGTGTGGACAGGTGTTTTAGCTAGCTGAGGTTGCCCATGTGACCTAGGAGATTGTGGTAAATATCCTCCAAGAAATGCATTCTTCTTCATTATGTAGTCTCCACATCCATTGTCCTGGATCATGATCCTGATTTCCAATATGTTGGGGATGGAGGGTGTCTCTATCACAGAAGTGGATGGACCTTCATTTTTTTTTGGTACTTGGGGAATTTTATAAAACTTGGCCTCCAAGTTTTTGCAATGGGAAAATGGCTCCAGATCACCATATATCTTGTCATCCTCATTTTGGTAAAGGAATTTGATGCAATAATAAAATGTCGAGGTGACTTCCTTCATTCCATGGATCCATGGGCATCCTAGGATGATTTTGTATGGTAGGTCAAGGTCAAGAACTTGACAAGTAGTTTCCATGGTTGTTGGCCCTACTTGGATTGGAATTTTGATAGTGCCTTGAGACAATCTTTCTTCATCATCGTATGATCTTATGGTGATTATTTTGTTCTTATTAATGGAATCCTCAGAGAGTCCCAAGTTCTTTATGAGTTTGAGCGAACAGATGTTAAGGCCTATGCCTCCATCCACCAGGACCCTCATGTTTTTGATGTTAGATATGTCTGGGATGGTGGGTGTCTCTATCGCAGAAGTGGAGGTGAGGTTAGCCGGGTCGATGTATGCAGTGGATGGGCCTTCATCATTTTTCGGCACTTGGTGGATTTTATAAAACTTGGATTCCAAGTTTTTGTAGTAGGCGAATGGTTCGGGATCCCCATGTATAGTGACCTCCTCATTTTGGTGCAAGAACTTGATGCATTGGTGATATTTAAAGGCCACTGCTTTCATTATGTGGATCCCTGGATGCCCTAAGAGGATGTTATATGGTAAGTCAAGGTCAAGGACCTGACAGGTAGTCTCCATGGTTTTTGGTCCCACTTGGATTAGGATTTTAATAGTGCCTTGAGACACTCTCTCTTGATCATCATATGCCCTTATTGTGATGCTCTTGTTCTTGTTAACAAAATCCTCGGTGAATCTCAAGTTCTTTATAAGCTTGAGAGAGAAAATATTTAGGCATGCACCTCCATCCACTAGGACTCTTTTAACTTTATTTTTATGGAACAACAAATGAAGGTGGAGTGTGCAGTTATGAGATGGTTGCGGGGGGAAGTCTTGATCAAAATATTTTAGGAGATTATGCGTGACAATATTTCCAACCATATCCTGAAACTGATCTATGTCAACGATGGTGAAGATGGTGGAGGTTGATAACACTTCATCAAGAGTTTTTCTATGGGTAGCAGAAATTGTTAACAGCTCCATGATGGAGATCTGTGCGGGAGTTCTCTTCACCTGGTCAATAACATTGTAATCATAGGGACCGACTCTTCTATTTGAAATGGGGGTCTTAGATCGTTGTGATTTTCCTACAATATTAAGCTCTCCGTTGTGTGTGGTGACTCCAGAATCAGCATTGAATCCTCTGGCATTAATTACAGTGACCATTTCATCTACACATGTGACAATGTCTCCATGAACAAGGTTTGTGCTAGCATACTTTTACTTCACTTTGTTATTTCCTTGATTATTCCCTTGATTATGATTTGGCATCATATTTGTGTATATCTTGAGGTCTTGATTACTAGCCGGTTGTTCAACATTGATGATCTTGTCCTCAATGAGGTCCTAGATGATGTTTTTCAACTTCATACAATTGGCAGTTGTGTGTCCCTTTACTTTATGAAATTCACAAAGGAGGTTTTCATTATACCATGGTGATTTCACCTAGGGTTTTCTATAATTATCATGGGTGGGGACCTTGATGATGTTCTCATTGACCAAAATTTTAATGATGGACTCAATTGACTCCCCAAGGGCTGTGAATTTCCGTTTGGGGGGAAACTTGTTTCGTGGAGGTGGTCCCCCTTGATTATTGAGATTATTGATTTGGTTTTGGGGTGGTTTTTGGTTTACCACATTTTTTTGCACATTATTTCAGTTGTTGTTCTACGATTGGTGATGTTGCATTTGATTTTTTTGCTTGGGGGAACTGATGACAACTTTGGCATCCACTACGCCATCGTTGGTGACATTTTGATTCTTCACCCATGTGCAAGGTTTGTCATTGAAACTAGTGGATGGGTGATTGTCCTAATGTTCATGATAAGTGGGTGTTCCCCCTTGTGTAATGAGAGCTCGTTCAATAATAAGTGCCGTAGGGATCAGTTGATCATATGTAGTTATGCTTTGCATCCTCAAATAGAATACCAAGGTTTTGTATATATTGGAAATGATGGTACAAACTTGTTGCTCTTCTGGCATGGCCCACTTACCTCGATTAGATTTCGCTCGCCATTGTTGGAGAAAGGTGGTGAATGATTCTCCCTTACTTTGTTTGAGTATCGAGAGTTCTTCCAAACTAACATCCACATAAATGTTGAATGCGTAATTTTGGAGGAAAGCTTCTTTTATTTCTTGAAAGGTTTTGATTCCCGTAGGTAGATGAGAAAACCATTCCATAGCATCACCGGCCAAGCTTCAAGGAAATAGCCGCATTAGATATGTGTCATTGTAGGCAAATTCCATGCAATTTACTTGGAACTCCCTGAGGTGATATTCAGGGTTTCCTATCCCACGATATTTATCAAATTTGGGGATTTCGAATCCCTTTGGGAATGGTACCATTGCCGACCTTCTATCAAATGGATAAGGGCACAAGTTGCTCGGTGTCCTAACTATCTTCCTGAACTGAAGATTGTTAGAATCCAAGATCACCTGCATGCAATAACCTGTTACATGCAAAAGAAATTCAGAACAAAACAAGATCTGTAAACCTCAAAGTGTAAAATGCATTATCAGAATCTCTGTTATTACAAAGAGATCAATCCTTATGAAGGAGATCAAGAAACCCTAAAGGGGAAACCCTAGATGAAACCCTAGTGTGCACACTTAATAATTAATAAATAATTATTAATGCGCCTAAGTTTAGCTTAAGCAACTAGATGAATAAGTGACTTAATTAGTTAACCAGTATGATATAATTAATTAAGCATAATAACTTATTACTCTAACACCCCCCCTTAAGATGAACTTAGGAAGAAGCTAAAACACTAGAAGAAGATGCATGCAAGAAAAGATGGGTCTCGGCAACTGGGCCTGATCAGGTACCCATTTACAAATGCAAGAAAGAGGTAAAGGAGGAAAACCCAATGGGATAAAAACCCCCTACAATGATATGACATGCTGCAAAGAAGCACTGGAAGAACACTGTAGAGTAACACTGGAGCCGCAATCTGGCAAGCAAGGAAAGATACTTCTGTCTACAAGAAACCATATCGGAATCATAATGATGCAACAGTAGACCCGATGCCACGAAACACTCAAAAACTCCAAACGGGAACAACGCTGGAATCTATGAAGCAGCAGTCAATTATTAAATGATGTATCACTGAAAATGAAGTGCAAAGATGCAAGTGGCACTCTCCCAACTGTCAAAAAATCCAAGTAATCACCAAAACACCCATCGGGCCAAATATGGATTAATGAAAAACTTGGGATAGATACAGAAAAAAGTGCATGGACAACAATATAAAACTCCTCAATACCTTTCCAACGCCACAAAAATAGCGAAAATCAGAGATCGTGGCAAAAAGTTATGAGCTCGGAAGTATAAAAAGTACATCTGACTTCAAACAAAAACAAATGTAGTAAAACAGGAAAATACTGTAAAATAAATAGCACCACAAGATAGTGCTCGGAACCAGCTTTTCGGTAATATCTTGTTTGCCCGATTTCGATACGGTATGCCCAAGTTATGCCAGAAACAAAAAAATTGCTCTTTTAGGGCAAACTAGGGTTAGGAGGGGCAAGGAGGGGCCATACGAACGCTGATGTCAGTGGTTCACGGGCATAAATTTGACGATCTGTAGGCCGTCGTTGCAAAAAATCGGTCCCCTACGAAAAAATTTTGGCCCTTGGTCGCCATATGACTGTGGGCAGGGGCTGCAGTGGGCTAGGGGCCGGGCGCCAGCTCCCATTCCCCAATATGATCTTGGCGGGGTTGTTTGGGCCCGCGGGCGCTAAAGGCTGGTGGCGGTGCTGCATGGGGAGCCACCGGTGGCGGTGGCTGTTGGGTGGCCGCCTGGTGGCGGGTCTGCTCTAAACTGTGAGCGCCGGCCTGATTCCCAAAAAACTCTATTTTTTAATTTTTTTTCGAAGTTTGTGCCTCGTGAAGCGTGCCGGGGAGGCCGTACGGTCTCTCTGGCAAAAATTTTTTGCCTCAGAAACCAACTGCTCGAAAATGGATGATTTGACAGGCGTTTCTAGGGTTTTCGGGCACTGCGAAAGCGATGGTGACATCCGTTTGAGACCATATTGTGCCGAAAAATTGGCTACCCCCAGATCTTGCAAAAAAGATGCCTGTGGAAACCCTTGCACTTGAAACTCAAAGAGAGGCCATATCTTCAAATCACGAATAGGCAGCGGCAGGTCTGGAGCTCTAATACCATGTTAGAATCCAAGATCACCTGCATGCAATAACCTGTTACATGCAAAAGACATTCAGAACAAAACAAGATCTGTAAACCTCAAAGTGTAAAATGCATTATCAGAATCTCTGTTATTACAAAGAGATCAATCCTTATGAAGGAGATCAAGAAACCCTAAAGGGGAAACCCTAGATGAAACCCTAGTGTGCACACTTAATAATTAATAAATAATTATTAATGCGCCTAAGTTTAGCTTAAGCAACTAGATGAATAAGTGACTTAATTAATTAACCAGTATGATATAATTAATTAAGCATAATAACTTATTACTCTAACAAAGATCTAGCACTTGTTGTGAAAGCAGTTTGATTTTTGCCGTCACGTCACCTTGTGGATTGGGAGGTGGGGTGAATATGCTTTGAGGTGTGGGATTGATAGATGGGATGTTGATGTGGTTTTGTTGTAAGCTTTGTTGAGCAAGTGACACCTGTGCAAGCTATTGAGCCAACAACACTTGTTGTTGGTCTTGAAACTGCTGTTGTGCCAACAATGCTTGTTGTTGGGCATATTGCTGCTATAATTGGTAGTCTTGCAAGGATTTTTGATATACTTCTTGTTGTTCTTGCAATTGTGCTTGGTATTGTGCGTGTACTTGCGCTTGCTGAGCTTGGAATTGCACTCATGCTTGAGTGTGTGCTTGTTGGATTGCTTGTGCAATTTGAGCGGCATGTGTGGCTTGCACAACTTGTGTGGATTGAGTGGCTTGAGCTACTTGTGTAGCTTGTTTGGCTTGTTGTTGCTGTAACAAGGCTTGAGATTTTGTGGCCTGTTGTGCAGCTAGTTGTGCCTCTGCTTGCTGAGTGGCTAATTGTGAAACTTGTTGAGTGGCTAATTGTGTAGCTTGGTGATTTTGAATTTCTCTTTGTTGGGCAGCTTGTTGAGAAGCTTGCAACGTCATGGTGAATGAATTGGTTGTGTTGTGCCTTAGTGGTAATGGTGGTGGATTTGGAGGAATGGCAACCATTGTGATGAGTGGAATAGTTGTGTTAATGATTGAATCTTGAGCTATGCATGGTGTGATTGAGGTGCTTGGTCCTTGCAAGATCATGCTTTGAGGAATGGCTTACGTGTTGATCATTGCGGTTGCTTGGATGGTTGCCATCTATTGTTGTGATATAGATGACACAACTGGTGAATTTGATGATGCACTCTGATTTGAATGGTTGATGGTGGGAAGAGGAGGAAGACTCATCCTAGGTGATGATGCATATGCAAGCAGTAAGGGTGGAAATGGTTGAAATATGGGTGGTGCAATCCCTGTAAGTAATGACGAGGGATACAAGACTCATCCTATTCCAAACAAGTCACCTTCTCCTTTTGAGATAGGGAGAGAAGTTTGCATGTTGAGGGGATAATTCGGTGTTGCATGAAATGAGGATGAATTGGTATGATCATGAAACATGAGCAGGACGTAAGGGTGCAATTGATTTACTGGGATAGATTGATCCGATTTAGTGCCCACATTCAACCCTCGATTGTTCACAAGTGATATTTTTGAAGCTCACGAAACATGGCACTTCCCTTGTTAACAACTAGCGGGGTTGAAGCGATAGATGATATGATTTGGGGGATGTCTTGAGTGATATTTTGAATTGGAAGCGTAGATGCGGGTGAAGGCATCATGTCGAGAGACCTCTCCATAAGGGTTCTTATGTAAAATTCAGAAGGGATTTTAGCCCCTTTTTTTTCTAACTCTAACATGTATTTGGATGGATACAACTTCAACATGGTACTAATAATTCGATGACTCTCGGGATTTCTCACTATTTCTAGAATTTCTAATTGTGTCATTCCATTGTCAGTGATGTCCTTAATATGACCCTCCTCTTGAGAACTTTGAGGCATTTGAGGCAGATTGATTGGGAGTTCAATTGTTATCATCAGATTGAACATTGTTTCAGTTTGGCTTAAATCACTTGAAATGGATGTTGCTTTGTTTTGCTCCATGTTCTTCTTGTGCTGAGATCGAATTTGAACCATAAAATGAAGATCAATTTTCAAGAATTTAAGAGATGAACCTCTAATCCTTTAGATCAATCTAAACCTTAGGTTCAAAGAAGTGAAGAACTAGGATATTTGAAGGATCAAAGCGATGACGAGGATGAGATAAATGAAAGATGAGCGATATGGATGTATGAAACTCTTAAAGAAAATTTGAAGGAAAATATTAAAATTCTTAGGACTTTGATTGATCGTGATTGAATTGATAGTTTGACTAAATGTGTTAAGTCAAACAAGGGTGATAAATGCACTTTTAAACCCTAGGAATTTGTATTATCCTAGAGTGGACTTGTACATAAGATGATGGTTTGACTAAGTGTGTTAAGTCAAATGAGGTGTTTATGGACTCAATAATTTGGCTAAGTTGTGTTAAGCCAAACAAAGATGAGAATGGATTTGATAATTTGGCTAAGTGTGTTAATCCAAAAAAAATGAACTTGTAGACCCTAGGAAGTGTTGTTATCCTAGAGAAAACTCATGCATAAGATGAGGATATGTGCAGGATCATCATGGAAAAAACAGGCCCTTAAGTGGCAATAAAAAGACAAAAAATCAAAGTTAGACAACTTGACATAAAAATTTGAATACGTTATCTATATTATTTCAAAAAAACATAAAAATAGAATCTGTAGAAAATTAAATTTAGTTTTTAAACTACTGGACCTTTATTTAAAAAATAAAAATCTATTTGGTGAAAATTTGAAATTTCAATGCAGTAGTATTTAAATTTCAGGGTAAAAAAAAGAAGTAGGTGTCTTTCTCACCACCCTAACCACAATAAAAAGATAATATTTTTTTATAAGATTTTATATATAAGTAGAGGACTCATGTCCTAATGTGATGCATATTTTAAAAAAAAAAATTCCAAGTAAATAATTAATTATGATTTTTTTATTACAACTTTTAAAAAATATAAAAGCTCATCTGTCTAACCACATTAGCTTGGTCAAAAATTCATGAAATTCATTTTTTAATTTTTCAATCCTATAGTATGTGAATCATAGAATGTGATGCATGTTTCAAATTCAAAAAATGTGATACCATTTGAAATTTATAGATGTTTTTCAATCAGCCTATCAATTAGGACTTTATTCGTAATTCTAATAGAAAATGAATAATAATTATTTATTAAATTCAAAGTAAAGCATAAATTATATCGGTGGAAATCTGAGAATCTCCTCTAAAAACCCTTTTCGTTTCATCAATTTTGGGTAAAAAAATATCGTCAGCCACATGGACCATCATATGGCTTACATATTGCCACTTTTTGGCCCATCATGATCCTGCACATACCCATTATGGTTTGGGTAGGTGTGTCAAGTCAAACAAAGTGATTTTATTTCGCCTAGAATTTTAGCATAAAATTTGTTTACAAAGTTTCCAAGAGTTGTTGGTGAGGTGAATTTTGATTGATTTTGATGGTTGAGAGACGGATGAAAGTGATTGAGTTTGACCCTAGACTTGACCTAGATAATACTTCTTCTTACAAGACCTCAGTTTTGAAGAACACACTTGAATTCCTAAGTGAGAAAAGAAAACCTTTCAAAAAGCTTAGGATTTTGTTGATAATAGAACACATACAACTCAGGGTTGTTTCTTGAAGCTTTCTTGTAAAAGTTGTACACTAGTCTTTCTCTCACTTCAAGGAGCATTTCAAGACATTGTTCGTGGGCTTTTAGACTTATCCTTTTGAATCTTGGTTTTGGGATTTTGGCCTTTCAGGAAATCATTTAAGGCAACACATATGAGGTCCAATTTGTCTTTTATCTTTTCTTAATGGATTCTTTTTACCACAAATAGTTCTTCGATTAAAGTTTCCAACTAAATGTGTATGTCTTCATTCCTTTTCATTCCATAAGGTCCATTATGTTAAAATTAGGGTTTCAAGAGCACAGTTACCTAAGTTGACTTTAGTGGACAAAAATGACGATTAAACCTAAGTACTTAGAAACCTCTAAGGATAGAATCCCTAGGGCAAGCAAGAGCACTTAGATTTGTCAAGGGTATTTGTTTCCTCCAAAGGGTTTGAAATTCTGAAGTTTGTTGTGAATATATTTTTTTAATTGTTTTAAGGACCAAGCAAAGTGTTTTGATTCCAAGCACATGTACAACCCTAGGATGATGAGATAATATTTTGTTGGGTTCCCACTTGGACGAATCCAGCTACGCATATTCTGTGCGGATGACTAGATGCTTGACCACACTGGATTCCCTCCACGACACACACTTTTTGGGTCAGCCAAGCATCATTAACCATGAATCTCCCATGGCATGATTTTCATCTCTACAACAAAACCACTTGTATAATGTGGGGTGGCTTCAAAGGACATGACCTTTTGCACCAACAAAATAGATAAGGATTTGACCTTCTAAACAAGGGGTTTTAGTTCAGACTTTTCATTCATGGAGACTGACCCATGCGGTGAGAGAACATTGCTGCCCTTCTCGTCGAAGCAAATCATGTGATACTAGCTTTTTTTCTAGTACCCACTTTTATATCCCGGTTGGAAATATACTTGGCTTTAGTGTGTTACCGGTTGGGTCGTTGCCTTGGGTGAGTAATTTTTCCCATAAGGTAGGCCCTTTAAGATAAAAAAAAAGTGAGTAAACATATTCATAGTTTGATCAACCTTCATTTAGAAACAAAGAGAGAACACAGAGAATAGGTTTACTCACACTCGCAAGATATTTTGTTCAATTTTAAGTTCCCAAATCAAAATGTGAAGGCAATATTTTTGACAACTTAATATCACAAAAGACTTTTGATTCTCAGGATCGCCATGAGGTGCAAGAGAAACTCATACGCCTTTTAAATGATATTAATTTGTGAAAAATATTGCAAAACATGAAAAACACTTGTTCATTTTAGACCTCAAAAATAGTGATTTTGATTTGTTTTAATGCACCAAAAAGAGATGTGAAGTTTTCCTTGTCAATTTTAATCCAAATCAAAATCTAGTAAATGTTTCTAAGTTTAATTTTAACCAAGTTGAAAAGATCAAGTCAGATGGTCAATTTTAAACCCAAAAGAAAGATGAGTTGGTTCAAAACAAAAAACTAAAGCAGTAATTGGAGCCCTAAGCATTAAAAAATGTTTTACGAATTTCAAGTCTTCATCCTCAAGTTTTTCAACTTTTGTTAGTTTGCCTTTGTTTAATTTTGATGCTTTGATTTTGATGCCCTCCTTGATGTCAACCTATTAAAACAATACAAAGTTATAAACAATAAGATTTAATTTTAAGATAAAGTAACATAAAAAATAAGCTAAGCCCAAATAATAGTTAATGCAAATGACATATCTATTTTTCCCTTTATCCATCGTATGATAACCCTTAAGTTTAGTGATATAGGATTGGAACCTCAAAATCTAAGAGTATTATCACTAATAACAAAATTTTATTTTCACACTTAAAAGGCATTTTCTTATTCAATGGATCCCCCATAAAGCTTGTAATCATAGAGAAATGAATTGAACACCTTGAATTTGTTTATCATTTAAGGACTAAAATAGTCCTAAGAAAAGATGGTGCCAATTAGGAATATGGCTTCTTTTCTAAGTTTATTAGATTGTCATTTCACTTAATCAATGAAGATGTCTACAAGAATTTATAAATGAGTGACACCAAAACAAAATAAATGTTATTTGAAATCCAAATCAAAAGGTGGTATAAAGGAAGATCAGTGAATGCCATGGATTACTATATATGTACACTTAATGAATATTCAAATAACCGTAAAATAAAAAAAGGTAGTAACAATAAAATATCCTGAACATTCAATGTGGAGATAATAAAATGGTATTAAACATCAACTCTACATTATATCTTCACAATGGTATTAAATATAAAAATATTTTGTCCTATGACCCCTCTTTTTGGTGTTCATTGAAATTTTTTCGTACGATTTGGGTGAGATCTTGATCCATAAAAATCAATAGATGCATTAACTACCATGAATAAAGAACATTTCAAAAAGAAGTCGAATGCAAACATCATTAATGACAGAGCCTCTTGAATCGGTTCAAAGAAGATCAACCAACTAGAAATCGGCACAATAAACCCAAGAGTGAATGCACCCTAAAGCTAAGGCATATCACGGTTAATAGCAGTAGTAAAAACTGTTAGGTATCTTGTGCTTCTGCCCTTTTTTTTTTCAAATCCTACCTCCTCCTTTCATCTTCCTGCACAAACTTAGGAAGTAGATAAAACTGCATAAGTGATGCACCCCAAGCAAAGAAAACGTGTATTGCATTCCTTAAAGTCAAATAATCATTTAACTCCTTAAAATGCTCGAATAAAAGTTTACAACAGTGAATATAATGTTTTGGTAGATATCTTAACTTCCAGACAAACCTTTTGTGCATACGTGAACTATCATGGTAAAGCTAGTTCCTAATTTGTCAAAGTGCTCGGAAATTAATTATAGCAGGTGGTCATTGAAAGCAAAAATAAAAAAAATGTTCATGAAAGCCAAAACAATACACCAGGCTTCTTTTTGGTTCTTCCCCTAGTCGCAAGATACAAATCTGAGTGCAACAAGGGAAAATTTTAAAAGACCTACATAAAGACTCATACCAAAAATCTAATATGCGGGTACAAAAGCATTAATAAAATTACCATGGGTATGCATCTTGTATTCCATCATCTTTGCATTGAAAAATGAAAGCAAATTCAGGAGCCAGAGAGTTGAATCACTTGGGCTTATGAAGGAAATCACTCAGGCTCATGAAGAAAATTGATTAACAAGAAAGAGGTCATAGCCCACAAAAGTAAAATATTGAGATAGATAAAATGGATTATAGAGGTCACTTTTCTTTTCTTTTTTATTTTATTTTAAGTGGTTGGGTAACGTGCATTGTATAGTGGTGTGGTGCTCAACGCAACTTTTAATGCTTGCAAAAATCTTCATAACAATCTTTGAAGCGTCAGGGATAGCAAAGGATTTCCATAGAAAAGTAGAGCCAAATTCTAGGTTCGTCAAAATTCTCATTCAAAGGGAAGTCAACCATATCAATATTAATTCACTGCCATCCTACTAAAAAAAAGAGAACATTCCAACAGTAGATAAAATTTCTTCAGCTAAAGAAATAGATAGAGATCAAGCACGTTGCAAAGAAAGGTTTAGCTGCAAATGTCATGCAAATGCTTGCAAATGTTGCAGCAGTTGAATAGTGGGATACAAGCAAGAGAGAAAGTATAACCCCTATGAAAGAAACACCAATACTTGTGGTTTGTGCTTCTGGATTGGGAGAAAATTATTCGAATGATCTAGAACGCCCAGAACAAAATGCCTCATGGTGCAAAACTTTCAGTAAATTAAAGAAATTTAAAAACTCTATTCTGACCGACTCTTTGTCTTCAAATGATAAGGTTAGAATTTTTTTATGCAAAATGTCAAAAATATATCACCAAAAAAACAAAATGATTAGTATCATGCCCTCCTTCTAGCGCCATTTTGTGGATGCTAAATCTACAAATGTTATTTTTTATCATACATCTCCATGATAAAAAAAAATAACAAATCTAACATCCTCATGAAATATTGCATCTAGTTTAAACATGCTAAATGAGATATTGAAAAAATAATGAAAACTAAATAAAACACATCAACATGAATGCAAACCTATTCCATGGTGGATTGGTGCTATTCTTTGTGTAGAAGGCAGCCCTTTCCCAATCCTTGCTAAACCAAATGAGATGATAGACAATGAGATGCTAATGAACTCAAGTTGCCTATAATGAGGATGCTCTCCAAATGTAGATGAAAAATGAGAGAAAATGCATTGAACTTATAGGAGAAGTTGAGAGAGGAGAGGCCAAGATTGAGAAATGTGGGATTAAAACCCAACAAATGAGAAAGAGCCACTTGTCACAATGGGATTGGCCCACGCTTGTACAAGTTCTGGCTAATGTGCCCGTTTCAAATTTGAAAATGGAAATAAATGAATATGGTTGAGGGTTTTTGGAGGGAATTGTGTTTGGCCAAAAAAGTCAAACAAGAGAGTTAATGAGGGCATATTCCCCTGTGAAGAAAATAGGTGTTTTAATAAATCAATTTAAATGATTTATTGTGCAAGTGGATAAATCTAGAGGATTCAAGTAATTAGGATTAAACTAATGAAAATTTGATTAATCTAAAATGAGTTCAGGTGATATGACATTTGATTTGAATTTTTGTATTTTTTTTAAATCAAATGAGAGGAAATGCATATGAGTGATTTAATTAGATATTTGTGATTTAATTAAATCATGAACTATAGGAGATAATTAAATAATTTAATTTATTTAATTAAAGAGATAAGCTTAGTGAATTAATTAAACCGGTTTATCTAATTAATAGATGAAATAATGCTGAATGAAGCATGATTAGATGCATGAGTATGTTTTGCATGTCTACACTATTGTATCATTGATTCAATTCAATTTTCATCTGAACTACGTCATCTTTGAGCTTGAACATAGGCAAGGCCATCCATGATTGGTCTCCGAGACACAAAATCCAAAAACATTCATAAATCTCAAAAATACCAAAAACATTGGAAAATCCGAAAACTAAAATAACCTCAAAACACTTTCAAAACATCAAAAACATCTAAATATCTGAAAAAATCCCAAAATGGTGCACCCATCGCATCTCACTTTCACCCGCAATAATCACCGCTCATAATAAATCTATTGTTGTCTTCATCCTTTGGTGAAGAAATTAGAAGCAAGTCCAATAGATTCAAAAGTGAACACCTAATCGTCAAAGTTTCATGTCTATATCCATAAGTCAAAAAATTGGTCAACTCAGAGTATCAATCGCTTATCATCCAATCAGTCTCACCAAAACCTTGATCACAACATGTCCTAGGAATGTGACCTTCCTACAATGGACATCAACATCAAGTAACCCCTTAGTTTAGCCTTGGCTAGCGATATGAAGAACATTAGCTTATTTGTTTAGTTTATCTTGGTCTTTTTGACTTATCTTATTTTGCGCTCATTCCAAGGACCTCTCGATGATGCCTACACAAAATAGGTTTAGAGAGAAAGGAATGGGGCAATGATCATTATCCTTTTGTCTCCTGTGCTTGTTGGACGTTCTTGTAAAATAACTTGGTGAATACTTGCTTTGTTAGGTTCGTCCTAGCAAGGTTTTTGTATTTCAAGTGTGAACAAGAGCACTCCTATCGAATTGCCGAGTCAAATTCCATCACACTAGGTGCAACACCATCCTGGTTCTTAATACCTTGATCCATCATACCTATGTGTGTTATCAAACATAAGGAAAGTTATGCTCTTTATCTCTCCCATCCTTGGATAAGCAATACATCATCATTTCTAATAAAGTTGGCCTATTGACCATTTGCATCTTCATGGATTCAAGAGTTGATCCCTCTCATTCTTCTATCATCTTTCACGATAACAATGTATCCATCCTGCATTTGCGCTCTCATCTTGCATAATCACATCATATCATCATGAACAACATCATCCATCTCATCCCTTTCACATGCATTGCATAATCATTCAAGTTGTTTAAAATAATATAGATTTTTTATTCTAAGCATTTTTCAAACATCTCATTTACATCATTATTATCATATAGATCATATAGTCATAGCCATCCATACATCCATTTTGAAATTCTTTGTCACAAGATCAACCTCAAATCGAATCTTTAACTCGATCTCTTGAGGGGGAAATGTACCAACATACTTCTTTTCACCAAGGCATTCGAAAAAATCAAGAAATTTTTAATTTCGATGTCGAGAGAATTATTCTTTGAACCAATGCAACGAGTACATTGCTTCAAAGAGGGGAAAAATGTAGACACGTAAAATAATCAACATCATGCATATTGCTCTAATTAACATTCAATTCTGCTATTAATCAATTAAAATAATTTATTCATTAATCCCCTAGCTTCATCATTCTTAATTAAATAAATTAAATGATTTAATTAAGTCCTCATTTGATTCAATAAATCAAAATGATTTAAATCAAATAGGAAAACTCCTAAACTCCTCCAAGTTAATTAATCTAGATTAATTATCCTCTAATCATAATCACCCATTCTCTAGATTTTGACTCAACTTGAGTCAAATCTAAACTCTTAACTAACCCACCCACTTGCATCAATAAATCATTTCTTTGATTTATTAATTTTTCTAATTACTTTCAAAAGGGCATCAAGATGGAATATTCTTCCAATTTTGAATCTCTCTCTCAAATGCTTGTCCATTCAACAAAGCATTAAACGCTCTTACATGTATCTTACATGTCTCTTGCACAAGTCAAACTTGGCATTTAATGCACCTTTCATCCCCCCTAAACATGTCATTTCAACAAAATTCAAAATTCAAATTGGCACATTGGCCAAAATGTGCTCAACCCTCATCCTCTCACATCTTGACAAGTGGCATCTTGTCATTGGCTTGTGAATGATCCCACATTCATCTAAATCTCTCAATTTTTCAACCTTGAATCTATAAAAGAAAGGCTTTACAATAACAATCAACAACACATTTTGAAGCATTCTCACTATAGGCAACTTGAGTTCACTTTGAATCTCATTGTCTATCATCTCATTTGGCTTATCAAGGGTTGGGAAAGGGTTGCTTCCTACACAAAAAAGTGGCACTAATCCACTATGAGATAAGGGTTTAATCATATTTTTGCATATGCTTTTATTTAGCTTGTTTTGTTCTCATTAGTTGCATATTTGAACATGATTAAGGATTTCATAGGGATGTTGAGTTTGCTGATTTAAACTGACTTGTACTAACAACATGAAATCGTTTAAGTCTCTCTTGCAGATTTCACCATCTACAATTCATAAAAAAAGTAATACAAAAGCCATCTCATAAATGTCAAACAATCAATCCCATAATCCTTTCCCTATATTATTTTTTGCAACATTAAACAAAAAATTACTAGATATGGAAAGAATAATTATTGCCACTACCTTCTTGTCCAATTTCTTCCAATCTTCATTAGACATTAAATTTGGAGTATTTTTTTTACCTTCTAGTGTGATTACAAGATCTCTTTGAATCAATAGAGCTTTTAGGTTCAATCTCCACATTCTAAAATTCTAGCTTGAGAATTTTTCAATTATCCATTTGTCTACTCTTCATATAATAAAAACAATAAATAGAAAAATAGAGATGACAAGAAAAATAGACACAAAAATATACACTAACACCAAGAATTAGGTGCTTAGTCTGGATATTATCATTATTGTTCTATATTTCTATGTTACAATTTTGAAAAGAAACAATACAAATTTAATTATTGAAATGAAGAAATGAGTTATCCTTATAGTTTATAACTTTACAAGTTTGGTAGGCACATGATAGGTATGTTTCTATCAACCAAACTATACCAAATAGGTGCTGATAAAATTTAGGATGGAAGATTAAAGGTTGAGATAAAAATTCATGTGATCCTAATATTAAGTTAACAAAGGGTAAATGGATGGAAGTGGTAAATCCTATAAAATGTGAAAAGCTAGTGGTATTTATTTTATATCTTACCTACATGTACCCTAAAATGTAATTGTTTGTTAAATTAGTGAGCATGTTCATACAAAAACCATATAGTTTTTACATGAAAGTTGCAAGATGTATATTAAGATACATTAAGGAATTTTTAGATTTTGGCCTCAATCTCAAGATAGGGGGTCACTATGTTCAATTCTACATAAATTAAAATTGGGGTATTAAAATTGGGGCAATGAATCCTAATGAAAAATGTCTACTTATTTTCGTGTCTTCATGTTGGGAGACTAATCAATCTATTAGAATCTCCAAAAGTAGGATAATATTTTAAAATATATAGATAAGATAGATTACATTAGATTAGCTTAAGCATTGAATGAAGTAGTGTGGTTCCAAGAGATGGTAGACCAATTAGATGTGCTTGATTACATATGTAAATTAGAGCTCTCTTCAAATTTTTATGAGTGTTCTCTTTCATATGAGGACTTAAGCATATTGAGATCAATTGCCATAAGGTTTGTGAGTTGTTGAAGCTTCGAATAAAAGGAGTTAAGTATGATAAATATAGTGAAATTTGATAAGTTATAATATAATTAAACATGTCTTAATTTGAAATAAGATGGAATTATAGTTTTGTAACTTGAAATCAATTGAAAGTGAACATAACATGCTGCCAAGTTGTGACAAAGACTTGGAAATAATATTTGGAATTGTATTTTAAATTGAAGAGATGCTAAGGTTAAAATTGGAGAAAATAAGAATTTGAAATGCAATCATTGTTGCCATATTTTTCATAGGTTTAATCATCTTTCAATTTTTGTGACTTAGTTCTAAGATTAAAAAAAAAAATTAGTACTTATTAAAGTCGTTCTCTTTATATTGTTTAAATTTGAGAGATTATGGTAGTGATAAGGAGCATTATGGGGCTTGTTATGCAAGGGTTAAAGTTCAATATTTTCTTGTACATTGATCATGCTTCATAATTGATTTGACAATGATAGTAAAAGGGAAAGGGATGGCAATGCATGTTAATGTTTGTTGGAAATGATCCTACTAAGATAACTGAATTGCTCTTTCCTAAATACTAATACAAACCAATAAATTAATGTGTTGAAGAATTCATCTAGAATATAATCTAACAATGATTTGTTTTTGTTAAGTGTTAAGAAATTGAAATTTTCTAATGCTAAAACAATTAATAACTATTGACTAGTTATTTGTAAGAGGATAAATAGTCTTTTATTACTTTTCTAATCTTTATTTTATAATTGTTTTATTATGTACAATTGTACTAAAATAATACCTTTATATTCAAATTTATATCCCCAATTTAAAATATTCAAATTTATATCCCCAATTTAAAATATTGACATGCACACTCATACATAATGATTATACCTTTAAAATTATTGAAATTTAAATCTAACTTTAAAAAAAAAAAATTGACACATTAAAACGCATTACTAAAATTTTAAACAATTAATGTGTTAATAGTACAATTATAATTACAACCGTAAATTGATTGGAACGCACTGTCGAAACTTTATAATGAAGGCAATTGAATATAATTCAGTGTCTTACAACAAACCAAAAACGGTAATGTCAATGTTAGCTACAGACCAAATATAAGCAAGACAAATGCACCTAAACAAATAGACATATGCAATTTCAAGTCGGCATCTAATTCATCCTCTTCTACTTTGAATTTGCCAATGTATCTTCGCTCTGATTGTAAATGTTGTCTCGCTGCTCAATTCTGAGAATGCGGCATTCATTGGAAGCCTTCGTCTTCCACAAATCGAGATGACCTTACACTTTTATCATACCAATATTCAAGTCATTCCTTGAATAACCGAGGATGATCCCATGGGAGAGAACACAAGTTTTCCTAAGTAATCCGCGTTGCCTTATTTACTGAACAGATTTCGGGTATATGATGGAGGGAACACAAGATGAATTCCTCCAGCCCTTATCGTGCAATGTCAGCATCTCTTTAGCTTTAGTCCTTGTCTTGGTCGTGCACTCACCGAGCATTAGCATGCACAGCTTGGCGACTGCACCGATCTGCACCATTTCGGTCATTATCCGCTCAGAAGGAGAAAATTTACAAAGAGACCACAGGATCCGAACAGCCTTTTCTGTTGCGAAGTTGGAGACTCTCATTATTTTCTTAGAGACCGATGGGATACCCATGGCGTGGTCGGCCATGGCAGCCCTCCCTTCTGCACATCCGCATAACACATCGAGAAGGCATAACATCTTCTCGCAGATGCTTTTTTTCTCCACAGTCTGATCGGGAAGCGATTCAATCAACGCGCAGACGGCGCCGGCCTCGATGGCTTTAGTTCTGCTGCACCTACTGGTGGAGCTCATTGCAGTCAACACCTCGAGGGCGGCCACTGTTGCCTTGTGGCACACCTCCTCTGTCAACACTTCCAAAAGTCCTTCAATTAAATCATCGTTGGCATTCATAACAAAACGCTCGATTACTTTCCTCGACACCGTCTGTAAGAGCATGGCGGCATGAAACCGGGCATTGAAGGTGCCTCTCTTAAGAATGGAGGCCACGGACGCCAGGCACTTGGCTGTGGCAAGTGAATCCAATGTTTCGTCAGGCAAGGGAAGAGAATAAAGGATCCCCAACGCTTCCTCACAGGCTGACGCTATTTCATAGCAGCAACCGGCCTCGTCAGTTTCGGCACTAGGGTTTTCAATAAGAAGGACCAAGACAGCCGGTGCGTCGGAAAAAGCGATAAGCCTTCTGTTGCTTTCGCTCTCGCCAGCTACAGATCTGAATTTCTTCAACGCCCTCACTTGAAAGGCCGAAGCCGGGGACGACTCGATGTCTCGGATCAACTTATAAAGTTGATCGGCGTCGAGGGGCGGCGGGGGCGTGGAGATCGGTTGGACGCCCTTGGAAGAGTTGAGGTCGCACCACTGTTGGATGAGCCGCCACAATGTGTGGTTGGGTGTGAGCTCGGCGTTGTGAATGTGTTGCCTTGTGAGAGGGCAGTTGTTGTTCCCCAGTGTAAACATCCACTTCTCAATGCTCTGCCGGTCATAGGTGACTCCGGTGCAGAGCGTGACAGGGTCATTCATCAACTGCATCGATATCGGGCACAGGAAATACGAAGGGATTTCCACGTCTGCAGAATCCATGCCGTTCCGCACAGCACACAAACGATATAGTAGAGGCTATTGGTAACGTTGGAAGGCGCGAGAGTTATGGAGATAATCCATGTTGTGGAGGATAGGTACAGAGCCTTTAATAGATTCGTTTGGAAGAGACAGATCGATGTCAACGGTTGATTAGAATATGTTCTCGTTGGCATTGGTGAGCGGGGTGTTGCTTCCACATAAAAATATGTGGTAAAGTCAACACGCTCTGCAATTATTAAAAATGGTTATTGAATGTATGAAGCACAAAGTTAGGGAAGCAAAGCCGCGCAGGCGCTACCGTCCGCGTTTTGCATCCTCGGATGCCACCCCAAGTGTCGCAGTCCTTTTATACTGAATTTTTAAGGACTTGTAAATCTGCTTAAACAAGGCAATTCAAAGACAAAATCTCAATGCTTCTCATGTTAGGCAACAAAAGTTTACTCGATTTTTAATATTACTGTAGTCTACAACCATTTAAAAACTATCTATTCTTACGGGTCAACTTCTGAGTGATGCTAAAATACTATTACAGTGATGGTTTTACCGGAATAAAACAAAACAAAATGTTAAGACATATAAGAGTTCAACCGGAATAAACAAAATGTCTAAGATAAAAGGATTAAAAAATGTTTTTATAATCATTTTGAAGTGAGATGATTATTTAAAAATTTATAAATGAATATGGGGAAATTATAAGCAATCCTGCATTTGAACGCACGATAAATCAGTAGTTACATTATGTGGGGTGTAATTGTTATATGATATTATAATAATATAATATTATGAGTTGGAAAAATTATTTATATATTACTATTTTTTTAATGGTTTATAGATGATTTTTTATAGTTTTGTTTTTCCATAATCAGTATTTTAAAAGTGTTTAATTCACTTAAATAACATTAATTTGATTTTTTATTTTTATTAAAGGATCATTTTATTATAGTTTAGTACAAAGTAAAGTAAAATAAATAATAGTTTAAACAATATAACAAGCATTATGTATATCACATTTCATTATATTATTTTTCTGTTTTTCATCAAATCATCAATCATGATCAAATATGTTAGTCTTGTCTTTTTAACTATGATGAACAAGCCTAAACAAATTATGAAATAATTTATTAAATTTGTTTGGAAAGTTATCTCAACCTTGCATGTTAATGTTTGATGTTTATTAATTAGTTCAATTTATTTATTATTTTATTTTCACATAGAAAGAGGACATCCCATTTTGAGAAAACATTCTTGACAACATGTCAATATTTTGTAATGTGTGTAGGAAGATATAAGATAATCTAATGTCGTAATGATGTGAAAACATATTATCACCTTGTAAGATGAGAGTTATGATGGATTATATGATATATAAGAGTATAATTAAAGGTAGTTACATTGGAATCTTGACGGACATTATGACAAATATTATGATGCATTATAAGATCCTTTTCAATGAAGATGGTGGAATCAAAATGGAGTGTCCAAGTTGCAAAGTTTGTTATTATGAATTACAACAATGTGAGGTTCTTCTAATATTAGCACTTTGACACATCATGTGAGTTTGATATTGGAATATTCATGAGCACTTCGGCACCATTTTTAGGGGTGGTATTATGGTTTATCATTTATCATTTATATTTTATATTGTCTATGACCTATTTCCTAGGATGAAGATGTAGTCTTATGCAATTTTTGTAAGGGGTTATGTTGTCAAAGTTTCTATAGACTTGTGTTGACTATTCTTAAATTAAGATTTAAATTTGTTGATGTATTGTAATTAGATTTGATACTATGCATACATTCATTCAATATTTTGAAGCTAAATTTTCTCTCGAAAGGTTTCTTTGAAGATAAATATCATGTCATTGTGATATTATTATGACACATATTTTTTTTTTAAATTTCTAGATCATATTTTGCATGCATTTCTCTTCTTAATTGTTAATTTTAGAAGTATTTCAACTATATACTTCCCTTAATTTAGTATTAGACCCTAATAAACACTATTTGAAAGGTCCTAGAGAAAAGATATTTCAAATTGATCTGGATTTGAGTAAAATCCATACATAAAAGTTCTTATTTTCAAGGAAAATGTTATTTACATCTGTAATGTCATAAAATTGCACACCTTACAATTTCAGATACATTCTTGTATCCACTTTAGTGTCCACTCCCTTAGCATTTATGTAGGCTCATTTTAGCCCTTGCATCAGCCTTTTTCCCCTCTCAGGATGCTCAATACCCCTTTTTAGTAGCTACCCTCACATTTCAGCTCCATGTTAAACTTTGTGCTTTTCTCATTCTCATCATTTTATAGCATGATTTATCTGGAAACTAGCACATTATGTGGACCTCTACATGCCATGCTAGTGTCCTATGACATTTCAACGTTCAAATGGCCATTTCTGAGTGTCTTCCCACTTGTCAACTACTATTGTCGATGTTAATAGCCTGGGACACATTATAATAGCTCAAAAACCTTATTTTCCCTCCTATTCTCCCTTTTAAATTGATCTATTTTAGTTTTATTGCTCTCTCTCATCTTTCTTATTTCTCTCTAGCTTATTGGCTTCTATCTTGGACATTCTCCCGTCGTGCTCTTGCTATATTTATTGCATAGCTCTCTATAGCTCGCGATAATAGAACTCTCACATTCTCATAGCTCTCTCTATCTCTATCTCTCTCTCTCTCTCTCCCCCTTCCCTCTCTCTCCCTCTTTGAATTCCTTAAGCCTTGTAGGCGATATCTATCTTATGCCTTGTATCTTTGAGAATCTTGGGATTTCTCGCATCCCCTATCTATTGCATCTCTACTTCGTGATACTGATTCTCCTTCTTGAGAGGGGATTTATTTTATCACTCTTCTGTTCATTTAATTTCTTCTTATTATTTCTCTCTATCTATTCGACTATCTCTGGAGGTGGGATCATCGAAATAGAGGTTTGACTGAGGGAAACCCCTAAATAGTGCAAACATTTTCCCTTAATATTATGTGTATGGGTATCAAATATATTTATTTTTTGGAGGCTTCATTTCTTTTTCTATTTTGAGAACTTCCATTCTCCTTTACTTTATTTTGGTGCTATCATAGTCTATTGTTTTCCTACATTTCAAAATTATTAGTAGTTAGAGTAGAAATAGCCACTAAGTTGTTTTCTAATATATTGTTAGTTTTTAGTTTGTATGAGACACTAGCGCACCTATGGGACTCCAACATGCCATGCTAGTGTCTATATATCATGTTGTCATCCTTGGCTAAAAACATGCTAATCTATCTAGAAGATGTCTATGACCTACTCATTCTAATTCTGAAACCATCACTTTATTCTTTGAGGTAGTTCATGGTAGTTCATTCCTTGGGATTCTCTTGAAAATAAAGAGACTCATGAGTAGTCAATCCACCTTCTCTAAAACATCATAGGTGGATATGAAATGGTTTAGTGATAACAAAATTGAGCTATTGAAGCTCAAGATAGAGTATTTATTGACATAGGAAGATTTATTGTTAATATTTTCTAATAATAAATATATATGAATGAAGGAAGAAGATTGACATGTGACAAAAGAAAAAATTAGAAACCCCATTCATATTTATTTAGAAAAAAACATAAATTGGAAAGTTGTAGTACAACCTACTACTAAAATATTTAAAAAAATAAGAAAATTTATACTAGACTAAATCCTTAGAAAATATTTATTCCATATGTAGAAAACAAAAACTATGAGCATGGATAATGGTGACTTAGCTATTGAGAACTTGAATATAATTAATCTAATTATTAGTTAAATTTATTCATTGATGTGAAGATGAAAGAATAAGAGTAGTGCATGATATTATTAAGTATTTTGTCAAACTCATCAGACAATCTAGTGATGTCCATTGGAGTAATACTTTAAACCTTGTAGTTGATGAGGTAACATCTACTCTTCTTTAGACAAGATGATGTAGAAGGCTTCTAAATACACTAAGGAATAATTGATTATTCATTGAATAGTAAAATGAAAAAAGAAATAAGAAGAAAAAGACAAAAGATAAGAGAATATCTAAGTCTTAGGAGAGATCCAAGAATCCTATTAAATCTAAGGTATGATATTTGAATTGTAGTGTAGAAAAATGTACTCCTTTACATTTTTACACTTTTCTTGTGACCTCTTAATTAAATTAGACTTAATTATTCCTTAATAATCCCTATTTTATATTTACAAGCCTAATAAATTACTTTTTTTGAAGGGGAACCCGGATATTAATTAATGCCCACACATAAAACTTTACCTTGAGCAATGTTTGTTCCAAGAATAGGGACACACAAACCATTCTTAGTTTTCAATCTATACAAGATGATAGCATGCCTTTAGGACTCTAGCGTGTTGTACTAGTGTCCTTATGCCACACTATTATCCTTGGTTGAAAAATTTCTAGTCTATTTGGAAGATGTCTGTGACCTACTCATTTTGATTATGAAATCCTCACTTTGTTCCTTGAGGTAGTTTAGGTTAGTTTGTTCCTGTGATATAAGAGGGATTCACTACATACGGGTCTCTTTCTTCTCCAGAGATCACTAGGGAATGAACTGTCCTTATACACTTTAAATTGAATGGATCAATGAAATTGTGAAGAGAAGTGAGAAAGTAGGTTCATGATCTGAAAGAGCAAGACTTCTAAGTTCTGATATCTATCTGAAGAGCTCTTGACCAAAAGACATTAGTGTAGTTCTAGGATGCCAACGCGACATACTCTCATCCAAAAGACGTGTTGGCATTCTAAGCTACAAAGAACTCAAGAGCTCAGGCAGATGAAAAAAGTCTTACTTCTTGACTCAGACCAAGAGACGTGAGGAATCAAGCAATTAGGAGAAAGCTAAGAACTAAAGGAGAATGCAAGAGAGCTTAAAAAAAGATCACCTTTGTGCATCCATATCTTTATTCCAAGCTTCCCTTCATAACCTAAACACAAAAGATCAAGGGGAAAAGGTTGGGGTTTTATAGGGTCATGCCTCAATCAGACCCTTGTATTGGTGTACCCACCTCCATATACAATCAATTTTAGTAAAAAGTGTAAAGGAAATAACAAAGCATGTGGTGAAAACAAAACCTGCTTTGGAGTAGAGCCCACACCACAAAGTAGCAAATGAACTAGTAGGAACGAGTGATAAGGAGAGAGAGAATTACCCATGGGTCAAGACCCTCTTTCGAAGCACATGGGCACACTGCAAATTGCTTACTTGAGAGCTAATAGTTGTTGGACAGATTGTAGTTGTTGGGGGACCTTAGTCCAACATGGCTTCACGAGAAAAGTGTTGCTACTGAAGGATAGAGCTTACCCCAAACTAGAGCAAGTGGTGACCATGCTTGGATTGATAGCTCCCAACCCCAAAATAAGGGTGAAAATGAGTTCTTAATGCATGAAGGGTGACACAGAGTCGTTTCACTTGAGATCGAACCAATAAGACACGCGTCGCAAGGGTCAAGGTTTTGGATTCGTTGTTTCAAAACTCAAAAAACTGCCAAGACATTAGCTAGCACATTGCACAAATGTCTGTTTGTTGTGTAGGCATCCAAGGCTTAGATTTTTAGAAAATGGCTTATTAGACTTCTATCGTTTTGCCATGTGTCCACATGGATTCAAAATCGTGAAATTTTGTCTCATGGGATTTTTTCATTAATGCTCCTAAGGTGTCATAAATGCTAGGAAAGATGCAAAATTGTGGAATTTCCCCTAGGTGCAATTCTATGAAATTACATTTTTCCCCCAATTTAGTGAGCTCAATTTTGGAAAAAATTAGCCTCACCAAAGTAGAGAAGAAAAATGTCACCCAAATTCTAGATTTTACGAAAATGTGTGCCAAGAAGTGAGATTACAGAGATCATCGAGGTCAAGCCAACCAGTATCGAGGATGCCCCTAGCTCTCGAGCTCAATGGTCAACAACACAACGATCGTTGAAAACCGTGCAAAATTGTATCCTAGAAAACTAAAATTTTGAGTCAATTTCAAAAAATCGAAAGAAACTACAATGGATAAAATAATGATCAAGAAAAAGTCGTTGATTTAGAGGAGAAAGAATGATCAAGAGGTGACTATATGCCCCCTCCTAATTTTTACCCCAACATGGTGGGGTAAATTCAGGAGAAACTAGGGGGCCATGAGTTCTAGGAAAAGTGGGCCCCGAAGGGGGCCTATATATATGTTGGTGGGTCCCTAGAAGGGTCATTTTCACTATTCACTGTGAGTAGATTGTTGACTTTTGTGAGAGAAAATTTAAAAAATTGTCGAGTAGGAGAGAGTATGAGGCATCAAGGCTAGAGTAGCTACGTGATTACATCACAAAATGTTATGAGGTTGAATAGGTAGGCTTCTTAGTCTCGATCTTTGTGCCTTTTTGCTCATCATTTTTTTTGGGTTTTTCATGCTTTGAAGTGTGCAGGCGTCTGAAATGTGTGCTTGCATCCTCTTTTCACACTATCATCTGAGATGTGCGTTGGGGTCCTAAATCTGTTTTGTCATCCCAAGGATGCGCATACGTCCTTTCACATGTTTTCTTATCAGGATCGGGTTATTGACTTAATAACTTTTATAATTTTTTTGCTGGACTATTCGGACATCTAGGAGCATCTTGGAGGGTGAGAATTTTGCCTCGTCCGTGAGCAAAGAGACCTCTTATCACCATATGACGTCACACATTTTGAGTGGGTCATTCTCTAGCACGTATTCACTATGCTAGAGATGCAATAATGTGACACAATGCTCATCACTCTGGTGGAGCGGTGGGATGCTACCACCTCATTTTTCCATCTACCCTACAGAGAGATGACCATCACCCTCAACAATGTCTATCGGATCCTTAAGCTCCCCATCCATATATAGAAGGTGGTCTTAGACAACACCCAATTGTTGTGGGAGTGCAACAAGGGTGTTTGGTACTACACAGGACAGGCCAGTGACAGTGATGACACTGATCACATATACATCCATTGGTATGACTAAATGAGGATGAAAACTTTGTTTCTATGTCAGGTGATGGTTATGATAGTTTATTTTTAGATCACTATAGATGGGTGAGGCTCACATCTGCATGGGGGCCTCATCCCGATTGTTAGAGACATGGTCAAGCATAAGACTTTTTTCCCTGGAGGCGCAATATGCTAGTTCACCTCTACCAGGAGCTTGGACGATACGTTTACTATGAGTATTATAGTCTTACAACGTGCACACTTTTTTAGGTGTGGGAATTAACCCACCTCATGTGCACCCGTCCAGCCGGTTTTCCCTAGTGACGGTCGTATGATGTCCTGATGGTCCACTAGTATGATATGACAAGCTAGTGGTATTTTGGGGATGTATAGTTTTGGAGGTTGCATTTTGATATTGTCATCGCAAGAGAGGTTCACTGTAGACCCCACCGCTATTTAAGGTGGGTTGATGAAAACAGATTCCTTAGGAACCTATAGTGAGACTGTTTTCTAGTGGGTTGCCATGATTACATTATTGTACCTTATTACTAGAGTCGGGTCATGCGGCAGCATGGCCATGTACAGACCATACCAACCAACATGACCACATACACCAAGGCACACTGCAGTGCAACGAGGGTAGGTGATCACCCTCACCCCTTTATTACAAACATCATCTTTTTGAATGATGATGAGCCCCATCATGGTCTTCTGATATTGGAAGTGGTAGATAATGTCAAGGTAGCGGTTGATTACATGCGGTGGTGGGAGAGGCAGCATCCTACTCTAGTTTTTGGTGAGGGTGGTTTGCGAGGGGGCCTAGGCCTGTAGGAGGACAAGCCCCACCAGCCTCCATAGGGTAGGAGAAGAGGATACCAATAGAGTGGTGCAAAGGAGGAGGAGGAGGCAATGCTTGTGAGGCTACAATGATGGAGGAGATCAGCTCGGCCCCCAGCTACCTTAGTTTCATCAGTGCCACCAGCCTCCAGTATCCCAGTAGCAGTAGCACTAGCATCTCCTAGGGTTCCCAATGATATCGACGATGTAAGCCCTAGTTTTGATCCACACCTTGATCCCACATGGTAGCCAGGGGATCTAGGTATGCATAGTGCATTATTGTTACTTTCATGGGTATTTGTAGGATTATGATGTGCCAAAGAGTGGCAATATCTAAGTAATATGATGACCCATGTGCCTGGCAACTTTTTTTTACCCAAAATTAATGAAATGAAAAGGGTTTTTAAAGGAGATTCTCAGCTTTCCACTAATATAAATTATGTTTTACTTTGAATTTAATAAATAATTATTATTCATTCTCTATTTGAATTATGACTAAAGTCCTAATTGATAGGCTGATTGAAAAAAACCTATAGCTTTCAAACGGTATCACAATTTTTGAATCCAAAACATGCATCACATTCTATGCTTCACATAATATAGGATTAAAAATAAAAGAATTGAATTTCATGAATTTTTGACCAAGTTAAGGTGGTCAGACGTACGAGTTTTTATATATTTTTTAAAAATTAATAAAAAAATCATAATTAATAATTTACTTGGAAAACGATTACAAAAAAATATGCATTACATCGGGACATGAGTCCCCTACTTGTTTAATAAAATACTATAAAAAAATATTATGATTTTATTGTGGTTAGGGTGGTCAGATAGACACCTACTTCTTATTTTTTCCCTGAAATTTAAGTACTACTGCATTGAAATTTCAAATTTTCACCAAATAGATTTAAAAAAAATAAAAATAAACCTAGTAGTTTAGAAAAAACATTCAATTTGCTAAAGATTATATTCTTACATATTTTTGAAATGATATAGATAACTTATTCAAATTTTTACATCATGTTGCCTAACTCTGATTTTCTGAATAATATTGTTACTTAAGGGCCTGCAATTTTCATGATGATCCTACACATACCCTCATGATTTTTTTATTTCTACATACTCTTTATTTTATTTATATACACATTCCATGTGATACTGATCCCCTTCTTTCTCTTTGTGATTGTAGAGGATGCACAGGGATGGACTGAGCTTATAGCTCAGTGTATTTTGGAGGTGGCCCCTACTATATCAATCCAGGGGACGGTTCTAGAGGATTATAGTCCTACTTAGTGGGGAGGCATGCCCCCACTTTTGAGTCAGTAGCATGTCTATAGACCGCATATGAGGAGGGGGTGCAAAGGTGGTGCAACTGACATCGAAGCTGACAGCCACCAGGGGTTAGTGAGATCAAATTTCGGGGGAGTTACAGACAACGCTTGCCGAGTGAGACACGATAGTGAGGGGAGATGACACCACCAAGGCAGCGTGTGAAACTTTTTAGAGCTGAATTGATGAGCTCAATGTGTAATCAACATATGTGGTCTTGACAAATGTCCAGTGACTATAGCAGGAGCTTATCCAAGCAAAGATGGGCATTTGTTCACTACAGGGGGAGCTCAGAGGGAATCAAGCGGGTCTATCTGCATCACATTCACACCGATCCTGATCATAGACCATCATGAAAAATCCTTCCATATCATAGGAGTGGTCACCAGAGGGCTTGGAGAACCACATTCCCTAGGGATATGACCCCTATTTTGTATATCACTTTTGTAGTTGGACATACATATACATACATATTTATATTTCTTTTTATATAGACATATATTCAACAACCAGTCATTTTATAGCAGTGGCCCAATACATGTACATGAAATTTGATTCATACATTGGATATATATATATATATATATATATATATATATATATATATATTGGTTTCAATATCATATCTTTTCTTGTGTGTATGCTTTCCATTTTCATGTATGCTCATGCTATGAATGGTATTTTTTTATATGGATGTATGTTTTCACTAGATGGTGATCATGGTTTAATTGAACATTTTTATATACATGTTAATTAAATGCTATGATGATCTAATAATGTGATGTGATGTATGGATACTTAGCATGGTCAGACACACTTATGTATGTTTTTGTTACACACAAACACACATGGTCATGCCACAAACACAAAAATTTTCATGATGTAAAAGTGAGTGAATGTTAATATATGCAGTATTGCTACCTTTTGGGGAGAACACCACATACATGGAACATTAGGACACTATGCATAGTATCGACGAAGATGCATCACATTAACAAGATGTTTTAAAGGTGTTCCATCCGTAGATGAGAATCCATAGGCACCTGAACCATATATAAAAACCACGATGTAAGGACCTAGCTAGTTAGGACTAGATTTCCCTTTCTGATCAGGTGTTATGTTTACATTTTTCTGATTTTCATATAGATCTAGGTCTCCTCACTTGAAGGTCCTAAGAAGCACACCCTGATTATATTGTCTAGATAGTGACCACTGATAAGCTTTAAGATGATCGAGGCCCTGTAAACGGTGTTCATCGAGCATCTCAAGATGATGCAAACATTTATCCTGATAGGTTTCATCATCAATCACCCCCCTAAGGGAAACCTGCAAAGATGGGATTTCCAACTCTAGAGGCATGATAGCTTTGGTGCCATACACGAGGTTATAGGGCGTTGTTCTCGTGATAGTGCAAAAACTCGTGCAATAAGCCCATAGAGCATATGTTAACCGAATATTCCAATCCTTATCGTGTTTATTAACTGTCTTAATACGAAGATTTAGTTCAAGCATTTTGTTAGAAGCGTTTGGTTGGCCATTAGATTGTGGATAATACAGTGCAAAAAATATATGTTGAATATTGAATTTTTCTAGGAACTTCTTTACTTCCTTGTTTTTAAATGGTGTACCATTCTTAGAAACAAGTGTAGCAGGTAGTCCAAACTGAGAAATTATGTTGTTCAGTAGGAAGCTATAGATAGTTTCAACACTTGTGGATCAGAGCCGAATAGCCTCAGCCCATTTTCTGAAATAATCTGTAGTGGTGATAATAAAGGTATGTCCTTTGGAAGGAGGTGATATTTTCCCAATAATGTCCAACCCCCATTTTTTGAACGACCAAGGAGAAGTTTGATTTTGCAACTTTAGAGTAGGAGCATGGATAAGGCAGCTATGGTGTTGACATTGAAGGCACTTCTTGACTAAACCAAAGGAATCTTGTTCCATCGTCTGCCAATAGTATCCCATGTGTATCAGTTTTCTCACCAGAGATCTACCATCAAAATGTTTTCCCCTAGAGCTCGCATGGGCTTCTTTAAGGGCAAGGGGTATTTTCGCTCTAGTGAGGAATCTTAGTAGCAAGCCATTATATGCTTTTTGATAAAGAATATCTGATAAGATGACATAACAAGATGAAAGCTTTTGTATACGAGTGCAATCATTTTTTGTCGCAGCATTAGGAAAGTTTCCATTCTTTAAGTAATTGTAGATACTAGAGAACCACTCTCCCGAATCTATATGAAGGAAAACTAGAGACTTGAACAAGGGTTGATCAAGAACTGCCAAGGTTCACGTGACCCGAACCACGAAGTGATATTCCTTTGTATCCTCTTCTGAGGGTACCAAGGAAGCAACACTTACCATGGAATCCACATGTCTATTTTATCGCCTAGGAATGTTGTTTATTATGAAAGAGGAAAACTGATTAAGAAAGGACAAAGCGAGGTATCGATATCAAGACAACTTACTTTGTTTAGCTTGATAAGTTTTCGTGATCTGATTTACAATAAGTTCAAATTCACCTAGTCTACAAATATGTTTAATTTTTAATGCAATCATGACAAACAAACAAACAATAAGATCTTCGTACTCAACGATATAATTAATGTAGGGAAAATCTAATCAAAAGGAAAGGGGGACTGATTTACCTTCTAGGGATATTAGGGCCACACCCACTCCAGAACTAGTCCAACACCTTGATCCATTGAAGTACATCTTCCATTTGAGGTCATAGTTGATTGTGAATATATTCTCATTAGGGCATAGGTCCAATCCAGGGAAGGAGTGAGGTGAGGGAGCGTCCACCAATTGGGCGGTAACCACTTGTCCTTTTACCAATTTTTGAGTGACAATTTTATATCAAACTCGGAAAGCAACATAACCCACTTCGCTAATCTCCCAACAAGGTTGGTGCTAGAGAAAAAATGTTTTAAAAGATCTATTTTTACTATGATGTGACTTTCAACATGGAAGAGATAGTTGTTAGGGTAAAGGTTTTAACTTAATTATGTTAATTAAGTTACCTTTATTCCTCTCTTAAGATTTCACTTTAGTTTTCATATTGTGACATTTAATAATTATATTAATTATTAAATGTTTACCTATTAGGATTTCTTTTAGGGTTGCACAATCTCCTTTCATAATAAAACCATAACATATTAAAATTATATTCATTGGATAGCTCATTCCAAGGACTGCCATAATCATTTGAAATAAATTTTAAATGAATTCATCTGATCCCCCAAAAGGTAAATTAGAAGTGATTTTTTATCAACATTTTGATAGGTGTAAAGGAGACTCATTTATAGGTATGGTTTAAAACTAGCGATGTTCTATCCAAGGGGATTTGATCTAATGTGGTTTGATCAAACCATCTTCAATTGGAATCCTTAAAATGGAAGCTTTCAAGGATTAAATCATTGTATTTTCTAAAAATATGTGATTTCAACAAACAATAGTTCCTTTCATAAATTGTAAACCAACTTTGTGGGATCACCCTTTGATGTATTCAAAAGCTTTATGAAATTCTTCATCCCATATAAAGAGAACATCCTTCTTTTGTAGATGGGTGAAAGGAAGGGTACAATCAACCAACTGAGATATGAATATGTGAATTTCCTGAATCTTCCCCTATAAAATCCATAATTCAATGATGTTCCTTCGTAGAGACATGTTAATAATAGCATCAATCTTATTCATTTCAACTTCGATTCCACGATAAGAGACTATAAACCTAAGAAGCTTTCTAGTGTCAACAAAAAAGAGAAATTTCTAGGGATATTGTCTCATCTTGTAAACTCAAAGCCTTTTGAAGATAAGACAAATATTCTTCACATGATCTTGAAGATTTATAGATTTCGCCAAGATTTCATTGACATAGTCTTCTAAGATTTTATGAATGAAATCATGAAATATCAAGGTTATCTCTCATTCATAAGTCATTGCTATGTTCTTTAATCCAAATGCCATGACCAAATAGCAGAAAGTCCCCCAAGGGGTCGTAAAGGTTGTCTTGTACTAATCATTCAAACTAATACATATCTGGTTATAACCCGAGAAGCCATCCATAAATAATAATAATCCATGGTTCGCGGTCGAGTCCACAATCATATCTATATTAGGTAATTAAAAATAATATTTAAGAGAAGCCTTGTTAAGGTCCTGAAATTTAATGCATATACGAATATAGCCGTTAGGTTTGCTAACAATGACTTTATTCAAAATCCAGGGAGAATAGTCAATGAGACAGATAAAGTCTTCTTTCAATAGCTTCTCTATCTCGGTCTTGACCATTAAAGATACCCTAGGATTGATCTTTCAAATTTTTTCCTTAATGGGCTTGGCATCGAGACATAGAATGATATTATGGATCACTATAGATTCATCAATACCGGGCATATCTTCATACGTCCAAGTGAAGATGTCAGGGTAAGCACACAAGAGAGCATATTTTTTATCTACTTCCTTGAAAGAGAGGCACTTCTTGATCTTGATTACTCTCTTAGAAGATTTAGTATCCATGAGCACTTTGACAATATCCAATTTTAGGAGGGAACTCTATTCCTCGGGATGAGATATCGAAACATCATCATTGACATTAGATAGAGGGTCCTCCTTGTCAATGCTCTGAATGGATTCTCCAAAGTATGCTTGTTTGTGTAAGTGATATGAGAATTGTTTCTTGTATGATAAGGAGGTAACAAAGAATAAGCACCTAGAAATTCTATATGCTTGTCTGTGTAAGTGATATGAGAATCATTTCTTGTGATGATAAGGAGGTAACAAAGAATAAGCACCTAGAAATTCCACCAATGCTTCATTCAAAGAGGAAACATCTACAAGGACCTTCTCTGCTTGTCCTTTTTCTTCTATCAACTCAGGATGGATCAAACTCAATGGTTTAGCCAAAATCATATTAACACTCCACCAAGGTTTTTGTCTAGACTTCTCAACGGGGCATCCCAAACCCAGATGGTGTTGTCATTGCTTAAAATGGATAGGGGCTTGTATTCCTTGCTAGATACGTCTTAGGACATTTTCCCCATAGTCGTATCAAGAAGCGAGTTCATAATCAAACGTCTAACAATCTTGTAGAGTTTTGGGAGGAGGCCAATTGACCTAGAGTGTCTCGTTCCACCAATGGAAATAAATGTTTTCTATGGGAGCAGTCCCACTTTTGTTAAACCTGGTTCACAAACATCAACCTTCTTTTCAGAGACAGAGTCACTTTCCCAAGGAGGAGCTGTCTCCTGTATGGGATCACACTTCACTTCTTCAACAAGAGATTTGTTTGTCCTCTTGTTAGTAGAATCTGGGAATTCCATATTGGAGGGGTCCGACTTGTACTCCACTATGAATAATTTAGAGAAGTTCAAGGAACCCCAGTCATCACCTAAGACAAAATTCACATCAAGAGATGAAGGAGAAGACAAAGGGGAGTTACATTTTTTTCTTCTCGCTTGATACTCACTTGAGGAAAAACTTTTGCAGTAGGTATCAGTGAGGAAGAAGCCATAGTGTCAAAGGTTAAGGAAGGACTGCAATGCTTGAGAGTGGAAGTAGCTAAATTATGACCAACATTAGCTAGGAGAGAAAGGTGCATAGCTTTTGGATCTTCTTTAACCATAAGCACACTATTACTAGCAACAAACTTCAAGGAAAGATGTAGGGTAGAAGTTACTACACCCATATTGTGAATCCAAGGTATTCCTAAAAGAAGATTGTATAGTAACAGGCTGAGCATTACGTAGACCAATGTAGGCAAAGTAACAAGGCCTAACTGCAAAGGTAAAATTATCATACCTAAAGCTTTCCTGCCAACATTATTAAAGCCACAAATATATAAGGAAGAAGTTGATAAGGAGGATGAGTCAACCATGATTTTAGGCAGTTGATCTATATTGCAAACGTTGAGGGCTGAACCAGTGTCAATGAGGTTATATCTAATACCGATGTTATTAATGTTTACTACTATCATCAAAGGTTCCTCTGTTTCTGCACGTCCAAAGGTAGGAGTTTTTATGGGTGGAATGTAATATTTAGTGAATCTTCTCGAATATGTGCCATCAATGCATCAAAATCATAGGTCTAGCCAAGACAAGCAAGAGAATATTTTTTAAGGCTTCTTGCAACATCCCTTGAAAAATTTGAGCGACCTGAAGCAAATCCAAAAGTGAAATCTTAGTCGGAGTAACATGAATTTTCTTGACAAGATCATAGTCACCTAGTGCTTTGATCACAATTTTAGGAGCTAGAGAAATTTTAGATTGAGATGAAGGTAAAGAAGTAGGAGTTTGGTTGAGTTGCGATGTAGGAACAATAACTTGTTGTTCTAAGTTTTGTATGTTTCTCCTTATAGGCTACCTATGTCTGACAACATTATAAGAAGTAGAGTTAGTAGCCTTCAAAAATCTTGAATATAAGTCCGATGGATTGCTATGACCTGAAATCCCATAGACGAAGTAGTTCTTTCTAGGGAATGACTCAAATAGGGTCACATAAATGAAGGTTTTCTTAGGGCTTGAAGGAGCCACATAAAATATTACCACATATAATGACTCTTCAGCTGGCAAGGAATGAGTTTTTTTTGAAGATTTATAGATAGGGGAGAGTGCATCTAAAAAATCATCTAGAGGATCTTCCAACATATCAAAATCTCATTCAAAAAAAGACTCATCATAGCTAGACAACATTATTGAAATGGATCTTACGGTTCACGTCGGGTTCACCAAAATGTGATATAAGAGGGATTCATTGCACACGAGTCTCTTTTTTCTAAAGAGATCACTAGGGAAAAAACTTCCCTTATACACATCAAACTAAATGGATCAATGAAATCATGAAGAGAAGTGAGAAAATAGGTTTAGGATCTTAAAGAGAAAGACTTCTAAGTTCCAATATCCGACTGAAGAACTCTCGACCAAAAGATGTCAGTACAGTTCTAGGATGCCATTGTAGTGCTCTGTCATCTACAAGATGCATTGGCATCTTAAGTTGCAAAGAACTTGGGAGCTCAGGCAGATGAAACATAGTCTTACTTTTTGACTCGAACTAAGAGACATGAGAAATCAAGCAATCAAGAGAAAGCTAAGAACTAAAGGAGAATGCAAGAGAACTTAAAACAAGATCACCTCCATGCATCTAAATCTTTATTCCAAGATTCCCTTTCTAACCTACACATAAAAGATCAAGGCAGAAAGGTTGGGGTTGTATAGGGGCCTGCATCAGTCAGACCCTCATATTTGTGTTCCCACCTCCACTGAGAGCCAAGTTTGGTAGAGACTGTAAAGGAAATAACAAAGCATGTGGTGAAAACAAACCCTACTTTCGGAGTAGAGCCCACACCACAAAGTAGTACTTAAACTAGTAGGAAGGAATGATAAGGAGAGAGAGGGTTACCCATGGGTCAAGACCCTCTTCTGAAGCACATGGGCACACCACAATGTGCTTAATTGAGATTTGGTAGCTACTGGGGGAACCTGAGTCTGACATGGCTTCACCAGAAAAGTGCTGCTACTCAAGGGTAGAACTTACCCCAGACTAGAGAAAATGGCAATTCTTGAATTGATAGCTTCCAACCCAAAAATGAGGGCAAAAAGGAGTTCTTAATGCAATTAAGGGTGACATAGCCATTTCAATCGATACCTAGCTAGCAGGACACATGTCACAAGGGTCAAGGTTTTGGATTCACCATTTCAAATTCGAAAAACCGCCAGGATGATAGCGCATCATGCTAACATTCACACGCCGCGTAGGCATATAGGGCCTAGATTTTTGAGAAATGCCTTGTTAGGCTTCTCCCATTTCACCATGTGTCCACATGAAGTTAGAATCACAAAATTCTATCTCATGGGATTTTTTCATTAATGCTCCTAAGGTGTCATAAAAGCTAAGCAAGATGCAAAAATGTGGAATATCCTCTAGGTGCAATTCTGCGACATTACAGTCCCCTAGGACTCTCATGAGAATAAAGAGACTTGTGAATAGCGAATCCCCCTTCTCTACATTCTAGTGAACCCAATGTGAAAAAAATTTCCCTAAACCCTATTTCATAATGTCAAAGTGATTTTCTAGCCTTAGGCTGACTTGTTTAGGAACTTTTTATTATATTTAACTTCTTATTTTCCAAATGAAGTTAATATCTTTTTTTATCAGTTTAATTTCTAATATTATTCAAAGTGTTAATGATGTTCCATTTCATGCATGCGATGATGAATTGGCTTTACCCATGTCACTCAGTATCTTTGATCCTTCTTATGAAATTGCTCTTGCATCAGAAGATATTTTGTTGCAAGAAGATGAAGTCATTGATACTAAATTCTTAATATTATTCTACATTCTCGTCATTCCAATGCTCTCTCTTCTAGAGATGATGCATTAGTTAATGATGATTCTCTTCATTCCAATGCACTATCTACTAGATATGACACATTAGTGAATGATGAAGTTCCTCTCACATTGGATCCTCGAAGGATGGATTTTGATCATATTTCCTCAAATGATTCATCTATAAGTTGTAAGGAATTCATAAATATCATCTATGTCTCTTCCACCCCTAAAAGGCCTAAGAGACTGGTCATTTATCTCACCCTGGATAGTCCTTCTCCTAAAAGGATTTGTTCTATTAATGTTGTTCCATTTAACAGTGATTCTCCTAATCTTTGTAAGTTTCTCTCTTATAGAGAAATAGCCCATACTTAAAAGACTAGATGGAATAAAAAAAATGTTGATTAACCTACTTCTTCTCCACCTTCTCAACCAATTCTTCCTTCGATACCTAAACTTGCAATTATTGCACCTAGTGATTATGATCTTATCAAGCAACTTCGTGTTACACCGACCAAGATCTTTCTATGGGAATTGCCTTAGAGATACTCTAGTTTATAAAGGTTTTCTTTAGGAATCCTTGAAAAAGATCCCGTTGCCTTCTTCTATTAGCCGAGAAAATGTTAATGTGTTGATAGCTCATATTCATGCAGATTCACTTAATATTACATTCTATCCATAGGAACTCCCACCTTCAGAAGTGTGGAAGCAAGTAGACCCTCTAATCATCATAGCTACAATTAATAAAATTGACATTAGATGTACTATGATTGATGTTGGTTTGATTCTCAATGTATGTACCTTATTTATTGCCTAAGATTAATATTGATTCATCCTCTCTAGCTATATCTTCTCTTGTTATTTGCGGGTTCAATAATGTTGGTCAACAACCTTTAGGCATGATAGTCTTTACTTTAAGGTTGGGACCCATTACTATACCCACCCTTGTATATGTTATTTCATAAAAGTTACCATATAAAATTCTTCTTGATAGACTATGGATTCACACTATGGGTGCACTCCTGTCTACCTTGCATAAATCTATTAAGTTGATTCATAACAATCAGGTAATCACAATCAGGGTTGACCTTGATGTTTGCTTATGTGAGATGGCAGTTGTTGTTCAGACTTTGATTGCACCTAATCTTACAAATATTACCCTTTCAGTGTCCTCCAATGTGTTGATGTCTACTCTAGTAGTACTTTTTACAAAGGATACTCTTGAGATGGATCTCCCTATAGAAGGTCCTTCTAAAGAAAGAAATTTTGGGTCTACTCCTTGCTCTTCTGGAAAAAATACATGTCTTAGTGATGGTTGGGGAAGAAAGAAAGAAACCATGGGAGGTTGTTCAACCACTTTCTATTTGGCTTTGTAAATTTGTTTAGTAGCCAAATTAGCACTTGTTTGGTTTTCTCTTGGCCTTTTCTAGGAGATTGGAATTTTTTTTTATGGATGGGTCTTGGCAAGTCGGAAGGGCTTTAAGCTCAATATTTTTTTCTTTAAGGGGTGGAGGAAACTTCTCAATTGATAGCTTGGATATGTTTTTTTTTTAAAGCTTTTGGTTGAATAGGAAACATAAGTCCTCATGAGGTCTTAAAGGCTCCATGGGCTTAGGTCAAAAATAGTTTAAGGAAAAATTTCCACGGGAAGATAGAGGTCTAGAGCTACTATGTTTCATAGTGAATGTTTCATTACTAACTCAAAATTTTAAGCACTTATGGACAATGGATGGGACCAGATTCATGGAGTGAATCCATTTGTAGCCTAACTTCACATGAAATCGATCTAAATTAGATATGATAGAGAATGATACATTTGATTTATTTTCTTCGACTTGTAAAGGGAGTGTGATCGAGCCTATTTTAGCACGAGCAAAACCATCATGTGTTTTAATCCATGCTATATGTTTATCATATCTATCTTGAAGGATTTCATGCACATAAAAGAGTTCCTCTAAGATCAAATTCTCTCCATAAATGGGATCAATTAGAATCCTAAGAGTGGGATTTTCATTGATTCTACCAGCTATGTAAAGAGGACCATCAAGTGCATGTTTGATTGTCTCTCTTGAAGAGAGACTAATGTCAGTGGGCATTATGGTTTGTTGTTCTGTCGCCAAAAATTGTATACCTTTGAAGAAAAGGACATTTTTGTGTCTAATTTGATCCTATTTTTGGCATCTTATCCCATAAACAACCCCTTTCCAAGTCTTATTTCAAATTGTTGTGAAGAGTTATAACAAAATCACACTTTCCTAGGCTTGTCATCAACAAATTGACCCTTTTTTATGATAGAATTATCCCTTAATGCACTTATAGGTCCTAATTAAGTGTGTTTCAGAAGACAATCCCGTTAAGCATCATTAAGCACATTTTAATTCTTGACATCCACTTAAAATTTCCCAAGTGGACAAATTCGCCACATTGGGTGACTTAGTCCCATTTGGCATAAAAATCAAAATTAGCTAAAAATTCTAGTGAGATATTATCTCCTAAACCCTAAGGTTGGCCTGTGATGTGGTTTTGTTAGGAAATTAGGGCACATCATGTATAAATAAAGGGTTTTACCCTCATTTTCACCCTAACTAGTTGGCTAACTCATTCACTCTTAACTCATCCTTCATGCTTCTCAAGCAAGCTAGGGTTTGAGTATTCTAAGTCATCAAGAAATTTTTCGAAAGCATTCAAGGGTTAAATATTCTTCTATTGATGCAAAAACTCAAGATCAATCATAATGGCAAGGTACTAACTCCATTTTTTCATGCTTTATTTCATTAAATCTTCATTTTAGTTTAATTACCCAAAAGGGGTTTGACCCCCATGCCCTAACAATCAACATCTTTCTCTTTCTCTCTTTGTGCGTTTATAGATTTACGTACATTGAAGCTTTGGAGATCATTGAAGAATGGATTAAAATATTGTTGAAGGAATCTTCTTGCTTGCTAGGGAAAAAAATCTACAAAAAGACACCTACAGGTTGAAAACTAGAGTTTCAGAATCAGATACTTGGAGCAGCAGAAAGTGAAGATTGAGGACTTTCATTTCCACTTTCAAAATATTAAAAAAGCCAAAGTGGACTAAGTTTCCATTAGTGGCGACTTAGTCCTACTGTACATGTTTTCCAAATTTCTTTCTAGATTTGGATACCCATTTGGTTGAAACAAGCTCTAGTGTAGTTTACCAAATCCGGAACTAAGTCACCCAGCTTGGCAAGAGTGTCCCAATAAGCCAAATTTCAGCATCAATAGAATTTCAAACTTCCATCCTAGTCTGCAACACATTTCCAAGTGTAAACCTTTCATTTCCAGACTTTCTATTTTGTTTTATATTCATTCCTAGGTCATTTAGTTTAATGTTTGCATATCTCAATCTGTTTTCGAACCTAATCCATTCTCTAGGTTTTACATTACTAGTTAGCTTGTTTTAACTAGCCCATTCCATTAAGAACACGTTATTTAGACATTACATACACATTAGCACATTAGTCTTGAATGAACCCTCCATTTTTTGGGTGTGAAATACCTCTCTTTCCTTTTAGGTGAAAAACCCTAGAAGTGAAAAGAGAACACCCTTTCCCCTAAATTTTTTAATTCATTTTGGTGAACCTGACTTTTGAATACTCTGTTGTCTGATTTGCAATTCATCATTGTTCTAAAATTAGCTTGCATTGCATGTTGCATTAGTTAAGTTGCATTCTAGGGTTTCAAATTTTGCATTAGTGAAAGTGTATATAGGTTTCATTTTTACATCTTAAATCATTGAAAATTTCTAAAATTATGCACTTGCATCTTCGGTATGCCTCTTAGAACACATAAATTTTCTAAAACCATAAAAAAAATCTGAAAAATTATGAAAAAATCCCTAGTTGGACTAAATCACCACCTTGTGTGACTTAGTCCCTTTAGGCCCCTGAAACTAGCTTTTAGAGAGCTGAAAACCCTATTTTAAAGGTTTTCTTTGTTTCCCCTACCTATCTATATTAATTGTTTATTTTTATGTTACATGCATTTCAATACATTTAGCTTAAATTATCTCATTTACCACCTTTCTTAATTCTAAATTTACATTTGTAACAGCATTTCCATTTCAGATTGTTTCATAATTTAATTAGAAAATTACCTTGTTTCACATCTAAAAATTGTGTTTCAAAATTTTACTTTTTCTCATTGCATTGTACTTTCTTTTATTTTTCCTCATAGCATGTTTACTTTTAAAAGATGTGGCTTTGATTTGGTTCAAAATGGATTGCATAAATACAACATCTCCTCTTATGAGTTTCATTTAGATTACACTAATAAGTTCATTAAGAAACATGTTAATCACCAAAGAATTGACACAATTCTTAACATTACCTTACCCATTGATGACGATGTTAGTGTTGAAAATCATAACGATCATACTTGTGCTTCTCGCTATGATCTATTAGTGATGAAGGTATCTTGGTGAAAGAAGATACAAGCCTTGAGGGTCTTGATTGTCCTTCTCACCCCCCCTTTGTAAGAAATTAAACAACAAGAAGATGAGCTCATCGACACATTTCTAGACATCACCTTGCCTAGTCTCCCTAACCATAACCATCAAACTTTCCATTCTTCTAATATCCCTCCTCAATGTGAAAAGGACAGGTTGGTCTTAGAAGATACACCTCTTAAAAGTCATGAGAATATTGACCCTCCCTTCCCTAATTCTCCTACCATTTGGAACAATCTATTTGAAAATCATAGTGGTCCTTCTCTCAATTCCTCCCCTATTCATGATGAAGCTAGTGGTGACCATATTACAAGCTCTCCTACTAAGGTAGATAGTATGGAACAAGTGAATAAGACATTCAAACAATAAGATAATCCCATAGAAACTTCTCCTAATCATCCCACCAATGATACTCCCATAATTGCTCATTTTCCTACTTGTGATGCAATCATTTTAGAAGAACCGACACTCGAATTCCATGAACATGTGGTTTGTAGTTCTCCTAAACAGTCTCCTCTTAGGGAGGATATCATGATGCAGGACAAGGATAACATTGAGAATCATAATATTATTCCCTTAGAATCATATCGAGAGCCTATGCTAGACTCTCCTTCACTAGGGGACATTAATATTATTCAACCTCAACTCATCCTTTACCCACCCTCACACAAACCTCAAACCCCAAAAAAACCCGAACTCATCCTCTACCACCTTAGCATTTAGTGTGTTGCAATAGTCAAGTAATAATATTGTTGCTCATATACAATACACAAGAAACAATACACACTGGGAGCAACCAACTTCAACACCCTTACCTTTACCTAATCTCATATTACCTGCTTCCCCTCACGTAAATTCATACATTAGAAAGTATGATCTTGTGGACCAACTTAAGAATATTCCTACTAAGATAACTTTATGGGACCTTATTCAAGCCTACCCTCACTACCATAACATGATGCAAAAAACCTTACAAAAAAATTCTTCTAATGTGCAATAAAATGACATCACAAATATGATTCAAGGCTTGAATGCTAACATTGTTTTCCACCAAAGTGAGCTCCCTCGTTTGGATGTGCAAAAACAAGATGAAAATTTCATAATTATATCTCAATACAAAAGAATAGGGATAAAGAAAACCCTCGTTAACAATGGATTCATTGTTAATGTGTGTAATGAAAATACTTTGGATAGGCTACATGTGGATACATAAAATATTCAACCTACCTCTTTATCTATCAGTCGATTTGACAGTGTAGGAAAAAAACCACTTGTTGTGATCACTTTTCCTCTTATAGTTGGATTGGCCACATTAGACACACTGATCCATGTTATGCCACATGATGTTTCATATAATATTATTTTAGGTAGGCCATGGATTCATGCAATGAGTGGGGTGCCTTCCACTCTTCATCATAAAATGAAGTAAATCTACAAAAAAAAAGTGTACACCCTTGATGTTGATCTTGATCCTTGTAGTATCTTACAACTTGAGGAAATCAAAGCCAATCCCTTGACCACTTCAACACCAACCAAAGAAGTGGAGCCCACACAACAAACAAACAAATAAAAAAATGTTGAGAAAACCATGAAGCTATTAGATGATGATTGGGGTTCCTTAGAATTCACACCTCCTTTACTAGGAGAATCCAAGATCACAAACAAAGACTCTAAAAAGGGAAACAAATTCTTAACAAAATACTTGGAAGATCCTTCAAAACCATCCACCTCAACCACCTTAGCACAAACACCAACACATTACACAATAAAATTTGATGAACTTAATCGCGAACAATCACCTGATCCAAAAGTAATGAAATGCTTTATGGAAAATGTTATGAACTTATGAAACAACTTGACTATAATGGAAAAGGATGTGGTCATATAGAACAAGGTATCCATGTCCCTATTGATCCTAAAACACAAACAAAAAAATATGGTCTTGGTTGTTGTCCTTTGATTTAAATTTCCAAGCCTTCACCTCACATCAACACCATCACAAACCACCCTTCTAAACCAACCTTCAAACTAGTGCATCCTAAACTATTGGACACTAGTGGTCTTAAAGGAGGTCCTTTTCAACACTTGAAACCAACAAAGAAATCTTTGTTTAATGTCAATGTCATCTCACAAAACACTACTAATTTAGATTTTACACAATCCTCAAAAGGATTGTACAAAATATCACAATCTATAAAGCCTTATATAAATATGAGATCATGTACTAAGCAAGAAATATCTTTATTACAAGATAAAGGAACACCTTCTACCTTCGATCAAGAGGGAATCTTGTTGAGACTCCTCCAAGATTTCTTAATATCCCTTCCTCCATGAACTCAAAATAGTTTCTATTACAAGAATTCCTTTTTCACCTATCATCGATTTCATGGTCATTCTAGTAATGAATGTAAGGCCTTGAGTTGTAAAATTCAACATCTTAAGGAGGTTGGTATTCTTCCTTATGTGGAGGCACCTACTTCCTCTAATTGATACTAATTTTCACTCTACCATATATTTCATTAATCCTTTTGGATCACTCTTTTCTTGCACTAAGTGGGGGCGAGGGGTTTGGTAGCCTTGTCCTCATATGTCACTTGGTGTTGCCTCTTTTGTCTTGTCATTAACTTTTCATGAACATATAAGAGCAAGCTTGGGATGTGAATGGCATGTCTTAAGATGGCTCACATGTGACATACTATCTTTTTCATGACATTTGTTTCTTCTTCTACTTTAAATCACATGCTCATAGTAATGGTGTTATAAATTGCTTTAAAGTGGGGGCATACATTTACACTCACATTTAATTGTGCGATTTTCATTTTCTTGCAATTCCCTCTCTTGGAAACATTAGGTACAATGCTTCTTAGGATGAGACATTGCACTTGTCCTCTCTTAGAAAAAAGATGAGACCATTTGCAATTTTCCTCTCTTGGAGACATTACACATAATGTTCATTAAGATGAGACCTTGCACAAACTAAGAAAAATCCCTTTGAACATTCCTTACACCATTTCAAAAATCATTTGTAAAAGTCATTTTCTTTTGTTGTGGGTATGTGTAGGATCATAATGGAAAAAATAGGGCCTTAAGTGGCAATAAAATATAGAAAATCAGAGTTAGGCAACTTGACGCAAAAATTTGAATAATTTATCTATATTATTTTAAAAATATGTACGAATAGAATCTATAGCAAATTGAACATAGTTTCTAAACTACTAGATTTATTTTTATTTTTAAATCTATTTGGTGAAAATTTGAAATTTCAATTCAGTAGTGCTTAAATTTCAGGGAAAAAATAAGAAGTAGGTGTCTATCTGACCACCCTAACCACAATAAAATGATAATATTTTTTTATAAGATTTTAGATATATGTAGGGGACTCATGTCTTGATGTGTTGAATATTTTTGGTAATTTTTTTCCAAGTAAATAATTAATTAAATGATTTTTTAATTACAAATTTTAAAAAATATAAAAAATCATATGTCTAACAACCTTAACTTGGTCAAACCTTCATGAAATTATTATTTTTTAAATCCTAAAGTATGAAAAGCATAGAATGTGACACATGTTTCAGATTCAAAAAATGTGATACTTTTTGAAAGTTATAGATGTTTTTTAATCAGCCTATCAATCAGGACTTTAGTCATAATTCAAATAGAAAATGAATAATAATTATTTATTAAATTAAATGTAAAGCATAATTTATATTGGTGGAAAGCTGAGAATATCCTTTAAAAACCCTTTTCATTTCATCAGCCACATGGGCCATCATATAACCTAGATATCACCAGTTTTTGGCCTATCATGATCCTGCACATACCCTAGTGCCTTATTAAATTTATCAAGAGGTATAAATTTGGTATGGCTTGAGCGGGAAGCCCATTCATGGACATGACTTTCCCATAGCCACATGCATGTGTGTGAGTGCATACCAACCACAAGTGTATGTTTTCTCACTTGGTAGACAACCAAACATTTCTTCGCCCCAAAGTGAGTACACATATTTTTGAAAAAAATAGCCTAGATCTGATCCACAACTAACTAGAAAAATGGTCAAAGCTTGATCTAACCCTTTTTACTTTCCTTCTTCTCTTTCTTCAAGTTCTTGTGATCGTGTAATCACACATCTTGTTCTGTTGCATATCGTTCACCCTTGAATGTGTCATTTTTCACTTATGTCAATTTGACTTAGGATCTTGAATCCTAGGGGCTTGACCACCTCCTTCATCTTTGTCATTATTCACCATCTACATTAGCACCATTTGGCTACTTTAGTGTGATTTTGAAGAAAGTTCATCCTCTCACTAAAGTGTTGGCTAAATGTGTTGCCAAAAATTGTATACCTTTGAAGAAAAGGACAATTTTTTATCTAATTTGATCCTATTTTTGGTATATTAGCCCCTAATAACCCCTTTTTGGGCCTTATTTAAAAGTTTTGTAACAAACTCACACTTTCCTAGGATTTTCATCAACAAATCAACCCTTTTTTTTTGATAAAATGACCCCTTAAGGCACTTATAGGTCCTACTTAAGTGTGTTTTAGAAGAAAATACCATTAAGCATCACTAATCACATTTTAATTCCTTACATCCAATTTAAATTTCCCAAGGGGACTAAGTCGCCAACTTGGACGACTTAGTTCTATTTGGTTGTTATCTATTGGATTTTGTATAGTGTTGAATGTGAAATTCAACAATCCAGTGCAACATGGGAAGACCTCTCAAAGTGTGGGCTTTGAAAGAAGAGGTCAATCTCCAGAGAAGGTTGGATAACTATTTGGGTTATCACCTAAAACTACTGATTCTTTGAAGGGAAAAGGAGAGAAGGATTGCTTAAAAGGAAATAATGATATTAGAAGTAACGGGTGATACACCAAACTAACAAGGATCATGAAAGTTCAAAATTTCATACACTTGAATACTAATGACATAATTTAAACTTTGCACAACTTATTTTGTAGATTCATGCATAAAAATTTTACATGAGGGTTTGGATACATCAAATTTTAAAAAGGGAAGCATTTCTACATTTTAAAAGACATATGTAACATTGAACACAACTTGTAACCTGCATAAATGTACCTTTACAAAAGAGGCATGAGAAAATGAGACAAAAATTACAAGGAAACTAAAATACCTCACAAGTAATTTGATCAATCATTGATTAGTACATAGTGCTGCAAGAATAAGAAGGAAAAATTGGGCCCATAATATACAAGGTGTTATCTATATTTCATATCCAACAAACTGAGTTACAAAATGATGCTCAATTCTTAGAAAGGATTGCAAAAAATCACTATCTCTAGAAATTTCCTAGTAAGAACTAACTACAAATGAGTTACAAATGAGAATATATCCTTCATCTTCACGTAGCTCCACCAAAATAGGCTCTAAAACCTCATTTTTGTAAGCCCCTCAAAAGCCAAAAATCTAGGACCTAAATCCTCTCCAAAAGAGCTCACAATGGTTGAAAAAGTTATGCAAGACTTAGAATAAAACCATAGACACCTCTAAAAATTCTCTAAATGGAAACCAAAAGTCTATATTCTCTCAAAAAAGTGATGAGTCACTCCTAAATCTCCTCCCACTGTTTGTAACTACCTCATCAAGACACCAATATTCTCTCAAAAGTATCAAGACTCAATAAGAGTCGATGAAAGCATTACAAAACAACAAGAAAGATAATCACCCTTAATTGACCAAGTCACTCCTTGTTTATTTGCATTAAATCATAACAATATGACTCTAAAGTTTTATAATTGTACCCTTAAGTCATTTTTTTTACAATAAAAACCTATGCAAATAAAACTCACTTAAAACTCACTGAATATCTTCAAACCACGTACAAGCATATATTTTGCATAAATATCTCATGGCACTTAAGCTGAAGTGGAATTGACTTCTCCATGTGTACATGTGTGGCACTTACATTGCTAAGGTTACAAAATATACCATAAGTCAAGAAAATTTTTCTAAGGCATACATATCTCAAGCCACAACCCTATTAGTTGATATTTTATTTTCTTTAAAACTTAGGCAAAAATGCTAATTTTATCCATCGACATGTATCAGGGAAAAACCCTAAGAAAAAAAAAATGCCAAAAGTAGAAGTTGCACTTTATTTTGATCTGAAGCTTTAGGAGGAAGCTTAGGCCATCGTCGACTTAGGCTTTTGTCAGAGCTTTGAAGACATGCATGGCGGAATCTATAGCCTCCAAAGGCATTATTCATGATTTTCTTGTATCTTCTGGTAGAATTCGACCTTGAGAACCCATGGTAAGGATTTGGTGAGATGAATTATGCATTTTTCTTCTCAACAAGTAAATAAAAATTCTCATTTTGAGCCTCATATGCATAGAAAAAGTAGAAAGTCTTTATTTCTAGATGATTCCTTCTTCATTCTAAAATTTTGCTTGAATCTTGAAGTTTTTGTTTGCCTGTAATAAAAAGGAGGGTTTTCTATTTCCTCTTGGCCATGGTTCTTCCATTGTACTTCTGTAAATTATTTATTTTTACCTTCTCCAGAGTGAAACAAGCTTGGAAGAAAAGAAGAATATAAAAATGTTGATTTACTCAGTGTATCCTTAGTTTTTTTATTCTCATGTTGCGACCTCTCCATATATCCTCAATTTTTAAAATGGTTGTGTTTAGACTCAAAGGTTAATTACTTTTTTGTAGGCCAAGGAATCTATGCTTAACCATGGTAGAGATCTCTCTTTGAGTCCATTTTTTGATTTTTTCCACTACAAAAAACCTCAAATGGTTTACAATATATATCAGAAAACTATTTCCCTATTGTTCATGCATCATTTCTCATGAAAATTGATTTGAAATTTTTCTCTTTCAAAATGTTGTTGCATTAATTCATTCTAAATGACCATTGAATAACCTTGCATCTTAATTTTGTCTCTATTAAGTGCCTATAACAAATGTGTGACTAGTTCAACATACCCATGTTAATGCATTGTATTTCATTTTTCTCCTTTGTTATCATATAATAGCCCAGTATGATTTGGAAACACTTGACCATCTCCTTCATGAACATGAGACTACACTTACTTCCTTGTTATAAAATTGTGTTGTTTAAATACCTTAAGTGCTATGTTCTATTTTTGTGACTCCATGCCTTCAAAAACAAACACAAGTTGTTACAGACTTCCAATGACTATGTACTAATTTGGTTGCTCATTTAGCTCCTTGCATATGTAGTAAAAAATTTACTTTTATACATTAATCAACATGACATATTTGTCATTATCTTACCAAACAAAACACAGAGATATGACCATGTTCATGTACCAATGCGAGAGGATTTGATTTTTCATGAACATGGGCTTGCAACTAAACTCACTAAACTCACTAAACTCATACTATTTTCTCTTTATATGGTATCCTTAACTTAATGATCCAATGTATATGTTGCTCCCACTCTTGAGTGATATGACTATCCTTTAGTGTTTTCAATACTATTGCACATACTTTTCCATTCATATGTTTGAATGTATGACTGCCAATTGTTCTTCCAAATTCATCGTCCTCATTTTGAGAGATGATCATGTTGCTCACTTTCCACTTATGGAAAATCACTTACCACAGTAGACTAGGATGATGGTAGCTAGAAGATACAATGCAACCATTAATTTCATAAAGCATTGGAAAATTTAAAATGACATTTACAACATGGAAAAAAAAAATTAAATATCTCTGTCAATACCCTTCATTGTTTATCACTCAAAATACTATGTATCCATCATTGTTGTCATAATATCATATCTCTGATACCAACTAAAGCTTCATGAAACTAACCTTTTCTCATTGCTTTATTGCATTTCATGGGATCCCATTAGCACTGTCACTATGCTCTTAACTTGCATACATTTCTCTCCCTCTAGAACAACAAAATATAATTTGACCATAACCATACATTCCCTCACTCACTTATAGCTGCTCCCCACTCTTGAAGATTATATTGAAATGAAAAATAATGATGTTGTTGTGAATGATAACAGATGGTTTATCTTTCTGTGTTCACTCCAAATCAATGATGCAATGTAGGTATAAAGATACAATTGTCTCAAGAAGTTTCTTGACATAGCTTTGTGACTAAATCAATGTCTATATTCCTAGACAACTACTGAAGTTCCTCTACTCCTCTCTTACTGCTCCATAACCTTTGGAATATCCCTCTAGGCTTGCTTCCCCATACTATCCTTCCTTCATATTGGGTAAATGTTTGATTCACAATGCATCTCTTAACTTTAGATGCAAAGATCATTAAGGAATTGTGTTGTATCAATGTGCTTTCATTTCTCATTGCATTTCCTCTAGGACAACACCTTGAAATTAATATGTTTGACACAAGATGTTGCATATATGCTTCGTGATTACCCTGCAGATATCTATGGTTTTGAGGACCTATTATTATTAACAAATCACATGTTGAAATAGTATTGTTAACTTCTTAAATGAGCCAATGCCTATCATCTATGATATAATTCCATGATTGGTGAATACCATTATTTAGATTTCCAAAACATTGTAGGCCAACATGCTGGGCTCTACCCTTGTGGGAGCCACATTTATCCCAAATGCTTAAAATTAGATGAAAATATCAATGCTTTTCTATATCTGCACATGAAGCAAACCTATTAGAAAACAAATGCAATATCTAGGTATACATGATGACCTAGATGGATTTCCTAGACACCTAAATATTTTTGAATACACATTATGAATTATTTATACATGCATATGTTGAATGTGTATGCAATGTTCTTAATCAGTCGTTGCTTAGAGTATACTCTAATACCATTGCTTATTGCCATATGCAAGACTAGGAGTGAGAATGAGGTAGAAGAGGCGGATGAAGCTCGAGACAATAGTAGGACAAAACGATGCTAGTCAAGACCAGTCATTCATAGGCAATTGCTAGTAACTTCCCTTCTATGCACATTCATTATTTTTCTTTACTTATTCATGTATGAGTTTTTCATAATTTGTATTGAATAAGAAAAGGTTAGTCTCATGATTTGTATGAGACAATGTACACTTATACATTCAATAAAGATTAATTTTTTCTGAAAAGATCTGAGTCTTTCTTATGTTATGCATGTGTATGAATGCAATGATCTATAGGAATCTTTATGGATTTTTTATTTATAAATCTGAATGTAATGTAAGAAAAATAATAAAATGAATACCTCACTTTCTGAGTTTAAAATCAAATCACTTCACCAAATTAAGCCTATGTGTGAAAATCTAGTAACATTTTTGGTGACCTTTGCGGAGTGTTTTCTTGCTAAACACTATTCACTAGTTGCCTAGACCGATCCTTGGGCACAAAGTCACTCAAAAACTAGGCTCAAAATTTTGGAAAACAATTTCAAAAATTATGTTACTCAATTTGATATGAATGACAGTCACCCTAGCACTTATTGAAACAAAAAAAAAGCAGAAGGGAAAATATCTAATTATGTTGACCATCACTTAGGGAATTGAAGGCTAAAACATTAAAACCTATCCTAACCTAAACTAATCAACAAAGAAGCTGGTCAAACAAAAACACTGACTGGCATTGCAAAATAACAACCCTTCCTAATCAATAATTGATGTAGTACACGATTATATATTGCTGAAAGGGAATGACACGTATGAATATATTTAACAGATTTTTGTAATGTTTTGTGAAAAATGCAAATAAACTCACTATAAATCTGATTTTGACGATGCTTATTGTTGTCCCAAATTGGACAAGTGAGCTGAATTTGATCACCTTCAACTACAACTCCAAAGTTAGCTTTTTCTTCAACTACATCATCATGCTTGGGTGCAAGTGTAATCTCTGGTAACTTAGTGGCCTCCAAACTGGCTAAATATCTAATATAATAGCCCCTAAAACGAGCAAACTTTGGATTGCCATTGCTGACTTCCTAATTAAGATACTCTACTTTGACTTCATCTTGACGAGTAGTATCCATATTTTTCTCTTGTTCAATTTGAACAATACTTGCATGTAATTCAACCTCTAGGATACCCAAAATAGCCTATTCTAACACATCCTCAATCAATGCAACAACCTCAATCTTCTCTGAACACCAAAAAGGAAGATGCTGAAAATCCTCATTATTACTCAAAAAAAGACACTCCAAATCATTGTTTTCTTCTTCAATGAAAGAAGGAAAAAATTCAAGTAATGATGCAACCTTAACAAAAGAAGAAAAAAGTTTAACTGGTTTAGTAGTCTCAAGCTCCTCTACACAATATAAAGGAATCTCCTCTAACTAGTTATGATCTTGTAAATCAAGTTCATCAAGTTCTTTCTTCTATTTCAACATCTCATCAAGCTTGTGAACTTGTTGCTCTAGCTTAGCATGATTGTCAACTTCAAATTCTTTGTCGTCTAACAATGAACAAAAATGTTCAATTATATCCATGCATATCTCTTCATAAAGATCAACATTACCTTCTTCCTCTATAAAATGTTCAAAAATATCACAGCTCAAATGTTGGGCAATGATGTCAAGTTGAATTTTATCATGTTGAATGAATGAAGGAAACTCCTCATTCAAAGTTATAGGATGTACTTCATCATCAATCAATTTCATCTTCTCATCTTGTTGTCCTATAGGATCAATTTAACCATCTTGAAGAGATTTTCTTTGTGTTGACTGATAATACTCCATAGCTAAATGCAATAAATTTGGAGTTCTAGTCTCCTCCATATTAAGTGAGCTAAGCGGGTTAGTGGGATGCTCTTCTTCTACAACAAATCTCTATTTTCTAAAGCTCCCTTCAAGCTACCTCTTTCAAAACTCCTCTATTATTTGGTGTTGATAATCTGAATAAGCTTGATTACTCTGTACCCAAGTAGACAACAACCTCATTTGCCCTTGCTTAGTAGTTATCTCCTATTCAAGGCCCTCTTCAAACTGGATTATTTTTGCCACTCTCTCTTGGTCATAAAAATAGGCTTGTTCAAGCATTTCTTGCCACTGCATATTTTTTTTTTCTTCTTCTTGATATCCACCAACATTCTATTCATGTGAGAGAACACTTTACTAACATCATCAATCTTCATACAATCAAGGTTTTGGCTCAAATCACCCAACATGTGATCAAACTGCTTGACCAAAACCAATACACTTTGATAAGTGTGTTCTTGAGGCTATTTATGTGAATAGACATTCTGATTGGCATCAATAATCTCCTCTCAAGACTGATTTTGATCATATATTGGCTGATACAAAGGTTGAGTTGGAGTGGGGGGAGGTAGGAAACATGATGAAAATACTGGTTATCTACTATTATGGGGTCATTTGACATAAAATATTATAGGTTTTTCTATATAATATGGTTGGTAAGAGGACATATTTGCATGAATCTGATGGAATGGAGGTGGAAAACTAGTAAATTGTTGACAACTAGACATTGCAAGGTAAAATATGAAGCATAGGCAAGCCTAGAAAACAAACCTTATTAAGTGTAGATAATTAGACTGCTGAAACTAGTTGTTATGAGGTTGGAGTCGCCATGGTGATATTCAAATTGCATCCCAAGGCATATATTATTGGGAAAACACCAGATTTATCAATATTTTGAAGTTCTAAATGATTCATTGGTACACAGTGTTGCCACAATATGCTGACAATAACCTTTGAAAGGCCTAAATCTTATTGGTTGCATATCAAAAACTAGTAATAGACATGTAATTTCAAAACTATTTATTCAACAGTCCCACCAAGCATGCCAAAACAGTTGTCACTTGGATTTTGCACCCTATTGAATGTGAAATTCAGCATTCCAGTGAAACATGGGAAGACCTCTCAAAGTGTGGGCTTTGAAAGCAGAGGTCAACCTCTAGAGAAGGTCAGCTTCCTAGTTGGGTTATCGTGCCTTAAAATACTGATTCTTTGAAGGGACAAGAGAAGAAAGATTGCTTAAAAGGAAATATTGAAATTAAAAGTAGTGAGTGATACACCAAACTAACAAGGATCATGAAATTTTAGACTTTCATACACTTGAATACTAATGACAAAATTTGAACTTTTCACAACTTATTTTTTTAGATTCAAGCATAAAATTTTTACAAGAGGGTTTGGATATATCAAATTTTAAAAAGAAAAGAATTTCCACAATTTAAAAGACATATGTAACATTGAACACAACTTGTAACCTGCATAAATGTACCTTTACAAAAGAGGCATGAGAAAATGAGAGAAAATCAAAAGGAAACTAAAATAACTCACAAGTAATTTGATCAATCATTGATTAATACACATTATTGCAAAAATAAGAAGGAAAAATTGGGCCCATAATATCCAAGGTGTTATCTTTATTTCATATCCAACAAACTGAGTGACAAAATGATGCTCAATTCTAAGAAAGGATTGCAAAAAATCATTATTTCTAGAAATATCCTAGTAAGAACTAACTAAAAATGAGTTACAAATCAGAATATGTCCTTAATCTCTTAATAACTCCACCAAAATAGGCTCTAGAAACCTCATTTTCCTAACCCCCTCAAAAGCCAAAAATCTAGGACCTGAATCCTCTCCAAAACAGCTCACAATGGTTGAAAACTTTATGCAAGACATAATCAAACCATAAACACCTCTAAAAATTCTCTAAATGGAAACCAAAAGTCTATATTCTCTCAAAAAAGTGATGAGTCACTCCTAAATCTCCTCCCAATGTCCATAACTACCTCATCTAGACATCAATATTCTCTCAAAAGTATCAAGACTCAATAAGAGATGACCAAAGCATTACAAAACAACAAGAAAGATAATTACCTTTAATTGACCAAGTCACTCCTCCTTTATTTGCATTAAATCATAACAATAGGAATCTAAAGGTTTATAATTGTACCCTTAAGTAATTTGTTTTGCAATAAAAACCTATGCAAATAAAACCCACTTAAAACTCACTAAATATCTTTAAAGCACGTACACGCATATCTTTTGCATAAATATCTCATGGAACTTAAGTTGAAGTGGCATTGAATCCTCCATGTGTACATGTGTGGCACTTACATTGCTAAGGTTTCGAAAGATACAATAAGATAAGAAAATTTGCCTAAGGCATACATATCTCAAGCCACGACCCTATTAGTTGATATTTCATTTTCTTTAAACCTTAGGCAAAATGCCAATTTTATCCATTGACATGTATTAGGGACAAACCCTAAGAACAAAAGAATGCCAAAAGTAGAAGTTGCACTTTATTTTGATCTGCAGCTTCTAGAGGAAGCTTAGGCCACGGTCGACTTAGGGTTTTGTCAAAGCTTTGAAGACATTCGTGGAGGAATCTGTAGCCTACAAAGGTATTATCCATGATTTTCTTGCATCTTCTGGAAAAAATTGACATTCAGAACCCATGGTAAGCATTTGTTGAAATGACTTCTACATTTTTCTTCTGAAAAAGTGAGTAAAAAATGCTCATTTCGAGACTCATATGCATAGAAAAAGTAGAAAGTCTTTATTTTTGGAAGATTCCTTCTTCATTCTAAAATTTTGCTTGAATCTTGAAGTTTTGCTTTGCCTGTAATAAAAAAGGAGGGTTTTTTGTTTCCTGTTGGTCGTGGTTCTTCCATTGTACTTTTGTACATTATTTAGTTTTACCTTCTCCAGAGTGGGATGATTTTGGAAGAAAAGAAGAAGATTAAAATGTTGATTTACTCAGTGTATCCTCGGTTTTTTTATTCTCATGTCGCGGCCTCTCCATATATCCTTGATTTTTAAAACAGTTTTTTGAGACTCGAGGGTTAGTTAATTTGATTCATGCGAAGTATTCTATGTTTAACCATGGTCAAGATCTCTCTTTGAGTCTTTCAATTGATTTTTTCCACTACAGAAAACCTCAAATAGTTTACAATATATATGAGAAAATGATTTCCCTGTTGTTCATGCATCATTTCTCATGACAATAGATTGGAAATTCTGGTCTTTCAAAATTTGGCTCCATTGATTCATTCTAAATGACCATTGAATAACCCATCATCTTAATTTTGTCTCTATTCAATGCCTATAACAATTGTGTGACTAGATCAACATATCCATGTTAATACATTGTATTTTATTTTGCTCCTTTGCTGCCATACACCAATCCACTATGATTTTGCAACACTTGATTGTCTATTTCATGAACATGAGACTACACTTACTTGTTATAAAATTGTGTTTTTCAAATACCCAAAGTTCTATGTTCTATTGTTGTGACTCCATGCCTTCAGGAACAAACACAAGCTTCAATACTATTGCACATACTTTTCCATTCATATGTTTTAATGTATGACTGTCAATTGTTATTTCAAAGTCATCGTTGTCATTTTGAGAGATGATCATGCTTCTCACTTTCCACTTATGGAAAACTACTTACCAGAGTAGATCAGGATGATGGCAGCTAGAAGATACAATGCAACCATTAATTTCATAAAGCATTGAAAAATTTAAAATGGTATTTAAAACATTGTAAAAACCTTTCAATATATCTATCAATACCCTTCATTGTTTATCACTCAAACTAATATGTATGCATCATTGTTTTAATAATATCATATCTCAGATATGAACTAAAGCTTCATGACACTAACCTTTTCTCATTGCTTCATTGCATTGCATGGGATCCCATTAGCACTATCACTATGCTCTTAACTTTCATACATTTCTCTGCCCATGGAACAAAAAAATGTAATGTGACCACAAACATGCATTCTCTCACTTACTTATAGCTTCTCCCACTCTTGAAGACTATATTTCCATGGAAAAGAGATGTTGATGTGAATGATAATAGATCATTTATCTTTCTGTGTTCACTCAATATCCATGATGCAATGTAGTAAAGAGATACAACTGTCTCAAGAAGTTTCTTGACATAGATTTGTGAGTAAATTAATGTCTATATGCCTAGAAAACTATTAAATTCCCTCTACTCCTCTCTTATTGTTACATAATCTTTGGAATATCCCTCTAGGCTTGCTGCCCCATACTAGCCTTCCTTCATATTGGGTACATGTTTGGTTCACAATGCATCTCTTAACTTTAGATGCAAAGATCATTAAGGCATTCTATTGTATCAATGTGCTTTCATTTCTCATTGCATTTCATTTAGGAAAACACCTTGGCATTAATCTATTTGACACAAGATGTTGCATATATGCTTCATGATTAACCTACAGATATCTATTGTTTTGAGAACCTATTATTATTAGCAAATCACATATTGAAATAGTATTGTTAACTTCTTAAATGAGCCAATGCCTGCCATCTATGATATCATTCCATGATTGGTGAATACCGTTGTTTAGTTTTCCAAAACATTTTATGCCAACATGCTAGGCTCTACCATTGTGGGAGCCACAATTACCCCACATGCTTAAAATCAAATGAAAATTTCAATGCCTTTTTGTATCTACACATGAAGCAAACCTGTTAGAAAAAAATGCAAGATTTAGGTATACATGATGACCTAGATGGTTTTCCTAGACACCTAAAGCTTTGCTAATACACATTATGAATGATTTATACATGCATAGGGTGAATGTGTTTGCAATGTTCGTAATTAGTCATTGCTTGGAGTATACTCTAACACCATTTCTTACTTTCATATGAAATACTAGGAGTGGGAACGAGCTAGAAGAAGCAAATGAAGCTTGAGACAATAGCAGGATGAAACAACACTAGTCAAGACCAGTCATTCATAGGAAATGGCTTGTTACCTTCCTTCTATGCACATTCATTATTTTTCTTTACTTATTCATATATGAGTTTTTCATAATTTTTATTGAATAAGCAAAGGTTAGTCTCATGGTTGTATCAAACAATGTACACTTATGCATTCAATAAAGATTACTTTTTTTAAAAGATTTGAATCTTTCTTCTATTATATGCATGTGTATGAATGCAATGATCTATAGTTGTAATCTTTCTGGATTTTTCATTTATACATTTGAATGTAATGTAGGAAAGATAATAAAATTAATACCTCATTTTCTTAGTTTAAAATCAAAGCACTTCACCTGATTGAGCCGATGGGTGAAAATATGGTAACATTGGCATAAAAATCAAAATTAACTCAACATTGTGGGAGGATATTGTCTCCTAAACCCTAAGGTCATCATCTGATGTGGTATTTTGAAGAAATTAGGGCATACCATGTATAAATAAAGGGTTTTCCTCTCATTTTCACCCTAATTAGTTGGCTAACTCATTCACTCATCACTCATCCTTCATTCTTTCCAAGCAACTGAGGGTTTGAGAATTCTAAGTCATCAAGACATCTTCCCAAAGAATTCAAGGGTTGAATCTTATTCCATTTCTGCAAAAAATCAAGATAAATCATCATGGAAAGGTACTAACTCCATTATTTAATGCTTTATTTCATTATCTCTTCATTTTGGTTCAATTACCTAAAAGGGGTTTGACCAAGGCAAACCCCCATGCCCTAAAAATCAATTTTTTTCTCTTTCTCTCTTTGTGTGTTTGCAGATTTAGGTATATTGAAGAATGGATTGAAATATTGTTGAAGGCATCTCCTTGTTGGCTAGGGAAAAATATCTACAAAAATACACCTATAAGACGAAAATCAGAGTTTTAGAATCAGATACTTGGAGGAGTAGAAAGTGAAGATAAAGCGCTTTCATTTCAACTTTTAGACTTTCAAAAACCCAAAGTGGACTAAGTCACCACTAGTGGTGACTTACTCCTACTGTACATTTTTTTTTGTGTTCTCTATAGATTTGGATTCCCATTTGGCACAAATGGGCTCCAGTGTAGTTTTCCTGATTTGGGACTAAGTTTCCTAGCTTGGTGCAAGTGTCCCAATAAGCCAAATTTCAGCATCAACAACATTTCTAGGTGCACACCTTTAATTTCCCATTTTTTATTTGTTTCATGTTCATTCCTAATTCACTTAGTTTAATGTTTGCAAATCTCAATGTGTTTTCAAACATAATCCATTCTCTAGGTTTTAAATTACTAGTTAGCTTCTTTTAACCAATCTTTTTCATTAAGAAAACCTTATTTAGACATTACACACACATTAGTACATTACTCTTGAATTAACCCTTTATGTTTTGGGTGTGAAAGACCTCTCTTTCCTTTTATGTGAAAAGCCTTGGAAGTGCAAAGAGAACCCCCTTTCCCATAAAAATTGTGGTTTAGTTATTTATAGGGCTCGATGTCAATCACTCTGATCATTGTACTAATAAGACTTTGGTCATTATTATCCATAGGATTTTTTTCATCATCATCCATAGGATTTTGTTCATTATTGTTTATGTTACCATCATCTGTTTCAAAGTTAATCACATTAGGCTTAGTTTCACTAGCCTTAACAAATGAAATATTTGTAAAGATTTGTTTTGGTTAGGAGGAGCTACAAATTTATTACCTTTTTCATTCACAACAAAATTTTGAATATGATTAGAATCAATGAGGTCTTGCATAATATGTTTAAGATTCTTTCAATGTTCTCTATCATGTCCTTTTTGTTGGTGATAAGCACAATAGGCATTGTGTCTAAATCTTACAGGTAATGGATTTCTAGGGTCAAGAGGTTGAATGAGAGGTAAGGTAAGAATTTTTTTATTAGTCAAGTCATGATATTTTGAAGTGTGTTGGGTAAGGGATTAAATTGTCTTTGTGGATCCCCAAAGATATAAGGATTACTCTTCTTTATAGCAGGAACTTGGCTATCAACTTGTTGGATAAGTTGCGAGGTATATTTTAGTTGAAGGAAAATTTTATTTTATCTTTTGAAAGGCTGGTAGGTGTTTTGGTTTGAAGGTTCAGACTTTTCAGGATGGGTAGAGGTGGTTTTTGGTTCACAACTACCTACAAAATTATGATATTCTTGAAGGGCAGTGCACGAGTGCGTGAAAGAAGGGAATTTAATCATGGTAAGATTTTATCAAATCTTACTTTTTAAATTTTCTATGAACATCTTTTGAAATCGAGAATTGGGAATGTTCGCACTAATTTGGGAATAAAGTGATTGGTAATGTGAAATAAAAGTGATTTTCTTACCCTCATTTTTCTTACATCTCATCAAATCAACTAGGTCCTTTCAAGAACCATATGCACTTGGAAATAGTTAATAATGGCTTCAAAAAGTTCATTAAGTGAATGAATTGAGTTATTCAGTAATGTAGAAAATGAGTCGAAGGCAACATCTTTCAAGCACTAGGGAAAAAGCTTAGCTAGAAGTTTGTCCTCAAGGATAAAGTCACTACCTAAAGTTGTAAAGTAATTAGAATGATTAATAGGATCTCCCTTTCCTCCATATTTCTCAAATCTAGGGATCTCTATACCTTATGGCACTGAAGTTCTTAATATCTCCAAAGAAAGTGAGTTTCTTTTGACATAGTATGAAGGTGGAACATTTTGATTTTGATTTATGGTAGAAACTTAGAATTGAATAGATGAAAGGCTTTGAAAGGTGGTTAATGATAGGGTCATTGTTTCTAGTTTGGGATGGAGGTGAATATGGTGGTGGTGTGTATGTGTTGGAAGGAAAAGTGAATAGATAACTTATGGGAGGAGATATAAGGTTAGATGCCACATAGGTATAAGGACCACTAGTGGAAAGGTTTGGGGTAGGAAGTACATTCCTATTTTTTTTAATCATTGTGGTCACGTGAGGATTTGTATAGGTGGGGATGGAGGTTATGGTTGAAGTGGGAGGAACTTGAATTCATCCTTCTTTCTGCACATTGTTTGAAGTTTGAGCACTATTTTTGGTTGAAGGAAGGTGTTTTGAAAATATTTGAGCTATATTACACATAGCTTCTAGTTCTTTATATTAATTTACATCATGTGGTGAATACTATCTATGGTAGATATAACAGTGTTGGAAATATTTGTAGTACTCACACTATCTTGTAAATGAGCTAGGTCTTCATGTATTTTCATTTCCTTGAGGGATATGATCAACCATTTTTTGAACACTTGGCATATAACTTGTAGGTAAGGTAGGCATATCAAAAGATTTATCAAAGGTAGGATCCATACCTAGCGAACTAGTACCAATACTAGGAGTAAGAGAGCTAGATAGCCCAAGCTCCACAATGAGTGTTTTATCGTGGGCTTCCATGAGTCTTGCACTTCATCAAACCACAATATTCGTAGTAGGAAACCAAGTAGTACACCTCATGAAAGGGGTAAACCAAAGAAATTGCAATGAATGCAATACCCTATTCTTACAATTACACTTGAAATGAAAGAAATTGAAATAACAATAATTCTAAACATTGTAATAGAAAATTGAAAGAAGCCAATAAAAGCACAAAAAAACAATTTCAAACCCCGAAAATTGAAAATTAAAAGTCAATAGGGACTAAGATGCCAGTAAGGGTGTCTTGATCCTACTGATGAAACTTTGAGGTTCCAGAAATTGGATCAAAATGCAAAAAACTTAGAAAGGGTTTTGAGCCAAAAGCCCATAAAGAGTGATGACTCTAGTTTTTGGCCTAGCTAAGGGGAATAATATCTTATTATTTGCTAAAGTTACCATAGACTTTGAAATTATATGCTAACACTTTTAAATAGTTTCTCTCAAACATAAGACATTTGGAATTAATTTCATTTCTGTTAGTTTTAATGATATTTACCTATTATGTGGACCATCTATATTAATATTGCATGTGATTGATGGATGTTCTTTAAGGTGGTTATAGTAATGCAATTATTATGTGTACTGAAATTTCCATGCAGACATGATTGAAATGCTAAGTTGAGAAACCCAGCCAACAACTGGTCAAGTTGAGGAGTCACGTGAGGTTCAACTACGGATGAGGGTAGAAGATTCTTGTGTCAGTCGCTTGTAACCGAATTGCACCTATCTTCAATGGAATTGATCATTGTGGGTGTTACTGCAATGGTCGAGTCCACGTTTGGGCATGCATGCCCAAACAGATTCCCTTGCATGTGTAACCACCCTTCCACTCTCTTCACTACTTTCCCTAAATGACATCCTTTGAGTTAGTGGGAGTTGATTGCCATATTTAGTTGGTATAAATAAGGTTCAGATCCTCCTTCCTTAGGATTTAGCGAATTAGTGAGTCGATCACCAAGTTATTGTACAAGTTGATAATCCGCCATAATTTTTTAATTGTATTTTATGATGAATGAAATAAGATTCTAGGTTGAGTATCTGAGTTTGCATAAGTTTAGAGGATACCCATCCAAGGGTGACCACTAGGTGAGTAATCTATTTCTTTATTTTAGTTAGTTTAGTATTAATTTTTGTTTAGTACTTAGTTAAGATTATGGCATTGACTATTCCTGCAACCACTAGAATTCCATTCTATGACGGTTCCTGCAACCAAAGCGGATAGAGTAGTTTCTTGTTCAATGTTTAGATTTTCCTTCCTTTTATGCATAATTAGTTTAGATTTGATTGAGTGATGTTCAAAATTTTTTTTTTTCCTTTCATGCAATTTACTTTCAGTGTTAAATATTTCTTAGTTATATAAAGAAGGTGACTACTTTGAAGTTCCTAGTGCACATACTATGTCGACCCATTTCAAGTTCGCATCCCTAGGTTGACAATTTAAATGTACCTTCATGATGTTTAAGATAAATATTCATGTCATATTTCCAATCTCTGAATCATGGTTGTAAGGGCTTAGTTATTAAAGTCATTGTAGGAGGCCGACATTTTTGGCACCATTGTCGGGGATGGTGTCAAACTCGTGAGTCATTGGAGTCATTGATAATTTTTCTATTGTAGTATTTTTGGAATTTTCTCTTAGTGTTAGAAGTTATGATCCACTATTATTTCCCACCCATTATTTATATGATTTGGTTGATACTAAGTTGATACCGCATGCATAGAAGAAGAAGAGATGCTAATGGGAGATTCCTTCCTAATAATCTTGAGCCATTTTAGTTACTAGAGCTTCCAAATATTCCTAGAAACCTAGTAGAAGAAGAGCCACAACCCTTTGCTGATATATTCCCTTGAAAATCAAAATCCTATTAAAGAACCCTTTATTCTGGAATTTTATCAAGCATGCATGGTTGATGGAAATGGACACATGCCTAACAGGTAGAACCAACAAGCTTTTCCTTTTCCCATTGCTAAAGATAATGAAGTAGATAACCTGAAAAATATCCTTTCTTGAGTCCTTCCTAAATTCTATGGACTTGTCATGGAATATCCTGATAGCTTCTTGTTTGAGTTTGATATACTCTATAGAAGCTATGACTATACCATTGATGCCCACAAACTTAAGCCATTTCCTACTACTTTGAAAGAGGTTGCATTGAGATGGTTTATGGGCCTTGGAAGAAACACTACACGAATTTGGGAAGATATGAAGACAAATTTTGTCAAGAAATACAAGGAGTATTGCAGGGGTAGTGATATGAGAGGAGGTGACATTTTTGGAATGCATCAAAACTAAGATGAGAGCTTGAAGACTTTCATTTCAGGGTTTTTGTTTTGTCTATAGAAATCTCCATGTCATACACTTAATGAAGACTCACAAAAAAATATTTTCTTGAGAGAAATTAGTTAAAGTTGCACTGATGCCTTGGACCTAATGGCAGGAGGAGATATCACTCAAGTCCCTTGGGAGGATATCAAGAAGATATGCTAGAACTATTCTAGGGTATATTCAAAGAAAGGAAGATCCTACAAATCCTCTATGAGTAATTCATCTAGTAGTGGAGTCTCAAGGATATAGATTTCTAATTTGTTGACAAATTTCAAGCAGGATAAAATAAAAAATCTAGCTACTCAACTAGATACACTTCAAGCTAAGAAGAAACATGAGAAGGTAGAGGCAATGCTAACAAAATATTGCCCTCATTGCATAAAGAGGAAGAGGGGCTGCAGATGCAATGTGATAGCTAACATTGAGAGTAAATCGATTCCACCTAAGTTCAAACCAATCTATACAGAGGAAGAAAAAGTCTAATTTGTTGCATAGAAAAGGCCATGGGCTTCAAGACAAGGTATGCCACCAAATCCATTATCTTTTGTTGGAGCACATTTAAATTCTTATTCATCTAGTAACCAGTGGAAGCCACCCAGTAACTCTGGAGGAGAGCACCCCAGTCTTGGAATAACCCTCCCAATTCTTGGTCCAATTATCAAAATTCCTCACCTTAGTGGAAAAAGCCTCAAGGCAATTGGCAGGAGTTTGAGGGACCTTGGCATCCACCTCTAGGAAACTGGTAGAAAACATATCAATGCAGAGTTGGTTAGTAATGACCAAAATAGACAATTAGCTATATGCAACCATCTTCTCAACCCCAACAACCTACTATAATACCTCCTCTTGATAATCCAAGTGAAAATGTACCCAAGCCTACCCAGTTACCAACCCAACCAACACCAAACCCAAATAATAAACCACAACACCATCTTGTATATTCTAATGATCCAAATTAATTTCCTACATATTCTATTAGTTTAAGTGACATATGCTGATATTCAAGAACCACCTTGCCAGCTCCTTCCACCCCCATTATCATTGAGCTTCATGTGGAAGATCAAGAAGAATCTCTGACTGATCCTATTTAGCCTTGTGCATATAAAAATACTAAACTCATTCCAGACAATCAGACAACATAGGAACCACCATTCCCTCAGAGATTACAAGCTTCCAAGAATAAAGAAGACAAGGAGGAAACTAGTTTTGATATCCTAGATTAGATAAAGAATATATGTGTCTAGATACCCCTATTCTAGGCGATAAAAGATGGCCCTATCTATGGAAAAAAAATTAAAGAAGCATGCCTCAAAAAACTGGATAGGAAAAAGAAGGACCCAACTATAGTTCATGTAGTGGGGCAACTTGTTGACATCATGCTTAGAAAAGTAACTATCCCCAAGTATAATGATTCAAGTAGCCCTATAGTTGAAGTTGTTATAAATGGTATGACCATAAAGAATGATTTGATTGATTTGGGTGCAACAATCAATGTGATGACTAGATACATCCTGCAACAACTAAATATTACAAACATGAGATCCACTCCTACCATCCTACAAATTCCTGATAGTTCAACTATTAAGCCTGATGGCATAGTAGAAGACCTTGTGGTGATTCTAGACTCTTGGGAGTATCTTGTTGAGTTTATGGTTCTTTCCCCTAAAGCCACACTAGGAGGGTATCCTATTATCCTTGGTCGACCAAGGTTAGAAATCGTAGATGCTTATATTAGATGTCACTCAGGTAGCATGACCATTTTTGATGGCATGAATACTAAAAATATTGTTCTTTATCATCCTTCTTAGTCATCCCATAATGAAGAAAATTCGGTATGGTCACATATTGGTGAAGAGGCCGAAGAAGTCAAATCTATGGTTCAACTCATGATGCTTGAAAGAAGTCCTTTCCTATAGCTTCAAGATGAAGATAAAGTGTTATCTAGTATCATTCAGAACCATTGTCAAATAGAGGAAGCATCACCCACTCATGTGTCTTTTTTTGTGGAAATTTCAGAAATGCTTCTATTAGTTCTACCTTATTTTCTTGCAGCAACTCTTTTAGTAGGCAGACTTCCTGCAACCACTATTCTGGCAACCACTGTCTCTACAAATAGACTTCCCGCAACCACTCTTCTTACAGACACATTTTTTGCAAGATCAAGTATGTTTCACACAATAATTCCACCTAAACTTAAGGTACCTTGTATTAATGAAACAACTATGATAGAGCTAGTTACACAAGTACCCGAAGGACGATGTCTAAACATCAACAGTAAATTGAGTGAGGGACAACAGTTGACATTGGAAAAATTGCTAGAAGCCCATCGAAAGTATTTTTCCTGGGATTACCATGACATGAAGGCATTAGATCCAAATCTCTGAAACCATAGAATATATATCAAAGATTAGTGTACATGCGTAAGGCAGCCACAATGGAGAACCAACCCTACATTGAGAGAAATTGTCAAAATAAAACTACAAAAGCTACTAGATGTAGGATTTATCTACCCTATTTCAGATAGCCAATGGGTGTCTCCATTTGTGATTGTGCCCAAGAAGGGATGGAAATGGTGATTTTTTGTTGACTATAGGGAACTCAATGCTACCACTAAGAAGGATCATTTTACCTTGCCTTTTGTAGATCAAGATCTAGAATCTCTTGCAAGAAAACAATACTTCTCTTTTCTTGATGGATTTAGTGGATACAACCAAATTCAAATTGAGTCTATTTTTTGGCCTTGTTATGGGGAAAAATATCTTGTTATTTGCTAAAGTTACCAAAGAATTTCATATTATATGCTGACACTTCATATAGTTTCTCTCAAACATAAGACATTTGGGATTAATTTCAATTTTGCCAGTTTTAATGATATTTACCTATTATGTGGACCATCTATATTAATCTTGCATGTGATTGATGGATGTTATTTAAGGTGGTTATAGTTATGCAATTATTATGTGTACCGACATTGCCATGCAAACGTGATTGAAATGCTAAGCTGAGAAACACAGCCGCCAGCTGGTCAGGTTGAGGAGTCATGTGAAGGTCAACTGGGGACGAAGGTGGAATATTTTCATGTCAGCTGCATGTAACCACCTTACACGGATCTTCAATGGCATTGAGCATTGTGGATGTTACTACATTGGTTGAGTCCACATTTGGGCATGCATGTCTGAACAGATTCCCCTACATGTGTAGCCACCCTTCCACTATCTTCTCTACTTTCCCTAAATGACATCGCCTTAGTTAGTGGGAGTTGATAGCCCTATTTATTTGGTATAAATAAGGTTCAGATCCTCCTTCCTAAGGAGTTAGCGAGTTAGTGAGTCAATCACCAAGTTATTGTACAAGTTGATAATCAACCATACTTTTGTAATTGCATTTTCTTATGAATGAAATAAGATTTTGAGTTGAGTATCTGAGTTTGCATTAGTTTAGAGGATACTCATCTAAGGGGGCCCACTTGTTGTGTATTTTTTTCCTTTAGTTTAGTTAGATTAGTATTAGTTTATTTTTAGTACTTAGTTAAGATTATGGCTTTGAGTGTTCCTGCAGCCACTAGAATTTCATTATGTGACTGTTCTTGTAGCCAAAGCAAGCATCGTAGTTTGATGTTCAATGTTTAGATTTTCCTTCTTGGTATGCATAATTATTTTAGACTTGATTGAGTGATGTTCAAAATTTAGTTTGTTTCCTTTCATGCAATTTACTTTTAGGGTTAAGTCTTTCTTAGTTATAGAATGAAGGTGACTACTTTGAAGTTCCTAGTGCACATACTGTGCTGACCCATTTCAAGTTCACATCCCTAGGTTGACAATTTAAATATACCTTCATGATGGTTAAGAAGTCTATTCATGTCAAATGTCCAATCTTTGAATCATGGTTGTAAGGGCTTAGTTATTAAAATCATTATAGGAGGCCGATAGAGAGAATAAGATGCCAGTAAAGGTGTTTTAGTCCCAGTAGAGGATTTTTGTAGAAAAATAGCAGAATTTAAGTTGCTAACAATCTTCTTAGGTTTCCTACTCAGGGACCTGATGTTTAGAAACATAAAACGCATGCCAATTAAGGAAAGAAAAAGTATCTAATGACATGCAATTGAATGCAAAGTTTGAATGTAATTTTTTTCAATTTTGAATGCAATAACTTTGTTGCCAAAAAGTGTAGTCTTTGGCACTTTTTCACTCATTTTTGCCTTTTCCCTTGGATTTTGGCCTTGTTTTTCCTTGACTCAATCTTGAATTCTTGAAAATCAAAAACAATCTAACGATGTTTTACTAAGGTGTTGTGAAGTATTGTAACACATATTCCCGCTTTTCGAAGACCCTTTCAACACAATTCACCTAAATAACCCCCTTTTACCCCTTTCCAAGCCTTGTGTCAAGCTGTTGTAAGGAATTGTAAGGAATTTTCACATCTTCCTAGGCTTATCATCAACCAATTAACCCTTTTCTTATGTTAATTTTTCACCTCAATGTACTTTTAGGCTCGACTTAAGTGTGTTTTGTGAGGCAATTCTGATAAAAATCTTTTAACATCATTTTATTCTTGACGACCACTTGAATTTTCCCAAGTGGACTAGGTCACCACCTTGGGCAACCTAGTCCCTTTTGGCTTAAAATTAAAAATTAAATAAAAAACCTAATGGGATTTTTTTTCCAAAACCCTAGTGTCGGCCTATCATGTGACATTTTCGAGAAATTAGGGAATATCTTGTATAAATAAGGGTTTTCACTTTCATTTCACCCTCCCCTAAACTTATTTTTGCATCTCTTCACAATAAATCTTGCACTCAAGATTCCAAAGCAAGAAATGAAGCACAAGGGCATCTTAAGCAACCTATATTGGAGTTGGTTCTTACATGTTATAGACTTCAATAAGTAAAGGATTTGGTGAGAATTTACATGGTTTTATTATTCAAGCACCCTTTCCTTTCATTGTTTCTCATTTGGGTTTAAGTTACCATCAAAGGGGTTTGACTTAGGCAAACCCCTATTTCCTAACCCCAACATTCTCTTTCTCTTTGCATACATGTTTTGAAAGTTGTACTCATATTTGGCAAGATTCAAAGTGGTGGAGGAAGTATAATCATTCCATTCAAGTCAACTCAAGACACCAAACCCTAGGAGGAGAAAAATGACAAGTTTCAGGTCATTTTGTGGAGATTCAGACATGAGCTACTACAGAGAAGGAAAGTACTAGTTGGGACCCTAAAAATTAGATTTTTGGGCTTTCAAAAATACCAAGAGGACTAGGTCGCGATTATTGGTGATCTTATCCCTATACCGGGCTTGAAAAAGGCCTTTTGTATTTCTGGGTACCCTTTTCCTAGAAACCCAATCCAACAAAATTTATTGATATAAGGACTAGGTCACCCAGATTGCATCCTAGGGTTTGTAGAAAAGTGGATTAGTGGATTTGTATTTCCATTCTCTGTCTGCATCAAAAAATCATAAAAAAGCATAAAAAACTAGTTAAAATCTCTGAAAATTGTCAAAAAAGAACACTCTTGGGACTAAGTCGCCACATTGGGTGACCGAGTCCTTTGGCACCATTCACTCTATGATTTCTAACAATTTTTAAGCACTTTCTGCATTTCAGTTCTCTAGTTTTGAATTTTTGTTTTCTGTTCCAAAATTTTAGTTACAATAAATGTATTTTGTTTTGTTTACATTTCATTAGTATCCACCCCACCCTTAGGGAACATTGCATGATAATTTCGTGTTCTCTTGATGATACTGCTATGAGACAAAGTTCTCGACTGATGTCATCTAACAACAACACTACTGTTGTAGATCTTGGGATCTCTCAAACTTCAAATCCTAGAATTAAAAATAGTACACTAGGCTTAGAGATCATCTTTAGCAACTCTTTTCACATAGGAGACACACATGGTGACAAAAAAACTGATGAAAAACTAAACGATAAGATATTCCACATCCATTTTGATTTGGTTGACCTTCAACATGAACTTCCATTCTGATTTGGTTGACCTTCAACATGAACTAAGTCTTTAGAACATATTTGGCACTACCATTCCCACCATAAAGAACCTTCACCACTTGCTTGATCGAGATGATGGTCTAGGTGTTATGAAGAAGATCACAAAAGTATACCAATAACATGCCTCTTTCACACCTAGGGTATCTCACTCACCCACCCCTATGCTTGGCCAAGGATGACCTTCCACTCATCCCCCCTCAACCATATCTTCCATCCTCACTTATGCATCTACTAGTGTTACAACAACCGTGGAACTGATTAGTAATGTGGTACCTTACTTCAACATTCCCACAAGTGTTCCTACTTCCCTTATGGCATTGCATCCCTTAACCTCTTCCACCATCCCTGCTATTAACGTACCTTCCACTTCCCCTTCCACCACCTTGACCCCATCACCACTTTCCCTTCTACCTCATACCACTTACACCGATCCCCTTGTCACATACCTTTTTCACACTGTCACCTCCATGCAACAAAATATATCCACTATCAACTAAATACAACACAGTTTGCCTACCCACTATGTTCATAGAAATTTATAATCCCTCAATATCCTACGCACCCCCTTCCCACTGGGAGTAGAAAGTACTAAATTTTGAGAATTAAGGAGGGAAGGGTGACCCTTCCAATCATGTGTAATGCCTATACTTCCTTATCTAGTGACTTTTCTCTTGTTGAAAATTTGCTAGCTAAACTATTTCCTAGGACCCTAAAATATGCCACTTTAGATTGGTTTTCATCCTTACCGAACAATTCCATTAGTTCCTTCAATGAATTGGTGGATTCCTTCATAAACGACTTCCAATTCCACATGACCTCTAAAAAAACCTTAGCCAACCTCATGAGATACAAGCAAGCTATTAACGAGAAGATAATTGACTTTATCTATCATTATTAGACACATTATTCCTTAATCAATGTCAAGATACCTGACACACATCTACAAAAGATGTTCACTGAAAAACTATTAACACCTATCCAAGACAAGCTCACCCTCATGAAGTTCCCTTCCTTCATACATTTGTGTCAAGATCTCTATGATTATCAAAACTCCACTAGTAGTCGTGATACGAGATCCACTTCTAGTAGAGTTGAGAAGTCGAATGCTTCCACCCAAATTGATTCTCATCATTCTGAAACCAACCAAAGGGTTTTTACAATTTAACCCTCCACCTGCCAATAACTAAGTGGTCATTGTTCGATCCGTTGTGCCCTTCAATTATGGAGATCCTAAATGCACCTTCACACCATTACCACACACCCTTCATAACACCATGACTCAATCAATCCAACAAAAATGATATCCTTACCTCCTTCCCATGCACCCAATCCCAATAAACCATTACATCCATCTTATAACTCCACTACTTACTACTATTTTCATCGATAGAAAAAACATGATGTACTGAACAATGCAAGTATCTCAAGCACCTTGTGCAAGACCTAATTGACTCAGGCCATCTATCTATTGTTGGTACCAATGATAAAAGCAATAAGTTTGTGACACCCCCAACCAAAAATTTCAGATTTTTACCAACCCTATTCCTAAACACAATGATTCCTCTGTCAAATATAGCGAAACTTCACAAATTGATGTTATAATGTTGATACACAACATGTGCACATTTTGATCCTCTTTTGAATGCCACTCATGTCAATCTTATGGATGAGATGGTCAGAGCAATATTCGTGATCCATCATAAGGGCCACAGCAGGACATCTTCTGATATTACTTTTACATCTCAATATTTTCTCAAAAACCTTATCGATGTTCCTCTCTACATAGCTGATAGAATCTATGATAAGCCCACTAATGGGATACTCATAGATCCCGCCTGTGGTGAGAACATGATCACCAAAGAGTTTTTAGCATTACATGACATTTCTCAAGATGTTTATGATAGACCAACTACATGGATCAAAACACATAATGGTTTCGCATGCCCTACGATTGGATCAATCGCACTCCCATTATAGATAGGTCCTAAGACATTGGATGTGACATTATTTTTCATCCCACAATTGAACAAATTTCATTTGTGACTAGGCCACCCATGGCTTCATTCAATGAAAGTGGTCCCATATGTTATTCAACAATGTGTGAAGTTCCTTATTGACAATGAAATATTCACTATTCACCATAGTGGTTTCAATCCTCTATCTTCTAAAGGAAAATTTTCTTTGGAAGCCTTTTGGCCTAAGCCTATGGAACTTATCACCCCTAGATGAAATTTCTTTTTCATTGCCTATCAGAAGTTAAAAGAAAATAAAATATTTGAATTCTCTCTCTATAACATACCCCCTTCTACTTCGGAATCACCTATCCTTGATGAATATATTTTGCAGCCCGACTCTGACATGCCTAACCAAACCACACCCAAAACCTCTTCCACATAACCAAGGAGGCCTAGGGATCATGACAACAATTCTATCCTTCCCCCTCACATCAAGCAAGTGTATAAAACTAAGGAGAAAGTGGATGAGACAACCCTAGTTTCTCTCATCCCTCCTCCTAGGGATGATAAGGAGCTTGTGGTGGACCAACTTTCTCCTTCCCTCATACACCTTGATAGATAAGAAAAAAGGAATAAAGAAGCTAGGGAGCGTAGATGTTTCTGTCATGCTCTTTCTCATCAACCTTGTGATGTAGAAAACATAAAAAATCATAACTCACCTGTACTAGAAGCAGTGCCTGCTAACCCTCCTCCTCAACCCCCATAGCCTAATCTTATACCTCCCTCACCACCACTCCTACATGCTACCACTGATATTTTCATTAGACCTACCATTGGCATCAACTTAGATGATGATGAGAATGCTAGGATAGATAAAGAGGTACACCACACTTTTAATTCACTATTTTCCTCTTCCATGAGAATACACGACAATTCTCCTAGGACAAGCATTGACCTTGATGCTAGTTCGATAATTTCTACTATCCCACTCACTAGTCGCCCTCCCAAATTCTATACTGAGTAGGATTAGGAGGAAAATGACTTGCTTGTTGAGTGTTGCACATGTTCCTTACTAGTCTTTTCTTTTCCTTTTTCATTTATGTGACATGTGTTCCCCATATTGTCATGTTTTATGTTTTCTCCCTCTTTGTGACATTCTTTGATGTGTCTCTCCATTATTCTCTATGTCATGCATTCATTTCTCTTTTTACTTTTCCTTTTGTTTCCTTTTCACCTTCTATTTGAGGATGGTGTAAGTTATTGAGACCACAATGTATCCTTCATGTTGACCCAAATGGACCCTTTTCCTTTTTTCCTTCCATTTAGGGATGATGCAAGGCATTGAGACCATAATGTCTCCTTCATGTTGACCCAAATGGACCCTTTTCCTCTTTTCCTTCCATTTGGGGATGATACAAGGCATTGAAACCGTAATGTCTACTTCATGTTGACCCAAATGTACTCTTTTTCTTTTCTTTTTTCCTTTTTTCCTTCCATTTGAGGATACGCAAGGCATTGAGGCCACAATGTCTCCTTCATGTTGACTCAAAAAGGCTCTTTTTCTTTATCTTTTCCTTTTTTCTTTTGTTGTCCTTTTGGGGATGATGCAAAGCATCGATAAATCCTATGTCTTTTCCATGTTGAACCAAATTGACTTTTTATTTTCATTTTATTTTTCTCTCTTTGTGTCTTCTTCCAGTTCTATGTATTTTGGGGAATGATGAGAGTTTTACACTCTCTACACAAACATTCCAACAATTAACATACTAAACCCAAATACATAGATCCCTTATGTGTTTGGTGTTTTTTCATTTTGGGGGCAACACCTTTCCATTTATTTTTCTTCTTCCTTTGCATGACACAAAATTTCTTGGAAACCTATCACTTGAAATAGGGATTTTCAAGTAGGCTCTCATGTCCTTTCCTTCCTTTTTACATTTTACCTTTCTCTACGTTAAAGCAATTGCTCACAAAATAGTGTGTAGCAATTCATTTAAAGTGTGGGAATACATTAACATTATTTATTTTGAATTTGAATTTGTTTCTCTTTGTCCTTGGTTCCTAGCCCAGCCTTATCACTTCACATGATGTGTTTTCTCACTCTGTGGATGACATTTGGTGTAATTTTATTCATAAGTGTGACTTATCTTAGCATATTACATTCCTCTTAGTGGCCTGATGTGATGCACTACATCCCCTAAGTTGTTAATCTTCTATCCTTAGATAGTTTCTCTTTTGGGAGACATTAAACACAATTTTCCCTAATTCAAAGACCTTAATGAACTAAACAAGACTCCTTGGAACACTCTTTTTACATTTTTGCATTTTATATTTTTGCATTTTACATTTTTCATTTTTACATGTACTTTTTGAATTGTAAATAAATGGCCACCTTGAATAACATGTAAATTGCATGTGTGTGGTTCCATCTTGCATTTTTTCATGGCTTTTAAGAATTCAAGACTTTTCTTGTCTCATGAGTCGCACCCTTGTAATTTTTGGCACCTTATCAAGGTTATCAAAAGGTATAACTTTGGTATGGTTGCGGGAAGCCCAACTAGTGGCACAAATTTCCTAGTAGACACCTTTGCGCATGTGTGAGTACATACCAACTAAGCGTATGTTTCTCACCCAGCAAACAACTGAAAGTAATGTTGACCCAGATTGAGTACATCCTTTCTTTTTGGACAAACAACTTAGATCTGATCCACAACTAGATAGACAAACGGTCGAAGCTTGATCCATACTTTTCTCTCTCTCTCTCCACTCTTTCACATCACTCCTTGTCTGATCTTTTGTGCTTATGTTTGGTTTGCCATGCGATCTTGATCTTGGGGGCTTGATCATAGTCATCTCACCTTACTAGCATGAATACATTATATCCCGCTTGGCATGCATGATTCGACTAATTTAGTGTGATTTTGAAGAAAGTTCATCCTCTCACTAAAGTGGGGGCTAAATGTGTCACCAAAAAGTGTAGTCTTTGGCCCTTTTCACTCACTTTAGCCTTTTCCTTGGATTTTGGCTTTTTATTTTGTGTTGATTCAATCTTGGATTCTCACAAATCAACAACAATCTAAGGATGTTTTACTAAGGTATGATGGAGTGTTGTAACACATCTTCCCACTTTTTTAAGAACCTTTCAACACAATTCACCTAAATAACCCCCTTTTACCCCTTTCCAAGCCTTGTGCCAAGGTGTTGTAAAGTGTTGTAAGGCAGTTTCACATCTTCCTAGGCTTATCATCAACCAATTAACCCTTTTCTTATGTTAATTTGTCCCCTCACTGTACTTTAAGGCTCAACCTAAGTGTGTTTTGGGAGGTAAGTCTAATAAACATCATTTAAAATCATTTTATTCCCGACCACCACTTGAATTTTCCCAAGATGACTAGGTCACCAACTTGGGCAACTTAGTCCCTTTTGGCTTAAAATTCAAAATTAAATAAAAAACCTAACAAGAATTTGCCTCCAAAACTCTGGTGTTGGCCTATCATGTGAAATTTTTAGCAAATTAGGGAATATCTTGTATAAATAAGGGTTTTCACCTTCATTTTCCCCTCCCCTAAGCCTATTTTTGCATCTCTTCATAATCACTCTTGCACTCAAGCTTTCAAAGAAAGCAATCAAGCACAGGGGCATCTCAAGCAACCTCCATTGGAGTTGGTTCTTGCATGTAGTAGACTTCAACGAGTAAAGGATTTGGTGAGAATTTACATGGTTTTATCATTCAAGCATCCTTTCCTTTCATTGTTTCTTATTTTGGTTTAAGTTACCATCAAAGGGGGTTAAATTAGGAAAACCCCAATTTCCTAACCCCAACATTATTTTTATCTTTTGTTATGAAACTTTTTCCCCATGAAAGAAATGTAGAGTAAAAAAAAATTAAAATAATATATCTTCAAAAGAAAAGAAAAAAAGTTCAATAAAGTAATCAAGTATTTATCTCATTGGATGATTATTAAAAATAAATTAAAAAATGAAATAATGTAATTATTATTTGAAAGGGAGGTTTCAGTTGGAAAAACCCTTTGGATTGTTTAAAACCCCTGAATAAATAGATTATTGGGGAGGGGGAGAACATAGAAGGATTTTTTGGAAAGATTGGTAAGAGTGAGATTTTGGGTTAGTAGGTTGTGGGCATTTGAGAAGGGGGCACATAGAGTGTGTCCAACACGGGGTAAAAAGTGCACCCAGGATTGTCCTAGACAGGGTTGTTGTGCATGTTGAGTACTTGTACTCTCAAGCATGTTGTGTAGATGCTTGAGACACATCTGGTTTGGTTCTGGATAAGAACTTGTTCCTCCTAGAATTCTCACAAATCAAAGATATTGAATCTAAGATCCACTCCAAGCAATCGATTGGACTATCTACATTTTGCAAAAAAAAGATAAGTATTTATTTATGCATGATTAAATTATCTGAGAAATAAAATTGTTGAAATATTTTGTATTTGTTGTCTAATAACTTGAAATTAATGATTATTCTTATAGTGTAATTGAATGCAATTCATTTTTTTTTTTATATTCAATTTAATTTCAACTATTGAATCTAGCATTAGATATTATATTAAAATTTTATGAATATAAGTGTTGGAAATTAATCTAGATGAAATCATTTAATTAATGCATTTTAAGTTTGGGAATTAGTTAGGTTACATATTTGCATGTGTTTTGTAGGCTATACTCAGATTTTGCAAGATTCAAAGTGGTGGAGGAAGTACAATCATTCCATTCAATTCAGCTCAAGGCACCGAACCGTAGGAGGAGCAAAAGGACAAGTTGAGGTCATTTTTTGGAGATTCATAAATGGGTTGTTGTAGAGAAGGAAAGTAACAATTGGGACCCACATAATTAGACATTCAAGCTTCCAAAATTACCAAGAGGACTAGGTCACCACTATTGGCGACCTTGTCCTTGTACCATGCCTAAAAAAGGGTTTTTTTTAATTTTTGGGTACCCTTTTTCCTCGAAACCCAGCTCGACAGAATTTTTTGATAGAAGGACTAGGTAACCCGGCTTGGTGTAAGTGTACCTCTATTGATTTAAGGATGGTTCCATATCAGTCCAGTTCTTCTCATCTGCAACTCTCCATTTCTAGCTGGACCATCTCTGTATTTTCCAGTTTTCTTTTAGATTGCATACATTTAGGGCATATAGTTTAGGTGAATTTAGTTTACATTTTCTTTCATTTAAATTTCATAGATAGAATTAGTTTCATTCAACCACACTTATCACACACAACACAACCCTAATCACCCCATCCTTCCTTTGAATGCAACTGCCAAAAATAACCATCTCAAAAATGTGAAAAGAGAGCCATTCCTACACCAAGCACTTCTAGGTGAAAAACCCTAGGGGCCTAGTAAAGGGAATACTCTTTCCCTTGTTAGCATATCCATTTTTGGCAGTTCAATAATTTTTTCCTAAATGCAATTACTATGATTTAAAATGCACTTTTTCTGAATTTTTCAATGAGATAAGGTGATGGAAGAAAGAAAAAATGCAACCTATATGCACTTTCACTAAAGTAAATGTGAGAAGCCCTAGATGAAATTTCACTAATACAAGATGAAATGCAAGAATCAATGAAACATAGATCTAGGACCTTTGTGAACTCCAAATAAAAAAAATTAATGTCCAAAATGTCAGGTTCACCAAAATGAATAATGTGAAAAATTGATGGTTTATGGCCCAGGTCATAGAACATCACTCTTCTCCAATATCAGTCAAGGATGTCCTAGGATCCCAAATTGGATTGGCTATCAACACAAAGGTGATTCAATTATCAACAAGGGATACATAGGAAGGTTCCTTAGGCTTTTGAGGGTTCACCACCAAGCAAAATCTTGGAGAAGACAACTTAACATTCACCTCACAAAACCTACTAATGGAAATCAAATGATGAATGCAAATGATAAAATTAAGTAACAAGAAGTTCGAATGTATGTACTTAGGAAGTCTGTAAATGTGATATGGGTTCTCGAAATGCAAAAATGTTGTCAAAATATGCTAGGGAGGACTAAGATTCCCTTACTATTGTCTTAGTCTCGTAGTTTTTCCAGGAAAATGCAAAATATTTAGATGTGAAAACAAAATCTGAAAGAATCTTTGCAAAATACCCTTGGGATGACTAAGACGCCTTTACTTCTAACTTAGTCTCGATCTAAATTTTTACAACTTGGAAATGTGATATTGAGGTTCAATGTTTGCATTTCCTTCCTCTCAGATCTTAGGTCCTTAAGCCACCATATATGGCCTATAGGTGACTTTCCAGTGAAGATGACAAATTTGTAATGCAACTTTGCAACTTTACAAATTTTCACTTCAAATGATCTTCAACCTTGTTCATGAAGGAGGAAAAACTTGTTCATTTTTAGTGAATGGGGTTTTTCCTTGGTCAAACCCCTTGTTGATAATTAAACCTTGGAATGAAATGGAATTGTGAAGGGAAATGATGAAAGAATACGTTTCTATGTTGTAACTCACCAAACCCTTGTTATGAGATTTATAAACTTGTATGAAGTGGCTAGCTTGAATTTAGATCTTGACTTGAATTACTTTCTTGAATCAAAACCCTACATCATAGATGTTAGCTCAAAAACACACATGATGCAATAATATATTTGACACAATGCTTGAATCTTGATGATGACTCCAAATTCTGGATGAATTCCTCTTGAATGATCTTGTGAACTCAATTATTCTATTAGGAATGCATATTCAACTTGCTACGTGAAAAATGAGTGAAAGAACCTTGTATTTATAATTATCCATGCTTAATATCCAAAAATTACACCATAAAAAATTGACATATGAAATCATTAATCAAAGGAGGCTAAATCCCACAAAGATTTTAACTTAAATCCTAAAAATAACTTGAGGGGGACTAAGACGCCCTAGGTGGTGTCTTAGTCTCGACGCTTAAAACTTGGGGCACAGACTCCAAAAAGTGGCCCTTTTAAGATGCTTTTGAAAAAAGGCTCCCAAGACCTTTGGAGGACAAAGATTCCCTAGGTGGAATCTTACTCCCAATCCAAAACTTAAGGACACACAACCAAAATCATTAAATTATCATTTAGGTCCTTTGATGTTTTTTGGTATTAGCCATACAAGATATAATTTGTTAGGATTTTGGATGCAAAATAGGACCAATTAAGACATAAACGAGGATAAAAAAAGAAAGGAAGGCCCAAAAAAGTGTGAAAATGAAAATTTATGCATTTTCACACACTAAATTGCTATAAGGAAATCACAAAATGTACCTATAAAAATCAAACATCACTTGAAGCAAAGAGAATTTTGATGCTCGTGATTTTAGCTACATATTTGAGGCATAGTTTTGCAACATTTGAAGAAGAAACATCAATGTCCAAATTCATATGAGAAAGGTAAATATTCCCCATAACATATAGCATTGCTATAACTATGACTACAAAACCAACAACATCAACTTCATTAGAGAAAATTTAGCAAGGGCATGTCCATAACACACAATAAATATGAATTATGTTCAAATCATGGGATATTATCCCAAATAAATCTGAATTTTAATCTAATAATGAATCCAAGCATTCAAAAAAGGTACAAATCCTTATTAGATAGACTATAGATTTGTAATACTATATCCATAATCTTGTAAAAAGCAAAAGAAGACTAAATGAGAAAAAATGGAAAAAGTCACTGCATTGTTCATTGTAGCTTCAATCTTAATATCCATAATTTACATGATTCAAGGAACATTTAAAAATTAATATATAAGATGAAATAATTAAAATTTTACTCACATGTTACTTCAACTTTGCAATGCTTATCTCCACTTCCTCATTAGTGGACACTATCACAGGTGCAAATTCCTATGCAATTTTAATTTCTCTATCTATGATCGGCTTCAAAATTGGCTAGAAGACAAGATCACAAATATATACTAGAATGCATTAAGTATAAGTGTTAAGCTTGCAAAAGGACATGACATTACAATTTACCTAGATGCCAATTTATTATGCCTATCAACCACAGAGTTAAAGTAATAGTTAGATATTTGATCAATATATTTAACTATCAATACTTATTCTTTATCCTAAAATTAACAAATTCTAAACCCATGTTAGCTTTTTATTTATTATTGGAAAAAATTAAAATCCAATCGATTAGATTGCCAGTGCATTTGGTATAGCAACAAGACTAGAACCAAAATAAATAAATAAACCAAAGACAAAATAACTTAGGCTATATAAATGTGATATATAATATATGGGGGAAAGAAACATGCAACACAATTCCAAAAACATATGAAACTAATTCCATTATAGAGAAATCTAACTTTCAAGCACATACAATTGACTTGAAAATTTTGAAATCAAGTACTTTAGATACTTAGTGTCGATGTAATTGTTAAAGATATTAGAACAATCATTAAAAGTGCAATAAATATTATGTTCTCTTTCTTTAACATCTCATACCATACTATTTAAAAATGCATAAAATGGTTCAAAGCATACCTCTCCATATTTTTGTAGTAGTATATCAATTTCTATAATGGAGGTAAGATGCCAAATAATGAACAGTTAGCATAGATTCCTGCAGAATCGATGACAACTGGAAAACACACTTTGTCATGCTTCTAATATAACCATGTTAAACATTATGCATATATCTGACATGTGGTTATAGACAATATACATTCTATACAAGTTCTATCTAACAACTTATGATACTATCCTCCATATAGATTTTTTTGTTTCAACAACTAATAATATTAAGTATTTGTTTCATGAACATAAACATAACTAATAGATTCATACATTCACCCATATATACACATATATATACATACACACACAAATATATATATATATATATATGCATAGACATAAATATATGCATACATATATGTAGACATACACACACACATGTGCATATATATACATATATACATACATACATAGATATGTATACATACATATATATACATGCACATGTATATGCAGATATATATATATATATGCATGCATGTATACATCTATATATATATATATATATAAGTACACATCCATATATGCATACACACATATATATGTATGTATACACACACACATATATATATACATAAATATACATGAAAATATATATGTGTAATGTAGACAAATGTATCCTTAACATTTTCACACCGATTTGGGCCTTTCCTATTGATTTTGGCCGGATTTCGCGTAGATTTAATGCTGTAATGTTTCCAACACATTCACATTAGGCCTTGAATGCTTGTAAATCAATAAAAAATTAATGATGTCTTGCAAAGGTGTTGTGAAGTGTTGTAAGCCACTTTTACACTTTTCTAAGACCTTTCTATTATAATTCACCCAAACAACCTCTTTTTATCACATACCAAGCCTTATTTCAAAATTTTGTAATGAGTTGTAACAAACTCTCAGACTTTTCTAGGTTTTCCATCAATAATTTGACCTTTTCTTATGTTTAAAAGGCCCCATTATGCACTTATAGGCCCTACTTAAGTGTTCTTTGGAGAACAATCTCGTTAAACATCATTAATTACACTTTAATTCTTGAAACATAGCAAAATTTCCTTGGTAGGACCAATTCGCCACCTTGGGTAACTTAGTCCCATCAAGCTTAAAACTCAAAATTATTTCAATATCTTGGCAAGATATTGTTCTCTAAACCCTAAGTTTGGCCTGTGATGAGGTATTTTTAGGAAATTAGGGAAAAACATGTATAAATAAAGGGTTTTCCGCTCATTTTCACCCCCACAACAATTCATTCTTCTCAATCAAGCAATCTTCAAGCATTCAAACAATCTAAGTACATCAAGCATAGATCCATTGGAGTTGTTACTTGCATATATTTAGACTTCTACACCAATGGTTTGGTGAGTTGTTGCATTTTAAAGTTGTTCAATTATCTTTCCCTTTCCATTTCATTTCATTCTCTAGGGTTTAATTACCAAAATGGGGTTTGACTAAGGAAAACCCCTATTCTCTAACCCTAACCCTTTTCCCCCCTTAAATGTGTGTTTTGCAGGTCCTGTATGTGGATTTGTTAAAGAGAAAGGTGCTAAAAGTTGTCAACATCCCATCAACATCATTCAAAGTCAACAAAACCCTAAAAAATGATTGGAGACAACCTATAGGTAAAAGTCTATAGATTCGGATCCGGATTTCTATCAAAAGCTGAACTACAGGTTGCAACTTTGAGATTCCCCTATAGTTTGCAGCTCTCTAATCTCATTCATTTCTATTATAGTTTTCTTGCATTCTTAGGTCATTCCTACATACAACATTATGTTTTCAAACACTTTTTCATTTCAATAGTATGTGTTTAATAAGTAGTTTGTTTCATTAATTTTCAACATTTAGATACATTTAAATCACATTCTACATTAAGTCTTCAATGGATACTTAGATTCCCTTTGGTAGAAAGTCCTTTCTCCTTTTAGGTCAAAAACCTTAGAAGTGTAAGGGAACCCCCTTCTCACCAAAAATCTATGGTTCATTTTGGTGAACCCACCTTTAGAAGATTTTTACTTTTGATTTCAAGTGCATCCTAGGAATATCTTGCATTAACATTGCATTAGGTTTTGTATTTTTTTTCATTCTACGGTTTTCAAAATTGCATTAGTGAAAATCTCATATAGCTTGCATTTTTGCATAAATTTTCATTAAAAATTTTTAAAAAAATTGCATTTTCATATTATATCTAGATCTAAAAATCTAAAAATCTAAAAATTCCATTTAAAAATTCTAAAAATTGTTAAAAATATCACTACTGGAACTAATTCGCCATTGTGGACGACTTAGTCCAGTTGTATATTTATCACTTTATTTTTGAACTTTCTTTTCCTTTTTCTACATTTTTGCTTGTTGTTTCTGTATTCCTATGTGGTATTCTATAATTTCATTTATTATCATTGTAGTGCTCTTTGTTTGCATTACATTTTCATTTACCTTACATTTAGAAACCTTTGCATGAGTATTTGGTGTCCTATTGCTAATACCATAGTGAGAAGAAGTTCGAGACTCATGGCATCTTGTGACAACACAATTGTTGCAGATCTTGGGTTATCTAGAGCTTCCACTCCTAGTATTGGTAATAGTACAGTAGGCCTGAAAAATAAACTTAGTATATATTTACATTCAGGTATTATGCATAATGAACATAAATCTGTTGATATCCCACAAGACGAGATCATTCACCTTCATGAGGACCTAGCACACTTGCAACATCAATTGAGCCTTGAAACCATTTCAGCTACTGCAATTCCAAACATAGACAACATCCACTGTATGGTTTATAGTGATGAAGGCCTAGAGGTTGTGAAGAAAATAATAGAGATATATCAAAAACATGTTCCTTCCACCTCTAGTGTCTCTCAACCCGCCAAGACTCTGGCTAGCCAAGGAGGACCTCAAATTACTCTTCCCTCAAAAATAACCTCAATACCTAACTATGCCTCTCCTAATGTCACCAACACAATGCAACCAGTTAGTAATGTGATTCCTTACATCGGTATTCCTACAAGTATTCCTAACTCCTATGTGGAATTGCATGCTTTATCCTCTTCTACCATACCATCCATTAGCATTCCATTCACTTGCCCTACAACTACCTTCACCCCATCACTACTTTCTCTTCTACCTCACACCACTTACATTGATCCTCTCGTAACACAACTTTTCCAAACCATCTCTTTCATGCAACAATAAATTTCTACCATTAACAATAATTAGAATGGTCCACCTACATATTATGTTTGCAACAACCCATTTCCCTTGGAAATCTTGCTAACTCTGATGCCACAAGGAATAAAGATGCCTAGGTCTGATAAATATGGAGGGAAGGGATATCCTTCTATCCATGTTAAAACCTACACTACTTTATGTAGTGATTTTGTTCTTGATGATAAATTGTTAGCTAAATTGTTTCCAAGGACTTTAAAAGTTTTCTTCTTTCCCGAAGAATTCAACTCGTTCATTAATAAAATTTTGGATGCATTTTTCAATCATTTCCAAGTGCATATGAATCCCAAGAAGACCTTGTTTTATTTGATGTGATGCAAGAAAAAAATGATGAAAAGATAATTGATTTTATCTCATGCTATCAATCGCTTTATTCCCAAACTAATGTCAAGATTCCTGACCCACATCTTCAAAAGATGTTGATAGAAAACTTGCTTATCCACCTTCAAGACAAACCCACTATTATTAAATTTCCCTCTTTCATACATTTATGCATGACCTTTGTGATTATCAAAATTTGATTAATAGTCAAGATACACAGTCCACTTCTAGTCAAATTGAGAAAAAGAAAATGTCAACCAAACCAATTCCCAAACATTTAGAAAGAAAAAAAAAGGGTTCTTACAATTTAACCCTCCTCAACAACCAAATCAACTTGTCAAAAACCAAGTAGCAGTTGTTAAAACCATGGCTCCTTTTAGGTATGGAGATCCAAAAAGACACTTCACACCTTTACCTGACACCCTGCATAACACAATGTCTCAACTTTTGGAACAGAAAATGATTACCTTACCTGACATTCATGCACCCGATCCTACTAATCCTTTACCTCCAAACTTTTACTCCAATGATTATTATCATTTTAATAGAGAAAATAGACATGACACAGACTAGTGCAAGTGTTTTAATCATCTTCTTCAAGAACTCATTGATTCTGGTCATCTATCTGTTGCAAATGTTAATACCTAAGGAAATAAGTTTGTTGCCCCTCCAAATCAAAACTTCCAAATTTTCACTAATCCAATGCTCAAAAATAAAATAAAATTTGTCAAAGAAAGTTAAACTTCAAAGAATGATGTGATGAATGTTGCTAAAGATGATACAACTTTTGATCATATCCCACATGAGACCCATGTTAATCCTATGGATGAAATGGTAGGTGCAATAGATGTTATCCCTTGTAAGGTCCAACCTAAGACATCTCTTGGTATTACTTTATCCTCTCAAGATATACTTAAAAATCTCCCCAATGGTCCTCTTTACATAACCGACTATATCTATGACAAGCTAACAAATGGGATATTAATAGATTCCACCTATGGCGAGAACATGATCATGGAGGAATTTTTGGTATTGCATGATCTTTATCAAGATGACTATGATAAAACTAAAGCATGGATCAAAACAAATAATGTTTTTTCTTTCCCTAGGATAGGATTGATCACCCTTGCATTACACATAGGACCTAAAACATTGGATGTTACATTCTCCATCATCCCATACTTGGAACAATTTCATTTGAGGCTAGGCCACCCATGGCTTTGCTCAATGAAACTTGTCCCTTTGGTTCTTAAAAAATGCTTAAAGTTTCCATTTGAAAATGACATATTCACTGTCTACCATAGTGGCTTTAACCTATTGTCTTCCAAAGGAAGCTTTTCCTTAGAAGCCTTTTGGCCTGAGCCGATGGAACCCATCATGCCTCAAAAATATTTCTTTATCATTGCTTACCAAAAATTTAAAGCAAAGAAAATTGTTGAATTGTCTCTCTGCAACATGTCCCCATCCACATCCAACATTCATATCCTAGATCAAATAATGCTCCAACCAAAACAAGAACCACCTAACCGAGCTCATCAAACACCTAAAAATTCCCCTACACCATCCAAGAGACCTTGTGATTGTGAAAGTAACTTTGTCCTGCCTCCTCACATTAAACAAGTATACAAAGTAAAGGAGAAAGTGGATGAACAACCTTCCATTGTTCCTTATATTCCTCCCTCTAGGGATGAAAATTAACCTATGGTTGATCCACCTGCTCCTTCACAAACACAACTTGACAACATAATCAAAATAAATAGAGGAGCTAGGGAGTGTAGGCATTGAAATTGTGCCCTTGCTCGCAAGTTACATGAAGAAGAAAATAAACAAAATCATAATCCACACTTGATAGAAGACATGGGTGGTCCCACAATATTGGTTTACAATTTTTGGGCAAGCTAGACACTGAACTAATTTTTTTAAACTAAATCTTCACTTTTGAGCTCCTATAGAGGCTAAACCATGAGGAATTTGAAGATGATGCAAAATAGTGATTTTTAATGTTTTGTATATAGATTATAAATATGGTTTTTTCAAAAAAATTGGAATCATATTGCACTTATTTTTCCATTTCCTTCAAAAACTAGCTTTTTAAAAAAACAACATTTTAAAGGAGTGACACTCACCGTATACAACATAATTTTTTTTGTATGGAGGATAATTTTTATTTTTTTTGTAATATAGATTTTCAACTAAATATCTAACACTTTCATTTGGTTTCATAGTGTTTATCAAATATTTTTTCCTTAATCTAGTTTCAAATTCAAACCAATTACAATTGAAACATAAGCAAACTATATAGAACATAAATTTTTCTGTATGTATCAAAATTCAATTATTATTTTTTAATGGATCAAGGACATCAATACGTAGCCCAAACATATTTTTTATAATTTTATTTTGATAATCTGCTATTTTTCCACATGTGTAGAACAAAGAGCTTGATTTTCGGTGAACCTATGTTTAATAAAAATGAAAAAACACATACATAATAAAAAACCAAAACATATTAAAATTCTATTCCTTTGATAGCTCATTTTTAGAAATACCATGATCATTTGAAATAAAGTTTAAATGAATTCATTTGATCCCTCAAAAGGTAAATCAAAAGTGATTTTTTATCAACATTTTGATAGGTGTAAAGGAGACTTTGTTGTAGGTATGGTTTAAAACTAGCAGGGTTCTATCCAAGGGGGTTTGATCTAAGGTGGTTTGATCAAACCCTCTTTAATTGGAATCCTTAAAATGGAACTTTTTAAGGCTTAAATCATTATATTTTCTAAAATATGTGATTTCAACAATAATAAGAATCTCCTAGAAATTATAAACTAGCTTTGTGGGATCACCCATATGCATGATGATCATTCGAGCCCAAAATACCACAACATGATCCTATACAAAAAACACAACCAGAGTTATATCCTTCAACCAACATCATCATTCATCCTTCTATTGCAATTAATCTGGATGACGATGATGATGAGATTGCTAAAATAGATGAAGAGGTGCATAAATTTTTGAACACATTGTTTTCCTCTTCCCTGAGATCACATGATAACTCGCCTAGGACGAGCATTCGCCTTGATAATAGTTCTATAATTTTTTTTGTAAATCTAGCCAATCACCCACCCACACTTCAAACTGAACAAGGTTGGGAGGTGGATGACTTGCTCGATGGTTGACTTGCATCGGCCTTACTAGTCCTTTGAATTTTTCTATTTTATTTTTCTTGTGTGTAACTTGTTCCCTCGTACAATTTTGTTTGATTTCCCTCTCTTTGTGACATTCTTCCATTTGTACCGTCCTTCTATATGTTTTTCATTTCTTTTGCCTTTTCTCTTTTTTCTTTGGTTTTTGTCTTCCTTTTTTTGGATGATGCAAGGCATTGAGACACCCTATGTCCCTTTCATGTTGGCCTAAAAGGATCCTTTTATTTTTCTTTTGTTTTTCCTTCCTTTTGGGATGATGCAAGGCATTGAGACTGCAATGTCTCCTTCATATTGACACAAATGGCTCTTTTTTTTCTTTACCTTTTTCCTTCCTTTTGGGTATGATGCAATACATTGAGACATTCCATGTCTCCTTCATGTAAACCCAAAATATTTTCATTTTTAGTTTCTAGATTTTTTTGTCCTTTTGGGGATGATGCAAAGCATTGAGACACCTTATGTCTCTTCCATGTTGACCCAAAAAGACTCTTTCTTTTTCTTTGTGTCATTCTTCTAGGTCTATGTATCTGGCGGGATGATGACAATTCAAAGCTCTCTAAATAAACATTGCAGCAATGAGCATATTGACTCCAAATCCATAGATCCCTTATGTGTTTGATTTTTTCATTTTGGGGGAAACCCCTTCCCTTCCCTTTTCTTTCTTTTCCATTACATGAAACAACCTTACTAAAAAATATATCACTTGGCATATGGCTTTCCATGTTGGCTCTCATGTCTTTTCTTTATTCTTTTTTGCATTTTCATTTTTCTACTTTGAGGTAATTGCTCATAGTATGGGGTTTTATATTTCATTTAAAGTGAGAGCATACATTGGCATTATTCCATTTTTCCTTTTTCCTTTTTCTTGATTCTTAGTGTAGCCTTGTTAATTTATATGATGTGTTTTTTGCTTTGTGGATGACATTGGGTGTAATGTATTTCATAAGTGTGATCTATCTTAGCATATTACATTCCTCTTAGTGACCTGATGTGACACACTACATCCCCTAAATTGTGAATTTTCTATTCTTTGATTAGTCCTCTCTTGGAGACATTAGACACAATTTTCCTTAAGTTAAATACCTCACATGAACTAAGAAAGAATCTTTTGAAAATTCTTTTGCATTTTACATTTTACAATTTTCAATTGTTATATGGCCACCTTGCATAACACAACTTGCATGCCTATGGTTCCATCTTGTTCTTGTTCATGAGCTCCAATAATATGAAGCTTTGATTGTCTCATGAAGCTCAAAATGTCATTTTTATTTTGTGGCACCTTATTAAAATTATCAAGAGGTATAACTTTGGTGTGATTAAGCGAGAAGCCCAACCAACAACATGACTTTCCCCATTGCCACCTACATGTGTGTGAGTGAATATCAACCATGAGTTTCATCACCTCAGAGTGAGTATACATCTTTCGAGACAAACACCATAGTTCTTTTCCACAACCAGCTAGACAAATGATCGAAGCTTGATCTAACTTTCTCTTTCCCTTTCTTTCACATCTCTCACTTTCTTGTGTGTTCCTTTATGCTAATGTTTGGTTTTCCATGGGATCTTCTTCCTAGGGGCTTGATCATCCCTTTTGATTATTATTGTCTCATCTTTCTAGCATGAGTGGAGTTGGATCACTCTGGATGTGCATGTATTGGCTTCTTTAGTGTCAGTTTGAAGAAATTTAATCCTCTCACTAAAGTGGGGGCTAAATGTAAGGTAGAAAAATGTGGGTATGTGCAGGATCATGAGGGGCCAAAAAGTGGCGATATCTAAGTGATATAATGGCCCATGTGGTTGATGACTTTTTTTTACCCAAAATTGATGAAATGAAAAGGCTTTTTAGAGGAGATTTTCAGATTTCCACCAATATAAATTATTCTTTAATTTTAGTTTAATAAATAATTATTATTCATTTTCTATTTGAATTACGACTAAAGTCTTGATTGATAGGCTAATTGAAAAACATCTATAACTTTCAAACGATATCACATTTTTTGAATCTGAAACATGTTCACATTCTATGCTTCACATACTATAGGATTTAAAAAAATTATTTTTATGAATTTTTGACCAAGTTAAGCTGGTTAGACATTCAAGTTTTTATATTTTATAAAATTTGTACTAAGAAAATCATAATTAATTATTTACTTGGAAATAAATTACAAAAAAATATGCATCACATCGGTACATGAGTCCCCTACTTATATCTAAAATATTATAAAAAAATATTATCATTTTATTGTGGTTAAGGTCGTTAGACAGACACCTACTTCTTCTTTTTTCCCTGAAATTTAAGTACTACTGCATTGAAATTTCAAATTTTCACCAAATAGACTTAAAAAAAAAAACCTAGTAGTTTAGAAACTACATTTAATTTTCTATAGATTCTATTCTTACATATTTTTGAAATAATATATATAAATTATTCAATTTTTATGTCAAGTTTCCTAACTCTAATTTTTTAAATTTTATTGCCACTTAAGGGCCTCTTTTTTCCATGATGATCCTACACATACCCATGTATCCTTGATATTTTCACACTCATTTGGGCCTTTCCTATGAATTTTTGCCTAATTTTTCCTAAATTTAATGTTGTAATGTGGCCAACACATTCACTTTAGGCCTTGAATGCTTGTAAATCAATAAAAACCTAATGATGTCTTGTAAAGGTGTTGTGAAGTGTTGTAAGCCACTTTCACACTTTTCTAGGAACTTTCTATTATAATTCACCTAAACAACCTCTTTTTATCATTTACCAAGCCTTATTTCAAAGTGTTGTAAGGAGTTACAACAAACTCTCACCCTTTTCTAGGTTTTTAGTCAATAATTTTACCCTTTCTTATGTTTAAAAGGCCCCATTATGCACTTACAGGTCCTACTTAAGTGTGTTTCAGAGAAAAATCCCGTTAAACATCATTAATTACACTTGAATTCTTGACACTTAGCAAAATTTCCTCGATGGTACCAAGCCATCAACTTGAGTGATTTAGTCCCATTAGCCTTAAAAATCAGAATTATTTCAATATTCTAGCAGGATATTATTCTCTAAACCCTAAGGTTGGCTTGTGATGAGGTATTTTCAAGAAATTAAATCATGTGTAAATAAAGGGCTTTCCTATCATTTTCACCCCCCAACAATTCATTCTTTTCAATCAAGAAATCTTTAGGCATTCAAGCACTCTAAGCACATCAACCATTCATCCATTGGAGTTGTTACTTGCATATCTTCAGACTTCTACACCAAGTGTTTTGTGAGTTGTTGCATTTTCATGTTGTTTAATCATCTTTCCATTTCCATTTCATCTCATTATTTAGGGTTTGCTTACCAAAATGGGATTTGACTAAGGAAAACCCCTATTCTATAATCCTAACCCTTTCCCCTCTTTGCATGTGTTTTCTGTAGGTATTGTATGTAGATTTTTTAAAGAGAAAGGTGCTAAAAGGTGTCAAAATCCCATCAACATCATTCAAAGTCAACAAAACCCTAACATAAGCTTGGAGACAACCTACAGGTCAAATTTTATAGATTTAGATCCAATTTTTTGTCAAAAGTTGAATTACATGTTGAAATCTACAAGTTGCAACTTCGAGATTCTTGAAAGTTGTGCAAGGAAAGACAACGATGTGGAAAATGCCTTCCTAATGCAAAATCCTCAGAAGAAAAGTACAAAAGAAACCTTACTTAACAATTTTCATACATTTGAGATGCACATTCAACGAACAAAAGGAGATACAAAAAACAAATCACACACAGAGATAACACCAGATATATGTGGGAAAACCCTTACGGGAGAAAAACCCAACACATGAAGTAAAGTCACTTTGTATTACAGTAAATCAATTATATACAGAGTTACAAACTTCACTCTTAGATGTTATCTCACAACATCATCCCCTTGGTCGACCTCCAAATGTATACTTTATTTTTATAGATACATTCAATGTTACAATGCTTGTAATATATACAATGAATTCTCTCTCAGTTTATCCAACAACCATTAGGGTATATTTAATTACTTGCATCACCAAAAATATTTCTTCATCTTTGATTACACTGCCCTACAACACAAATCGGGATGCCCAACATTAAAATTAGTTACAAAGAATTTATTGTATGTGCACTTTTTCAACCCCCAACTCAAAATATACATTTAATGAAAATCTATCATTAACAAAGAATAAAACTTTTGGCCAATGATTGTGATTTACAACATCGATGTAAATTTAACAAATGACATTGTGCCATGTGTCGACACATCATTCATCCATCACTTTGAATAGCACACCAAACTATTGATTCTTCCTTGTGCTCCTTCCACTGCGCCACCACTCATCATCTAGGAGACCCTCGAGGTAAGGTAGTATACCATGCTACCACTCGATGGGTGCGAAGCCCTCACGACATGGAAGTATATACCACACTAGCATGTCAGATCTTGTAGACACCTATAGTATGGTGGTGCCAGTAGACTATCGCTCCTCAGGTTGAAGGTTCCCACAATATCGTGCCTTTACATAAAAGTTCCTACAATATGGCAGTATCATCGCACTATTTCCAGGTAGTATGAAGTCTCTTGTGGTATGGCGGTAATAACATGCTACTACCAGACAACCAAGAGACCCACGTGTTATGGAGTTACACCACGCTACCATACCTCTTCCACAAATTCCTAGTGGAATGGAGGTAAATTCATGAAAATCAAGGGGAAATCTACCAAGTCTTTAAGAGAGGTTCAAGCGAACAAGTTGAGGCACATTTTCCAACAAGCTCCCACTTGATGAATACGTACTATCTTCCTCCAAACTCAAACTTAATGATGATTATTGAACCCATGGACCATCGAAGTGGCACACCACCTGTACTTGTCTATGCTCACGAGCTTTGTCAATGAATCAATGACATTCTTCAGAGTATCCATCTTTTCCAGATTAACCTTTCTATCATTCACCATATAACCAACAAAATGATATTGTACATCAATGTGCTTCATCCTGGCATGGAAAGTGGGATTTTTCACCAAATAAATAACACTCTGACTATCACAAAAAATCATAATCTTCCCTGCATTAAACACAATATATGAACATATATGTCTAGTCCAAACCACTTCTTTGCAGGTGTGTGTTTCTACCATATACTTTCCCATAGTAGTAGATAAATTGACTATAGTCTGTCAATTTCTCATTCAACTCACTGCTCCACCAAAAAACATGAAGATGTATCCACTGGTGGATTTTTTGTTGTCAATGTCCCTTGCCCAATCAAAATCCACTTACCCACAAATGCTAAGATATATTTGTCATCTTGTTGAGTTGCCATGATAACACAAATAAAATTCTGAGGCACCCTTCAAATATCTAAAAACCCTCTTCACAACATCTCAATGCAACCTTCCTAGGTTAGCCATAAACTGAATAAGAACTTCCATTGCTTGGGAAATGTCTGGCCTAGTAAAAACCATTGCATACATTAAAATACCAACAACACTTGCATATGGTACCTTGGTCATTTCCTCCATCTCAACAGAATAATTTGGACAATCTTTAACTGATAGCTACATTCCTTGCAACACTAGAACAATTAGCTTCTTGCAATCAGTCATTCCAAATCTCTCTAGGAAACTATAGATATACTTACTCTGGTTGAGCCAAAATTTTCCATTTCCTCTATCCATTTTTATTTCCATTCCCAGAATATACCTTGGTACACCCATATCTTTCATTTTTGAACTTTGCAAATAACTGAGACTTAAGATTAAAAATAAAAGTCTTACTATTTCCTAAGAACAACATCTCATCCATGTATAGGGTAATAATAAGCACACAATCACTTTTAGTTTTTTAATACACATAATGATCATATTTTGATCTCACTAATCCCAATGATAACACAAAGGTGTCAAAACTTTGGTAACACATTCTAGGCGATTGTTTCAAGCCATACAAAGATTTATTTAACTTGCAAACCAAGCTTTCTTTACCTTTTTGAATGAAGTGCTTAGGTTGGGACATATAAATTTCTTCTTCCAACTCTCCATGGATAAATTTTATCTTCACATCCATTTTATTGATCTCTAAGTCAAACACAATTATAAGTGACAAAATAAATTTGATAGATGTCAGCTTAGCTACATGAGAAAATATTTCTTCATAATCAATTCCCTCCACCTAGGAATACCCTTTCGCAACCAAATGAGTTGTACACTTTACAACACTGCCATCCAGACCAGTCTTCTTCTTAAATACCCATTTACAACCAACAAGATTTCACCCTTCAAGCATAGGTATCAAATCCCAAGTTTCATTTTTCTTCATTCATGGCTTCCAAGGTCAGGAATTCTAATCAGACATATTAATCACCTATTTCAAAGTCCTAGGCTCATTAGTGTTAGTAATCAAAGAATAGGAACAATTCAAATCCAACATAGAAAATCCATACCTATCAGGTTGATAGTTTTCATATGTAGACCTCCTCATAGGTTGAGGCTGAGGTAGTGGTTATTCTTCTTAAGAACTCTCAGAGCTACTTGAACTCTCCTCAGTTCTAGCTACACTATGTAGTTCCTCCTTTTTTGGAGTTTGGGGAATTACAACATCATTCTTCTTTTTTATTTTATCTATCTCTAACCATAGATCAACTACTGAGGGCTTTAGCTCACAGAAGATTACACTTTTGTTGTACAAAACCTTCTCAGTATTAGGATTTCAATTTTTGTATCCTTTCAAACCAACACCATAGCCGATGAAGATAAATTTAACAACCTTGTTCTCCAACTTTGATCTTTTCTCATTCAGAACATATGCATATGCCTCATATCCAAAGAAACAAATATGTCTCAGAGAGGGCTTCTTACCGGACCATGCTTCCAAAGGTGTTTTTTCAGCAAGAGCCAAACAAGGTGAATGGTTTACCAAGTGACATGTTGTAGCCATAGCCTCAGCCCAAAACTTCTGCTCTATACCAACACTGTTGAACATACTCCTCTTTCTTTCTATTAGCGTTTTGTTTAACCTTTCAACAACTCCATTTTGTTGTGGAGTATAAGGTGTAGTTTTATGCCTTTTAATCCCATGGTATTTGTAGTACCTTTGAAAATATGCAAAAACAAATCACCACCATTATTTATCCTCAAGCATTTTATTTTCCTTCTAATCTGATTCTCTACCAAGTTTTTAAACTCTTTAAACTGACTAAACACTTCTGATTTACTCTTAATAAAGTATACAAATTCCCTTCTTGAATAATCGTCAATAAAAGAAACATAATATCTAGACTTCGATAATGAAGGAAAATTCATTGGACCAAATACATCAAAATGAACATAATCTAGTACACCAGAAGATTTATGAGGACTCGAATAAAATGGAACATAATGTTTCTTTCCATAAATGCAATGCTCACACAAAATAAACTCAAGGTTGCAATCAACAAGCCTTTCAACAAGTTTTTTTTTTCAAGGTTTTTAAACCTTTTTCACCTATGTCATCAAGTCTATGATGCCACAACATGGTCTTCTTTGCTAGGATTTTGACCTCCTAAGAATTTTCACGAAGAAGAGCATCATTCTCCTTCTATCCACGAGTAGGTTTGCTTGATTTTATATAGATGTTGTTACATTGAATAGGACATGCATCCAGCTTGTAGAAAGTGCTTGTGCATACACCCTTATCCAACACCATTGCACCTCTAATCATATTATAGCCTCCACTTGAGAAAGAAACTTGCATGCCAACATCATTCAACTTACTGACTGAGAGCAGGTTATGAGCCAAGATTGGTATGTGTAGTACATGACCAATCTCTTTGATTCTTCTATCAAGGAATTGGATTTTGTCTCTTCTAGGACCAACAATCTCTAGAGTTGAATCACTTGCTAGATACACCTTTCCACCATCATACTTTTTGTAGTTAGTAAACCAATCTCTGTGACATGTCATGTGAAAATATGCACCTGAGTCAATCAAACATCATTTGATGCCTTATTCATCAAGGTTGCAATGAAGGAATCTACATCACTCTAAGAAGACTCATTGTATGAAGAGTTATTCTTCTTCTTTTTATCCTCCTTAAAATCCTTTTGGATATGACCAGACTGCCCACAATTCCAATATTTCACCTTAAACTTTTTACTAGGATATTTTTATCTCCCTTCAAATTTGGATTTAGAATTCTTGTCCTTCTTCTTGCCTCTCTCCTTAGATCTACCCTAAACAACAAGAGCCTCTTTGGCCATCTCTAAAGACTTCCTCTACATTTCTTCTAAACACAACAAGGTAACCATGTCTTCTATCTTGAAAGTATTAATTTTAATTCCAATAGCCATTACAAGATGGTCCCATCAAGTAAAGACCATAAAAGAAGCATGCAGTGATCCTCCTCCTCTATCTTCACACCCAAATATGCCAACTAAGCAACCATCATATTAAATGAATTTAGATGGTCTTCTATAGATGCACCTTCTTCTATCTTCAATGAATACAACTTCTTCCTCAGGAATAACTTATTTACCAGAGACTTTCCTTGATAAATGTCACCAAGTTTCTTCCATAATGAAGTTGTACTCTTTTCCTCATGGATGTTCAAGAGTACAAAATCGGCCAGACAAAGTCTTATCAACCCTCTAGATTTTCTATCTATAAGGTCCCAATCTTCTTGTTTCATACTTTGTGGCATAGGTCCAGATGCAGTAATCTAGAGCTCTTTATCGACCAACAAGTCTTACATTTTGAGTTTCCACAACTCAAAATTGCCGCCATTGAATTTTTAAATTTCTACTCTACCAGATGTACTTTCCATATCAAACATTAGACTAAGTAATTAGTTCTTCATTTTCAAGAATCTCACTAAAACAAGATTAGCACAAAAATCCAACCCTACTCACAAGGATAACATAACTGGCTAGGCTCTGATACCACTTGCAAGGAAAGACAACTGTGCGGAAAATTCCTTCCAAATGCAAAATCCTCAGAAGAGAAGTAAAAAAGAAACCTTACTTAACAATTTTCATAAATTTTAGATACACATTCAAGGAACAACACAAGAGACAAAAATTAAATCAAACACAGAAAGATAACACTAGATATACATGAGAAAACCCTTATGGGAGATAAACCCACCACACCAAGTAATGTCACTTTGTATTAGAGTAAATCAATTACATACAGAGTTATAGAATTCACTCTTAGATATTATCTCACAACAACATCCCCTTGGTTGACCTCCAAATGTAGACTTTAGTTTGTTACATACATTCAATATTACAATGCTTGTAAAACATACAATGAACTCTCTCTCACTTTCTCCAAGAAACATTAGGGTATATTTAATTACTTGCTTCAATGAGAAGCTTTCTTCATCTCTGATTACATCGCTTTGCAGCACACATCAGGCTGCCTAGAATTAAAATCAGTTACAGATAATTTACTATATGTGCACTCTATCAATCCCTGAGTTAGAGTATACATTTAATGCAAATATATCAGTAACAAAGAATAATGCTTTCAGCCAATGATTGTTGATTTACAATAATGATGTAAATTACACAAATGAAATCATGCCACATTTTGACACATCATTCATCCATCTCTTTGACCATCACACCAAAATACTAGCCATTCCTTGTGCTCCTTCGACCTCGCCACCACTCATCACTAGAATACCCCAGAGGTAAGGCGGTAAATCATGCTACAACTCGACGGGTGTGAATCCCTCATTGCATGGAAATATACACTACACTACTACATCAAAGCTTGTAGACACCTATGGTATAGCAGTGACACCACACTCCCGCTCATTAGGTTGATGGTTGTCACGGTATGGCAGCATCATCGCACTACCGTGCCTCTACATAAAATCTCCTTAGGTATGGAGGTATCACCATGCTAGTACCACCAAGAAGTATGAAGCATCCTATGGTATGGTGGTAACACCGTGCTATTGCTAGATAAACAAGAGATCCTCATGGTGTGGAGGTAAATTGCACTACCACACCTCTTCCACAAACAGCTAGCAGTATGGAGGTAAATTCATGAACTCCAAGGGGAAATATGCCAAGTATTTAAAAAAGATTCAAGCTAGCAAGTTGAGGCACATTTTACAACAAGATGAAGGTGGACTAAGTCACCATCATTAGCGAATTAATCCCACCACTGGGCCTAAAAAGTGATTTTTATAGATATGGATACCCATTTCCCTAAAACTTGTTCCGACAAAATCTCCCTGAAATAGGGCTAAGTCACCCAACTTGGCATAAGTTTCCTAGTTGGCCTCAACAATAGAATATGCAAGATTCCAAAGTCTCTCAACAACATATTCTAGTTTCTAGGTGCACCTCTCTAGTCTCATTCATTTTTGTCACAGTTTACTTGCATTCTTAGGTCATTCTTGCATACAACATTGTGTTTTCAAGCACTTTTGCATTTCAATAGTTTGCATAATTAGTTTATTTCATTAGTTTTTATCATTTAGATACATTTCAATCCCATTCTACATTAACTCTTGAATGAACCCTTAGATTCCCTTTGGTGGAAAGACATCTCTCCTTTTAGGTGAAAAGCCTTACAAGTGTAAGGGAACCTCCCTTTCCTCAAAAATCTATGGTTCAATATGTATGTAAGTATACTTATATATAGGTATTTCCATATACATATAGATGTAATAAAAAATGCAAGTTGTAGCACCCCTCTAGTTTGCTCATATTTTAAGACAGTGCTTTTATTTTGAAAAACTATGATACTATGATGTTATTTCATTGTTGACATTATAGCAATGATGGTTTTATATTGTGATGTGATGGTAGACTATATTTATGTTTATTGATTATGACATGCTTTCTAGTTAGCATAGTTGATTATTTGATTTGATTTTGATATATGTTCATTTGTAGTTAATTGATGTTTTAGTTTCACCAGTTTTGATGTGACACTATATTGGTGAAGGGAAAGGGATTGCATCACTCATTTGTGATTGCCGTATGATTTCGTGATTTTCTCTTCATAGTGTGACTGCTCATGATCTATATACGTGTATGCCATATATTTTGATTGGAGGATTATAGGTACAAGACATCAATTCCACTTGGATTCATAGGTTTGAGTGTGTCCATTGCCCAACAAAATAGTTGATTGGGAGGTAGTAACATGGTTTCCTTGTCAAACCACAAACCTAGTCAAAATGTGTTGTTAGTCCTTGTTTTGTTCATGCTTTTTTGTCATGTTGTCCCCATTTTCCTTATCTTTTAATTATTTTGCAAGCCATGCTCTATGGGAGATTAATGTTAATTAATGTTTATAATGTTTTTAATTAATTATTTATTTAATCATGATTAATATTGTTTTTTTTTTTATTAGACTGCAGGAATCGGGTAGCACAACCCCCTATAAACTGCAGTGCGCCTGGTAAACTTTTTAATGTGACCGGCGGCACTGGCGCGACATGCCATCCAGTACCACGGGGGTGGGGGAGACTAGACCTCGTGACCAACCTCCTGCAACAGGAAAGATTTAGCCAACCGAGCTAGGGCCCCAATCCCCATGATTAATATTGTTAGAAGCTTAGATTTGATTTAATTAATTAGATTTAATTTATTCTGTAAAGTAATTTAATTATTTAGATTAAATTTATTTTACATAGTGATTAAAATTAATTATATTAAATTTGATATTTAAAATTGTTAAATTATAAAAAATTTGTTTAATTAATTATTTAAATTAATTAAATAAAATTGTGAAATTAAATGGATGGTTAGTTAAATTAATATTGTATTTTAAATTAAATTAAATAAACAAATATCCTCTAAAATATCTAAGAGGAAATATCTTGTGATTTTATTTGGAAAGATATTTTGGGATTGTGACATGAGTTAGAAATTAATATCTAGAGTTGGGAAATAATTCACGGAGACAATTATTTCATGGCAATGAAAATTCTATTTTGGGGTTGTTGAAAATTGGAAGAGGTTCTCGGGATATTGGCTCTGGTTTTATTTTTGACTTTCTAGAAAAGAAGATTGTTTGGAAGAGGCTTTGATTATTTTGGAGTCTGAAGGCAAGGCTCTACTTCAAACTCCAAATTCCTCAAGCATGTGGAATAGGTTCTTTATTGTTTTTATTTAAATTCAAATTGGAAAAGTCTATTAGAATTAGTTATTGTTTTGGAAAAGATTGCTTGTAAAATGAAGAAGATTTTATTTGTTTTAAAGCTTTGATATGTTTTGAATTTGGAAAAAATGTTGTGATAGCATTAAAACCTCTATAGGAATTGATTTAAAACAATAGAATCCCCAGAAAGATTATATAGAATTCTTTTTTGAAACCCTCTGTAGGAATGGATTAAAATCTTCCTGTCAAAATTTGTAGAAAACCTTTGATTGTATTGGAAAACATCTTCCTATAGAAGATTATTGATTTTATTCCAATTAGTTTTATTTGGCTGGGGAAATTATAAACCTCTGGTAAATTTTTAAATATTCTCATGTAGAAATTTTTTGCTCATCTGGAGCAATCATTTGATATATTTGTCTATATATATATATATTGATATATACATATACATATATAAATATATGCATGTTTATATTTATAAAAAAAATTCCTATAGATATTTCTTTTTAAAAAACCCAGAATGAAAGTTCATACGACAATAATATAAAATCACAGGGTTTTTTAAAATAAAATTTATAAGTTTAAATTTTTTGGGGCAATGGGGGCTACCCCACAACCGTCGCCCAGTAAGGGAGGTGGGCTGTGAAGGCAATGCCCAACCCTGCCTTCACAAGCCACACCCCCTTAAGGGGAGCTGGTTGTTTCCACACAACCAGGCACAACCAAGTATTAATGGCAAACCTTTGAATTTCGTCCAACCCTTAATCGATTTTAATATGGTTTTTAAATTATAAATAGATATATATATGTAAGTATATAATTATATATATTTATATATATATGTATGGTTGTATATAGATGTATATATATAGTTAATAAATATTTTGGAAAATTGTATTTAGTTTTTAAATATTGAAATAATATATATTTATATATATAATTATATATAAATACATATATAATTATGTATATATTTAAATATATATATAACTGAATATTATAATAGATGCATGTAAATGCATGAATTAGATGATTTTAAAATTAAAATATTTAGAAAGGGAAATTAATCTTTATATAGATGTAATTGGGAAATTGAATTAAATAATTAGATTTAATTTCTTTATTGACTTTAAATGAAATGGTATTAAGCAAGATTATTTTGAGCAATGTATTATTGTATTTCTTGAATTGGAAATTAGAGTAAGGAAATCATAATGATAGTTTAGTTATCTTCCTGAATTTGTTATTTAATTATGATGTCTTTTATTCACATAAGTTAGGAAATTTATTAAATGTGAATGTGTAAGCCTTCCAGATGTTGTAATATTATGTGGCGGTTGTGATATTTTGGTTCAACCCTTTATTTTCCTTGGGTAGTGGACTTTGTTGTTATTTATTTTAAACACTCAATTAATACGAATGAGATGCGTTGCTTCTTGTATTATGGTTGGGATTTATAATCCATTTTTGTGCACTTTTATTATCCTTGGTTTATGGATTAGTTCCTTGTGTTATCACTAGAGGAGTGGCTCTCAATGGGGGTTGATTCACAAAGTGGTGCTAGGGTAACTCATGTGAGAGTTAGATAATTCAGTGGAAATTAAATAAATGTATTAGGGGAAAGGGTAGCTTTAAACACATAACTTGTTAAATGTGCCTCGCTCATTGGAAAGGTTTTGTTTAGACTTTAGATGAGATGAGAAGGCTTGAAATGGCGTGATCATTATCTTTTCCTTTTGAAAGATATTTGACTCCTCATTGGTTTGTATGTGGGGTCAAGGATCGTGAGAGACTACTAGGGTAACCCAAGATGGGGGTCAGGTCCTAGGAAGATCTACTAGGGTAACCCATGCTACTTTGTGATGACACTCCTCCTACAATAAGAGTTTGTATTATTCAGTGGATTTACTTGATTAGTTTACTCAAGAAGTAATGTAATCTTCATATTATGTATTGTACTTGTATATTTTAGGAATGTGGTTGCTTGTGTCTTGAGGTTGTTGGTTATTCCTAGGAAGCCCTTTTACTATCTCCTAGCATAGGAGATGGGCCTTCGAGTACCACTTGGTTGGGTGGAATGTGCACCTTACACCGTTGGGTTTCCACTTCATGTTCATCATGGTGAGATCTTATAGATTGGAGAGCTCACATGTTCCTATTGCTTTGTACCATCTCTTATGTATTATTGGATTAGTTGGATTTTATTGTATATGTAATACTCATCTATATTCAAGGAGAATCCTTATATTATTATAATTGTATTATTGTTGTATGATCTACCTCATTTTGGAAATGATCCTTGTAACTGCTATATTGAAAGAATGCAATCTATGAATGGTTTTATTATGTACTTTGTAATCTTTTGAAATAATTATTTAATTTAATTGGATCTATGTTCTTTATTTCATGAGTATAATTTATATGTTATGGATTAGTTTACTTTTTTTTGTTATGGGATTCAAATGTAAGTGTTGTCACATATCTTAGAGGATTAGAGGATGTATGCGTTAAGTGTAATTGAATTTACTTATTGCTTATTGCACTTTAAAAAAATAATTGCGCTTCCATTGTATTTGCGTTGTCCTCTAGGGTTATGTGGCGGTGCATTACACAAGGAATATTTTATTTGGTAGGCTTAAATCTCACCACCATAATTCGTTAACGTAAAATGTAGAGCATGGGTATGTGCAGGATCATGATGGGCCAAAAAGTGGTGATATGTTAGCCATATGATGGTCCATGTGGCTGACAACTTTTTTTTTACCCAAAATTGATGAAACAAAAATGGTTTTTAGATGAGATTCTTAGCTTTCCACCAATATAAATTATGATTTATTTTGAATTTAATAAATAATTATTAATCATTTTTTATTAGAATTACAAATAAAGTCCTAATTTATAGGCTGATTGAAAAACATCTATAACTTTCAAATGGTATCACATTTTTTGAATCTGAAACATGCATCACATTATGTGTTTTGCATACTATAGGATTAAAAAGGAAAAAATTTAATTTCATGAATTTTTGACCAAGTTAAGGTGGTTAGATAGATGAGATTTTATATATTTTAAAAGTTGTAATTAAAAAATCATAATTAATTATTTACTTGGAAAAAAAATATAAAAATATATGCATCACATCGGGACATGAGTCCTCTACTTATATCTAAAAGCTTTTAAAAAAATATTATCATTTTATTGTGGTTAGGGTGGTCAGACATACACCTACTTCTTATTTTTACCCTAAAATTTAAATACTACTACATTGAAATTTCAAATTTTCACCAAATAGATTTTTTTTTTTTTAAATAAAGGTCTAGTAGTTTAGAAACTACATTCAATTTGCTATAGATGCTATTTTAAAATTTTTTTGAAATAATATAGATAACTTATTCAAATTTTTACATCAAGTTGTCTAACTCTGATTTTTTGTCTTTTCATTGCCACTTAAGGGCCTATTTTTTCCATGATGATCCTGCACATACCTACACACAAACATATATAAACAAATATGTATATATGCATACATATATATACATGCATAAACACACAGAAACACATATATGCACACACGCATATATGTATACATAATTTTCCATATATATATACACATATGTATATGCATGTATGCATACATATATATATGGAAAAGATCCTTTATTCTTGATAGCCATACAGTTTAACACCATAATCCATTATTGGCAATTGCACTTAAATCTATTTACAAAGATAGAAAATGGGGTCAAAATAAATGCAAAATGTGATCATACATGTCCACAAAATCATTTGTAGCAAGGACACATGCATAACAAGAAATCATTAGAAAATGATGAATTTTTTTCTTCCATTGTTCCCAATAATAAATAGTAATTGTGAAAATACAACACTAGCAAATAAAAAACCAAGAGCTAATGAAAAAATTGCCAAAAACAAATAAAAACTTCATTTTAATAGTTCCAAATAAACATCTTTGAAAGAAGTCTTATTTGTACAAGATATCCATGGTACATATGGATTGAAACATCAATGGTACATTAGATATATCATGTACAAATAGACATATTTCAATTTCTGCTACTATTTCATGTACACATAATTAATTTGGATTGAAAAAATACAAATTACAAAAAATTATTGTTAGCTTCATTGAAGGAGTTATGGCATCAAAACATCCATGCAACATCAAACCATCACTGAAGCATTTATAGTGAATAAGGAAATTGTAAAAAGAGGGATCAACTAAAAAAATACTCACTGATAAGGATCACGAAAGATTAAATCAGTACAAAAATGTCAAAAACTATGAAATCATAGTGTAAAAGATATAGGAACTTACAAGAACCTCCTTTGTCACTCCCAAAACAGTATATAAAAAACACTCTCAATAGATCTATACATTTCACACTCATCAAACAATCTAATCAAATGAATAGTCCAATAGGCTTAAAACTTCACACCATAAACCATTAATGATGATTGTACTTCATGCTATTCATAATAAATTAAAATTAGCAAATAGTAACATACACATATATATTTCCACACACAGACACATATATATACATACATACATACATACATTTATAAACACATACATATATATTAATACATATGCACACATACATACATATATATACATATATATATGCATATATAAATATATATACCTACATATATATGTATGCACACACACACACATATATTTTCATACACACACATATATATGTCTATATACTAAACAACATTAACAATCCTTTGCCTGACAAACTCTAAACTCAACACCATAATCCATTAATGGTGATTGCACTTTGAATATATTCATAATAAATGAAAATTAGATCTAGATAAATGTAAAATGTAGAACACACATTCATACATATATACACTTACTTATATGTACATATATAAATATTTTTATATATATATATATATGTTTTTGACATTTCCTCATTAGATTTTGATATTTTGGTCATGGTTTTATACTTTTCCAACCCAGATTAATTATCTATTCATGGAATAGTGATAGACATAGAAGGATTTCTATCTATTCAAGATATATCTGATTTACCATGCATGTTTTGATGCATGTGCATCATGTATGCAATCTAAGCAAGTGAATAAACAACAAAAATAATGCTTTTCTTGTCAAGCTTAAAACTTTACGCTATAAGCCACTAACACTTCAGTTTACTCACAATAAATGAAAATTCACAAATAGTAAATGCAAATGCACTACCTAAAATGCCATGCATCCCCAAAAGTAGTGGCTGGCAAGACATGACAGGACCCAAAACTAATGAAATATTTCCAATAGAAAAGCTCATTACAATAATTAAATAAATTATGAAATAACAAAACCACAATGAAAATACCACCAATCAATGAGAGAATTGCAAAAAGAATCAATAATTTTATTTTAATAAATTAATCTCCAAAACATCAACATAGTGATATATATTTTAACCACACAATTTTTGTTGCACTATTTTAATAGGTAACATTTTGTTCAAATGAAATTTCACAAATAGTAAATACAAATGTACTACTTAAAATGCCACACATCACTAGAAACAACAGCTATGAAGACAAGACTATACCAAAAAACTCATGAAATATTTCTAATAGAAATGTTCACTAAATTCATTACAATAATTAAATAAATTACAAAATGACAAAACCATGACAAAAATATCAAGAGCTAATGACAAAATTACAAGAAAATCAATAATTTTCTTTTAATAAATTAATCCCTAGAACATCAGCATAGCAACACAAATATATTACTGACACGATTCTCGATACTCCTATAAACACATAAAAATGACCTAGACCCCTAAGCCGCATTTTTCTATGTCAAACATCCTCCTCACATAATTAAATCATTTTATTATGTCCTAATGTCATAATTTCAAATTATTCGTCCATGATTATTTAAATAAATAAATTATATTTATTTATTTAAATACATCGCTAATCAATCTTTATTCCCTCCAATAATTAAATAAATTTCTAATTACCACTAATTATTTAATAACATTACCATTTATCCTCCAATCAAATAAAATTATCCAAGTAAATAATTAAAAAAAATATTTATTATCTTTTGTCTTATTCACATTTATGAATTAAACTATTATTTAATTCATAAGTCTAATTTCCTACATAAATCAAATAATTAATATCATTTTTTAATTTTCTAACCACCTCTTTTTCTCCACCATTGATTTAATTGCTTTCAATTAAATCTCAACCCTTCATTTCAAAATTTTCCCTAACTTTGACCTAATGTTTCCCTAACCCTAATGCTCCTCATCACATTGAATCCTAACCTTTGATCTCAAATTTTCGTAAGATTTTAATCTTGGCCATCCATTCTCAATTTGGCATTCTTCAAAAGGCTCTCTCTCAAGTCATTTTAGACATAGACTTATTTTCAACAATTCATACAGACACATCATGCTTGAGAACTCTAATTCTTGATTATACAATTCTTCAAAAGAATTCTTGTTTTGGTCATAGGTTATGGTTGCACTTCAAATCCAAGGGAAATTATAAAATTTGCAACAAGATGGAGAAGGCCAATAGAGGTCAATCAATGGAGGTTTGAAGACTAGGCGATATTGTTTCATTATTTTTATGTGTTTTTCTTTCTATTGTGCTCTATTGTTAATGGGGGGTTTAATAGTTTATGCTGCTTGAAATTAATCCGAAATTTTGACCCAAATACATTTGGTGAACCCGATGTGAACAAACCAAATGGAAAAATCTATATCTACATAGATTTTTGGGACTTGAACAAAGCATATCTAAACGATGACTTCCCACTCCTAAATAAAGACATCCTAGTAGACCTCACAGCTGGCTACAAGATGTTATCCCTCATGGATAGCTTCTTGGGATATAATCAGATTTGTATCACTCTTGAAGTCCAATGCAAGACATCATTTACCTGCCCGTGGGGTACACATTGCTAGAATTCCATGCCCTTTGGACTAAAAATGGCAGGCGCAACCTATCAAAGAGCTATGACCACCATATTTCATGATCCCATGCATGCATGTTGATGACCTTTTAGCAAAATCCTTGAAAAGATTTTCAAATGGCTAGAAGAATATAAGCTCCACCTAAATCCCAAGAAATGTGTCTTTGGTGTGACATCAAGAAATATTTTAGGATATATTTTTTCTCATCGAGGCATTGAGGTCAACATAGCTAAATTTAGAGAAATATTAAATATACCTAAAGGAATTAGTCAACTTTGAATGCTATAGGGTTGACTTCAGTCCATTTGGTGCTTCATCATGCAACTTGCTAATAAATGTCAAAATTTTATGTATTTGTTACTCAAGGGAGTCCCTTTCATTTGGAAAGACTAGTGTGAGGTAGATTTTTAGTAGATCAAAGAGTATCTCTTGAAACCTCTTGTTTTGATGCCACCTATTGATGAGAAAACCCTAATTTTATACATCTCAACCACTATAATTGCATTGGGGAAATTGTTGGATCAAACCATGAGGAAGAGGAACATACAATCTATTATATTACTCACATTTTTGGTGGAATACGAGATTAAATATAGTCCAATTGAACATGATTTTCTTGTAGTGGTTTTCACTGCTCAAAATTTGAGGCACTATATGTTAAACCATTAGACTAAGCTTGTGGCAAAAAATGATCCTTTGGAATATCTACTAAGTAGGGCCACATTAATAGGATGATTAGATAAATGGGTCATGATAATCAGTGAATATGACATTCAGTTTGTGGAACATAAGGTAATAAAAGGACAATTCATCATTGACCAACTAGAAGATGCACCCACACAAGCTGATCACCCTTTGGTTTTAGATTTTTCTAATGAGTCAATATTCACATTGGACATAGGTGTAACATAGAAATTTTATTTTGATGGCTCATATACTAATCATGGATAAGGTTCAGATACATTATATTTGACCCCTCAAAGTGATACAATACTTAAATCTTTTAGGATAACCTTCCTGCAAATAAATAACATTGCAGAGTATGAAGCCTTGTTGACAGGATTACACATGGAAATAAAATGGAAAATCAGGAGTCTATAGGTCTTTGATGATTCACAATTGGTCATTCGACATGTCAATGATGACTATGATAATAAGGATGATAAATTGACCCCATACAAATGAATGGTTGATAGTTTCAAGCAGTACTTTGTATACATCTCATTTTGCCTAGTAGCACATGTTCAAAATAAAGCAGTTGATTCCATGACCACTATTGGGTCTCTTTTGGATATTTCTAATAATATGTCGCAACATGAGTTCTTATTGGAACAGTTGTTGGTCCCTGCCTTTGATGTCCCTAAGTCTAAGATGGTATGTGAGCTTATTGGTACTCATTCCCCCTTATACTAGGATATCTATTACTACTTACATTCTTGGGCCCTGCCACCCAACCTCTCCAATAATCAACAAAATTCCTTCATTCGTAAAGCCTCTTGCTACACCATCATTGGTGATACCTTATATATATGTAGCTTTGACAATAGCTTACTCAAATTTCTCAACACTAACGAAGCACAAACTCCCTTACGTAAAGTACACAAAGGTATATGTGAAGCCCATTCTAGTGGTTTGACCCTAGTTAAAAAGATCATGTGATTGGGATACTACTGATCTATAATGGAGCATGATTCCTATCACTTTGTGCAGAAATGTTAGCAGTGCTAGATACATAGTGACCTCATTCATGCACCTTTATAGGAGTGGCAACCTATCACTTCACCATGGCCCTTAATGGGGACTTGACCTTGTAGGAAAACATTATCCCATCTCATCAAATGGCTATAACTTCATCATCACTACCATCAAATACTTCACAAAATGGTTTGAAGCCATCCCTATGACATACATCACAAGAAAAAAAATCTCCAAATTCATCCTCAATTACATCATATGCCAGTATGGTGTCCCCCAAATCCTCATCACTAATAATGGTTGTCCTTTCAAAAATCAAGATGTCCATGAGCTATGTGAGAAATTCCCCATTAAGCACCACTTTTCCACACCATATTACCTACAAGACAATGACCAAGTTGAGGCATCGAATAAGACCATAATCAAAATTCTTAAAAAGACTATCAATGATGATGGTCGTGTTTGGCACATTCAGGTTAACCCTACCTTATGGGTGTATCACATGATCATCTGCACACCCACTAGCACCACTTCATTTTCCCTAGTCTTCATTTCATAAGCTATCCTTCATATCGAGGTCAAATTCCCATCAATATGAGTCTCCATAAAAGGGCTTATTGACGATGAGAAATGTCATATATCCTAGTTGCATGAGTTATAATTGTTTGATGAATGTAGAAAAAGGTCCTTGACTCATCTATAGTCATATCAAAACCACCTTTTCCACAGTTACAAAAAAAGGGTTTTGATTAGACACTTCGACATTGGTGTCTTAGTGTTGATGGATAATCTAAAAAATCAAGTAGAATGTGAGAAACCTATCAAATTTGATCCCAACTAGCTTGGTCCATATTTCATAGAAACATCCTTTGGTTTCAATGCGTATTAGTTGTCCACACTTGAAGGGGAACCTCTATTTGAGCCTATAAACAACTTGCACCTACACCAGTTCTATACATAGCTTCCAATATCGATGCTAAAACCATAAAAATACAAAAAGATTCTAAATTTGTCATTGGACGATCAAATATTCCCAAAAGGACCAAAAAAAATCATGTATATTTGACAAAAGACAAAAAAAATTCAAATATTCCCAAAATTACAAAAAAATCATAAAAACTCCAAAAATCCAAAAAACTCAAAACATGCAAAAAACCCGAAAACATCCAAATGACTTTCAAAATCCCAAAAATAGAGTTAGAGTTAGCCAAGTCAGTATTTTTCATTGTCGAAATGCATTGCCTCTATGACTAGACATAGGCAAGGTCATTTGTCGATGTGCCCGCGAGGCCTTAGGTCAGTCCTTTAGGTGTTGTCAAATAAAATCATGATTCAGTCCTTTTTCCTTGAAGCAAAGTCAAGGGTCATGTTGAACTATGAGGTCTCTGAGTGCACAACATAGGCAAGGCAATCTATCAATGAGCCCCTGAGACCACCTAGGTCAGTCCTTTAGGGTTCTTTGCTTCAGTCCAATAAGTCAGATAGTCAAAATCGAACATAAGACAATCATTGAAATGTCGACATTCAAATCAAGGACCACTAGAAAACATAGTCCAATCAATCATCAAATCAAAAATCAGTCAAATTGCAAAACAATGTCAACCTAGTCACTTTATGATCCCATTCAAGATGAATCCTTCTTGGAATTAGACCCCATCAAAATTCCATTTTCCTTTTCACGATGTGTCTTTCCTAATGACAGGCTCTATGACAAATTCATTGGCCTTTTTAGGATGTGTCTTTCCTGATGAAAAGCCTTGTCATATAGTCATTAGCCTTTTCAGGTTGTGTTCTTCCTAACGACAAGCATCATCAAACCGTCAAAACTATCAGACTATCACATCGTTAAACTATCGAACCCTCAAGCAATCAACCTTCGTCAAGAAAATACTGGTACACATATTGAATGGTTGTTAATTTTCCTAGTCTATTTTGTCTTATCTTTATATTGTTTTGTCTCTTGGTCATGTTACTAGCTACCTTGAGGATGTCCCATGAAGGATTTAGAGGTTTGATGACATCTCATGACCTAATTTTCCTTTCTTTTTGTCTTTGGTGTGTCTTGACAAAAAGACTGGGACAACTTATCCCTTAGTATGAGTTAGGACAATCCTTGTCTACGACAGTCTGTTTTTCGCAAGTGGATGACCTTGCACACCTAGTTCTATTTCATATCATTGTGTTTTTTGTCTATTTGCCACATTTTACAACCCAATGATGATTATTCAATGACTATTTTGTTATTTGGAAATATATTGAAGTATTCATTTTTGTCGTAACATCGATGTTTTATGTGCTAACATTTCTTCTATTCGTTCATCCTCTAGTCTTCTCATCCATTTTGAGAGCACACTCATGTTCTTTGAACTCCCCTATTCTCTCAAGGAGGCATACCACTACCTCCTCCTCATCCTTCTTCTCCCTACTTTCACATTGGGGCATACTTTTGGCTTATTTTCTTTGACACAACACAATAAATTATTGTATGTCAAAGAGGGGCAAAATGTAGACACATAAAAATGACCTAGGCCCCTGAGTTGCATTTTTCTATGTCAAACTTCCTCCTCACAAAATTAAATCATTTTATTATGTCCTAATGTCATAATTTATAATTATTCCTCCATGATTATTTAAATAAATAAATTACATTTATTTATTTAAATACGTCTAATCAATCCTTTATCACTCCAATAATTAAATAAATTTCTAACTACCATTAATTATTTAATAACATTACCATTTATCCTTCAATCAAATAAAATTATCCAAGTAAATAATTAAAACAATTATTTATTGTCTTTTGTCTTATTCCCATTTCTGAATTAAACCATTATTTAATTCATAAGTCAAATTTCTTCCATAAGTCAAATAATTGTCATTATTTTTTGATTTCCAACCACCCTTTTTTCTCCACCATTGATTTAATTTCTTTCAATTAAATCTCAACCCTTCATTTCAAATCTTTCCCTAACCCTCATGCTCCTCATCACATTGAATCTTGGCCTTTGATCTTACTTTTTTGTAAACTTTTAATCCTGGCCATTCATTCTCAATTTTGCATTCTTTAAAAGGCTCTCTCAAGTCATTTTAGATATATTTATTTTCAAAAATTCATACACACACAACATGCTTGAGAACTTGAATACTTGAGCATACAATTATTCAATATTTTTCTTGTTTTGGTAATAGGCTATAGTTGCACTTCAAATCTGAGGGAAGTTATACAATTTTCAGCAAGATGGAGAAGGTGAATAAAGGTCAGTCAATTGAGGTTTGAAGACTAGGTGATATTGTTTCATTATTTTTATGTTTCTTGATTTCTATTGTGCTCTATTGTTAATTGGGGGTTTAATAGTTTATGCTACTTGCAATTAATCTAAAATTTCCACCCAAATACAACACCATTTTAATAGGCAACATTCACTCAAAGACATTAGTCTCTCACCTATAAGGAAGGGACTAATAATGAAAACACATTTTTTACAACATGCATACCAACATGATAGTTCTAAACCCTCCCAAAAACCAAAGAATGTACACTAACAAGTTTCTCACTTATACTTAAGACAATAATAATAATGAAAGTTTGAAGATGGTGGTTGTAATTGTGAAGAGATGGATCTCAAATTTATAGATGAAGTTCAAAATATAAATAGATGAGATTAAATAGAAGATCAAAAAATGAGATTGAAAGAGAGAATTTGCAAAGGAAAGTTGTCCATTTAGAAAATAGAAAATATAAGAAGGATGGAAAAGAAAAGTGAATGACAAAATAGAAATATGTAACAGATGAGTGGAGAGCACAACGAAAAGTGGAAGAAGTGACTAATACAAAGAGACATTCAAGTGAAATAAAGGGGCAGTCAATTGGAAAAGGAAATAAAGAAATTGAAGAGCTAACCAAAAAACAAAATAGATAATAAAATAGTTAAGTAAAGAGAAAATTGTCTCAAAGAAAAATTGAGAAAAATCTTAATTAGGTCTTGCCCCCATGCAAACATGATTATGATATGCCTTGAAGCGATTCTTTGAAAAAATGATGCAAATTTAGTAATAAGATGATTTAATGCATCTAGATTGAGAAAATATTATCTACAAGACAAGATTAGTAAGAACAAAAGAATAATTAATTCAATCAATATTAGATGTGCACAAGATTGATTGATTAGAATAAAATGGATAGAAGAAAAATTGGCTAGAAGAAAAGGTTAGTTAAAAGGGAGAAATAGTTAGTAATGTAAATAGATGAATAAAGAAGAAGTGATGAACATATCATCATAAGCCTTGAAAAGTGCACATTTATCAACATCGGGTATATTTATTTTGAAAATAGATGACATACATTGAGGTATTCAAAAACCATGGCATGAAATGTTATCACTTTGTGTAGATTGAACATATTTGCAAACAATGAGTGTTGTAATTAGTTTACTAAATAATAGACATGAATCTATTCCATCATTTAGTGATAAGGAACCATGTAGATTAATCCATCAGAGGGACATAAAAAAATATGGAATGATAGTGTAAAACATATAGGAACTTTTGGAAACTTTTTTTTTCATAGATTTTTTGATGAGGATCAAATTTGTGTCTATAGGAACAACAAAGACTAACACATCAAAGGGTCATAAAAAAAATGATAATCTAAAAGATATAGGAACTTCCAAATGTGTCATTTTTTGATAGATTGATTGATGAGGGTCAAATCCGTGCCTCTTGACAGCCCTAAAACTTGACACCAAAATCCATTAATCAATGAGAATTAGGCATTAAAAACCACTAAATTCCCTCATTGGAAAGGCACATGTCAACAAAAACACTTGGTATATCAAGGAGCATTAAAAAGCCATGTAATATTTTCAACATGAACAAAACATTGGCAATCAACAAACTAGTTTTATACCAAGGCATTTTGCACCTATTTAGACCTAATTCTCATTTTCATCTAATAGATTGAAGTGTAGCTGCCATGCATGTGTGTATAGAAAATATTAGTTCCATTCTTAATCATTACCAACACATAATTCAATGTTAATGAATCATCGTGTTAAGTCTTAAACTCAAAAATAGATACTAACCCATAAAAACAACAAACAATAGACATTAACCCATAAAATGTAGATATATGAAAAACTATAAAATGAGACTGCAAACAACACAAATGAATAAATATTGTAAGCAAATAAATAAACAATGCAAATGAATAAACAACACAAATGATCCACATTACGAATTGATGAAATGATTTTATACTGAGGCATTTCACACTTATGCAAACTTATTTTTCACTTTAATTTAATAGAAACATTTATTGGAAAAATAACTTGTATTCTTGAGAACAAGGTGCTTGAAGTTGAATTATCAAATGAAAACTAAAAATGGTGGAGTGTTGATGTCAACATTGATTGTAAATCATGAATATTTGTTCATACAATACCATCTTAAAAATGAAGAGACACAACATGAAAGAGAAATGATGGAATGGGTGACCAAAATAATTTATGAATTCATCCAAAATTTCTAAAATCAAACCGAAATTTAAAAAATCCATGATTGGGGCAACTGGTTACATGATTTATTTTTTCTAATTGGATTCAATATCTTTCTAAGACAAAATTTGTCAAACCAGCTTCATAGCTATTTTAATTGACATAATAAATAATATATTTCACTCATTTTAATCCACTGCATATATTGGGTGTCCACTCATTTGGAAAATATGATTATTCAATTACTGTGTATTTTTAAGAGCCTATGTTTTTTTATTTACTAGTAGGAAGGGGAGTTGTTTCAATTGGAAAAGAGAGACCATTCATATTCTTGGTACTGGCATCCATATTGAACCATTTAAAATTTTGAAACAAAAAATGAAAAAAATAAGACTACATAGAGAATTACCTAAGAAATTTTTTAAAAAGAGAAGGAATTGGACACAACAAGCATAAATTCCAATCTTCCTTGAAATTTAGATTCTACCATGGTGATAAAATACTACAAAAAAGAGATGAAAAGAGGTAGAAATCAAATGTTTTTGAACTAGAAAAAATTTGAAAGGATAAAAAAAACCAGTGCACAATGTGTGTGACAATTGGGTTGCAAGTAAGATCAATCAACAAAACAATATTAGAGAGAATAGAAAGACAATTTCATTAAAAATATAGTCAACCAAGAGAAGAGACAAATGGTCACATATTGATAACGTCAAAGGTTTGGAGATGTTACAAATCAAATGTAAAAAGTTACGTGATAAAATTAAGGGAATAAATGACATTAAAGTTGTCACATAGCTATTGGTAGTGATATCATGTAGATAAATGAAGAAATAGAGCTTTTGAGAAATAGAATCACTTTTATGTACAAATTTTTTATTGATAAGTTAAAACAAATTTGCTACTAGTATAATGTGTTAGTTTGAGTTGAGGTAAATGGACAAGTGAAAATATCAATTTAATTTATTATATTTTATCTTTAAGTCCACCAATATACTATAGTGGAAGATTAGACATTAACCCATAACATGCAGAGAACAACAAACAAAAAACATTAACCCACTAAAGGTAAAGATGTAAAAAACTATAAAACGACACTCTAAAACATATGCAAACTTACAAATGCTTCGATTATCACTTCCAACATGATAGAAATAAACCCTCTCAACAACCATAGTTTTCACCCTCTTCAAATAATCTGAGCAAATGAGTAAACAATACAATCAAACACAAACAACCTGGTAAAATGAACAAAAAACACAAATAATACTTTGCTTGATAGACTTAAAACTTTCATAGAAAATAATATGAACAATTCTCATTTTCATCCAATAGATTCAAGTGCAGCTGACGTGCATGCATGCAGAGAAATAATTACTTTCATTCTTAACCATGACCAACAGACAAATTGGCATTAATGAATTACGGAGTTAATTCTTTAACTCAACAACATACACTAACCCATAAATGCACTCAAGGATAGGGAAGAATAGACTGTAACACAAAAAATGAAGACAACAATGAACAATAGACATTAACCCATAAAATGCAAATCTACCCAAATATTTTCCACTTACTTAGACCTAATTTTCATTTTCATTTAATAGATACAAGTGCACTTGGCATGCATGCATGCACAAAAAATATTAGTTCCATTCTTAATCATGACTAGCATAGAACTCAACACTAATGAATTATGGTGTTAAGTCTTTAACTCAACAATGAAGACTAATCGATATATGCACTCAAAAATAGAAAACAATAGGCACTGACCCAAAAAAAATACAAAGATGCAAAAAACTATAAAATGACATTGTAAACAATATAAGAACTTACAAGCACCTCATTTTTCAATTCCAAAATGCTAGACATAAACCCTGTCAAAAGGCATCAATTTCACCCTCATTAAATAATCTTAGCAAATGAAAAATAAAAATGTAAAAGATCTGGGAACTTACCAACACCGCTTCTATCGTTTCCAACACTGTAAATGTAAACCCTCTCAACAGATGTAAATTTTAGTCTCATCAAACAACTTGGGCAAATGAAAAAAAAATGCAAATAATACTTTTCTTGATAGACTTAAAACTTCACACCATAAGCCACTAATGATGTATACATTTCACTCTACTCATAATAAACACAAAAGTAAATGCAAATGTACTATCTAAAATGCCACACACCACTAGAAATAGTAGGCGCCAAGACACAACTATACCAAAAAACTCATGAAATATTTCCAATAGAAAAGTTTGTTATAATAATTAAATAAATTACAAAATCAGAAAACCATGACGAAAATACCAACAGTTGATGAGAAAATTACAAAAAAAAAAATAATTTTTTTTAATAAATTAATCACCAAAACATCACCATGGTGATGTTTTTATATTTTATGGGCACCATTTCCAATGCAACACTTTAATAGGCAACATTCTACCAAAATGAAAATTCAGAAATAGTAAATGCAAATGTACTGCTTAAAACACCATGTGTTTCCAAAGACAGTGGCTGTGAAGACTCGACTACACCAAAAAACTCATCAAATATTTTCAATACCAAAGTTCATTAGAATAATTAAATAAAATACAAAATGTCAAAACCATGACGAAAATACCACTAGCTAATGAGAAAATTGCAAAAAAATCAATAATTTGTTTTAATAAATTAATCTCCAAAACATTAGCATATTGTTATATATATTTTAATCGTATGATTTTTGATGCACCATTTTAATAGGCAACATTCTACTAAAATGAAAATTCACAAATAGTAAATGCAAATGTACTGCTTAAAATGCCAAGCATCGTCAGAATCAATGGCTGCGGGAAAAAAATATTCCAAAAAACTCATGAAATATTTCCAATAGTAATGTTCACTACAATAATTAAAAAAATTAATTACAAAATGACAAAACCATGATGAAAATACCACCAACCAATGAGAAAATTGCAAAAAGATCAATAATTTTATTTTAATAAATTAATCCATGAAACATCAGCATAGCAATACAAATATTTCACCAAAACGATTCCCAATGCAACATTTTAATATTGAGCCGAAAATGATAAGTCTCCTGCCTATAAGACAAAGACTAATAAATAAACTTGGTAATTATTTTACTTATCAAAATATAAGAAGCTCATTTAATTTAAGTGACTCTATTAAGCCACGTTCACCTTTAATTTTAGGTAATGGGTTTTTCACGAATTTTGATGGCATTAAATACACTATGATATTTAATATAACTACAAGGTTTATTATAATTCAAGTGATTCTTGGATTTATAGAAAAGTATAAGTGGTTGATGCATTCGTTGGATATAAAATATGTATATCTTCATGGTGATTTAAATAAAGAAACCTTTATGGAGCGTACACATTTTTTGATTGAAGAACTAGGTACCTCATGCATGGAATGAGAAGATTGGTCAATATTTTTAAGGAGTTGGGTTTAAAAAAATTGGCAATTGGAATTGGTATGTTAAGATAAATGGTTTGGCTATTCTTATCATGTTCTAATTTTGGAAAGAAAAAATGTAAATTTAATTATTAAAATGAAGAAATAAGTTAGTCTTATAGTTTACAAGTTTACAAGTTTGACAGGCACAAAATACATATGTTTTCTATCAATCAAACTATACCAAATTTGATAAAAGATAAGATGTAAGATGCAAAAGTTGAGTTAAAAATTCATGTGGTCATAATATTAAGTTAACAAAGGATAATTCCATGGAAGTGGTAGATAGTACAAAATATCAAAGGTTACTGAGATTTATTTTATATCTTATCTTTGTGTACTCCAATATATCATTGTTTCTTTGATTAGTATCATATTCATGTGAAAGCCATATAGTGTTTACATGGAAGTTACAAGGTGTATATTAAGACACATGAAGGGAATTTTAGATTTTGGTCTCAATTTCAAGATAGGGGCCACTATATTCAATTCTAGACAAATTCAAATTGGGGGAAGAAATCTTAATGAGAAATGTTTAATTATTTCTATTTTTTCATGTTGGGAGAGTAATTGATTTATTAGAATTTTCAAAAGTAGTATAATAGTTTCAAATCTATAACTAAGATAGATTACATTAGACTAGCTTAGAGCATTGAATGAAGTAGTGTGCTTACAGGAGATGGTATATCAATTAGATGTGCTTGATTATTAATGTAAACTAGATATCTTTTCAAATTTCTATGATACTTGTTTCTCAAATGAGGACCTAAGCATCTTGAGATCAACTACCATAAGGTTTGTGAGTGTTTGAAGCTTCAAATAAAAGGAGCCAAGTATTATAAATCAAGTGAAATGGGATAATTTAGAATGTAATTAAACATGTGTTGAATTGAAATAAGATGGAATTATAGTTTTGTACCTTGAAATCAGTTGAAAGTGAACCTTACCTATTGCCAAGTTGTGACAAAGATTGAGAAATAATAATTTGGAATTAGAATTCAAGTTGAAGAGATGAGAAGGTTAAGACTATAGAAAATTAAGGTTTGAGATGCAATCATTGTTGCTACATTTTCCATAGGTGTGTTCCTCTCTCAATTTTTGTGATTAAAAATACTTTGATTTTAGTACATATTAAACTTGTTCTCTTGATATTTTTTAGTTGAGAAATTATGGTAGTGATAAGGAGCATTATGGGGCTTGCTATGCAAGGGTTAAACTTGAATATTTTCTTGCAGCTTTACCATGCTTCATATTAAGTTAAGAATGATAGTAAAAGGGAAAGGGATGGCAATGTCTGTTAATGCTTTTTGGAAATGATACTACTAAGATAATTGAATTGCTCTTTACTAAAGCCTAATAAAAATAATGTTTGTTGGAAATGATGCTACTAAGATAATTGAATTGTTCTTTCATAAAGCCTAATAAAACCCAATTATTGAATGTGTTTGAGGATGTAGCTAGAATATAATTTGAGGATGGATTTTATTTGTTGAGTGTTTTGAGATTGAATGTTTCGAGTGCTAAAACAATAGACATGATTAGTGGCTAATTACCTTTAAGAAGACAAATAGTCTTTTAGTATTTTTCTAATCTTTATTTTATAATTATTTTATTATGTGCAAATGTACTAAAATAATATCTTTATATATACAAATTTAGATGTTCAATTTTAAATATTAGTATACACACTGATGTACAATGATATATTTTTAAAAATTAAAGAAAAAAATTTGACATATTCAAACTCATTACTAGAAATTAAAACAATGAATATGTAGAAAATATAATTATAATTGCAACCGTATTTTACAGTATATAAGGAGATATAACAATGTATAATAATAGAAACATTTTGGATGTAAATTTTTCCTTTTTTAAATAGCAAAACATGTCACTATTGATAGGAGTGCACTGCCAAAACTTAATAATAACGAAGGCAAGTTAATATAATTCACTGTCTTACAACAAACCAAAAACGGTAATCTTAATGTTAGCTAAAGACCAAATCTAAGCAAGACAAATGCACCTCAACAAGTAGACATACGTAATTTGGAGTCGGCATCTAATTCATCCTATTCTAGTTTGGATTTGCTAATTTATCTTCGCTGTGGATTGTAAATGTTGTCCCGCTGTTCAATTCTGAGAATACGGCGTTCATTGGAAGCCTGTCTTCCACGAATCGAGATGACCTTACACTTTTATCTTACTAATATTCAATTCATTCCTTGAATAACCGAGGATGATCCCCTGACAGAGAGTAGATACCGGACAAGTTTTCCAGAGTATTTCGTGTTGCCTTATTTACTCAACAGATTTCGGGTATACGGTGGAGGGAACACAAGACGAGTTCCTCCATCGCTTATCGTTCACTCTGAGCATCTCTTTTGTCTTACTCCTTGTCTTGGCCGTGCACTCACCGTGCATTAGCATGCACAGCTTGGCGACTGCACCAATCTGCACCATTTCATTCATTATTCGCTCAGACGGAGCAAATTTACAAAGAGACCACAGAATCCGAACGGCCTTTTCTGTTGCGAAGTTGGATACTCTCAGTATTTTCTTAGAGACCGATGGGATACCCATGGCGTGGTCGGCCATGGCAGCCCTTCCTTCTGCACATCCGCATAACACATCGAGAAGACATAACATCCTCTCACAGATGCTTTTTTTCTCCACAGTCTGATCGGGAAGCGATTCGATCAACGCGCAGACGGCGCCGGCTTGGATGACTTTAATTCTGCTATGCCTGCTGGTGGAGCTCATTGTGGTCAAAACCTCGAGGGCGGCCACGGTTGCCTTGTGGCAGACCTCCTCTGTGAACATTTCCAGAAGTCCTTCAATTAAATCGTCGTTGGCATTCATAACAAACCGCTCGATGACTTTCCTTGACACCGTCTGTAAGAGCATGGCGGCATGAAACCGGGCATTGGAGGTGCCTCTCTTAAGAACGGAGGCCAAGGACACTAGACACTTGGCGGTGGTGAGTGAATCCAACGTTTCGTCAGGCAAGGGAAGAGAATAAAGGATCTCCAACGCTTCCTCACAGGCTGACGCAATTTCATAGCCGCAACCGGCTTCATCAGCTTCGGCACTAGGTTTTTCAATAAGAAAGACCAAGATAGCCGGTGCGTCCGAAAAAACGATAAGTCGTCTGTTGCTTTCGCTCTCGCCGGCTACAGATCTGAATTTCTTCAACGCCTTCACTTGGAAGGCCGAAGCCGGGGACGACTCGATGTCTCGGATCAGCTTATGAAGTTGATCGGCGTCGAGGGGCGGCGGGGGCGTGGAGATCAGGTGGACGCCCTCGGAAGAGTTGAGGTCGCACCACTGTTGGATGAGCCGCCACAATGTGTGGTTGGGTGTGAGCTCGGCGTTGTGAATGTGTTGCCTTGTGAGAGGGCAGTTGTTGTTCCCCAATGTAAACATCCATTTCTCAATGCTCTGCCTGTCGTAGGTGACTCCCGTGCAGAGCGTGACAGGGTCTTTCATCAACTGCATCGATATTGGGCACAGGAAATACGAAGGAATTTCCACCTCTGCAGAGTCCATCCTGTTCCGCACAGCACACAAACGATATAGTAGAGGGTATTGCTAACGTTGGAAGGCGCGAGAGTTATGGAGATAATGCATGTTGTGGAGGATAGAGAGGCTTTAATAGATTCGTTTGGAAGAGACAGAGCGATATCAACGGTTGATTAGAATATGTTCTCGTTGGCATTGGCTAGCGCGGTGTTGCTTCCACATTAAAAATGGTGGTAAAGTCAACACGCTCTGCAATTATAAAAATGATGGTCCAATATAGGTAGCAGCACAAAGTTAGGCGAGCAAAGCCGCGCAGGCGCTCCAGGCGGTACCGTCCACGTTTTGCATCTTCAGATGTCACTCCAACTGTTGCAATCCTTTTATACTGAATTTTTATTAAGGGCTTGTAAGTAATCTGAAAATCTCAATGCTTCTCATGTTAGGCAACATAAGTCTACTCTATTTTTTATATTACTGTAGTCTACAACCATTTAAAAACTATCTATTCTTGCGGGTCAACTTTATACCTTTTCTGAGTGATGCTAAAATATTATTACGGCGATTTGTTTTATATGCCAGTTTATATTCTATTTAATTTTGCATTTACAAAAGGAGGATGGTAAAAAGGCATATAGAGAGTTCAACCCGAATAAAAAGAATATCTTTTATACTTATTTTGAAGTGAGATGATTATTTAAAAATTTATAAAGGAATATTGGGAAATTATAAGCAATCCTGCATTCGAACGCATGATAAATAAGTAGTTACATTATGTGGGGTGTAAAGGATATATGGTACTATAATAATATAAATATTATGAGTAGGATAATTATTTATATATTACTATTTCTTAATGGTTTGTAGATGATTTTTTATATATCTATTTAATATATAGATAGTTTTTTTTAGATAATCAATTTTTAAAATAGTGTCTGATTCACCAAAACAATATTAATTTGATTTTTTATTTATTTTTCGATAAAAGACACGAGAGTTTATATATGTTATATATTATATATAAAAGATAATTACAATTTTAACAGCAAAAAAAATCAAAAAGTCAGATGAGTTCTCTAACATCATACTAACATATGCTAATTTCTATCTGCTACCCATAACTATACTATCTATCAGTATTACATTGCAATTTCATAATATATAGTTGTCTTTGCATATATCTACAAACATCTCCATGACTCTTCTATATTAGAATTTCAAATTAACTGAAGAGAACAAGCAAAAAACTATAATCTGCAAGACCCAAACAATTATTCTTCCATACGATCATCCTCGTGAATTATTATTTTTATATTGTTCTTTTTAAGTGTTGGTTATTTAATTATCTATTATGAATTATTCTTTTTTTTTCATTTTGTTTATTATTATATATTTAATTTAAAAAGAAGATAATATATGAATTATATATAATTTTTTAAATTATATATAATTTTTTTTTTTTTTAGATTTTAATATGAATATTTATAATTTATAATATATATATTTGAAGAATAATAAATTTTTTATACATATGAATTATTGTATAATTTTGGTTCTTTTTAAATTTATTTAAACAACTCTTTTATTCAATTTCTATTATTTTATCTCATTAGTGTCTTTGTTCTTAATTTTTAATATCAATAAGGGGTAAGTTTTTTAAACTTTTTATTATTTTCTTTGTATCTTTTTCTTTATTGGTCAAATCTAGGTCTTATCTTCTTACCCCCTCAACTCCTCACCTATTTATCCTTCCGAGTATACTATCTCATTCTATTATTCTTCTCTTTTGTTGCATACAAATCACCCTGATGATGGATGTTGGAGTTTGATCCAAAACTTTGATTGAAAAAATTTACACAATTTAAATCCAAAAACGTTAACACTTGATTCATGGGTTGTGGAAACTTGATGGTGTTAATCTATTATTGTTGTTAAATAGTAATATATGCATGAGTTAATTCATGATTTGATTTCCTAATTTCTTGTAAACATATTTCAATGATTTTTAAAAACTATTTTTTATCTAATGAATTATTTGTGTGAAATTGCTAGAGATAAATAACATTAAATTAATTTTGTTTAAAATATATTGTTATATAGGAGTCCATATTTTTTATATAATCATCTAAATTTAAATATATAAATAAAATATTGAGCAATACTAATTTTGACATAATCATCTAGATTTAAATATATATATATATAAAATATTGAGCAATACTAATTTTGACAGAAGGAAAAGAAGTTAGGAAATTTTTTGTTATTCTCATTTTGGAAAGAAATGCCATCCCAAACCCCTCCATGTAAACTTTGAATTTGGCAAAAATTATGCTCATTAGAATTGGGAAGGCTATAGAGTTCGATTGATTGGGGTAGGAAGAATATTATGATTTTGTGTGTGCTCTCCACCTCTTCAAATTGGAAAAACTTCAAGACTTTCATTATTGTTTATGTGCTTCCAAATTGAGGCAAATATCTCATTAATTCTCATTTTGTTTTTGTTTCTTTAATTGGATTCCATTATCATATTTAAGGGAGCATAAGACTTCTCAAATAGCTTTAAATTTTTAAAAATAGTAATAATTAAATTTTAATTTTAATTTTTAATTTTTTAATTTTGTGTTTTAACAGTATCCAAATTTTTTAAAATGTCTTGAATTCAAAATTGACTTCATAATGTAGGTGTTGTTCATATTTAGAGCCAAAAGGTACTTTTTGGTTTTTTAAAAAATTGAGTTGAAGAAAATTAAAAATTAAAGTTCTCAACAATGGAGCTTGTTGAAAATTTCCTAACTTTTGTGTTAGAAAAAATACATAGTCATAGTATCATTTGACAAAGATCTTAAATTTAAATTTTAACATTTTGTATAGTCATGGTATCATTTGAAAATACTATTTAAATTTTCAACATACAAAAATAATAAGTTTTAACATTTTATATAGTCATGGTATCATTTGAAAATACTATTTAAATTTTCAACATACAAAAATAATAAGTTTAAGTGAATCTATATTTCTAGAATTACTACAGATTGATGTTCATAATGCAAGAGTTGATGTAGATTGAGTAGATGACTTAGATAGCCAAAGCTTCTCTAGTGGCTATGTGTTTTTTTTTTAACAATGAAATCACTGCATTAAGTGAGGTAACCTAGATTACCTTTTCCATCACTAAATAAAATTATATGGATGATACACATGCCTCTAAGAAAGTAAGATAGTTATAGAGAATGTGTTTAGATTTTTTATTATTGCAAGGTGGTTAGAATTGGTTATAATGGTCACAGTGTTTTTTTTAGCCAAATACCCCATCTATCATGCTCATAATGAGCATGTTCATGTTTAAGATCATTTTTTGAGAGATTGTAGAGAATGAGAAAGTGATATTAAAAAAGGTTAATTCTCAAGATAATATTACAAATTCCATCACTAAAATAGTGAGAATAGATTTATCATGGTGTAGGAAAGGTATGGACTTAATATCCCATAGCTAATTTTATTTATGGTTCTTATGGATGTCACTACAATGTAAAATATAAAGTTAGAATGTTATGATTTTATCATATTTAATTTTAATCCTAAGTGTAATATATCATGTGTGGCACATGGGCCCAAGGGGCCATCCATATCTATTAGTTAGTGTGAAATGATTTGACATATTTTTCTTAGCTTGTGTTATAGTACAAGGAAATGCTCCATCCTTTGAGGGTCCATATTTTGTGAAGGTTTTGGATTTTATATGTGAAAATAATACCATAAAGTCTCTTCTCTTCACATGTGGGCTTAAAATATTTTGAATCCATTTAATTTCAATCCCCTTCCTAATTATTTCATAGCACTAGCTATAGAGTCATCTTGCATACATCATCAACTTCTATACATTAACTAGGGTCAATACAAATAACATCATTTCTCTACCTATATAAATATCAAAATAAGAGTTAATACATGGTATACATAAATAAATGTATAAAATTTATTGGTAGCTATTAGGTAATATTTCCATCATTCCATAGGAAATATAGACAAGAATTTATAGTATGAACATAACTTTAAAATCACATTATTTTTTAAATAAGGGAAATTACTAAAATCTTTACCCCTCTAAAGGGCACTCAAATATGTTTTTATTGATGCAACAATAGAGGACCCATTAGGAGATTGCATGCAATCAAATATAAATCAATAAACCATGATAAATTAACACATGATGTTATATATGTGGAATTATTTTGTATGAAATACTCCACCATCAAAGAGACAAAAAATTATGTTATTTCTCAATATAAGAGTACACATACAACACATTTTCTCCCTTTTACCTTATATCATTCTAACAACCCCTACCTACATGTAAAATATTTATAAAACTTACTTTTATAACCCCTTCAAGCATTTGCAAATATAAGTAGTATCATTTGGGAAAAAGAGATTTAGGGTCTTGTATAGGATTGAATTTACACCCCTTACACAAATTCTCCTTTTACACATCCTCACCTTAGAAAACCAAATCCGAAGGAAAAATTCCACATAAGCCCAATGCCTTCGTTCCACTTGGTGTCTATTTTGTGTGTTGGCGGAGGAAAAACTGTGAGAGATGCCTATGTGATGCACAAATGTCTACATAGCTTACTTACATCCCTAGTAGATTCTCGCATCTCGAGCCTACAAAGGCATTACACTTCCCATTAGAGGTCAATTTTTAATGCCCTCTTTGACCAACCTTGTCGAATATGGTTGTTTTCTTCATTATCTCCTTCAAATTCACTCTCCCTTCCTTGATTCTAACCTCTAAGAATTCAATTCAACTCTCTACACAACATCCTCTTAGCATCCATCACTCTCAAACAACACTTTGCACTCCCTAGCAGCAACAACAACACTCCATCAACTCCATAGAGAAAGTGTGGAAAAAGGACCATTGTAGTAGAGGCTTGAGTCCTCTCATTTTCTCCCCCATCGACTAGTGAGCTCTCGGTGGAGGTGGTAAGCTTTCTACTCCTCTCCTCTATGATTTGGTTGGGTAGAATAACACTATTTTGTAGTGCTTTTGTGTTCTTTACTTCATTTCCTTCTTTATCATACTTTTTCTCTATTATCATTATCTTGGTTGTGTGTGGAGGTGGGAACACCCAAACACAAGTCTGACTGAGGTAGACCCCTGAGGAACACCCAAACATAGGTCTTGTGTGCAGGTGGAAGTATTCTTGGAGCTAACTAGTGAATGAGTACCTTTTTGAGATCATTCTTGCCATCCTCACTCTTGTATATTTACTTTATTATATTTGTGCATATCTTGCCTACTTCATAGTGCTGTTTTGGACCTTCAGAAGTAACTAGCTAGACCGTTAGTCTTTTTTCTCATGTTCAACCTTGTCTCTTTAGTCCTCTGGCCGTACGAATGCCAACACACCTAAGAGACACCAATGTGCCATGTTGTCATCTCAAATATGTGCTTTCATCCTCGGGTAGAGACCTCCCTAAGACATAGTGTTGACCCCAAAAAATGACTCGCCTAGCCTCATTTCAAGTTTTGGGTCTACAGAGTGATCGAAGGACCTTATAATCCTCATCATTCTTGTCCCACATTTCCTAACACTACTTTAAGCTATGGTAAGTTAGGTCAACCTTTTGCTCTCGACCCTCTGTGACCTAGGGCCTTAACGTGGTTGGTCCCCCTCTTTTACATTTTTGGTGAACCCAATGTGAACCATTTTGGTTCTATTTTGTGATAATGAAAGTTCCTTCCCTTGTATCCTAGGAGCATTATGGGTGCAAGTGTTGTGAGGATTTCACCTTGCAACCGAAACTTTGATCCCTAGTAGGCATAGTTGGAAGGTTCCAAAAGTGTTGCATAACGAAACCTTGATTGGGTCACTACCTTATCCTGTAACCTATAGGAGGCTCTATGAAAATATCATTTAGTGTACATGATGGCCTCTTTCTTGCATCAACCTATTCCCCCTGTACAGCCTACGAGAAGTAGTAAGGATATAACCTTCACTTCATAGGACTTTCCAATGGGATTTAATAGGGAACCATCTCCTCTCTACATTCTTGAGAGGATAAATGGGAATACCGTAGTAGGTGTTCTCATTGATTTGGCATATCGAGTAAATATTATAATTGAGGAGATCATGTTAATCAACTTTCTACATAAATATTAGTATGATGCACCCGTGAGTACTATCTGTCTGCATGACAAAATTTTCGTAACTCCTCTTGGTAGCATTGTCTTATTGGTTATGGTTGGAACTAAGTCTATAAGACTCCTGTTTGACATAATTCTAGGGTTTGAACTCTTCTGAGTGAAGCTAGAAATCCCCTACTTAGTAGCTATGAATGCAGTTCCCTCGGTTGTCCATAAATGCCTTAAGTATGTTCATGAGGGTTCGGTACATGTTGTCAATGATCTACTGGTTATAGACCACCAATTGCGCATGGTAGGTATACCTTGGATCACTTCTGGCCCACACCTATTGGTCCTCTCTTGCCTAGGAAGGACCTCCTATATTGCACATATCAAAATTACAAGAAATGGCATTCTAGGTTGAAAGTGAGATACCCCCCTTCACTTTATGTTGTTTCACATAAGGCTTGCCTGAAAGCTGACAATGATGCCACCAAGGCACATAGAAGAGAAGAAGAGAAGCAGTCCCAAGATCCTCCTTCTTGCTCTTTTTTTGTTTAGTCTAACACTTCCTTTGACTATATTATGGTGCCATTCGCTTCTACCTCACTTTTACGAGAGAATCCTATGGTGCCTGCTTAGTGAAAGCCCAAGTGTCCCACATTTGAGCTTCTTATCCTACCCACAGAGCCTAGGCCCATTCGGTACGATAGGAAGAAATCCCCCCATGGGGAATCCTCTATGTCCTAGCCTCTGTGGCCTCCTACTGCTTCTTCTCCTAAAGAAGTGAATGGGAAAAGGCCCACTACCAAGGCATTAGAGTCGAATCCTCCTACTATTTTTGATCCTACTCCTCTTGCTCCCATTAAAAGGTTTGTCCCTCTACTAGAAAAAGCTATGGAGGACACTCCCATGGCTAAGCAAGAGCCTTTCATTCCTTCGCAGCCTCCGACCTCTGATTCAAAGAGTCATCGAAACTACCTTACACACGAGTGAAAGCACTGGTGAAAGGATCTCTTGGCTGAGTAGGATGCCTTACAAAGGAAGGAAGAGGAGATGACTACCCTTGTATCAGGACCTCCTACCATGTCCTCCTCTCTCTTCCCCTCTACTTCCATTCAAACAAACTTTGCATTGCTTTCGGCTTCCACTACGAGTGCAAATATACCTAACCCCAAAAAGATGCAGGTGTTCATCACTCATTTGGTGGAGCCATCTTTGTTGACATTTATTTCAGATATCCTACCTTTCTTGAAGCCCATAGATATGAATAACACATTGGTCATATTTACTATGGTTCTTTCCTCCTCCTCTTCCTCTACCCTTCTTGCCTTGTTTGTGGGGAGTACACCTCCCCCAATGAAACATAAGGTAGAGAGTGGTCCTTCTAGCAATGAAGGATGTAGGAAGAGCCCACTTTCTCCAAAAGGTGGCCCTGTGCTGGCTTGTTCTATCCTAGTGACGAAACCAGTCTCAGCTTTTCTTGAGTTTGTCAGCACTCTCGAATTACTCGTTGAGCTTAGTGGTGAATCTTGGGTGCAACATCCTTCACCAATCAAGGTGAAACATGCACTCTTGTTAAGTGCATGTTTAACTCAGTGGATGAAGTTATGATATTTTCAACGATCTTCATGGAGACATTGACCTTAGCTCCACAACAGTTGAGTGGAGGAGACCTTGCAGGTCCTTCTTCCTTATCCCTTGTTGTGGGAGGGTCGAAAGCTCCTCCCCTTAACATTCCACAACTGTAGGCTCATCCTCCTCCCCCCTACAATGATCTAGAGTGGGAATCAAATGACCTCTTGGTCGATCAGTGTTAGTGGGAGGCCTCTTCTTTATCTTTATATTAGATGTGTGTATGTGTTGTGATGTGTTTCCCCTGTAATCATGCTATGTGTGCCTAGATGACCCTCATCACTACTATTGGTGCTTAGATACACACGTGGTTTTTGTGTTGTAAACCTTCTTCTATTTGTATCATCACTCTTCCATGTTTGTGATTGAATTTTGACAAATTGGGGATGATGCAAAGCGTTGGGGGCATTTAGGCTTCCCTTCCATGTTGACCCATTTTTTAAATTTTTTCTTTGTCTTCTCGTGCATTCTTCACATGACCTGATATAGTAGGGGGCTGATGATAGTTCATTTATATACTACTATTATACTTATACATATTTATGAGTAGTTTGAACTCCAAAATATCAAGATAACCCTATGCCCTTTGTTCGTGCTCTCTTTCCTTTTCTTTCTCTTCCTTTATCTTTCTCTCTTCTTTGCTTGAGTTTCCCCTCTCATGTGTGATAACACCTCAACATCACTTTGATATTTAGAAAACACATTCATTACCAATGAATATTTTCTCAAGAATATTCACACACTTCTTTGTAAGAATTTTTTTCTCAACTTGAAACCCTAATGGAACATGTTTCCTTCATCATGGGTTCGTAAAGAAAGAACTTGAGAACCTTCCTCCGAAGTGGGAACAGTTTTGATCTTCCCCTTGCATGGGGCATATTCTTCCTTTTGAATTCATTGATGAAGTGAACATATTTCATAAGGATTCCTTCATGATGAATCAATTTGAGAAAGAAAACACTTGTTTTTGAACAATGCATCCCTTGAGTAGACCCCTTTGAATTTTTTCCAACTTGTTGATGGTCTACATGACTGTCCTCTTACTTGTCAGCGTGGCCACTTCCTGACATGTTTTATCTGTGGGTAATCATGTCACTTTACGGGTGCACTCATGAAGAGCTACTTTTTGACTCTATGGAGTTTGTTTTCCTGGGTTTCCTCCATTCGAGAGATCTTGGGGGACACCTTCCCTATAGGTCCGTGGGTCTGTGATGTGCTTACTTCTTGGGGCTTCCTTCATGAGAAAGATCTTGGGGTTTTCCTCCTTGTAGGTCTACGGGCTTATAAGATGCTTTCTTTCTTTAGCTTCATAGTTCTGTGGAGCTATGAAGTCCTTTTCTTGTCGTGCACTCTTGGGTTTGCAAGATCGCGGTCTACTTTCTCAACGGTTCATGTACACATTTATAACTCTACTACTTCTTCGATCTACTTTACTAAAGTACTCATCACTATTCATGCTTGCTAAAGTGGGGGAAAAATGTATAGGTGCAAATTTGCACCCCTTATGCAAATTTCCCTCTTACACATCCTCACCTTAGAAACCCAAATCAGAAGGTGAAATTTAACATAAGCCCACTGCCTTCATTCCACTTAACATCTATTTTATGTGTCGGTAGAGGAATAATTGTAGGGGATTCCCATATAGCATGCAAATGTTCATGCAACGTGCTTACATCCCTAGCAGATTCCCGTGTCTGGAGCCCACAAAGGCATTGCACTTCACATTGGAGGTTGATTTGCAATGCCCTCTTCGACCAAACGACCCGAATATGGTTGTTTCCTTCATTCTCTCCTTCAAATTCACTCTCCCTTCCTTCATTCTAACCTCTAAGGATTCAATTCATCTCTCTAGACATCATCCTCTTAGCATCCATCACTCTCAAGTAGCACTTTTCACTCCATAGCAACAACAACACTCCATCAACTCTGTAGAGAAAGTGTGAAACAAACACCATTCCAATAGAGGCTTGAGTCCTCTAATTTTTTCCCTCATTGGCTAGTGAGCTCTTTGTGGAGGTAGTAAGCTTTCTACTCCTCTCCTCTATGATTTGGTTGGGTAGCATAACACTTTTTTGTAGTGCTTTTGTGTTCTTTACTTCATTTCCTTCTTTATCATACTTTTTCTCTATTATTGTTATCTTGGCTATCCGTGGAGGTGGGAACACCAAAATGGGGGTCTAATTGAGGCAAACCCCTATATAGCCCCCCAACAATTTTCCTCTCTCTTGTGTGCAGGTGGAAGTATTCTTAGAGCTAACTGGTCAACAAGTACCTTTGTGAGATCATTCTTGCCATCCTCACTCTTGTATATTTACTTTATCATATTCGTGCATATCTTGCCTACTTCATAGTGCTATTTTGGATCTTTAGAAGTAACTAGCTAGACCATTAGTCTTTTTCCTCATGTTCAACCTTGTTTCTTTAGTCTTTTGGTCGTACGGACGCCAGCACACCTAAGAGATGCTAATGCGTCATGTTGTCATCCCAAAGCTGCTCTTTTATCCTTAGGTAGAGAGATCCCTAAGACATAGTGTTGACCCCGAAAACTAACTCACCTTAGCCCCATTTTGAGTTTCAGGTCTGTAGAGTGATCGAAGGACCTTATAATCCTCATCATTCTCATCCTACGTTTCCTCACTCCTTTAAGCTGAGGTAAGTTAGGGTAGCCTTCTTCTCTCGACCCTTCGTGACCTGGGGCCTTGATGTGGTTGGTCGACCCCTCTCTTACAGGTCTAAATCACACTTCCTCCTACATCATATTGGAAAGGAACAAAAAATGATCACTAACACCCACTTGGACACTAACCTCTATGAGAGAGCTAAAATGGTGGATCATGGTTTTGGTTCTTTGTTAGGGGAGGATTGATTGATTAAGAATTAATTTGATTTGATGATGCAAATGTGTGTCTAGGTTAACTATGAAGCTATATCCAACTGATGCAAATATAGAGAAACATGTATAGGTAAAACACATAAATGTGTTACAAAATAGTAGATTGCAGAGATCTAAAGGAATGTGGCATATGAATTTGGGCTCAAACTAGATGGAAAGAGGCACTAGTACCCTAGACTAGGAAGTATAGATCTCAAGGTTCAAAAAGAAAATCTTAGATGGTTATAGTTTGTAGGTTCTTCCTTTCTAGACTCACATTAAAACTTCATTTGTTGACGATTAATTTTTCTTTCCCTAATTTGTTTTCATAGAAGACATGAATGCCCAATCTTGCAATTAGGTCTTCAATCTATTCTTAAATTTACTTCAGATCTATCACTTTCACACAAGAGAGGAGAGAAAGGGTTGTTCCATATAGGCGCTTGCCTAAGTGAAACCCCATTTCAGTGTTTCCACCTCCAAAATGGCTATGATGATGTAAAGAGTGCTTACCCTTAGTTAGGTAGAGAAAAACTGAACAAAAGGAATGATAAATTGACAATTTTTGCAACTTAGCACTTAGATCAACTTTCCTTGTTGAACTAAAGTCATTATGCTCATCTCACCCAAGGAGAATTGGTTGCTTGATTGAAATTTTTGCAAGTGTTAGTAATAAAAAAACAAACGAACCTTAAACTTAGGTAATTTTTCCCTTGACTACTTTTTAGGATGATCAATTGCTCAACCAATTTTTAGTATTGCCATAGGATTTAAAATGGTGAAAAAGAATTGTTCTTATATGCATTAATTAATTTTCTTGCAAAAGTTATTATCAAAAGCCAACAAATGAATTTAAATTTATAAATGTTAAAGTGCTAACTGTAAGCATGTAAATCTGCAAAATAGCTTAATCCTCAACACACATTAGTATGGGTTAGTTTAAACTAAAGAAATAAAATGATCCTATGAGATATTTCATCATACTTCATAATGCAAACAAAATAATAAAATATCAAATAAACTAATTGAGAGCATACAAAAAAGCATGGTGCATACCTATCCCATACTGGATTGGTGCTACTTTGATGTGGAAAGTAGCCCTTCCCCAACCCTTGATAAGCTCCAAATGATATTGATGCCAAGATGCAAGTGATGGAGATGAAAATGCAAGATGGACTCAAAATTCCTATAGTGCAAATACTCAAATTATGGATGGATTTAGAGTAGAAGTGCCTTGTACTTATAGGTTGAAGGTTTGAAAGATGAAGAGATGGGAGGAATGTGGGACTAAACATGTCAACATGCTAGTGGAGGAGGAACAAGCACATTTTGGAGAATGTGCAAGTGGTTGAGGATTTGAGAGGTGTAAGAGAGATTAATGGATTTGTAAGTCATTAAATGAATGTGGTTGAGACATTTTGGAGGGAAATAGGTTAGGAAAAACAGTCAAATAAGTGGAGTAAATGAAGGAATATTCTTTGGGAATATGCCTTGTGAGGAAAAATAGGGGTAATTAGATAATTAAACAAAATGAATTTCATGTGCAAGTGGATGGGTTAGTCAAGGGTTTAGGTTTGACTCGGGTTGAATCAAAACCTAGAGGATGGGTAATTAGGATTATGGGTTAATTAATTGAGATTAATTAACTTGAAGGGATTTAGGGGTTTTGACATTTGATTTAATCAATTTGATTTATTAAATCAGATGAGAGAACCTTTAGGACTTATTTAAATAATTTGATTTATTGAATCAAGTATGATGCACCTTAGTGAATTAATTTATTTGATTAATAGAGGAATTTTATGTTAATTAGTCAAATTTATATGCATGATGTTGATTAAGATTATTTTCATGTTTGCATTTTTTCCCTCTTTGAAGCAGTGTACCTATTGCATTGTATCAAAGAATGATGCCACAAAGATCAAAATTTTAAAAAATTCTGATTTTTTGGATTCCCCAGCGGAAAGAAGTAAGTTGGCATATTGCCCCCTCGAGAGATTGAGTGAAAAGTTCAATTTGAGGGTTAATCTCACGACAAAGAGGTTCAAGATGGACGTATGGATGGTTAGACTAACAAATCTATATGATGATGTAAATGAGATTTTTTTAAGATGCTTAAAATAACAAATCTATATTATCTTAAACAACTTAAATGATTATGCAATGCATGTGAGATGGATGATGTTTCCTATTATGATGAGATGGCATGATTATGGATGTATGCAGATTTTATGTTCATGTAAGATGAAGACATGTAGATTTTGGTGAATGATGGATGCATGTTAGTTTGAAAGAGGATAGAAAAAATGAGAGGGTTTGAACCTTGTGTTGGAACCTTCAAATTTTCAAATTTGAAGTGCCCATGTTGAAAAATTTGTCTTTGCACACTTAGAAGTGCACCTACAAAATATGTCCAAGTGACCTACTTTGGAGGATCATCATTTGTAACTGGATGATTTTCATGTAAAACGGATTGTTTCTCTCCATTCTCCCCACATTCATGTACTCACTGGTCCGATTTCAAAGCCTCATGATCAAATTTTCTATTTTTACCAAGCCAAAAGCAAATGCATTTTGCTCTGTTTTGCACTTACATTTTTAGAATTTTTCAAGGTGGTCAAGGTTGACCCTCAATATCTTTTGAAGAATGATAATTCAAAGGTAAACCTCTTTCACACATACTTAGTGGACCCAAATGACCTAGTGTGTCTAGTGGCAGTTCCTTAGGAGATGATTTGATATTTTTTCAAAATTACAACTTGGTGAGCTTAAATTGGTTTTAAACAGGAACAGTTGCTGAAAAGTCTAAGTAGGCCACTTTGATGTTGAATATATTTCACCTCTGACTTATTTTTCCAAGACATTTGTTGCATTCCATTCTTGGCTCAAATTTCTACATGCTTTCTCAGCATCAGGGTCTCAGGATAAGTTTTGATGGGTTATTTAATCATTTTTTGATCACGACAAGGTAAAAAATGGTGTTCTAGAAAGTGTCACATTTTGCAAATCTAAGGACAACCCATTTCGTTTTTTGGATTGAAACATCTCCAACTCCATTCTCATCAAAATGAGAGATCATCTGATGCATTATTTTAATGCATTTTAGTTGTGGAAAAGGCGATTTAAAGGCTAGTTTACAAAGGAGGTACTTGAAATATTTTGGCGATGTGAGTTTTGAGGAAATGCGTTTTCTCCAAATAAATTATCAAGTCTATGTGAAAAATTTTGCGGCTCCAAGTGTTCCAGTTTCCCCCAATAAATTTTCCCTAAATAGGCCGCAGTCGAAATTGAAAAATAAACATTTTTCTAATGTTTATGTTGCTAATGTTTAAAATATTTTACATATTTTAAATATTATTGCAATGAAATTGTACGAGAAAAAAAGGAATTTTAGGTAAAAAGTAAATATTATAAAATTTTATAAAATTAAACTTTATAAAATGACTTTTCTTTCACGACAACAAGCTTTTTCGACTTACCTAGGCATGGGAGTAATGCTCACGACACAAACAGATTGGCAGGGAAGCGGGAAGTGGAGAAGAGTCTACAATAGGCATGAGGGTGAACTACATTATTTTTAATGGTTTTATTCACACAATTGGAAGGCAGCAAAAATTTTATGTTGTTCTAATTGTTTCCCGCCATTTCGTGGGAACAAATGCTACCGGCAGCAAAGACTCAGGGGAGCATGGGGAGAATGCTGGAGGCAATCTTCGGTGCAGATTTTGATCTGATATTTTTATTGCAAACAAAATTAAGGCATTTCAATCTTTCTCCATTAAGGTGTTTGTGATGATTTTCAGCAAGAATTATGGGCAAAAATCAAAATGCAATCACGTTTATGGTTTTCTTGTGAGATTTTGGGGGTGTTTTGGAGCTCAAATTTTCTGTTCGATGCTTGAAATTCATCTCCTCACCATTCCTAGTGCTTGGAAGGATATTTTAAGCATGTCTGGGATGATTTTTTGTTGCCAACAACTGCAAAAAAGCCCTCTCATTGAGAAGAATGACCTCGGATTGCATTAACAATAAAAATGTATCAAATTCATTTGAAGAAATGCCATTGTTGGCCATAGGAGGATATGGAGTTTCACGTCTCCAAGCAGTAATGATGTCACCATGATCGATGAGAAGCAACAGAGTGTGAAGCAATAAAGTGCAACAGAGTGATAAATGCTTTCCCCTGCTTGCTTGCAAGGAATAGAGATGGTATCATCACAAAGGCTTGGGGGCGGGGATTGGATTATCAAAAATAAATATTTTAAGTTTTTAAAATATTTTATTCTGCCGTTTGAAAGGCTACCCGCTAGCTCGAATGAAATATTGATGTTGTGAGAAAAGGAAGTGAGATAACAGGCATTGGCAGAAAGTTTGTGGTGGGCCCATGAGAAAATTAAAAGGCACAGACAAATTTTAATTACATCGGTATCAAATATTCACCAGCCTTCATTTTCAAAAAGTCAAATTTTAAATGATGTGGAAAGCATGGGTAAATAATTTTGTGGACCAATAAAAGATTAAAAGGTTTTCATTCTTTTAAATAAAAATTTTCTTAAACTTTGGCTAGGAGAATAATGTGCAAAAGTGAAAAGGGGCACAAGTGAAAATTTTATGAAGTGAATTAAGTATTCACTATAAAAGTAAAGGGGATTTCATGGGAAGAACTAATTTTTCACCGCAGGGGTAAAATGGAGTAAATTTTTTCACAATAGAGGGGTAAGATATTTTTTTTGTTGTAGATTAAAGGTGAATATAAGATAAATATAGAGGCAAAAAATAAGGCAAAGTGCTGAACGAATATTTTCAACAGCAAGGCATGGGTGAAGCTTCTTCAACAAGCATAGGCAGTTACAGATCAAGGGAGTTGAAGATGCCATATTTCAACAACAAATGTAGATTTAGGGTTTCTCTCCTATATCTCTTTTTTTCTCTCATTTGTAAGGACTAGATCATTCTTTTCTGTCTCATGAGTATACTCTTGTACCAATGTCTGAAATGTATAGTGATTTATTTTCTAGGTTTATGAAGTTTTTCGAGTCATTTAATGAAGAACATTATTCACAACAATGTTATCTTTGCAAGTAAATGATCATATATTTTGAGTTATTTGTCTCCATTGTACACAGTGCATAGATTATAAATAGAATAAATCAACGGGTTTTTGATATTTTTCTTCTTATTTCTCCTTGACAATAAAAATGTATCAAATTCATTTGGAGAAATGCCATTGTTGGCCACAGGAGGATCTACAGTTTCATGTTTGCATACAGTAATTATGTTGCCATGATCGATGAGAAGAAACAAAGTGCAATAGAGTGAAAGATGCTTTCCCCCGCTTGCCCGCAAGGAACAAAGATGGTATCATCACAAAGGCATGGGGGCATAGGAATAGATCCTCAAAAACAAATATTTTATGTTTTTAAAATATTTTATTCTGTCGTTTGAAAGGCTACCCACCAACCCGAATGAAATATTGATGTTGTGAGACAAGGAAGCTGGATAATGGGCATTAGCATAAGGTTTGTGGTGGGCTCGTGAGAAAATTAAAAGGAACAAAAAAACTTTAATTACATCGATATCAAATATTCACCAGCCTTTATGTTTGAAAAGTCAAATTCTAAATGATGTGGAAAGTATGGGTAAATAATTTTGTGGCTTGATAAAAGATTAAAGGATTTTCATTGTTTTAAATAAAAAGTTTCTTAAACTTTGGCTTGGAGAATAATGTGCAAAAGTGAAAAGGGGCACGAGTGAAAATTTTATGAAGTGAATTAAGTATTCATTATAAAAGCAAAGGGGCTTTCATGGGAAGAACTAATTTTTCACCGTAGGGGTAAAATGGAGTAAAGTTTTTCACAATGCAAGGGTAATATTTTTTTTTGTTGCAGATTAAATGTGAAAATAAGAAAAATATAGAGGCAGAAAATAAGGCAAAGTGTTGAATGGATATTTTCAATAGCAAGGCATGGGTGAAGCTTCTTCAACAAGCAAAGGTAGTTACAGATCAAGGGAGATGAATATGGTAGATGTCAACAACAAATGTAGCTTTATGGTTTCTCTTCTTCTATATCTCTTCTTTTTCTCTCATTTGTAAGGGCTAGATCGTTCTTTTCTGTCTCACGGGAATACTCTTGTAACAAAGTCTGAAATGTATAGTGATTTATTTTAGGTTTATGAAGTTTTCTGAGTCATGTAATGAAGAACTTATTCACAACAATATTATCTTTGCAAGTAAATGATCATATATTCTGAGTTAGTTGTCTCTATTGTACACAATGCATAAATTACAAATAGAAGAAATTAAGGGTTTTCTGATATTTGTCTTCTTGTTTCTCCTTGAATGTTAGTTCTTTGTTGGTAATTTAATTCAAAGAATGAATTAAATTATAGGAACATAAACATAAGTTTGTGCCACTATATGCTTGGATTGATATAGTATGACTAGTTTGGCTTCTAGTATCAATGGTGCAATGCATCATTTGATAAATATGATGGAGTAAAAGCTACAATGAGTTTGAAGTTTTATGGTTTAGGTGACTCCACCTTGGAATATGACATTGATTTCTTGATGTTATAGTTTTCTGAGATTGTTTTGTGAGCATCTACATCTTTTAAATCAAATTACTTATCTATCTATGTATGTTTGTGTGTTAAGCTTTATTGAATCATATCTCTCATGTTTAGTGTGTCCACTGCCATAAAGGTCAGCCATACCTTCAAGGTATTGTGTCTGCTAAGCATATAAAGGAGATTTATTTGTTTATAGTGTATTTGGTACTTTAACACACAAGTATCTATAAATATACTATTGGGATTACCCTCCCTGGTTTAACAGAGCCAGCAGTGTAGAGGATTTTAGTCCTTTTGATTGAATCTTGTTCGTTGGCCAAATCAAATCTCTGAGTCTGAATATGAGAAAGTGGCTACTCTTTAGGACTCATTGCATCTACTAATTTGGGAACCAACAGATTGGTGACTCTACTAGGGAATGAGTTGAAAATATTCATTCAGTTTGTTGATATGTATTTTTGGGTCATAATGATCCAAGGACCTGCATACTTGAAGGAGATTGTTGCAACATTTCTAGTGTATTGTTGAAGTCTAGTGCTTTGCTAGTGGAGAGAACTTAAAAATACATAGATCTTGGAAGAAGCTTTATGCTGCTTGAAGATTTTTTCCTCTTTCAAAGAGGTGGTGACTCTACATAAGTTTGTACATCATCAGAAGAGTTGGTTGCAACTATTCTCGGGTATTTTTCTATTACAATAATATTCTTGTATGAATGTTTTCAACAAAAATTTGTAGTTGATATTGTCCCTTATTTAGTATTCTGAGATACTAGTTAAAAGGGAAATAAGAAAGTAAGATATTCTGAAAAGATATCTTGAGAAAAAATTAGTTGTAGAGGGAACACAATTTTATTTGCATTGTTGTCCTAGTTCTCCCTCTACAAGCTATAATATCATGCCTAGAACACAACCATGTCCTCAAAAGAAAGTGTTCACTATTCAGAGATATAACCCTCAAAATTTTAGTCAAATCCAAGGTTACCCACATTCTATCCTAAGAAGAATTAATGAATGTTTTCCTAAGTTTAGAGGAGGTTTTGAAGAATCAACATCACAACATGTACATTATTTTCTTGATGTAATGGAAGATTTTCAAATAGTAGAAGAGGATGTTGTCATGAAGTTTTTTGTATGAACTTTAGAAGATACTACTGAATATTGGTTTTCTAGTTTACCAATACATTCCATATGTTCATGGAAAGAGCTTGAGAAACTATTCATGGATGAATTTGGTGAAGTGAATGATGAATCCTTGTCTGAAGAAATAAATCTGCATACCCAAGAAGAATATGATACAAATGATAATGGATGCATTTTTTCTTCTATGAATTTTGAAGTTTCAGGTCTTCTTGATGAGAACAATGATGCTGCAAATGTAAATGTGCAACCAGCTGAAGCACATTCTTGTTTGGATTATCAAGATGATTGTGAGTCTATTTGTAGCCTTTATGATGGTGATTCCTCTCCTAAGGAGGAGGTAGAATTGATTTCCTTAAGTAAAGAGTATTCCAATCAGGATGATGAAAATACTTTTGAAGGCTCACATGAACAAGATAATGGATATGAATTGAACAAACTCTTTGAAGATAAAGTGTGTGATCAACAATGTTATGATGCAACTGGCAAGGTATGCAATGAATTTCAGTTGAAGAAATCATTCACAAGTAGTTATAATGAAGAGACACATAATAGTTCTCAATTTGATAGTGAAGAAGGTAGCTCTGCTGGTTGTTGCAATAGTGTGAACAAGGAAGGAGATATGTATGCAAGATATCAGTGGATGAATCGGTTCAAATAATTGATTATAAGGAGCATGCATAGGATGGTAATGCCAATGGTGAACATGGAGTTCCTCTTTTGTTTGATGCTTTACCTTCTTCTACTTCTTTTGCTGACTTTAAAGTTATCATTGAATGTCTGCATGAGGATAGCATTGATGTAGTTGTACATGAAAGTGAAAATATAGTGGCAAATACTATAACAACTAATGAAACATTTTATGATGAGTTTGCACTTGAAGAATGTGATTGTGTCAATCACATGGATGCATATGAGGACCTTTTTTTGGATTTGCAACTCATAGTTTTCCTCAACAACAGTATGTTTTAGATTGTCATGTTGATGTAATAGGAGGTGGTGTTGAATATGTCTACTTACAGTAGTGAATGTGTTTTAAATACTCACTATGAGGAATCTATTGCAAAGGTAAATTCTTATTCATCAAAGTGTGCTTATGAGGTTTTCTTCTATGACAATATGAAGGATTTTGATAACCCTATTTTTGAACCTGAGTTGGAAGACATTGCTTGTGTATGGGATGTTGATGCATTGTTTGAATGCCATGATTTGAATGTGGATGAAGGTATTATGGGTGTTGGTGAATCTTGTTTTCAGGAAATTGATACATATGGTAATATAATGGGGAAGTGTTGTTGGGATGATGAAAAAATCACCTGTGATGCAATTCAGTTGGATGAGTTACAAATGTGTGAGCATTCTTTGCTTAACACACAAGAGGATTGCACACTGTTTATGTGGCATGATATATTTTCTAAGCCTAATCATTATGAGGGAATTGGTAAATATGATAAGACTTTGTTTTCAAATAGTCTTTTTTCACTTTCCAAAGAATCAGAAAATGAAATGAGTGGCAGTGATGCAACCTATGTCATTTGGTTGCCATGTGACAGTAAAACTAAATTCAAAGACAACCTGACCCATGTTTTTGAAAGGAATTCACTCATGTTGATGTGGTGTGACAGACGAAAGTATGGATTAAAATAGATCAACTATTTTAACAGATTGGTGTTTGACAAAGGTAAGAATTGACTACCCTTTTTCATTTGGTGGCCTAGGCCATCAAGTAAAGTTAAAGATTTTAATAGACTCTGTCATCCAATGTTTTTGGCACCTAGTCTGCTCTCCCAGAGATCTAAATTATTTCTATTCCCACAAGGGGCATACATCCCTAGTCTGAGCCACTATTGGCACCTTCAAATTTTTAAATTTCAAGTGCCCATGTTAAAAAAATTGTCTTTGCACACTCAGAAGTGCACCTACAAAATCTGTCTAAGTGACCTACTTTGGAGGATCACCATTTCTAATTGGATGATTTTCATGTAAAATGGATTGTTGCTCTCCATTCTCCCCACATTCATGTACTTCCTAGTCCGAGTTCAAAGCCTCATCATCAGATTTTCTATTTTACCAAGCCAAAAGAAAATGCAGTTTGCTCTGTTTTGCACTTGCATTTTTAGAACTTTTCAAGGTGGTCAAGTTTGACCCTCAATATCTTTTGAAGAATGATGATTCAAAGGTAAACCTTTTGCACACATACTTAGTGGACCCAAATGACCTAGTGTGTTTGGTGGTAGTTCCTCAGGAGATGATTTGATATTTTTTCAAAATGGCAACTTGGTGAACTTTAATTGGTTTTAAACAGGAATAGTTGCAAAAAAGTCAGAGTAGGAAAATTTGATGTTGAATATATTTCACCTCATGACATGTTTTTCCAAGACATTTGTTGCACTCCATTCTTGGGTCAAATTTCTACATGCCTGCTGAGTGTCAGGGTCTCAGGATAAGTTTTGATGGGGTATTTAATCATTTTCTGATCGCGACAAGGTAAAAAATGGTGTTCTAGAAAGTGTCACATTTTGCAAATCTAAGGACAAACTATTTCTTGTTTTGGCTTGAAGCATCTCCAACTCCATTCTCGTCAAAATCGGAGATCATTTGATGTATTATTTTAATGCATTTTAATTGTGGCAAAGGCGTTCTAAAGGCTAGTTTACAAAGGAGGTACTTGAAATATTTTGGTGATGCGAGTTTTGAGGAAACGAGTTTTCTCTAAAAGAATTATCAAGTCTATGTGAAAATTTTCTTGGCTCTAGGTGTTCTAGTTTGCCCTAATAATTTTTTTCTAAATGGGTCGCAGTCAAAATTGAAAAATCAACATTTTTCTAATGTTTAAGTTGCTAATGTTTAAAATATTTTACATATTTTAAATATTATTGCAATGAAATTGCATGAGAAAAATTGAATTTTAGGGCAAAAGTAAATATTATAAAATTTTATAAAGTTAAACTTTATAAAATGACTTTTCTTTGAGGGGAGCAAGTTTTTCCCACTTGCCCGTGGTAGTAATGCTCACGACACAAATAGACTGGTGAGGAAGCGAGGAGTGGAGAAGAGTGTGCAACAGGCAGGGGGGTGAATTAAATTAGTTTTAATGGTTTCATTCATATGATTGGAAGGCATAAAACATTTTATGTTTTTTTTAATTGTTGCTTGCAGCCCATGACAACAAATGCTTGCCGGCAGCAGAGACTCATAGGAGCACAGGGAGAGTGTTGGACGCAATGTTTGGTGCAGATTTTGATCTAATATTTTTATTGCAGAAAACATTAAGGCATTTCTTTCTCCATTAAGGTGTATGTGATGATTTTCAACAAGAATTATGGGCGAAAATAAAAATGCAATCACGTTTATGGTTTTCCTGTGAGATTTTAGGGGTGTTTTCGAGCTCAAAGTTGTTGTTCCATGCTTCAAATTTGTCTCCTGACTATTCCTAGTTCCTCGAAGGAGATTTTAAGCATGTCTGGGATGATTTTTTGTTGCCAACAGCTGCAAAAACGCCCTCTCATTGAGAAGAATGACCTCGGATTGCATTAACAATAAAAATGTATCAAATTCATTTGAAGAAATGCCATTGTTGGCCATAGGAGGATATGGAGTTTCACGTCTCCAAGCAGTAATGATGTCACCATGATCGATGAGAAGCAAAAGAGTGTGAAGCAATAAAGTGCAACAGAGTGATAAATGCTTTCCCCCGCTTGCCTACAAGGAATAGAGATGGTATCATCACAAAGGCTTGGGGGCGGGGATTGGATCATCAAAAATAAATATTTTAAGTTTTTAAAATATTTTATTCTACCGTTTGAAAGGCTACCCACTAGCTCGAATGAAATATTGATGTTGTGAGAAAAGGAAGCGAGATAACAGGCATTGGCAGAAAGTTTGTGGTGGCCCATGAGAAAATTAAAAGGCACAGACAAATTTTAATTACATCGGTATCAAATATTCACTAGCCTTCATTTTCAAAAATTCAAATTTTAAATGATGTGGAAAGCATGGGTAAATAATTTTTTGGACCAATAAAAGATTAAAAGGTTTTCATTGTTTTAAATAAAAAGTTTCTTAAACTTTGGCTAGGAGAATAATGTGCAAAAGTGAAAAGGGGCACAAGTGAAAATTTTATGAAGTGAATTAAGTATTCACTATAAAAGTAAAGGGGCTTTCATGGGAAGAACTAATTTTTCACCGCAGGGGTAAAATGGAGTAAATTTTTTCACAATAGAGGGGTAAGATATTTTTTTTGTTGTAGATTAAAGGTGAATATAAGATAAATATAGAGGCAGAGAATAAGGCAAAGTGTTGAACGAATATTTTCAATAGCAAGGCATGGGTGAAGCTTCTTCAACAAGCATAGGCAGTTACAGATCAAGGGAGTTGAAGATGCCATATTTCAACAACAAATGTAGATATAGGGTTTCTCTCCTATATCTCTTTTTTTCTCTCATTTGTAAGGACTGGATCATTCTTTTCTGTCTCATGAGAATACTCTTGTACCAAATTCTGAAATGTATAGTGATTTATTTTCTAGGTTTATGAAGTTGTTCGAGTCATTTAATGAAGAACATTATTTCCAACACTGTTATCTTTGCAAGTAAATGATCATATATTTTGAGTTATTTGTCTCCATTGTACACAGTGCATAGATTATAAATAGAATAAATCAAGGGGTTTTTGATATTTGTCTTCTTGTTTCTCCTTGAATATCTATTATGTGTTGTTACTTTCATTCAAAGAATGAATTAAATTGTAGGAACATAAATAGAGGTTTGTGCCATTGTATGGTTGGATTGATAAAGTATGACTAGTTTGGCTTCTATTCTCAATGGTGCAATGTATCATTTTATAGGCATAAATATGATAGAGTAAAAGCTGAAATGAGTTTGAAGTTTTATGGTTTAGGTGACTCGACACTAGAATATGACACTGGTCTCTTGATGTTACAATTTCCTAAGATTTTTTTGTGAGGAGCTACATCTTTTAAATCAAATTACTTATCTATCTCTGTATGTTTGTGTGTTGAGCTTTAATGAATCATATCTCTCATTTTTAGTGTGTATACGTCCATAAAGGTCAGCCATACCTTCAAGGTATTGTCTTTGCTAAGCATATAAAGGAGATTTATCTATTTATAGTGTATCTGGTACTTTAACACACAAGTATCTATAAATATACTATTAGGATTACCCTTCCTAGTTTAATAGAGCCAAAAAGGTAGAAGATTTTAGTCTTTTTTACTGAATTTTTTTTGTTGGCCATATCAAATCTCTGAGTCTGAATATGAGACAGTGGCTACTCTTTAGGACTCATTGCATCTAATGATTTGGGAACCAACACCTTGAATCTAAGATGATGCCGAAGTCCAACAAGTCTATGAATCATCGATACTTTATTAGATATGATGATGAAGGATGATGATGTATTACTTATCCAAGGATTGGGGATGTAAATAGCCTAACTTTCTTTATGTTTGATAACACACATTGATATGATGCATCAAGGTACAAACAACCAGGATTATGTTGTATATAGTGAGAAGGAATTTGACTTAACAAACAGATAGGAGTATTATTGTTCACACCCAACATATGGAAACCTTACTAGGATGTACTTCAGAAGCTTCAAACATCTTGGACCAAAGCACATAAAGGCATAACCTATCAATGCAATAGTCAACAAGCTATTCAAAACACCTTCCATACATACCTAACAAAGCAAGTATTTGCCATGGTTATATTACAAGAGCATCCAACAAGCATAGAAGACAAAATATAATGATCAATGCCCCATTCCTTTCTCTCTAAATCATTTGATTAGATATCATTCAGAGGTAATTGGAATGAGAGCAATAAGATAAATCAAAAAGAAAAGATCAATCAAACAAACTAGCTAATGTTCTTCATACCGCTAGCCAAGACTAAACTACGGTAATGCTTGATGTTGATGTCCATTGTAGGAAGGATTCATCCTAGGACATGATGTTATCAGATGATTTGGGATTGAATGGATGATGGGCTATTAATATCAAGATTTGACCAACTTGCTTACGTAATGACCTAGACTTGAGATCCTTGACGATTGAGAACACACTTTTGACTGCTAAACCTGCTTTTTATTGCCTTGGCAGAGCATTAAAGCGACGGTTGATTCATTATGAGCGGATGTTTATTGCGGGTGAATGTTGAAATGGTACGAATGCACCTTTTTGTGTTTTTTTAATGTTTTTGATATTTTGCAATGTTTTGAGGTTGTTTTGGTATCTTTTGAGACATTTTACAAATGTTTTGATTTTCAAAATTTCCAATGTTTTTGGATTTTTTGAGATTTTGACCAAGAACCTAACCTAAAGACCTACCTTAGAGGTCTCGAGGGCTGATCAAAGATTAGCCTTGCCTATGTTATACACGCAGAGACCACGTAGTTCGATTGACACAAACTCGCTTATTGATGAGACATGAATGAATGGATTGCCAACTTATTATGACAAACGCCTAATGGATTGACCTAATGTGTCTCAGGGGTCAATCAAAGATCCACCTTGCCTACATTCAAGCTCAGAGATATAGTTCGACAAGATGACTCTATTTTAGATATTTTGGATTTTGACTTACTTTTGGAGTTTTGATATGTTTTGGATGTTTTTGGATTTTCTGATTTTACGAATGTTTTTGGATTTTTTCAAGGATTTTTTGAAGGATTTTATGAATGTTTTTGGATTTTTTGAAGGATTTTACGAATGTTTTTGGATTTTTTGACAGATTTTACAATTTTTTTTGGATTTTACAAATGTTTATGGATTTTTTATTTTAAGGAAGATCGCAAGAATATACACGAATTTGATCTGATGCAGGTACAAGAACATGCCCTCAATGTGGTATGATAGAATACTTTGATATAGATAGGACAAACTGACCTTAAGAATATTCCAAGTAGCACTAAGGTGGAACATTATACAAGCACAAGATGAAGCTATGGTGCGGATGTAGTTGAGGGATAGAAGTATCAGTGGAATACAATGGGTGATGCGGAATGTGACGGGAGGTGGTGCAAGGCAAGTCGTAGAGATCACGGTGGATGGAGGGTGCTTATTTACATAAGGTTCTTTTTTGCTAGGTTTTCACCAAGGTACTTTCCCAAAGCGCCACCGAAGTGGTTTTCACTAGAGGACGATTTTTATCTTTATTGTTTTCAATTATTTTTCTGATTTTTCTGATTTTTTTATTTTTTTGGTTTTATACCCTGAAGGTTTAGGCATATTTTTTTTTAAGATGGGAGCTATTGATAGGATCCTACAGAGGCTTACCCTCGGGTGTTGACGGTTGATATGGCCAAAATTTATAGCTTTTTGTGATGATGAACGGTCCCAACCAGTTAGGTTCAAACTTTCCCTTACTGTTTGGATTTGGTACATTTTTCTAATTCTCCTTTAATACTAGCTCTCCAAATTGGAAGGTCCAACTCTTGATCTTCTTATTGTAGCTTTTCTTGAGATGGTTTTGGTAGACTTGTAAATTATTTAAGACATCCATGTGCCACCAATCCAATAGTTCCATCTCGTTCAATCATGATACCTAATATTCTTCATCTGTTATGAGGTTTTGCAATGATATTCTTAAGGATGGGAGCTCAATCTCAATGGGGAGCATGGTTTCTGATCCATAGACTAGGGAGAAATGGATTGCACTTGTTGGGGTGTGGATGCTTGTTTGGTAGGCCCATAAGGTGGGATTTAGCTACAGATGTCAGTCACGACCAACCTAATTGACTTTCTTTTTGAGGATTCTTAAGATGGTTTTATTTATAGGCTCAGCTTGGTCGTTATTGTATACACCTAAAATTGGTCTAGAGCATCCAATTAATTAAATATGAATTATTTGATTAATTATCCTAATTTCCTCTACGATTGAATAAATAGAAATATTTATTTATATAGTTCACATTTAAATCTCATCTTAATTAAATAAACAAAATTAAATACTTTGTTCAATTTAATTATCACATCCCTATTTTATTCTATCACATCCTTATTAAATTAATTAAATGGAGACAAAACACTTTATTTATTAATTGCCATATTCTTCTGTTTAATTTAATAAACAACTATCCTATAGTTCATTTTATTAAATTATTTATCTCCCTTTTCCTAATTTAAATAAATCAAAAATATTTGAATTAGAGCATAAGGAATATTCCAATCTACATTTCCTCAAAAATCAATTAGATTTCCTATGTCTAACCCATGTCTAAAATATTTCACAATTAATGCTTTGAAACTTCATGAAAAGTTTTGGAGACACATTGGAGACAAATTTGGAATTTGATCTCTCAATCCTCCTCCATCAATCCTTCCTCTTCTCTTGCCTAGTGTTTTCATGGGTAGATATAATCCCCATCTTTCTCTCAATCTCCTCCATCTCTCACCATTCAATCCTCCAGATTGAATCCAAGCCTCTCAAAGCTTTCCCTGTGCATTTCTACAGCCAGGAAATCTATAAATACAACCTCAGTGAACCAAGAAAGGATCCAAATAATCTAACTTTTGCACTCTTGCTCTGTAGGAATTCAAGCATCAAGCATCAAGCATTCACATATCAAGCATCAAGCAATCAAGCTTTCAACCATGGCTGCCTCCTGTAGCTGCAATTATCTATTTCACATCAATATCATGCTAGTTTAATTGATTTATTATTTAGCATTCCATTATTATCATCTCGTTCTTTAGATAGTCATTTTAACAGTCTTATTTGCTTACACAATCTGAGAGCAATTAGGATTTAATAAATCTTTGAGGATAGAGAACAATATGACGCTTTCAATTGATTATTGTTTTGAATTGATTCAATTTGTTTAATCATTGATATAATGTCTTATTAAGAAGTGTCTTTTGTGCATATTCACATATTCACACTTACAATTTGGCGCCCACCATGGGATGAAGGGTGTGAAGCAACATTCAATCAAATCAAGCAATATCTAATGTCACCACCCATTCTAATGCCACCAACAGAAGGAAGGCCTCTCATTTTGTACATTGCGACGATATATATCTCTTTGGGGGCACTATTAGCACAAGAAGACTATGAAGGGAAAGAGTGCGCCATCTACTACATCAGTAGAAATTTAAATGGCTATGAAATAAACTATACATTCATAGAAAAGTCATGCTTAGCAGTGGTGTTTGCTACTCAATAGCTAAGACACTACATGCTGACTCATACAATCAGGTTAATTGCAAAGATCGACCCTTTGAAGTACCTACTAAGTAAAGTTGCCTTAACAAGTAGACTGGCGAAATGGGTTATGCTCCTAAGTGAATTCAACATTCAATATGTCGAGAGAAATGCCATCAAGGGATAAGCAATCATTGAACAGCTAGTTGAAGCTCCTCTACTAGATGATCACCCAATGACAATGGAATTTCCAGATGCAGACATTATGACAGCAATGCCCAAAACAATGGATACTATAGTTTGATGGATCGTATACACAACGAGGATCAGGATCAGGGATCTCTCCCCAAGGACACACAATTCTGAAAACATATAGACTCATGTTTCAATGTACAAATAATGTGGTGGAATATGAAGCATTGATTATTCGGGTCAAGATAGCAATTCAATGGAAAATCATGGATTTACAGGTATATGGGGACTCTCAACTAGTTATTTATCAAGTAAATGATGAGTACCAAGCAAAGGATGAAAAATTGATGCCCTACAAGCAGCAAATGGATAATCTGAAACAGTCCTTTGTCAATATCAAGTTTGATCAGATTCCAAGGGTGGAGAACAAAGCTGCAGATGCTATGGCTACAATTGCTTCATTACTACAATTGCCGGAGAAGTTTGTTTGTTATGAGTTTATGGTAGAACAAGTATCATGTCCTTCCCATTATCAATTAGAATCTACTACCATATGCCATCTAGAAACCACTGAAACCTCCATATACGAAAAAACTTATGTTTACCTGAAAGATGATATTCTTCCTCCCGATCTTTCCAAGAACCAAAAATGAAACTTTATTTGCCAATCCACTCGACACACTTTAATCATAGATGTCCTTTATCATCGAGGTCTTGATGGTACCCTACTCTGATGTCTAGAACACAACGAAGCTGAAATGGCCCTACGAGAAGTTCATGAGGGTATTTGTGGTACTCACTCGAGTGGAATAACTCTAGCTAAGAAACTCCTCTGTTTGGGATATTATTGGTCATGCATAGAGAAAGAATCATATCAATTTGTCAAGAAATGTCAAAAATGTCAGCTTCACAGCAATCTGGTTAATGCACCAGCATAGGAACTGCATCCCTTCACATCGACATGGCCTTTTTGTCAATGGGGCCTAGATCTGGTAGGAAAAATAAATCCATCTTCATCTAATGGACAGAAGTTCATTATTACAGCTATAGAGTATTTCATGAAATGGATAGAGGCAGTACCTCTTACTACCATCATTGGGAAGCAGATTTCCTCTTTCATATTGAACTACATCATCTATTGCTATGGAATCCCTCAATCTATAATCACAGATAATGGACGGCCTTTCAAAAATCAAGATCTCTAAGAACTATGTGATAAGTTCCACATTCAACATCATTTTTCAACACCGTACTATCCTCAAGGAAATGGCCAAGCAGAGGCCTCAAACAAAACCATACTGAAAATTGTCAAAAAGACGGTTAGCGATGTTGGACGTGATTGGCATGTTCAACTCAACCCTACACTATAGGCCTATAGAACAAGCATTAGAACACCGATGGGAGCTACACCATTTGCTTTGGTATATGGATCAAAATCCATATTGCCCATTGAAGTTGAAATTCCATCCCTTCATGTATCACTCAGAGGAATCATTTCAGATGAAGACTATAGGGTATCTAGACTACAGGAACTGGAATTGCTAGATGAGCGTTGTCAACAAGCTATTAATCATCTAACAACTTATCAACAGAGGATGTCAAGAAGTTACAATCACAGGGTAAAATCGCGGGTCTTTCAAGTTGGTGACTTGGTACTAAAGGAAAACCCTAAGAATCAGCAGGATAGGGAGAAGAAAGAAAAATTTGACCCTAACTGGCTTGGTCCCTTTGTTGTCATATTAGTGTATGGATCAGGAGCATATCAGTTATCAACATCAGAAGGGGATCTGTTTGATGAACCTATCAACAGTATTCATCTCAGAAAATTCTATGCTTAAAACTCCTAGTGCACGGTGCAAACTTTTGAAAATTATTTCCTTGGTGAAAACCTGGCAAATAGGCATCTTGGCAAACACAAAAATAAAAATAAAAATAAAAATACAAAATACAAAAAAAAGAAAGAAAGAAAGAAAAATAGAAAAATGAGAAAATACAAAGAAACACAAAGGGTGTAATCAAAGCATATGGTGAAAACCTGTAAACAGGCGTCGTATGTGATTCTAAGATCAGCTTTCCCATCTATTTGGATATATGTTAGGATCATTCATCTAAAATTCAGTATCAATTCATATCATGTCATTCGTCTGGCCATCATTACATCCATTATCAAAATCAAATCACATGGTCAACATATCACTCCATAGCTTGGGGGCAACATCTGGATATCATTAGGGGCAATACAAACGTATCGATTTCACCAAAGGGCAACACAACAGTATGGCAAAAAACTGAAAACATAGATCAAATCGCAATATCAATCATCGTCAGAAGGCATCAACCATCCATATCATATCGAAAATCCAAAAACATGTCAAAAAGGTAAGTCTGAAAAAGCAACATTCAAAAACATAGGTCTGTGTCAGTCCAACTACATGGTCTCTGCATGTGTAACGTAGGAAAGGCTAATCTTTGATCAGCCCTAGAGACCCCTAAGATAGGTTACTAGGTTAGGTCTTTAGTCAAAATCTCAAAAATCCAAAAACATGTCAAAATTAGGATGGATGATCTAAAATGTAAATAATGAATAAAACACTCTAAGCAAACAATGGATAAATTGTACTTTTTTATTATCATTTCTTTGGAGTAACTCAATGATGTATTGAGCTAGAGGAACAAGGAAAAGGAATGATATTTTTATTGTCTACTGTCTATACGTTAATCATATAAATGTGTAAATTGCCGAGGGATGTGCTATGCAAATGTATCACTGATGACATTCAGAATTCACACATTAAAATGATTAATCACTACCTGTTTATGCAATGAATGCTTAGGTCATCTTGGTTCAATTATACCTCGATGCTTGTGTTCGATTGCAATATCAACAATCATGAAAGTAGTACTCAGGTCGTCATTGGTCTAACACATACCATCGACACTTGTATTAACTTTCAACATCCAATAAAAGCTCTATGATGATACCAAGCACAAAAAGACTATTAAAATGACATATGTTTTGCATGTCGTTGCATGATTAAATTAGATTGCATTCATCATCATTCATTATCTGCAGAGTATTTGTTGCATAAAGGATTCCAATCAATGATTATCTAATCTACAAATAAGACTGAGTATACTTGACATAAAATCCAAAAATCATCAAAAACATGTAAAAATCATCATCTCATCATTAAATTTTCATCATTTCATCATCCATACACATTTTTGCATCATAATAGATATACATTTATCAAATACATCATGCATTTACATCATCACTTTCATTACATCTTTTATCATCTACATCATAAAACATCATTACATCATCATTATTATTATGTTATTGATACAATCATGTATCCATACATTTAATAAATAAAATCACATCATTACACCCATCAAAGATCATCCATCATAAGATCATTCCATAAAATAAAAAGCCTTTATCCATCCATCCATACATATTATCACATCACATCATGTATTCATATATCATATATTCTACACATGCATTTATCATTACATCATTGCATTAAAATAAATAATCATTCATATACATCATCACATTTAGAATAAATCATCACAAAATCATATAATGAAAGCATCCATCACATAGAAATCATAAATTCATCGCCATATCACATCAACTGCATCTCATATATATATTACAAATGTCAAGTATACAATGACGTCTGGTCTACAAAGTACATCATCATACAATGAGCTAAATCATAAAATACATCATAGAGGATCACAATGGCATCTACAACCTTCTACTACCAGAGTGAGCAAGCCTAACTGGAACTGTACCACCACAACCCCCAGAAGAACTCGGATATCTAGGATTTCTGTGTGGAGGTTGTATCACCCCCTTACTGACTATCCGTGTGTGAGTCCGCCCAGATCTCGACGGGGCATAACTAACTCGGCACTTGGCATGCACTGCATCATGATATTGGCCTCTGTAGAACTTGGCCTCTCGGCCAACCCGCAGATCCTCTCTCATGTAGTCACCTATGGAGGTGCCATCGGCCAATCTTTGGAGAGTCTTAGCTGTCTCCTATGCCCTCTCAACAATCTGCCGAGCACTATCTCGCTCCGCTGTCAAGGTATCAACCTGTGTCTGCATGGTGGCTAACTGTCCCTGTACCTGTGCGTGAGCCTATGCTTGTGCCTACATCTGGGTCTGAGTCTGCACAAGCATACCCCGAGCCTGTACCAATTGCCCCTGCAAAGTCTGGACCTATGCCAGGAGCCCAGCTATCTGTCTCTGTTGTCCCACTACTGGCACTGCCACTGCCTACCTCTTACGAGGCCTACTAGAAGAAGGAGCACTGCTACTACCTGTCCCTGCCACTCTAACTCCTCCACTACCACCGTCACTATCATCACTACTTCTACCTGAACTAATACTGCTCTCTAAGCCATTGTTGGATGAAGAATCATCTCCACCTCTACTATTTGCAGAACCCTCTCCAACATCCTCCTCTATAGGTAAAGGTGTCGGCTCATCAAGGATAGTAATGCGAGGATGGGGGACCAAGGCCAGGAATGCTGCATAATCCTCTATCACAACTGCCTCTGAGATGTCTCTCCACATGTACCAAGGAGATGGCTGTAAGGTCCTGTATCCCTCTATAATAACATCATAGGATAGTATGGGACCCCAATCAGGAATATCCATCCATCACCATGCATAATGGGCTACTCCCTGTGGCATGCACTGAACAATTCCATACTGTCTATATATCCAATGAAGCAAGAATCTCTCAAGAATAAATGGTGTCCGACTGATGAGGTACATAGAATCACAAAGATATCCCAATACTACACCATCCTCATCCCACTCCTCACAGTCAAGGTATGGACTCCAGATAACTATCTCAGTGTCATCAAACACTCGTCTCCAGTGCTCTAACTTACCCATCCAGGCCTGTGTGAATCGACCACTATATCTAAAAACATACGATCTACCAGTTGTTTTGTCTGCAACTGGAAATGGACGAAAAATAGCAAAATGCTCTCAAGCCCACACCTGTAGCAGGGTCATCCCTACAGATAAACTACGTGCACCTAGGTACACAACCGAGTGTAGATCATGATAAAGATGTGCTAACATGCACATACCCCACGCATATCTGGTACCAGGTACCATCATTCTCTCAAGAGTCCTACCCTAGCTGATGAGGAATCCCTTTGACCTGTGATCAGGGCAAAGGAAACCTCCAATGAATCTAGCTAGCACTGCTGGTAGTGTCGCATAAGAATCCGTGATCCTCTGCCATCGAATGCTTAGACCCTCTATGTCCTGATCCTAAAAAACTCTGCGGAGAGCATCTCTACTGCCGGTCCCATGAGAATCATAAGTGAAAATCTCTCCCATGAACAAAATGCACAAAATACGCCACACATCCTCTAGTGTGACTGTCATCTTGCCAATGGGTAGATGAAAGGTGTTTTGGTCACTATGCCACCTCTCAGCCAACGTGGTCAACAAACCCCAATTAATCCTAATCTGGGGCATATCAAGCAAGCTCGTAAGGCCACAATGGCCTATCACCTGAAGTTCATCCGGTGTCAAATGAGGTATCAAATTTGTAGTCTAAGGAAACCTCTCTCGCATCTAGAGAGTACCCAGATCCTCCTATTATCATAACGAAAATTCTACAATCAGTGAACTATATCAAGAAATCAAGTCATTCTATTATCAAAATCTTTGGTATGAATTTTCGATCAAAATTCATAGGCGAACATCCAAACTCAACTATCATGAGGTTCATCAAAACATTATCTAGATCTCGCCTATCATGAGATTTATCAGATATTGAATCAAACCTCACCTATCATGAGGTTCATCAAAACATTATCTAGATCTCACCTATCATGAGATTTATTAGATATTGAATCATTTCCTTGCCTATCATGAGGATCATCAAGAAATAGGATTTCTTCTCACCTATCATGAAAGTTAGTCTTATTTAAATCATCAAATCCAACATCGAGAATGTGGATTGTCAACTATACCAATTAGGAGAATGGACATGATCGGAATTGATGAAATCAAGGTTCATTAAGTCAAAATTTTTTATTCTGACATAGAAGCGCTAAAATAGGCTTCCAAAGCGCTAAATCCCAAAAGTGCTACTTTATCAACTAAAAGTGCTAAATCAGGGACCCAAAGTGCTAAAACCATGAAAGCGCTATTTTAGCACTCCGAAGCTCTAAAACAGGCTTCCAAAGCGCTAAAAGTCCCGAAGCGCTAATTTTTCGCATCAAAGCACTACAATAGTCCGTCAAAGCGCCGCTTTACCAGAAGCACTAAAATAGACCCTAAAAGCGCTAATCCACCAACTCAAAGCACTGAAAGTTTCAAAGCACTGAAATCCAGCTTCAAAGCACTAATTCTTGACTCCTAAGCGCTAAATCACTGAAAGGGCTACTTTATCGACTGGAAGCGCTAGAGTTTTAAACACAAGCGCTAAAACTCAAAGTGCTAGACTACCTACTGGAAGTGCTACATCAGAATGTAAGGGCTACAACATAGCTTGAAAGCACTAAAACAAACCTAGACATGCCTAGACTCTAAAAAGCATAAAAAATAGAAATACACGAATTATGAGGAGGTCAAGGGGTACATACCAGAGGTCCATACACAGGCGGCCGTCGGTGATGTCGAACGCGCTTGAATCATTGAGTGTGGTAGGGGATAGGCATCTCGCTTCAGCTGGCAGAAAAGTCTTTATCACTATGAATTTTTGAACTCAAAAAGCAAATATGACTTTGAAAATTACCTTTTAGCACTGTTTATAATTTTTGAAAGGTATTTTTGGTGGATTTTATTATATTTTGATTAATTTTATCCATGAAATTAATTAAAACTCATATGAGATATCTATTTCTTCATCATTTTGTCGGGAGATAAATTATTTTATTATCGAAACATCATCAAAACATCGGAAAAGCATCAAATTTTTGAAAATTTCTAAAAATCATCACATCATTAATTTATCTCCCGAGGGGGCATATTATCATCAATCATCTGAAAATCAATGTCTGGGGCATGTCTGGGGCACATGGAATTATTTTTCTTTATCATCAATCCTGGCAGTAGCAGCAAAATTTTCTTCGAAGCAATGCGTAAACACATCACTTCGAAGAGGGGCAGAATGTATACACCTAAAATTGGTTTGGAGCACCTGATTAATTAAATACAAATTATTTGATTAATTATCCTAATTTCCTCTACTATTGAATAAATAGAAATATTTATTTATATAGTTCACATTTAAATCTCATCTTAATTAAATAAATAAAATTAAATACTTTGTTCAATTTAATTATCACATCCCTATTTTATTCTATCACATCCATCTTAAATTAATTAAATGGAGATGAAACACTTTATTTATTAATTTCCATATTCTTCTGTTTAATTTAATAAACAACTATCCTATAGTTCGTTTTATTAAATTATTTATCTCCTTTTTCCTAATTTAAATAAATCAAAAATATTTGAATTAGAGCATAAGGAATATTCCAATCTACATTTCCTCAAAAATGAATTAGATTTCCTATGTCTAATCCATGTCTAAAGTATGTCACAATTAATGCTTTGAAACTTCATGGGAAGTTTTGGAGACACATTGGAGACAAATTTGGAATTTGATCTCTCAATCCTTCCTCTTCTCTTGCCTGGTATTTTCATGGGTAGAGACAATCTCCATCTTTCTCTTAATCTCCTCCATCTCTCACCATTCAATCCTCTAGATTGAATCCAAGCTTCTCAAAGCTTTCCCTGTGCATTTCTACAGCCAGGAAATCTATAAATACAACCTCATTGAACAAAGAAAGGATCCAGATAATCTGACTTTTGCACTCTTACTCTGTAGGAATTCAAGCATCAAGCATCAAGCATCAAGCATTCACATATCAAGCAATCAAGCTTTCAACCATGGCTGCCTCCTGTAGCTGCAATTATCTGTTTCACATCAATATCATGCTAGTTTAATTGATTTATCATTTAGCATTATATTATTATCATCTCGTTCTTCAGATAGTCATTTTAACAGTCTTATTTGCTTACACAATCTAAGAACAATCAGGATTTAATAAATCTTTAAGGATAAATAACAATATGACGCATTCAATTGATTACTATTTTGAATTGATTCAATTTGTTTAACATTGATATAATGTCTTATTAAGAAGTGTCTTTTGTGCTTATTCACATATTCATAGTTACAGTTACCCTGGGAGTAGTATGGAGTAGAAAAGTTATGTTGGATATTGAATTTTTGGCATAGGTCTCAGACATCCTAGTTTTTGAAAGGTGTCCCATTATCTGAGATAATGGCTTGAGGGACACCATAGTATAAAATTAGGTAATTCAAGATGAACTTGGAAATATTCTTTCCAGTGATATAGGTCATAGGAATGGCCTCTACCCACCTTGTGAAGTATTTTGTGGTGGTGATAATGAGCTTGTGTCCATTAGATGAGGTGGCAGTGATTTTTCCAATGAGATCGAGTCCCCATTGTGAGAAGGGCCAAAGTGTTACAATCGGGTGGAGCTCTTGAGCTGGTGCATGGATGAGGTCCCCATGTTGTTGACATTGCAAGCAATTCTTAACATATTCATGGGCTTCCTTCTCCATTGGCCAATAGTGCCCCATTCTCAGCAGCTTCTTGGCCAAGGTAATACCACCCGAATGTGAACCGCATATGCGATTATGTACCTTCGTTAAAGCAGTCGAAGCTTCCTCAAATTTTAAGCATCGTAATAGGGTTCCCTCAATACTCCTACGATATAGGGTGTCACCTAAGATAAAAAAATGGTTCAACTTCTTGACAAAGGTTTTCTTAAGGTTGGGAGCAATGTTGGTGGGGAGGATTCCTATTCTAAGATAAGTGTATATTTCATGATACCACTGGTTACCGGGACCAACGATTTCACCCACAAATTCAGACTCTGGTACCTCAAAAGTTGGTACGAGAAGCTCCTCTACAAGGAATTCTTGCTTTGGGACATTGCGTGGGACATCACGTAGTGATCCAATTTTTGCCATAGCATCTATTGCTCTGTTATTTTCTCTTGGTATCCACTCAAAGGTGATATCAATGAAGGACTCTTTGAGGCTTTCCACCAGTTTCTTGTATGGAGTCAACTTTTCGTCCTTTGTTAGGTATTCATCATTGACCTAGTCGATTACGAGCTATGAGTCTCCATAGACCTTAAGTGCAATGATCTACCACTGCACTGCAATTCTCAGCCCTATGATAAGAGCCTCATATTCTATGATGTTATTTGTGCATGGGAATGACAACTTGTATGATTTAGGTATGCAATCACCTTGCAGAGTGACGAAGAGATTCTCGCTCCTGAATCGTGTTATGTGTAGGATCCATCAAAGTACATTTTCCAGTGATCCACTACACTAAGGTTGAAGATGGAATCATCAAGGAATTTTGATACTAGTGGATTCTCTACATATATCGGTGCTTCTTCCAGTTGATCTTCAATTGCTTGTCTTTTAATAGCCTTTCGTTCCACATACTTGATGTCGTGTGAGCTGTCAAAATCATCACCCACTTTCTCATTCATCCTATTAGATTTTCTTTAGAAAGAAAGTACATGAGTGGGTCTGGGTATGTGTAGGATCATGATGGGCGAAAAAGTGGCGATATGTGGGTAAGTGCACAAAGATGGTTCCCAAAAAGGGGACCTAAGTGGATAGCTTTTTTCTGAAATCAAGGAATACTGACCTTGGACGTGAAATTGAGGATACTTACACTCAAAATTTTGAGATGGAACAAAAAGAAAGATTCAAGTGCTCCAAGTGTACTTTCTAAACTTCTAATTTATTTTGAAAATGGTTGATATTAAGGGGTTCAAACGAGGGACATACACAAATTGGTGTTGTTTTTGTAAGAAAAACATAACATAGCAACTCTTGTATGACCCTCGTATGGTGAAATTTTTTTTAGTATTTTTATAATCATAATGGTCAAAATTTAGCTAACAGTATGTAGTTGATGCACAATTTTTCTGATAATTTTTTAATGAATATTTGATTTTTCAGTCATTTGCAAAGTGGACATTTCTTGAAAAACAGAATTTTGGTCATCCTACACCTACAAATTTGGGAAACTAATTAATTTTTTTTTTTTTTTAATTTTTAAATTTATAGAATGGAGTCTAGTTTCTAAAAATTTAATTTATTTGAAAAATTGATGAACGGTTAATTTATTACGAAAAAAATACCAAACACTATTTTTTTTGAAAAAAAAGACATATAGATAAAATAAATTATGGATAAAAGGCTTAACATTTTTAGAAAGTGAAAAAAATTACATCATTGGATAGCGAAGAGAGAACCCAACATTACCCATGTGTTCGATTTTTTCGATATTGAATCACATGCAATCCTGACGGTGAGCACGAACTCGATTATGAGAAATATGGTAGATTTTTTAAAAACATGTCTCTACTTGTTGGGAATTCCCTCCAAGCGTTTGGGTTGGTATTCCAAGGCAAATAATAAGCCTAAGGCTTAGGAATTCCCAAAGCAAGATATAATTCGAGCGCGTTATAACGCGCTCGCGTTATATCTCAATTATCACATGGTTTTTGCTTCTGCGGAGAACATGTCAACTAAGACATAACACAAGCGCATTATAACGTGCTTGTATTATGTCTTCCTTTATGTTAAATGTTAATATATTGAATGTATGTTGATATATTTGTATGTTTGTATGTACATGTATGCTTGTATGTCATGTATGTATGTATCAATGCATATATATTGTATGTATGCCTCTATGTATGTTAGATTGTATCTACACATGTATGTATGTATGCTTGCATGGATGTTAGATTATATGTACATATGTATTATGCTTGTATGCATCCATTTATGTATGTCTTTAGATGGAGGGAGAATTTAGAGAGAGTCTGGAGAGATGGAGAGGGGGTGGAAGTGAGAGTTTAAGAGATAGGGAGTGGGAGAGAAGGGGTTGGAGTGAGAGGGACTTACCTAGGTAGGGTGGGAGGGATAGAGGGAGGGAGAGAGAGAGAGAGATAGAATTGAGGGAGAGGGAGAGATCGAGGGGGGAGAGAGAGAGATGGAGAGAAAGAGAGAGTTATGTAGGTAGGGTGCCAAAGGGAGAGACTTGAGAGTGTGAGGGGGGTGAGAGGGAGTATGAATGAGAGACCTGAGAGAGGGAGAGGGTGTGGGAGAGAGTGACCTGATAGAGGTAGAGAAAGAGGGGGGTGGAGTGAGAGGGACTTATCTAGGTAGGGTTGGAGGATAGATAGAGAGAGGGGAGAGAGACAAAGAGAGAGTTACCTAGGTGGGTTTCTAGAGGGAGAGACTTGAGAGAGGGGATGGGAGGGAGAGACATGAGAGAGAGGGAGAGAGAGGTAGTGGGAGGAGAGAGTGGGATAATGTGGGAGGGACATAAAGAGAGATAGATAGAGGGAGCAAGAGAGGGTGGTAGGGATTCATGAATGAGAGGTATGCAAAATAGAGGGATATGGTAGATAGAGAAAATTAGAGAGGGTAGGAGGGAGGGAAGGAGGGAGAGGTGAGATGTATAGATAACAAGAAAGTGATAGAGGTTGAGGGTATAGGGTTGAGGGATTAGGGTGGAGGACCTATATAGTTGATGGTTTCTAGGGTATTAGGGTTTAAGGTTTGAGGGTTGAGGGAATAGGGTCAATGGTAGAGGGTATTTGGTTGAGGGTATAGGGTAGAAGGTTTAAGGGTTTAGGGTTGAAGGGTTTGGGGTTAAGGGTTTAGGGTTAAGGGTTTACTTGGTTGAAGGTAGAGGGTTTAAGGTATAAGTTTGAGGGTATATGGTTGAAGGATTAGGTTTAGGATCCAATTTAAGGGGTAGAGGGTATAAGGGTAGAGGGTTTAGGGTCTAAGGATTGAGGGTTGAGGAATTAAGGGTTGATGGTTGACAATTGAGGGTTGATAATTGAGGGATGAGGGTTCAATGTATAGCATAAAGGGTAGAGGGTAGAGGGTTTAAGGGTTGAGGGTTGAAGATTGAGGGTTTAAGGTATAGGGTCAAGGGATTAGGGTTAAGGGTCCAATAAATAGGGTAGAGGTTATAGGGTTTTAGAGATTAAGGGTTGATAGTTTAGGGATTAGGGTAGAGAGTTTTATTGGTTTTCACAGTATAAGGGTTGAGGAATTAGGTTTGAGGGATTAGGGTTTAGGGTAGAGAGTATTGGGTTAAAGGGTTGAGGGTTGAGGGTTGAGGGTTGAGGGTTGAAGATTGAGGGTTTAAGGTACAGGGTTGAGGGATTAGGGTTGAGGGTCCAATAAATAGGGTAGAGGTTATAGGGGTTGAGATATTAAGGGTTAATGATTTAGGGATTAGGGTAGAGAGTTTTCTTTGTTTTCATGGTATAAGGGTTGAGGAATTAGGGTTGAGGGATTAGGGTTTAGGGTAGAGAGTATTGGGTTGAAGGGTTGAGGGTTGAGGGTTGAGGGATTAAGAGGGTATAGGGGTTGAGGGATTAGGGTTTAAGGGTTAAGGGTTGAGGGTTGAGGTATTAAGAGGGTATAGGGGTAGACGGATTAGGGTTGAAGAAGGGTTGAGGTTGAACATTGAGGGTTGATGAATTAATATGGTATAGGGGTAGAGGGATTAAGAGGGTAAAGGGGTTGAGGGATTAGGGTTTAAGGGTTGAGGGTTAAGGGTTCAAGGATTAAGAGGGTCTAGGGGTAGAGGGATTAGGGTTGAAGGGTTGAGGGTTTAGCGTTGAGGGATTAAGAGGGTATAGGGGTTTAGGGATTAGGGTTTAAGGGTAGAGGGTTGAGGGTTGAGGGATTAAGAGGGTATAGGGGTTGAGGGATTAGGGTTTAAGGGTTGAGGGTTCAAGAATTAGGAGGGTATAGGGGTAGATGGATTAGGGTTGAAGGTTTAAGGGTTGAGCATTGAGGGTTGAGGGATCAATAGGGTAGAGGGGTAGAGGGATTCGAGTTGAAGGGTTGAGGGTTGAGGGTTGAGGGATTAAGAGGGTAAAGGGGTTCAGGGATTAGGATTGAAGGGTTGAAGGCTTGAGGGTTGAGGGTTGAGGGATTAAGAGGGTATAGGGGTTGAGGGTTGAGAGATTAAGATGGTATAGGGGTTGATAGATTAGGGTTTAAGGGTTGAGGGTTGAGGGATTAAGAGGGTACAAGGGTTGACGGATTACGGTTGAAGGGTTGAGGGTTGAGCGTTAAGGATTGAGGGATTAATAGGGTATAGGGGTAGAGGGATTATGGTTGAAGGGTTGAGGGTTGAGCATTGAGGGTTGAAAGATTAATATGCTATAGGGGTAGAGGGATTGGGGTTGAGTGTTGAGGGTTGAGGGATTAATAGGGTATAGGGGTAGAGGGATTAAGGTTGAAGGGTTGAGGGTTGAGCATTGCAGGTTGAGGGATTAATAGGGTATAGGGGTACAAGGATTAAGGTTGAAGGGTTGAAAGTTGAGCATTAAGGGTTGAGGGATTAATAGGGTATAGAGGTACATCGATTAGGGTTTAAGGGTTGAGGGTTGAGCATTGAGGGTTGAGGGATTAAGAGGGTATAAGGGCTCAAGGATAAGGGTTTAAGGGTTGAGGGTTGAGGGTTGAGGGATTAATAGGGTAGAGGGGTATAGGGATTAGGGTTGAAGGGTTGAGGGTTGAGCATTGAGGGTTGAGGGATTAATAGGGTATAGGCGTACAGGGAATTGGGTTGAAGGCTTGAGGGTTGAGGGATTAAGAGGGTTTACGGGTTGAAGGGTTCAGGGTTGAGTGTTGAGGGTTGAGGGATTAATAAGGTATAGGGGTAGAGGGATTAGGGTTGAAGTGTTGAGGGTTGAGCATTGAGGGTTGAGGGATTAATAGGGTATAGGGGTAGAGAGATTAGCATTGAAGGGTTGAGGGTTGAGTGTTGAGGGTAGAGGGATTAGGGTTGAAGGGTTGAGGGTTGAGTGTTGAGGGTTTAGGGATTAATAGGGTATAGGGGTAGAGGGATTAGGGTTAAAGGTTTCAAGGTTGACTATTGAGGGTTGAAGGTTGAGTGTTGAGGGTTGAGGGATTAGGGTTGAAGGTTTCAAGGTTGACTGTTGAGGGTTGAGGGATTAATAAGGTATTGGGGTATAGGGATTAGGGCTGAAGGGTTGAGGGTTGAGCATTGAGGGTTCAGGGATTAGGGTTGAAGGGTTGAGGGATTAAGAGGGTATAGGGGTTCAGGGATTAGGGTTGAAGGGTTGAGGGTTGAGGGTTGAGGGATTAAGAGGGTATAGGGGTTGAGGGATTAGGGTTAAGAGTTGAGGGTTGAGGGATTAAGAGGGTATAGGGGTAGAGGGATTCGGGTGGAAGGGTTGAGGGTTGAGCATTGAGGGTTGAGGGATTAATAGGGTATAGGGGTATAGGGATTAGGGTTTAAGGGTTGAGGGATTAAAAGGGTATAGGGGTAGAGGGATTAGGGTTTAAGGGTTGAGGGTTGAGCATTGAGGGATTAATAGGGTATAGGGGTTCATGGATTAGGGTTGAAGGGTTGAGGGTTGAGGATTGAGGGATTAGTAGGGTATAGGGGTTGAGGGATTAGAGTTGAAGGGTTTTGGGTTTAGCATTGAAGGTTGAGGGAATAATAGGGTATAGGGGTAGAGGGATTATGGTTGAAGGGTTGAGGGTTGAGCATTGATGGTTGAGGGATTAATAGGGTATAGGGGTACATAGATTAGGGTTGAAGGGTTGAGGGTTGAGCATTGAGGGTTGAGGGATTAATAGGGTATAGGGGTTCAGGGATTAGAATTGAAGGGTTGAGGGTTTAGTGTTGAGGGATTAAGAGGGTATAGGTGTTCATGGATTAGGGTTGAAGGGTTGAGTGTTGAGGGATTAGGTTTCAAGGGTTGATGGATTAATAGGGTATAGGGGTAGAGGGATTAGCATTGAAGGGTGGAGGGTTGAGCATTGAGGGTTGAGGGATTAATAGGGCATAGGCGTATAGGGAATTGGGTTGAAGGGTTGAGGGTTGAGGGATTAAGAGGCTATAGGGGTTGAGGGATTAGGGTTTAAGGGTTGAGGGTTGAGGGATTAAGAGGGTTTAGGGGTTGAAGGGTTCAGGGGTGAGCATTGAGGGTTGAGGGATTAATAGGGTATAGGGGTAGAGGGATTAGGGTTGAATTGTTGAGGGTTGTGGGTTGAGCATTGAGGGTTGAGGGATTAATAAGGTATAGGGGTAGAGAGATTAGCATTGAAGGGTTGAGGGTTGAGTGTTGAGGGTAGAGGGATTAGGGTTGAAGGGTTGAGGGTTGAGCGTTGAGGGTTGAGGGATTAATAGGGCATAGGGGTAGAGGGATTAGGGTTGAAGGTTTCAAGGTTGACTATTGAGGGTTGAGGGATTAATAAGGTATTGGGGTACATGGATTAGGGTTGAAGGGTTGAGGGTTGAGCATTGAGGGTTCAGGGATTAGGGTTGAAGGGTTGAGGGATTAAGAGGGTATAGGGGTTCAGGGATTAGGGTTGAAGGGTTGAGGGTTGAGGGTTGAGGGATTAAGAGGGTATAGGTGTTGAGGAATTAAGGTTTAAGGGTTGAGGGTTGAGAGTTGAGGGATTAAGAGGGTATAGGGGTTGAGGGATTAGGGTTAAGAGTTGAGGGTTGAGGGATTAAGAGGGTATAGGGGTAGAGGGATTCGGGTGGAAGGGTTGAGGGTTGAGTGTTGAGGGTTGAGGGATTAATAGGGTATAGGGGTAGAGGGATTAGGGTTTAAGGGTTGAGGGTTGAGCATTGAGGGATTAATAGGGTATAGGGGTTCATGGATTAGGGTTGAAGGGTTGAGGGTTGAGGATTGAGGGATTAGTAGGGTATAGGGGTTGAGGGATTAGGGTTGAAGGGTTTTGGGTTTAGCATTGAAGGTTGAGGGAATAATAGGGTATAGGGGTAGAGGGATTAGGGTTGAAGGGTTGAGGGTTGAGTGTTGACGGTTGAGGGATTAATAGGGTATAGGGGTACATAGATTAGGGTTGAAGGGTTGAGGGATTAATAGGGTATAGGGGTTCAAGGATTAGGATTGAAGGGTTGAGGGTTTAGGGTTGAGGGATTAAGAGGGTATAGGTGTTCATGGATTAGGGTTGAAGGGTTGACTCTTGAGGGTTGATGGATTAATAGGGTATAGGGGTAGAGGGATTAGTGTTGAAGGGTGGAGGGTTGAGCGTTGAGGGTTGAGGGATTAATTGGGTATAGGGGTAGAGGGATTAGGGTTGAATGGTTGAGGGTTGAGCATTGAGGGTTTAGGGATTAATAGGGTATAGGGGTAGAGGGATTAGGGTTGAAGGGTGGAGGGTTGAGTGTTAAGGGTTGAGGGATTAATAGGGTATAGGGGTAGAGGGATTAGGGCTGAAGGGTTGAGGGTTGAGGGATTAAGAGGGTATAGGTGGTGAGGGATTAGGGTTGAAGGGTTGAGGGTTGAGAATTGAGGGTTGAGGGATTAATAGGGTATATGGGTAAAGGGACTAGGGTTGAAGGGTTGAGGGATTAAGAGGGTATACAGGTTCAAGGATTAGGGTTTAAGTGTTGAGTCTTGAGGGTTGAGGTATTAAGCGGGTATAGGGGTTGAGGGATTAGGGTTGAAGGGTTGAGGGTTGAGGGTTGAGAGTCGAGGGATTAATAGGGTATAGGGGTAGAGGGATTAGGGTTGAAGGGTTGAGGGTTAAGCGTTGAGGGTTGAGGAATTAATATGGTATAGGTGTAGAGGGATTAGGATTGAAGGGTTAAGGGTTGAGCATTGAGGGTTGAGGGATTAATAAGGTATAGGGGTAGAGCGATTAGGGTTGAAGGGTTGAGGGTTGAGTGTTGAGGGTTGAGGGATTAAAAGGGTATAGGTGTACAGGGATTAGGGTTGAAGGGTTGAGGGTTGAGTGTTGAGGGTTGAGGGATTAAGAGGGTATAGGGGTTCAGGGATTAGGGTTAAAGGGTTGAGGGTTGAGGGTTGAGGGATTGAGAGGGTATAGGGGTTGAGGGATTAGGGTTAAAGGGTTGAGAGTTGAGCTTTGAGGTTTGAGGTCTCAATAGGGTATAGGGGTAGAGGGATTAGGGTTGAAGGGTTGAGGGTTGAGCATTGAGGGTTGAGGGATCAATAGGGTATAGGGGTAGAGGGATTAGGGTTGAAGGTTTGAGGGTTGAGCATTAAGGGTTGAGGGATCAATAGGGTATAGGGGTAGAGGGATTAGGTTTAAAGGGTTGAGGGTTGAGGGTTGAGGGTTTAGGGTTGAGGGTTGAGGGATTAAGAGGGTATAGGGGTTCAGAGATTAGGGTTGAAGGGTTGAGGGTTGAGGAATTAAGAGGGTATAGGGGTTTATGGATTAGGGTTTAAGGGTTGAGGGTTGAGGGTTGAGGGATTAAGAGGGTATAGGGGTTGAGGGATTAGGGTTGAAGGGTTGGGGGTTGAGGGTTGAGGGATAATGATTCTCCTTCCCACTCTATCTCCTACTCTCCCCTTCTCCCACTCTCTCCCATTCTCTCTTTCTCCCACTCTCCCCTTCTCCCACTCTCTCATTCTCTCCCTCCCTCTCTTTCTCCAACTCCCCCTCTCTCCCTCCCTCTCTATCTCCCACTCTCTCCCACACTCTCTTTCTCCCACTCTCCCACTCTCCCCCTCCCTCTCTTTCTCCCACTCTCCTCCTCTCTCTCTCCCCCTCTATCTCCCATTCTCCCCCTCTCTCCCTCCCACTCTCCCCTTATCCCAGTCTCCCACTCTATATTTCTCCCACTCTCCCCCTCTCTCCTTCCTCCTCTCTATCTCCCACTCTCTCCCTTCTCCCACCTTTCTCCCACTCTCTCTCTCTTTCTCCCACTTCCCTTTCTCCTACTCTCCCACCCTCCCTCCTCTCTTTCTCCCCCTCTCTCCCTCCCACTCTCTCTTTCTCCCACTCTCCTCTTCTCCCACTCTCCCACTCTCCCCCTCTTTCCCACTCTATCTTTCTCCCACTCTCACCCTCTCTCCCTCCCTCTCTATCTCCCACTCTCTTAGTCTCCCACTCTTTGCTTCTCCCCTTCTCCCACACTCTCTTTCTCCCACTCTCCCCCTCTCCATCACACTCTCTCTTTCTCCCACTCTCCCACACTCTCTCCCACTCTCCCACTCTCTCTCCCTCCTACTATCTCTCTTTCTCCCTCCCTCTCCTCTCTCCCTCTTTCTCTCCCATCCCCTCTCCCTCCCTCTCTCCCTATTTATCTCCCGTTCTCTCTTTCTCCTCCTCTCCCTCTCCCTCCCTCTCTCCCTCACACACACACACTCACCTCTATCTACTCTACTATAAGGGTGTAGGGGATATATATACAATTAGGATAGAGGGTATAGACAAAGAGGGATAAACTAAATATATTAAGAAAACCATATTTCACATAAAACGCTCGCGTTATAATGTGAGCACGTGTTTTACTCCACTAAAAATGGTAAAAATTCTATATACCCGTGATTTCAAGGCCCACAGTTTGCATATTCCCCTGGTTTGGCGCATGCTCCAACAAAAAGTTGCTTTTTGATGATGTTGTAAAGTGTGCAAGCATGATTTTCACATTCCATCACCTTTTCCATGATCTTTCTACCACCTTTGTATGAAATAGCAGAGTTTCCATGTTGAAAGACATATAATATCAATTGAAGTTTGAATTCCATTGAAAACTGATATACAATTGAAGTTTGGAGGGGAACAAGGTCTTGAACAAGTCAAATTGTTGTGGAGTTTGAAGAAAGAAGAAGCTCTTAGCTAAGGCTACATAATTGGGTTGAACTCCTCCATTTGAAAGTCTGGTTTTTTAGGTATGTGAAGTCTTCACACATTTTCTTTCATTCTATTATGGCTTGCTTTCATTTTTGTTTGTCATTATAATTTATAACCTTACGTTGTCATTGTAACTATATTTCCATTTACAACACATTTGATTCGTATACTCAAATTAGCATTAAGAGTTACCAATTCCTTAAGGACCTTTAAAAAAACTTGAAAATCTTGAAAATAACTTATTACAATCAACTAGATTCCTCAAAACATCAACCAATGATTATATCATTCACAACATGTCTTAAATCTTCCATAATTGCACCATTTTTTACAAACACAAACTATAATTCTTAAGGCACAACCAAACCATTATTTGCGTAAGAAATATTTGTTTGAGTTAGTACAACAAAAATGAAACCTTTCATAAGCCTTCCCTTACACACAAACTTAGTTCCTCTGTTCACTATCCACATTACTAGTAGCCAAGCATTTGCAAACTATCACATGTATCTCCCAAACCATGCACACACTTCAGACTGTGATACTCATTTTTGATGCAGAGTTAGAGGACCCAAAACCATTCAAGATGTTAGCTTTCCTTCAAGAGGAATCTAACAAGATTAAAAAGGCCTAATGGACCAATCCCAACACTCCTCCAAGTTGGACAACAAACAAAAACACTATTTCCCACTTTTCACCCTTGGAATCTAGTAGAAGTGCAAAACTGGTTTTGGGCCCTTAACTCCAAAACACTAGGAAAATAAAAGAATGATTCTAGCACCCAAATCAAAGTTGCAAGACATACCTTAACCCATCACATGACTCCTTTGGGACAAATTCAAGAAAGCTGACCTTTTCACTATTTTAGGCCTCCAAGTATGCCAATTTTACAAAGGAACTACCCTTAGATCCTCACACAAGACTTCCAAACCCAAAAACAGTCTTTAATTAGGTCTCAAAACAAGATATTTTCTAGGTCTTAGGACCTTACCCACTCAACTAAGCTCCCAATACAAAACCCCCCATTTTATAATGCAAAGAGGGAGGGTTTATAGAAACTCCTATACCTGGGCCTTCCCAGACCATTCCAAAGAATCAAACATCTTCAAAATACCCTACACAAGGTCAAAAGTTCATTACTTTGACAACTCCTTCAACACTTTTTCAAAATCACTCCTTGGTTCCTCAAATTCTCATGGAAAAGTCCTTGTTTCAACCTAAGAACCCCATCCTATTGTCGTTAGTTTCATTCTAAGGCACGTTAAACAATAAAAGACCCTACTCTAACAATGTACATGCCATCCCACTGAGAAAAAAGTCATAATAGTAGGTGGGATGGTCATTTCATAATTAAATCCTACTCAAACCCTTGATTGGCTTGAAATGAGCAGTTTCAAAAAATTGTCAATTGCTCCCTTCAAACGTACTATTAAGCCCTCAAAACTAATGCATTAGAGAATTTTGGCTATCTCAGAGTGGTTTTCCCATGGCGGCGGATTTTCACTTGATGGAAAAAACATCAAATGCAAGCAGTGCAAAGTTGCAAAGTGATGCAGCTTTCATTCTGCAACTTGTGTGACCAAGTGGACTATTCCAACACATTTGAATAGGTATTTTTATGCTAGGCATGGTCCTCTTTCACACCGAAACACATGAAATCGCTTTGAACTATGTTCCACTGGATCGATCCCTTAAGGGTCAAAAGTCCAAAATGGATGTAAACTACAACATGCTATTACTTAGATACCGTGATGCTTAGAAACTTATCATATGATCCTACAAGATCGTGATGGGCCCCTCTACAAAAACCTCTATCAATTTTGGCTATCTCAGATTGGTTTTCCCGTGGCAAGGTGATCCCACAATAGTGGTTTACAATTTTTGGGCAAATTGGACACCAAACTAATTTTTTTAACTAAATCTTCACTTTCGGGCTCCTATAGCGGCTAAACCGTAAGGAATTTGAAGATGATGTAAACTAGTGATTTGTGACATTTTGTCTATAGATTCTAAATATATTTTTTTCATTTTTTTTGGAATCAGATTGCACTTATTTTTCCATCTCCTTCGAAAACTTTTTTTTTTAAAATAGTATTTTTAAGGAGTGACGCTCACCATATACAACATAACGTTTTTTGTATGAAGGATAAAATTCTAGATTTTTTGAATTTATATTTTTAACTATGATATCTAGCACTTTCATTTGGTTTTATAGTTTTTTATTGAATATTTTTTTTCTTAATCAAATTTCAAAGTCAAACCAATTACAATTCAGACATAGGCGGACCTTATACAACATAACTTTTTTTGTATGTATCAAAATTCAATTTTTGTTTTTTTTAATGGATCAAGAACATCAATAACCAACCTAAACATATTTTTCCAAATTTCATTTTGATAATCTGCTATTTTTCCACATTTGCAGAACAAAGAACTTGATTTTTCGATGAAAAACGTATGTTTAATAAAACTAATAAAACACATACATAATAAAACCAAAACATATTAAAATTATATTCGTTGGATAGCTTGTTCTGAGGACTACCATAATCATTTCAAATAAATTTTAAATGAGTTCATTTGATCCCCCAAAGGGTAAATTAAAAGTGTTTTTTTATCAGCATTTTGATAGGTGTAAAGGAGACATTGTTATAGGTATGGTTTAAAACTGGTAGGGTTCTATCCAAGGGGGTTTGATCTAAGGTGATTTGATCAAACCCTCTTCAATTGGAATCCTTAAAATAGAAATTTTTAAGGCTTAAATCATTATATTTTCTAAAAATATGTGATTTTAGCAAAAATGAGAATCTCCTAGAAATTGTAAACCAGCTTTGTGGGATCATCGGGTGATGGATTTTCACTTAATGGAAAAAACATCAAATGCAAGCAGTGCAAAGTTACAAAGTGGTGCAAATTTCATTTTGCGACTTGTGTGACTAGGTGGACTATTTTAACACATTTGAATAGGTATTTGTATGCTAGGAATGGTCCTCTTTCGCACTAAAACACGTGGAATTGCTCTGAGCTATGTTCCACCGGATCGATCCCTTAAGGGTCCAAAGGGAAAAATGGCTACAAACTCCAGCATGCTATTACTCGGATATCATGATTCTTAGAAAATTCTCATTTGATCCTACAAGATCACGTTGGGCCCCTCTATAAAAACCACTCTCGGTTTTGGCTATCTCAGAGTGGTTTTCCAATGGCGGCGGATTTTCACTGGATGGAAAAAGCATCAAATGCAAGCAGTGCAAAGTTGCAAAGTGGTGCAACTTGTGTGATGAAGCGGACTCTTCCAACACGTCTGAATAGGTATTTTTATGCTATGAATGGTCCTCTTTCGCACCGAAACACATGAAATCGCTCCAAGCTATGTTCCACCGGACCTTAAGGGTCCAAAGTGCAAAATGGCTGCAAACTTCAGCATGATATTACTCAGAAACCATGATTCTTAGAAAATTATCCTCTAGTCCTATAGGATTTCATTGGGCCCCTCTACAAAAACCTCTCTCGGTTTTGGTTATCTCAGAGTGGTTTTCCCATGGCGGCAGATTTTCACTTGATGGAAAAAGCATCAAATGCAAGCAGTGCAAAGTTGCAAAGTGGTGGAACGTTCGTTCTACAACTTGTGTGACCAAGTGGACTATTCCAACACATCCGAATAGGTATTTTTAAGGTAGGCATGGTTCTCTTTCACACCGAAACATGTGGAATCGCTTCGAGCTATGTTCCACTGGATCGATCCCTTAAAGGTCCAAAGTGCAAAATGGCTTTAAAATTCAGCATGCTATTACTTGGATACAATGACACTTAGAAACTTCTCATCTAATCTTATAGGATTGTGTTGGGCCCCTCTAGAAAAACCTCTCTTGGTTTTGGCTATCTCAGAGTGGTTTTCTCGTGGCAACGAATTTTCACTTGATGGAAAAAGTGTCAAATTCAAGTTGTGCAAAGTTGCAAAGTGGTACAACTTTCACTCTGCAACTCATGTGACCGAACTAACTACTCCAACACATCTAGATAGGTATTTTTATGCTAGGCATGGTCTTTTTTTGCACCGAAACACGTGGAATCACTCTGAGCTATGTTCCACCGGATTGATCCCTCAAGGGTCCAAAGTGCAAAATGGCTGCAAACTTCAGCATGCTATTACTCGAATACCATGACTCTTAGAAACTTCTCATCTGATCCTACAGTATTGTGTTGGTCCCCTCTACAAAAACCTCTCTTATTTTTTGGTTATCTCAAAGTGGTTTTCTCGTGGCGGCAGTTTCTCACTTGATGGAAAAAACATCAAATGCAAACAGTGCAAAGTTGCAAAGTGGTGCAACTTTCGTTCTGTAACTTGTGTGACCAAGCGGACTATTCCAACACATCCGAATAGGTATTTTTATGCTAGGCATGGTCCTCTTTTGCACCAAAACACATGGAATCACTCTGAGTTATGTTTCACCAGATCGATCCCTTAAGGGTCCAAAGTGCAAAATGGCTTTAAACTTTAACATGCTATTACTTGGATACCGTGACACTTAAAATTTTTTTGTCTAATCCTACAAGATCAAGTTGGGACCCCCTAAAAAAACCTCTATCGGTTTTGGCTATCTTAGAGTGGTTTTCCCATGGCAGTGAATTTTCACTTGATGGAAAAAACATCAAATGCAAGCAGTACAAAGTTGCAAAGTGGTAGAACTTTCATTCTGTAACTTGTGTGACCAAGGGGACTGTTCCAACACGTATGAATAGGTTTTTTTATGCTAGGAATGGTACTCTTTCACACCGAAATATGTAGAATCACTCTGAGCTATGTTCCACTGGATTAATCCCTTAGGTTGGAGGAGTCTAAAGTTGCAAATTTGTAAGTTGCTTAAAGCAACAAATTTGAAATGCAACGGTTACTTGTTTTGAAAGTTGGTATTTAGTTAGTTGAGTGCATCAGTTAGAGAAGGGTGTAAAACACTATGTAAATCCTTGAGAGGCTCGAATGGAGGTTGTTGTTGAACGTTTGGAGAGGATCTAATAAGAATTATTCACACTGTTCTCTGTTTTTTATATTTTTCATACAAACTTGTTGATCCCGTACTTGGTATGACCTCCAGCTTCCTGTACGGTCCCAAGGCTGACATGGATTGAAAGGGGGCTTATTTCACAAGAACCCATCTTTCATGATAATGAATGGCCCACTTAGCACTCATTGCATCTAGGTGATTCTCACAAAGGTGAGGCACTAGGCCTTCCTGGGAGGTCACCCATCCCAGTACTGCTCCAGTTCAATCACTTAACCACAAAGTTTTTTCCCCAAGGTTAGTCCCACTTAGCTTGCAACCCCATTTGCAAAACATTCAGCAAGTGTTGTGCCTTATGAAACATTCATTATAGAGCCCCTTTAGCTCATCAATTGATAAGTAGGAGGTATTTTCTACAATGTGTCAAATTGTGATATTGCTGTCATGATTCAATTGTTTAGTTTTAGAGTATAAAAGAGAATAAGAAGGGAAGATTAGGGTAATCAATTTGTAGACTTATTTTTATTATTGAATTACATTTGTAGAAATCGGGACAAGTAACCTTCTTGTGGACTTAGGGTTACAAGATTTGATCTACAACATGTTCCACCATTTCTTCAATAGGATCAAGAACACACATAATGAAGGTGTGTTTGCAGCCATGAAAGATTATGGTTTAAACTATCTAGAAGAGTGATATTTTATCTTGACCAACCATATCTATACTATGGTTTGTTTAGAAAAAAGGATGGGTTCTCTATTCATCAACATATACATTATTCCTTGATGTGTTCACACCAATGTTAGAAGACTTGGACTCACCTCGGACTTGACAAGCCAATTTTTTACTTGGACTCAAGCTCGGAGCCTAGACTCGATAAATAGAAAAACCTAAGAAATTCAAAGAATTTTAAGGATTTAAAACTTGTTTCATACACCCTTTAATAAATAAACCTTAAAGACACAATAGCATTATCAAATAGAAATTACTATGATCCCATACACAAACATACATCAATCACATAAGTATAAGCGCAAATTTTAGCTGAAGGAAATAACACATTTAGATATATAAATATTGTGATATTTCTATCAGGATTCAATCGTGTAGTTTTACAATTCAAACTCATTGACCCATGATTCATTAGTGGTTCACAAGAACCCATCTCTCATGATAATGAATGGTTCATAAGGAGGAAGATAAATCTTCATACATTTCTTCTATCACAAATGAGATAAGTGCTTGGTTTCATGAAGGTCATGAGGCAACCATTAATGGGGAGTGGATACATGAAGAACTGAGGGAGAATGATAATGGTTTTAGACCTGCTATAAAGGATAATTTTTTTTGTTTAAACGATGCAAGAGGTTTTTGGTTTGACTACCAAAATGAGCCTATGAAGAATGCATGTGAAACTCCTCTGGTCCTTGAGGGTGTTCTTACTCCATGTAAAGGATTATGCATTGAGGATGACATAGATCAATGCTAGGGCTAACCAATTAATAATTATACACATGAATAAGTCAAGCATGTACATGTCATTAAGGGAAGTACAAGTACTCAAAAACATGTAAGCTTCAAAAACTATACACACGAATACATAGTATACACAAATTAAAACAAAGTATATGCACAAATACAAGGTATACACATGAAAACATGTAAGCCACAAAGTATACATTCAAATGCACGTAAGTTGCAAAGTATACAATTGAATACATGTAACTCATATCTATTGAACCATCAATTTTGAATGCAAATATGGACATGCATCGATAAAAGATATTTGTATTAACCAAATAGCCATGTAGGCATACATTAATACATGTCGATATAAGTATGAAATATATGTACAAAATAGCCATATAGGCATACAATGTCAAATATGTCCAATAAAAAATATGTACAAAACTACCATGTAGGTATACATCAAAGGGCTCTAGAATCAAAAGTCATTGCTCTCCATGCTTTGGAAATAAAATCTTTCCCTTTCATTTTCGATCGGATGGTGATAGGTCTGTCACTCATTTTTGTTGTGCTCGAGGAGTGCTCCTACTTCTCCTCCTAGGGTTTAGTTCATTGTGAAGTTTTGACTGTTACAATCAAAAGTAAAGAAATGAATATATAGAAATTACATTATAAAAAATGATATATTTGACAAAATAATTAATTACCACCATCTCATGATCTCTATCCACAAGGGAAATATTCTCACACCCATGCTCAGGCACAATCAAGCCTTGTATAAACCATACAAATAGAAATTAAACTACGTGAATCAATAAAGGTTTGATTTTTCACTAACTAACATCTATAACAACAAATGTAAATTGAAATTTACTAATTTTCCTCATACCTCTCATGTCAGAGCCATTGAGGATTGTATAGAAGATGTCACACCAATATCCATTGCCTTCATCACATTCAAAGGTGTACCATCGTGCAACATCTGAAAATAAAACAATAAATTATACAACATAATCAACGATGTGCATATGAACTACACAAATGTATTAAGTACTTGATTCATTAGCTAAACTCTTTATTCTATTACCTATGTGTAGGTTTGAGTAAATCCACTGCCACTGGGAAGTGTTCCATCAAAAGCTCCAATATTAGTTTGTTCAACATCCAAAATTGCATATTAAATTACTATTCGTAAAACAATGCTATTAACATGGAATAAATTTATAATTGTTTACTAGTTACATACCCTAGTGATAGGTGTACTGCAAAAATAAGTTGGTGGGGGGCCGATGTATCCAGTCTCAACATTGTGACCCTGCAATTTTATTAAAATCATAAAATATTTTTAGTTAATCTTGCATTTCAAAATCAAATTTTAATAAATTAAATTCAATGAACATGGACTAACTTTTACCTAACTATCAATGCCATATGTCTGATGCAAAATGTTAGCTACATACAGATCCTGCGTACCAGTCTCTTGAGTGTCAGTGGGGTCATATGAACAAGTAGCCCTGCAGGATTGACACACATGTGTTCAAAGGCCACCACTCAAAGACTCCCCTGGATGACATTGTAGAATAGCGGTAGTATGATGGATGAAACTCTGGGTCAAAGTGTTGATTTCCTGCAATGTCTCTACGTCAACACTTTCCTTCATGATGGAAGGCATAACAACGTGCTCACGAGGTGGCCTAGCGAGTACTCGTCTACCTTACCACATACGATCTGGCTGTGCACCAGGTCTATCCTGAGCTGACCCCCCACCTCTCCCCTGCAAATCCCTCATATCAAAATAATTTGGGATCTTGTTCAATATGATCTCACTGTATAGTTTCCTAAGGAAATATTGTGGGACATCACAATTGTTGCACAGTGGGTAATCGAAGACCATGTACCATCTATCATAAAATTGGTCCCTAATCTATTGGTGGTGGCACCAATGGATAGGAAACCTCTTTGCATTGAGGGTAAGATTTTGATTTGTGTGCAAGTCGGTGAATAATGAGTACAAATCACCTTTTGTAATTTTTAAGTCCTTTACATCCTTGTATGATATTTTATTTGCATAATAATCCCTAGCCGCCTGCCTCCTATCTTTCCATCCAGTTAATTTTTTGCTAATTGAATCTACATTTTTTAACATATCTTTTAATGAATTTGCTAGGGTCATTCTTTTTGCGACAGTCGAAATGCTAATGACAGATTTGCATTTCTTTTTTTGCTTTTAACAGTCAATAATGCGAGCGCGTTATAATGCGCTCGCGTTATTGATTTACACATTTTTTTTGGAGAGTGTCCAGGGAATTGCTACCCATTTCCATGCACCGACCCATGTAAGTGATATGATGGCCCATGTGGCTGATGAATTCTTTTTACCCAAAATTGATGAAACGAAAAGGGTTTTTAAAGGAGATTCTCAGATTTCCACTAATATAAATTATGCTTTACTTTAAATTTAATAAATAATTATTATTCATTTTCTATTTGAATTATGGCTAAAGTCTTGATTGATAGGCTAATTGAAAAAAATCTATAGCTTTCAAACAGTATCACATTTTTTGAATCCAAAACATGCATCACATTCTATGTTTTGCATACTATAAGATTAAAAAAAAAAAATGAATTTCATGAAGTTTTGACCAAGTTAAGGTTGTTAGGCATACGAGTTTTTATGTTTTTTAAAAGTTGTATTAAAAAATTCATAATTAATTATTTACTTGGAAAATAATTACAAAAAAATATGCATCACATCAGGACATGAGTCCTCTACTTATATCTAAAATCTTATACAAAAATATTATCATTTTATTGTGGTTAGTGTGGTAAAAAAGACACCTACTTATTTTTTCCCAAAAAATTTAAGTACTATTGCATTGAAATTTCAAATTTTCACCAAATAGATCTTTAAAAAAAAATAAACCTAGATGTTTAGAAACCACATTCAATTTGCTAAAAATTCTATTGTTACACTTTCTTGAAATAATATAGATAACTTATTCAAATTTTTACGTCAAGTTGCCTAACCTTGATTTTCTGAATTTTCATCGCCACTTAAGGGCCTATTTTTTCCATGATGATTCTGCACATACCTGTCTATCTTTTCAATGAGCTTGATTTGATGTCCTATCATGAAATGTTTGAATTTATGAGCTGCAAACATAAATTCCATGAAAAATTTCTCAATGGGTGTGTAGTTCAACTCATGTCCCATGATGGTTCTACTAATGTAGTAAATAGCTCTCTCCTTCCCATTTTTGTCATGTTGTGCTAAGAGAGCACTAAGGGCCACTACTGTTGCTAAAATATAGAGGATCAAGGGTTTGCCAAGAATTCATGGCATAAGAACTAGTGGTGTGAGCAAGCACTCCTTGATTTTGTTGAACGTTTTGTCACATTTCTCATCCCATTTGTATGCTACCCCCTTGTGGAGTATATGAGAATATGAGATTGCCTTATTTTCTAATTGTGTTATGAATTGACAGATGGACTGGAGTCTTCCTTGTAAGCTCCTTAGCTTCTTCAATGTTCTTGGTGCCTCCATCTTGAGGATTTATTTAACCTTAGTGGTAGGATCTATCTTGATCCCTCTCATTGACACAATGTACCCTAGGAGCTTTCCTGATTGTACCTCGAATACGCACTTCTTTGGATTGAGAATGACCTTGTATTATTATAGCCTATCAAAGATGGAGCTTAGTGCTGATATATGATCTTACCATTTTCTTGACTTGGCCAATATGTCATCCACATAATCTTCCACAATTTTATGAATCATATCATGGAATATTAGTGTCATAGCTCTTTGACAGGTAGCTCCCGTGTTCTTCAACCTGAATGGCATCATATTCCAGCAATATGTTCTCCATGGACAAGTGAAAGCTATCTTGTGTTGATCTTCTTTGGCTATCATGGTCTGATTGTATCTTGAGAATCTATCCATTAGTGATAGCATTTCATTTCTTGTCGTCATATCCACAATCATATCTATGTTTGGGAGAGGGAAGTCATCCTTCGAACATGCTTTATTTATATCCATGAAGTCAATGCAAATGAATATGCCCCTAGTGGGTTTTGAAATAGTTACAAGATTTGAAACCCACTCTGGATAGTCAATTGGCCATATGAAACCTGCATCTAGGAGTTTTTGTAATTCCATTTTGACCAATAGTGTGATCTATGGGTGCATTTTCCTTAGCTTTTGTTTTACTGGCTTTTCCTCTGGATTTACTACAAGGTGGTGAACCACCACTTCTAGATCGAGACTCAGCATGTTAGCGTAGGTCCATGCAAAGTTCACATTTATTTCCCTCAGGAAGGAAGCTAGGAGCTCTTGCTCTTCAGTTAGAAGTGACTCAGCATAGAATGTTATATGTCGTGTCACCTCAGTCCCTAAGTTGACGAGATTGCATTTTTCTGCTAAGACTGTTGACTTCTCCTAATGAATATCACTGAGGAAGATTGAATCCCCCATCCTCTAGTGCCTCAGATAGGTTTTCAGCATTGGATGTGTCCTTTTTTTTTTACTATTTCTAGGTCTGAAAATGCCATAGTGTGGTTATCACTTAAAGACCTAGAGATTATTCTCAAATTTTCACTTTTGTGATTGAGGGATTCAATTGTCTCCCTGTAATAAGCATGTGTGTTCATCTCAATGTCAAATCTGACTTTGTCATCTCCACAAGCTATATTATCTCGTAGTCCTATGAATTTTTAGAGCACCTCATCATTTTCAAATGTGTCTAAAATTGGCGGTCCTCGTTGGTCATCGTTTATGAGCTGGGGATACACTAGTTTTAACTCATGGGTTTGGTTGTTCAACTCAAAGGATACAGTGAAAATCATGAATAAGGAGGAGTCTTCAAACAACACAGGTAGCTCAACAATGGTGTCCTCGTCACTGTCACTCTCACATACCTCAGTTATGTTAAAGGTAAAATTGTTTAAGGGTAGACCTATAGATACTAGTAAACAAAGGGGAGTTTTAACTAATTTAATAGGGGGACTTCTGCCAAGTATGGTTATACTAGGAGGGGTACATCCAATGCCAATATTTTTTATGTGCTTCTTAGAAATGATAGGTTATAATCATTCATTTTTGTCTTTTGCAAGGATTTCATTCTTATTATAGCCCATTCCCAACTTTAATTGAAGTCCTATGTTAGCATCATCCATAGGAAGGGTTGGTACAGGTCTTTCATCTTGATAGAGGAGACTGGATATATCTCTTTCATCAACTACTTCTTGACCTAGATCCCCCCAACTTCTTAATCGAGAGGGATCTACTCTGAAGGTTTGAGATGCTTTATTGGTGGGTTATGGCTATCCACAGGATCTATGGTATTGAGGTAACTCCCCTACCAAAAAGGCTTCCTTCCTCATTTTGTAATCTCCACACCTGTTGTCTTGGATAATGACTTTGATATCAGAGATGTCAAGAATGGCGACTGTCTTTGTCCCAAAAGTGGAGGCTATGGTGGATGGATCTATATATATGGAGTTGAAGGGCCTTCATCATATTTGGGCACTTGTGGGACTTTGTAATACTTGGCTTCCAAGTTTCTGCAATAGGCAAAGGGCTCGAGATCACTATGAATTGTGACCTCTTGGTTCTCATAGCAGAATTTAACACATTGATGAAATGTGGATGCAATCACTTTCATCCCATGGATCCATAGGTGCGCTAGGGGAATGTTATTGTGTCACAAAAAAGTGTGGAATTTGACACTTTCGCTCATTTGGACCTTTACCTATGGATCTTGGACCATTTTTAGCCTCTTTTCACCCATTTCCAAGCCTTGTGCCAAAGTGTTGTAAGGTGTTGTAAAACATTTTCATGTTTCCCTAGGCTTTTCACCACTAGATCAACCCTGTAATGACCCCTTAATACACATACATGACTTATTTTAGTGTGTTTTATGAAGAAAATCTCAACAAGTAACAATAATCACATTTTAATTATCGAAAATCAATAAAAATTGCCTAGATGGTCTAGGTCGCCACCTTGGGTGACCTAGTCCCATGTGGCACAAATTTCAAAATAAATTTCTTATAGGATTCTCATCTCTAAAACCCTAAGGTCGGCTTGTATGGTGTTATTTCAAAAAAATTAGGGCATAACTTGTATAAATAAGCCTCAAAACCCTAACTCCTCTTTATGCATCACCCATTTTCTTCTCAACATGCATTCTTCTCATCTCTCATCTCTCCTTCTCAAGCAAGCTAGGGTTTCAGATTCTAGGTCAACAAGACATCATTGCTGAAGCACTCAAGTGTTGAACCTCCATTGCTGCAACTCAAGATCAACCATCATGGCAAGGTAACTAAGTACATTACTTCACATTCCATGCTTTCTTACTTTTTTTCATCAGTTTATTTAATTATCTTCAAAGGGGCTTGACCAAGGCAAGCGCCCATATCCTAACATCCAACATTTTCTCTCTCTCCTTGTGTGTTTGCAGATTTAGGTAGTTTGAAGATCTTTGAAGGCATTGAAGACTTTTTGAAGACCACCTCTTGCACACAAGGTCAAATCATCCAAAAAAAGTCACTCTCAGGCCCAAATATCAGAGTTTTAGAAGTAGACGACTATGAAGAACCAAGGTGCAAACTTAGGTCTTTCGTTTCCCCTTCGTAAATTCCAAAAATCCTAAAGAGGACTAAGTCACCAAGAATGGTGACCTAGTCCCTCTAGGTAGGCCTTTCTATGATTTTTACATTTTTAGGCACCCATTCAGAAGAAGCAAACTCTGGACTAGTTTTTAGGAATCTGGGACTAGCTCACCTAGATTGGAACAAGTGTCCCTCTTAGATTCTATAGTGTTTCCATCAGCATTCTAGACATCTAATAAATTCATCTTCCAATTCCAAGTGCACATCTTCCTTTATGTTCATTTTTGTAGTTGTTTGTTTATGTTTCTTAGATTGTTTGTATATCATTGTGTGTTTTCCAGCACTTAGATTTCAATAGTTTGTATTTAATAGTTAGTTTCTATTTTCAGTTTATTGCACTTAGAAAAATTCACACATAGCACAAACCCCATAACATCCACTTAACCCTTTGAATGAACTCACCCAAAACCCAAAACCATTAGTGTGAAAGAGAGCCATTCTTCCAAAGTTAGTTTCTAGGTGAAAAACCCTAGAAGCTCATTAGGGAATCCTCTTTCTCTATTGTTCATGTTTTTGGTGGTTCATTTTCATGAACCTGACATTCCTGCACCCTTATTTTCTGATTTAGAGTCCTTCTCCATCCTAGGTTTGCATTGGATTACATCTTGCATTGTTTTCATTGCATTCTAGTGTTTCATATTTTTGCATGCATGAAAGTTTACATTTTTTTCTTACTTTCATTTGAAATTAGTGTCCTTCATCCAAAATTTTCACCTAATTTTATTCCTCTTTTCATCCAACATCATAACCATCAAAACCCAGTTGAAAATTTTTGGAAATTTTGAAAAAACCCTAACTGGGACTAATTCGCCATTCTGGGTGACCTAGTCCCTGTCCAGATTTTTCACTGTCTGTCTCAACACAAGAAACCTCATTTATGTGCTTTCTTAGGCTCCTAGTATCATATACTATAACTATGGAAAGTTTTGGGAACATAGGTTTTATCCTTCTAGGTCAAAATCACCATTTTAGGATGGTCATTCTTAAAATCATTTCATCATTAGATCTGAAAATGCTTACATTTCTACAATTTTGCATCTCATTAATAAAAGTACTTTTCACTTTTTCATGTACAATGTTTCTATTTATCAAACTTTACATTATTTTGTTAAAATTTCTTTTCATTTTAGCATGTACATTCCTTACAATCTTAAAGTTTAGCATATATTCAATAAAAATGTCTTGTATTATTGCATATACATTGTTTATATTGCTGAAATATTGCATAAAATGGTTACATATGCTTTTCATTTTTATTCAAACAATGTTAGTAGCTTACATAACTAGGCATGCTACACACACTTCACTCTCCTCTCCCTATGAGCATATTATAGTGGATGAAGAAAAAACCTTGTACATTCCTAACGATCATGTTAGTTCTTCTCCTAATATCTCTCCTCTTAGTGATGAAGATATTTTGTTAGAAGAGCCAATTAATGAGAGTTATTAGAATCCTAGTTGTTTCTCTCCTCCTACCTCTCTTAGTGGACAAGACCTTACCAACCAAGACAACATAAAAATAGATAATCATGACAAAAACATTTGTTTTCTCCTAGTATTTCTCCTCGTTGTGATGAAAATACTTTGCTATTAGAACATCCAATTAATGAAGGTCATGATACTCTTAATTGTCCTCCTTCGCCTAAACACGTCCTTATTGAGCATAACCATTCCATCATCGGTCCTTCCCCTATTAGTGATGAGGCTATTGTAGAAGAACCAACCTTTGATTATCAAGCACAATCGGTTTGTTGCTCTCCTAAACCCCTTCCTCTTAGGAAAGATATCATGATTCCCGATAAGGATAACCACAACCATAATAATATTACATCCTTAGAAGCAACTCAAGAGACACTCTTGTCCTCTTCCTTGCTCAAATATGTCGATATTATTCAACCTCAACTCATCCTTTACCCTCCTTCAACCAAACCTAAACCAGAATTCACCCTCTACACCCCTCAACATAATGTGTTGTAGCAACCAAGTCAAGATACCATTGCTCATACACATTACACTCACAAAAATCCATGACTGCAACCATCACCCTCCACTCCTTTACCTTTACCTAATCCCATCTTACCTACCCCGTTCTCCTAAATTTCATTCTTAGGGAGTATGACCTTGTTGATCAACTAAGGAATACTCCCACAAAATTCTCCATATGGAATCTTATTCAAGTCTCCCCTCACTACCACAACATGATGCAGAATTCCCTACAACAAGTTCCTATCCCTTCTAATGTGCCATCAAATGACATAACAACTATTATTCATGGACTTAATGTTGATATTATTTTTCACCAAAGTGAGCTCCCTCCTTTAGATGTACAAAAATAAAATGAAGCTTTCATGATAATCTCTCAATACAAAAAAATAAGGATAAAGAGAAATGTTGTAGATACAGGCTCTTCCCTTAATGTGTCTAGTGTGAGCCTTTTGGATAGGCTTGGCATAGATATATCCCACATCCAACCTGATTCTCTCTCTATCAGAGGATTTGACAATGTCTCTGAGAAACCGCTCGGTGTGATCACTATCCCTCTTCCAGTTGAAATGGCCACATTAGACACTACAATCTATGTTATGCCTTAGGAGGTTTCATACAATCTTCTCTTAGGAAGGCCATGGATTCATGCTATGAATGGAGTGCCTTCCACTCTTCATCAAAAGATGAAGTACATCTACAACAACAAAGTGTACACACTTGATGCCGATCCCGAATCTAATAGTTGCTTACACAATGACAAATCCAAAGAGAATTAATTCAATACCCTAACACCAACCACCCAAGTGGAACCCTCACAACATCAAAATAATGAACACCATCTTGAGAAAATCACCAAGCTCTTAGATGATGATTGGGGTTCCTTAGACTTTACCCCTCCCTTAATGGGAGCATCCAAGACCATAAAAAAAAAGACTCTGAAATGGGATACATAGTCTTTTCCACACAAGACTTGGTCGGTCCTTCACCTACATCCACCTCAACAACATCAGCCAATGATGCAAATAATGACCAATCACCCAATCCAAAAAAGCTGAAAAAGCTTTATGGAAAAGGTTATGGTCTCATGAAGCAACTTGGCTATAGTGGAAAAGGTTGTGGTGCTAATGAACAAGGTATCCGTACCCCTATCAAGAAAACATCACATCATGGTCTTGGTTATTGTCCTCTCATTAAGACCAACAAGCCTTCCTCTCCCATGAACACTATCCTTCATCACCCTTCTACCCTAACCTTCACAAGTGATCCTTTGAAACCACAAAGGAATCTTTGCTTAATGCCCATGTCATCTCGCAACCACCTCTTGATACCTATTTTACACACTCCTCTAAAGGAGTATACAAAATCTCCCAATCTATAAAGACTTTTTTAGGTATGAAATCCCCTCCTAAGAAAGACCCTCCCTTGTTACAAAACAAAGGGACACCTTCTACCCTCGATCCAGAGGGTATCTTGTCGTGACTCCTCCAAGATCACTTGATCTCTCTTCCTCCCCAAACTTGCAACAAATGTTCCAACAAACATTCCTTTTTTTCTTACCACTGAGTTCATGGTAATCACACCAATGAGTGTAAGGCCTTGAGTCATAAAATTCAACATCTTTGGGCATTTGGTGTTCTTCCACCTATGAGGGCACCTAATTCCTCTAATTGATACAAATTTTTATTCTACCTTACATTCCCTCAATCCCTTTTGGCTCACTTTTATCCTACACTAAGTGGGCGCAAGGGGATAGTTAGCCTTTTCCTCATGTGTCACTCGTTGTTGTCTCTTTTGACTTGTCTTTAACCTTTCATGAACATATACTATCAAGCTTGGGATGTGGATGAAATGTATTAAGTTGACTCACATGTGACATATACTCCTCTCTTCATTATGCAACTTTTCATAACCATATGACTCGGGATAGGGCTTCTCGAACAAGCTCTCATGTCCCTTTTCCTCTTATACTTTAAAGAAATTTCTCATAGTATGGTGTTTCACCATTCGTTTAAAGTGGGGGCATACATCACCACTCACATTTCATTGTGCGGTCTTCCTTTCTTCTTGTGATTCCTTCTCTTAGAAACATTACACAAAATGTTGTTTAGGGTGAGACATTTGCATTTTTCCTCTTTTGCATACAAGATGAGCCCTTGCCTCTCTTGGATACAATATGAGTACATTTGTTGTTTTCCTCTCTTGATGACATTACACATAATGTTCCTTAAAGATGAGACATCGTACAAACAAAGAAAAATCCCTCTGAACACTATCGTTAAAAAAATCACTTTCTTTTGTAGTGCCTTATCAAAGTTGTCACAAGGTATAACTTTGGTATGGTTTGAGTGGGAAACCCAACAAATGGCATGACTTTCCCCATAGCCACCTTTGTGAGTACATACCAACTGTGTGTATGTTTCTCACCTTTTGGGACAACTCACCCCTCGAACGACGTGATGTTCTGTGGCCCCAGAGTGAGCACATCCTTTTCACCTTCTCTTCATTCAAGGTCTTTTCATCATATAATCATGCATCTCATCTTGTTGTAATACATTCACCCTTGAATATCTTTTGCATTGATGTCTCATTGACGTAGAATCTAGAACCCTTGGGGGATTTACCACCTCCTTGATCTTTCCCATTCTTCTTCTTTGTCATTCTTCACCATCTCCATTGGGCTAATTTAGTGTGAGTCTCAAGCAAGTTCATACTCTCACTAAAGTGGGAGCTAAATGTGTCACCAAAAAGTGTGGACTTTGACACTTTTCACTAATTTGGACCTTTCCCTATGGATTTTGGACCATGTTTAGCCTCTTTTCACCCATTTCCAAGCCTTGTGCTGAAGTGTTGTAAGGTATTGTAAAACACTTTCATGCTTCCATAGAATTTTCACCACTAAATCAACCCTTTAATGACATCTTAATACACATACATGACTTATTTTAGTGTGTTTTATGAAGAAAATCTTGACAAGTAACAATAATCATATTTTAATTATCGAAAATCAATGAAAATTTCCCAAGTGGACTAGGTCGCCACCTTGGGCGACCTAGTCCCATGTGGCATAAATTTAAAAATAAACTTAAGTTCTTTCAAGATTCTTGTCTCTAAAACCCTAAGGTCGGCTTGTATTATGTTATTTCAAGAAAATTAGGGCATAAATTTTATAAATAAGCATAAAAACCCTAATTCCTCATTATGCATCACCCATTTTCTTCTCAACACACATTCTTCTCATCTCTCATCTCTCCTTCTTCTTCTCAAGCAAGCTAGGGTTTTAGATTCTTGGTCAACAAGACATCATTGCTAAAGCACTCAAGGGTTGAACCTCCATTGCTAAAACTCAAGATCAACCATCATGGCAAGGTAACTAAGTACATTACTTCACATTCCATGCTTTCTTACTTTGTTTCATCATTTTATTTAATTATCTTCAAAGGGGCTTGACTAAGGCAAGCCCCATATCCTAACATCCAAAATTTTATCTTTCTCTCCTTGTGTGTTTACAAATTTAGGTACTTTGAAGATCTTTGAAGGCATTGAATACTTGTTGAAGACCACCCCTTGCATGCAATGTCAAATCATCCACCAAAAGTCACTCTAAGGCCCAAATATCAGAGTTTCAGAAGTGGACAATTGTGAAGAACTAGGGTGCAAAGCTAGGGCTTCTATTTCCCCTTTACAAATTCCAAAAATCCTGAAGAGGACTAAGTCACCAAGAATGGTGACCTAGTCCCTCTTGATAGGCCTTTCTATGAAATTTACATTTTCAGGCACCCATTTGGTAGAAACAGACTCCAGACTAGTTTTCAGGAATCTAGGACTAGGTTGCCCAAATTGGCACAAGTGTCCCTCTCAGCTTCTACAACATTTTCATTAACATTCCAAACCTCTAACAGACTCCTCTTCCAACTCCAAGTGCACATATTCCTTTCCGTTCATTTTTTTAGTTGTTTGTTTATATTTCTTAGATTGTTTGTATATCATAATGTGTTTTCTAGCACTTAGATTTCAATAGTTTGTATTTAATAGTTAGTTTCTATTTTTAGTTTATTGCACTTACACACATTCAAAAACATCACAAACCCCATAGTATCCCCTTAACCCTTTGAATGAACTCACCCAAAAACACAAAACTATTAGTGTGAAAGAGGGCCATTCTTCAAAAGTTAGCTTCTAGGTGAAAAAACCTAGAAGCTCATTTTGGAATCCTCTTTCTCCATTGTGCATGTTTTTGGTGTTTTAGTTGTAAGGGAGGTTGAGATCAAGAACTTGGAAAGTAGTTTCCATGATGGCGGTTCCCACTTGAATGGAAAGCTGAATAGTGCCTTGAGACACTCTCTCTTGATCATCATAAGCTCAGATGGTGATACCTTTTCCCTTCTCAATTGTGTCCTTAGAGAATCCAAGATTCTTTATTAACTTGAGGGAACAAATATTCAACCCTGCACCTCCATCCACCAAGACCCGTTTGACTTTATTCTTATGGATGAAGACTTCAAGATGAAATGCACAATTATGAGATGGTTGGGCATGGAGGTCTTGTTCAGAGAATGAGAAGAGATGTGGCATGGTGATCTTTCTGACCATAGCTTGGAACTAATTTTCATCAAGGTCTATGGGTACAGAAGACTTGACAAGGTCTTTTTCTAAAATATCCCTATGTTTAGGCAAAATTTTTAGCAACTCCATGATGGAGATCTAAGCGAGGGTCTTCTTTAGTTGTTCTAAGACATTATAGCCATTGTCGACTAATTTTGAATTTGTAGGGGGTGCTTTGGCTTGCATGGATGGTCTAGGGATGGTGATTCTACTGCTTCGTGTGGTGACTCCACACTCGGCTTTGGACCTTGGGATATGGACGACACTTACCCATTCATCTAAGCATGTGACAACATGGTCATAAATGTGGGTGATGCTTCCATACTTCTTGCCTTTGCTATTGTTTTTGGACTTGTCATGATCCAACATCAAATTTGTGTATATCTTAAGGTCATGACTTCTAGCCGATTGTTTAACTTTGATGGTATTGTTTTCAATGAGGTCTTGGATTAGGTTTTTGAGCCTCATGCAACTAGTTGCTGCATATCCCTTGATTTTTTAAAGTCACACACATGCTTCTCATTATATCATGGTGGCTTAACTTGAGGCTCTTGGTAATTCTCAATGAATGGGAGCATGATGATGTTGGCGTTGATAAGTTGCTTCATGACAGATTCAACCCATTCTCCAAGCGGTGTGTACTTACACTTCTGGGGATATCGATTTCTTGTCGATGATCCAATTTGGTCATTGACATTATTGATTCTCTGCTAGTTGTTTTGCTGGTGAGATGTGTTGGATCGTGTTTTGGGTATTCTGAGGTTGTTGATTCATTTTTTTTTGCATGTTTGGCTTTGGATCACTGATCACAACATTAGCGTCAACAACACATCATTGGTTACATTCTTGTTTTTCATCCATGTTCATGGTTTGTCATTATAGCTTGTCGATGAGAGGTTATCTTGATAAGTAGGTGTTCCCCCTTGTGTAATGAGAGCTCTTTTGATGCTAAGAGATTTAGGTATGAGTTGGTCTTAGGAGGGGACGCACTGGACTTTGAGATGGAAGGCCAAAGTTCCTTCAAGATTTACAATGATAGTTGTGACTTGATGTTCTTCTAGCATGGCCCACTTGATTCTATTGGCTTTGGATTACTATCATTGTAAGAAAGATGCAAATGATTCTCCTTTATTTTGCTTGATGTTGGATAGTTCCTCCAAGCTTACATCCATGCCCATGTTGAATGCATAATTTTGCATGAATGCATGTACACTTTCTTGGAATTTGTTTATCCCTAGAGGAGGTCGAGAGAACCATTCCATGGCCAGGTCTGCTAGACTTCACAGGAAGAGCCTCATTAAATAAGAGTCATCATACGCCACTTCCAGGTAGTGCATGTGGATCTCCCTAATGTGATCTTCAAGATTTTTCGTTACATGATATTTGTCAAATTTTGGGATTTGGAAGCCTTGTGAAAATGGTTTCATCACAATGCTCCTATCAAATAGATAAGGGCATAGATTCCCTTGTGATTTAGGGGTCTTCTCTGATTGGATGTCCAACACCTGTTGTGAGAGCCTCTTGATTTGGGCAGATAAATCACTTTGTAGGTCGTGTGGTTGAATGAATGTGTGAAGATCTAGAGCATTGATTTGGATGACGGGTGTGGTGACTTGTGGACTGGGTGGTGCATTTGTAGAAATTTGTTGCATAGCCAATGCTTGCTGATATGCTTGTAGTTGTTGCTGTACCAAAAAAATTTGTTGTTGGTCTTGTTGCTGTTATTGTGCCAACAATGCTTGTTGTTGGCCTTTTTGTTGCTATTGTGCCAACAATGCTTGTTGTTGGATTTGTTGTTGAGCCACCTGTTGTTGTGATACTTTCTATTGTGCTACTTGTTATGCTTGGTATTTTTGTAAGGCTTGTTGGTACACCTATTGTCGTAACAAGGCTTGTTGTGCTTGATGTTGAGCTTGTGCTTGTGCTTGTGCAGCTTGGGCGGCTTGGGAGGCTTAAGCGGCTTGTTGTTGTTGCAATAAAGCTTGCGCTTGCTCTTGGGCTTGTTGTTGTTGTAGCAATGCTTTTGCTTGTGCTTAGGCATCCTATTGAGTTTGTTGTGCGGCTTGCAGAGCTTGCCAGGTTTGGAATTGTTGAAACGCCCTTTGATAAGCGTGCCAAGATTCTTGCAAAGTAATGATATATTGATTGTCCATGTTCAGATTTGGTGGCAGAGGTGGGGGAATTGGAATGGTATGAGATGATGTGATGATGCTTTGTTGGGGTGGTTGTTGAGGTGTTGGAGTGATGATGATGGGTTGTGTGGTGGAGGGTATATTGAATGAGGTAGGTCCTTGGGAGACCACATTTTGAGATGTTGTGGATAGTATAAGGGTGGATTGCGACATTTAGACTAGCACTACCTATTGTTGCGATGTTAGTGGTAGGCCTTGAGGATTTGGTACACTTCATGTGTTGATTTGATTCGACTGATTTTTGATAAGTAAAGGGGGTTGCCCTAGACCAAGGATTGGTGTAGATGATGATATCTGTGGAGGAAGATGTGGAGGGATATGTGTTATGATTCCTTGCAAAATAGATGATGAGGGATCAAATATTTCCCCTTTTCCAAAAAAACCCTCTTGCCCCTGTGATACCATGGGGAGAGAAACTTGTGCCCCAAGGAATATGCTGGCATCACAAAGAAATTTGATGAATTATTGGTGTCATGAAAGATGAGTGGGATGTAGGGGTGTTTTGGATCTTGGGGGATGGATTGACCTAGGATGGTGTTTTCATCCAAGTCTTGATTGTTCACAAGGGGACTTGTTTGAAAAGCCTAAAGTAATGAACTTCCCTTGTTGACAATTGGTTGAGTTAGAGAAATAAATGATGTGGGTTGGGGAATGGGTTGAATAATGCTTTGAGAGGATGGTGTGAATGATATTGGTGGCATACTCCCCAAAGGTTGTTCTAAAATTGTTCTTACATCATATTTAGAAGGGATTTTAGCCCCTTCTTTTTCTAATTCAAGCATGTATTGCGACGAATTAAGTCTCATCATGGTATTGACAATTTTTTGATTCTCAAGATTTTGGACCATTTCTATGATTTCATCTTCAGTCATTCCAAAGAAATTGTTGCTAATTTCTTTCAATTGACCTTATTCTTGAGTATCTTGTGGTAATAGAGGAAGATTGGATGGGGATTGCTAGATCCTGTAACAATGGGAAATTCCTATTTAGGTTAGCAAACTATAATATGCAATGAAACCTAAAAACCCATTAGTTGGTAATGGAGTGCAAAGGAATAGATGAACAATCTTATAGATTGTCTTCATCCTCCATGACTAACCTCCATTACACCTTCTTAATTTGCTGAATATGATTTGTTTGCCCTCAGATTTGTGAAGATAAAGCCAATAGAAATGACAAGCCCTAAGCAAACATTGAAGGATTTGAAATGACCTAGATGCAAACTATGCCCTACTGCAAATAGTAAACATCTACAATTTCTAAGCTAATATCAAATGAAAACCTAGATATGCTATGATAAACATGCTAAAATCTCTAAAATATGACAATGCAAGATAAAAACATGAAAGTGTAAGATGTGAGATGCCAAAATATGGAAATGCAAGATAACAAAACATGAAAATGCAAGATGTTCAAAATGAGACCAAAATTGTTCTTTTATAGAAGAGGCAATTTTGTGTGAATGGCCAAGATTGAAAGTTAGTAAATTCCCTAGAATCAATGGACAAGATTCAATAAAGCAACCCACAATTAGGGTTAGGGCAACATTAGGTCAAATTCGAAATGAAGGGTCAAGATTGATTCTTTAGAGAATCAAATCAATGGTTGACAATGCATGTGACAAAAGATTTCGGGCACGGAAAACGGAATCGTTGGGGAATTAAATAATTTATTTAAAATTATTTAAATCAAGGGGGAATGTTGACTTTTTGAATTAAAAACTATTTTAATTCAAAAAGTGTGGGGTCATGTGACAGTAAATAATTTAAATTAAATTATTTACTAAAGAAGGGAATTTAAATGGGACTTATTTTAAATAAAATAATTTTATTTAAAATGAGCACAATAAAAGAGGGGGAATTAAATAATAAAAGGTTATTTAATTTGGGTGAGAATTAAATAATAAAGATATTATTTAATTTAGAGGAATGTGAAAAATAGAACTTTTTAAATTAAATATAATAATTTAATTCAAAGTTTAGGAGAGTGGACCAAATTAAATAAATAAAATTTATTTAATTTAGGAGAGAAGAGGCTAATGAATAATTAGATAATTAAATATAATTATTTAATTATAGTGGAAGGTGGATTAAATAAATAAGAATTTATTTAATTTTAGGAAGAAGAGGACTTAATTAGTGATATAATTAAATAAATAAATAAAGTTATTTATTTAATAATTAGGAAGACATAAGGGGTTAAAATAATTAAATAAATTAAGAAATTCATTTAATTATAGGAAGACTATAGACAATTAGTGACGCATTAGATAAATAAATAAGAATTATTTATTTAATAATCAAGAAGAATAGAGGGGATATGAATTAATTAAAGAATTAAGAATTATCTAATTAATAATTGGAAGTGAGTTAGGGACATAATTAAAATGTCCTAATTAGGGTTAGAAGAAGAGCCTATGGGTCTAGGTCATTTTTATGTGTCTAGATTTTCCCCTCTTTTTCATAATGCAGCTTGTCGCATTGTGGCAAAGAAAATAAGTCAAACATATGCCCTAGTGCAAAATAAGATGAGGAAGAATGATGAGGAGGGTTGCGGTATGCCCCCTCGAGAGGAAAGACAGGTTCCAAGAACACGGGTGTGCTCTTGAAATGGATGAGAAGACTAGAAGACAATAGAACAAGAAAGTGTTAGTAAAAGATATAGATGATGATATGAATGTAATGCCTATATGAGATGCATGTTAGTTCCTAGATCAAATCCTTCAACATTTACCATAGGACTTTAATATCTGTTGCTCTTTAATCATCACTGGGTAGATTATTGTGATGGCCAATAAACACCATGATATGACATAGATCAAGGTGTGCAAGATCGCACCATCATGTAAGAAAAGCAGTCACAGAAAAGGATGATCATGACCCATACTAGAAGCGCAATTGCCCCAGTCCTTTTGTCATAACCAACCACAAGTAGAAAAAAAGACAAGGAAAAACCATGAAACATCGTTGCTTCTCTAAATCTTGTTTCCAGGACATCCTCGAGAAACTAGCAACATGATTGCCAAAAGAACAAAAATAATGCCACCATCATGATACATCATTGTTTTTCTAAATCTCATAGTCAAGACATCGTTAAGAAACTAGTAACATGAGTGTCAAAAGACAAGACAAACATCATGAGACATCGTTGTTGCTCTAAATTTTGTTGTTGGGATCTCGTTGAAAAACTAGTAACATGATGAAAAGGCCAAAGACAAGTGCCAAGTATTTGCCAAGTGTTTTAAGATCAAGGTTGCCAATTGTCAAGCGATATCAAATTCAGGAAGGACACATCTTGAATGACGTTGATATCTAGGAGATCAATTCTCGGAGTTAGGAGAATCCATCAAAATGCTAGATGATGAGGACAATGCTTAGGAAGGACACATCCAAAAGCATAAAGGGCTGATGAAAGTTTCTCTTCAGAAGGACACATCTGAAGAAGAACCCCCAAAGTTTTGCCAAGTTTAATTGTCTTGATAGAATTTGATTACATGTCACTATCGAATTGATCGGAATTGATGATGAGATAGACTGTTGATTGCTTGCTCGGGATTGATGGAATATTTTGCTTGACTTGAAGAAAACTTGACGTGTGTGAAAATACTGTGCCATTAACCCTAATGGACTGACCTAGTGCGGCCTCAGGGGCTCATCGATTGATGGCCTTGCCTACGTCGTGCACTTAGAGACCTCGTAGTTCGACACGACCAATGACGTTGTCCAAAGGACAAGAGTTTGAATCATGATTTTATTTTGACAGACCTAGAAGGACTAACCTAATGTCTCGGGGATTCAAAGATGAATCTTGCCTATGTAGCAAATGCGCAGAGACAACGTAGTTCAGAAAAATGACAAAGATTGACTGACTCAACGGACTTGACAATATACTATTGACTTTGACTCTGTTTTTGGGATTTTGACAATGATTTGGATGTTTTTGTATTTTCTGAGGACATTTTTCAATTTTTTTTATTTTTTATTTATTTTTTTTAGGACTTTATACGATTTTTAGGATTTTTTTAGGACTTTTTACGAATGTCGGATCATGTGCGATACCCATTGTAGTTACATGATAAAGGTCGTGCCCCTAGACAGATTGAGGACTACTCGAGTCTAGTGATATGGAGATATGCAGACATAAGGCCAAAATATGCAAGGGATGATGTCAACCAAATGGTAACCATGGTCAGAATTGACAAGACTTAGGACAAATATCGCAAATGTCATGTTGTTGTGATTGTGGAAAGTGGACAAGGTTCGATTAGAGTAACAGTAGATGACAGAGCAATGATCGACTACACATGGTGCCTGTTTACCAGGTTTTCACCATGGTATCTATCCAAAGCGCCTGTTTACCAGGTTTTCACTATTGGATGAATTTATTTCTCTTTACTATTTTTGCCATTGTTTTAATTTTTTTGGTGTCACCAAGATGCCTGATTGCCAGGTTTTCATCAAGGGACGATTTTTTTTGTATTTTTAGGTTTTTTACCAAGCTCTTTGATGCTATGTGTAGAACTTTCTCAAATGTAAGCTATTTATAGGCTCTATCAACTGTTCTCCATTAGGTGTGGCTAGCTGGTAAGCTCCAAAGCCAAATGCGGCAGTAATGATATAAGGACCAAGCCAATTAGCCTCAAACTTGCCAGGCTTTTCATGGTTCGCCTGATTTCTAGGGTTCTGCATGAGAACCAAGTCACTGATTTCAAACTTTCTCACCATGACTCTCTTGTTATAACTTCGGCAAAGACGATTTTGATATGCCTGAAAATGGTTTAAGGCATTTTGTCACCTTTCTTGTAACATTTCTAGCTCATGCAGGCGAGACTTTCTGTATTCTTCATCATCAATCATACCTTTCAACGAGACTCAAAGAGAAGGAATTTCGATGTCGATGGGCAGTATGGCTTCAGATCCGTAGACCAAGGAAAATGGAGTGGCTCAGTTAGTGTGCAAATGCTGGTTCGATAGACCCATAAATCGGGATTGAGTTGTAAGTGCCAATCCTAGCCAGTGTCATTGACGGTCTTCTTCAAAATGCGAAGAATTGTTTTATTTGATGCCTCAGCTTGACCATTTCCTTGTGGGTAGTATGGGGTGGAGAAATGGTGTTGGATGTGGAATTGCGAGTAGAGTTCACGAACGTCCTGATTTTTAAATGGACTACCGTTATCTATGATGATGGATTATGGGACACCATACCGGCAAATGATGTAATTTAGAATAAACTTGGATATTTGCTTACCAGTGATGTAGGTGAGAGGGACGGCTTCGATCCACTTAGTAAAGTACTCAGTGGCAGTGATTATGAATTTATGGCCATTAGAAGAGGATGGATGGATCTTTCCCACGAGGTCGAGTCCCCATTGTGCGAAAGGCCACGGAGAAGTGATCGGTCTCAATTCCTGTGCAGGTGCATGAATTAGGTCACTATGCACCTAGCATTTCTGACATGTTCTGACAAACTAAAGAGCATATTTTTCTAATGTCGGCCAATAGTACCCCAATTTGGTGACTTTCCTGGCTAGCGTTGGACCACTTGAATAAGATCCGCATATACCCTCATGTACTTCTCGTAAAGTTGTTTGGGATTCATTAGTGTCGAGACAGCGAAGAAGGGTGTTATCAAAGCCACGATGGTATAAGGTGTCACTGACGATGGTATGTCTAGCCACTTTTTGGATAAAGGATTTTCATTGGTTGTTAGACAGGTTGGGTGGGAGGGTTTGGGACTTAAGATAGTCGTATATGTCCTGATACCAATGCAAACTGGGACCAACAATCTCACACACCATTTCTGACTCTGGAATATCGTATGCAGGCATCAACAGCTGTTCCACTAAGAATTCAAATTGTGACACATTCATAGGGATGTCTAGGAGAGATCCAATAGTTGCCATTGCATCGGCCGCCTTATTCTATGTTCTCGGGATTTGCTCAAATGCAATCATTTTGAAATACTTTAGGAAACTGTCCACCATTCTCTTGTAGGGAAGTAAATTCTCATCTTTTGTGTCATAGTCATCATTGACTTGGCTGATGACCAATTGAGAATCTCCGAAGATGAGCAATGTCTGGATTTTCCATTTAATTGCTATCTTGAGACCTGTGACCAATGCCTCGTATTCTGCCATATTATTTGTACAAGGGAAAGCAATCCAAAATTATTTAGGAATGGAATCCCCTTGTGGTGTGATAAATAATATGCCCACTCCTGAACCATGACTAGTGTGGGATCCATCAAAGTATAGTTTCCATGGTAATGTAGGCTCTATGTGAAAGATAGACTCATTAGGAAAATCAGTAACCAATGGATGATTTGCTTGAATTTGTGCATCTACCAGTTGATCTGCTATTACTTGACCTTTTATAGCCTTGCACTCTACATACTGTATGTCATACTCGCTTAATATCATCACCCATTTGGCCAAAAGACCTGTTAATGTTGCTCGACTCAAGAGATATTTTAGTGGGTCAATTTTAGCTACCAAATGTGTTTGGTGGCTTAGCATATAGTGTCTTAGTTTATGCGCCACAAAAACAACTGCAAGGCATGCTCTTTCAATGGTTGTGTAGTTGAGCTCATATCCAATTAATGTGCGGCTAATGTAGTATATGGCTCTTTCTTTTTCTTCATGGTCATTTTGTGCCAATAATGCCCCCAGTGCATTTGTCATTGCAGAGACATATAGAATCAAAGGTTTTCCCTCAATAGGCGGCATTAACACTAGTGGTGTCAATAGATATTCTTTAATTTGGTCAAAGGCTATGTTGCATTTATCTGTCCATACAAAAGGATTGCTTTTGCGTAGCAGATATTGAAATGGTTGACACTTGTCTACCAACTGTGCGATGAAGCAGCGAATAGACTGCAATCTGCCTTGAAGTGATCACAACTCATTGATCCCTTTTGATAGAGGCATATCTAGAATTGCTTGTACTTTTATGGGATCAACCTCAATGCCTCTTTGTGAAACTATGTAGCCAAATAGCTTGCCGAAAGTGACTCCAAAGACACACTTCTTCGGATTCAAACGAACCTTGTACTCTTCTAGCCGTCTGAAAATTTTGTCTAAGATCTTGAAATGATCCTTCCTTGTCAAGGATTTTTCCAATAGGTCATCGACATAATCTTCCATTAAGATATGCATCATGTCATGGAAGATTGTGGTCATAGCCCTCTGGTATGTGGCTCCTACATTCTTTAGGCCAAAAGGAATGACATTCCAACAGTATGTTCCCCATGGGCAGGTGAATGCCGTTTTATGCTGATCTTCTATTGCAATTCTGATTTGGTTATATCCCGAGAAACCATCCATGAGGGATAGAATCTCATACCCTACCGTGAGATCAACAATCATGTCTATGTTTGGTAGGGGGAAGTCATCCTTGGGAAAGCCTTGTTTAGATCCCTAAAATCCATGCAAATACGGATTTGTCCATTTGGCTTTGTAACAGGAACAATATTGGATATCCAATCAGCATAGTCTATTGACCTTATGAACCCAACATCTAGTAATTTCTTTAGTTCAGCTTTTACCAGGAGTGCAATTTGTGGATGCATCTTGCACAACTTTTTCTTAACTAGTTTGATTCCTAGGATGAGAGGAAGATGATGCAGAACCAATTCAGGATCAAGGCCTGGCATGTTAGCATATGACCAGGCGAAGTTAACTTTCCTGTCTGTGAAGAATTGTTGAAATTCGAGTTTTTCTTCCTCTGACAATGATGTGGCCAAGAGAATCATTTTGGGATTCTCTGGTGTGGCTATGTTAACTTCCATTGTGTCTTCAATGAGCATAGCTGATTTTTCCTGTGTTACCGGAAGAAAGTCCAATCCTCCATCCTTAGGCGCCTCAAAGAGGTTTTCACCTTCAGATACATCCTTTGTTTGTGCTGTTTTGTTGTCAGAAGGTGCCTTGTGGTTTTCACCAAAAGACATTTCTCTTTTTGTCTTATTCATTGTATTTTTGCGGCCAGAGGATTGCACAGTCTCCCTGAAGTAAGCTATATAATCTAGGTCGATAGAAAACCCTATTTTGTGATCTCCCCATGGTATGCCTTCTCTGAGCCCCATGAATTCTTCTATGGCTTCATCATTCTTAAACATGTTCATTATTGGTGGCTCTTGTTGGTCCTAGTCGATCAGTTGTGGATAAACAAGTGAAATCCCATTGTCGGTGTTGGTGATGGATGGGGAAGATGCGGAGAGTGTGGCAACTGAAGCCTCAAGTGTGAAGGAAAATTTGTCAATTTCCACTTCCATGTCTGATGCCATGGATGGTCCATACTCTGAGTCAGATGAATCAAATTCAAAGTCATAATATGGGATAAAATTATCAACCTCGTGGCTAGTGGTTGGCAATTCAAAAGTATGCATAGTAGGTTCATATACGTTGGGCTCTTGGATGGGTTCAGGAATGGGGTGGAATGATTCAAGTATTGCCGATGACACCTTGTGTTCCTCTAGTTTCCAAGGAATGCTCACCCATTTCTTGTCTTTAGAATGTCGGTCAATAGGGTCAATGTTATATTGTTGGCAGAATCATTCTTCAAAGGAAGGTTGGCCAGGTTCTAAGAATAGTTCATGAATGTCATAGTCACTGACAGTTTTGTCAGATCCCCATTCCCATTCATTTGAGTCTGTTTCAGTAAGGGGTTCTTCGCATGTCTCAACACTTTTAGTAACCGTTACGTCCTTACTTGAAAATTCATAGGTACTTTGATCATCAGTTCCAAGTTTTCCAAACCCTAGCCCCATGTATCTCGGTCTTGCCTTTATTATAATAGGCTCTCTTTTCCATTGTTGTGTTTTCCAAGACCAATTGTGTCGTCGAAACCTAGGGCCTTGCATATTTCATAGCCTTTTCCATAGAGATGTAGTGGTAAGGGAGGCAACTCTTTTGGGTCTCTATAGATCCAGTTAGCTATGTCGTCGATGACTTCATTACCCACATCACCCCATAGTGTGAAAACACTTTTTGGTGGGATGTTGAAAGTTGTTTTGGGCTCAATTGCAAAACATGGTCTACCATAGACTTTTGGTGGCTTAGGTATTGTGGTGATATAGTAAGCCATATTTAATTTGAATTCTCCACAGCTAGGGTCATGGATCTATAGGTCTTTACTTGGGATGGAGGCCGAGGAAGATGGTATGGTATAAGTTAATGGAATGGATGATTTTGTGAGTGTGCACGGGTCAATATATTTGGATGAAGTGGAAGTGGAGGCCTCCTAATTGATGGGTACTTGATGCTCAGTAGTGGCCCGCAGATTTGTGCAATATTGAAATGGATCGGGATCTCTTGGGTTGGTGATCTCTGTACCCTCAAAAGGGAATTTTAGGCACTGGTGTTATGTGGATGGAATGGCCTTTAGAGCATGAATCCAGGGTTGACCAAGTAAGATGTTGTAGTGTATATCACGATCCAGGACCTGGCATGTTATTTCTATGATGACAGGTCCTACCCGTAGAGGAATGGTAATAACGCCTTTAGAAGCGCGTTCTTCATCATCATATGCCTTGATGACGATGCTCTTGCTAGCATCTACACACGCATCTGAAAAACCAAGAGCTTTGACCAATTTTAAGGAGCAAATGTTCAATCCTGCTCCACCATCTACTAGGACTCGTCTAACCTTGTGTTTGTGGACAAAAACCTCTATGTGAAGGGCATCATTATGCGACAATTTAGGTGAGGAATAGTCGATGTCTGAAAAGGTGATGTGATGAGGTGAATCTAGGTATCCGACCATAGTCTCAAAGTGGTTGACATCAATTTTGGTTGGAATGGATGATGTTTGCAGGACTTTATCCAAGATAGCTTTGTGTATGGGTGAAATACGGAGTAGTTTGAGAATGGATATCTGAGCAGGTGTTTTATTCAGTTGCTCAATGAGGTTGAACTCTGGTTTGGGTGTTGACTGTCTAGCGGATGGACCAGGTATGGTGATCTTAGGTTGATGTGCCGAAGGACCTGGGATGGTGACCTTGCCTTTACGTGTTGTCACATTGCATTCTGGGGCTTTTTTAATGGAAATGGTAGTAACACATTCATCTTCATCAGCAGTGCGAAGATTGTTAATGATGGTACTAGAAGGATAAGTGTAGGAAGGATGACCATGAGTGGAAGTGGGACGGATGCAGTTGGCCTGATTGTTGGTGTTCGTTGTGCCAGATGAGGAAGCTTTACCATGATCCTGCAATGGGTTTTTGTGTATAGTGTGGTCCACATTAGATGTGAGGGATTGACCACCTAGCTCGATGGTGTGGTTCTCAATGAGGTCTTGCACCAAATTTCGCAATTGACGGCAAGAGGATGTTTTATGCCCTTTGGCATGATGGAAATCACAAAATGCGTTATCATCCCACCATGTTGGCTTGAATTGACTAGGGTCATATGGTTTAGGGTCTTCCAATGTTATGACACCATTTTGAAGGAGTTTCTTCAGGACAACTTCAATAGGCTCACCCAAAGGAGTATATGTACGCTTTGGGAATCGCCGCGATTGATGCAATTGCCTTTGATTAGTTTGAGTAGGATTGCTTTGGATAGCATTTGCAGTTGGTGTTGGTGTAGCCACAGGTGTGTTTTGATGTTGTACTCCTTGGATGGTGAGTATGTGACCTGTTGTATTAATAGTTTTGGCATCAACCACACTGTCATTAGTGATATGCTTGTTCTTAACCCAATATTTGGTTTTGTCATTTGAGCTACTTGGGTTATTGTTTGAATTGGCGTTGATGGTTTTTCCACCATATTTTAACTCGCCTTTAGCGATTAAGGCTTTTTCAAGTTGGACACCTTTTTCCACAAGATCGACAAAAGTGGTGCAACAATGGACCTGTAATCCATACCTTAGAGGTCCAAGGAGAGTTTGTACAAACATGGTTACTTTCTCCATTTCAGGTATTTCTACCGGACACCTACTTGCTAAGGTTCTCCATCTTTGAAAGAATGGAATGAAAGTCTCTCTTGCATCCTCTTGGGTAAGTCTGCATAAGGAGGCAATGTCAATGTCTGTGTCAATGTTATAGGCATAATTTTCAACAAATTTGTTTGCCAATTCGTCCCATGTTTTGATTCCTTTAGGAAATAGTGAGAACCACTCTAATGCATGACCTGCAAGGCTTCTTGAAAAGAGTCTCATGAGATAGCTTTGGTCATATGCAATGTCAATGCAACTAGTGGTGAATTCTCTTATGTGTTCAATAGGGTTCGTCTTGTCTTTGTATTTAGGAAAATGAGGTACCACATATCCATGAGGAAAGGGTGGCATATACAAGGTTGTGTCAAATGGATATGGACACAAGTCATGTGACATGTACGATTTTTTGTTGGACTATTGCAAGGTCTCTACTTGTGTTTGAAGAGCAACAAGTTGGAGTGTGAGTGCTTCCACAATGGGGTTGTTGGTAGCATCACACATGTTAGTGAGAGGTATGGATTGGTTGCCCACTTGTTGTGATGAGATGTGTTGGTTTTGAATGTGTTGTTAGTGAGCAAAGTGAGTGTTCTGAGTGTGTGGTTGTTGAAAATGGGTGTATTGATGGGGATTATGTTGTTGTGTATGCACTTGTGTAGCATATGTGGGGATTTGAGATCCTGCCATGTTGGATTGAATTTGTGGGCCTTGTTGACTTTGAGTATGTTGATGTCCAAATAGAGTAAAAGATTTGGTGCCCTGATTGCCTTGTCCAAATGAGAAATTATGGCCTTGATTAGTGTTGGTGTTTCGTCTCAAAGGAATGCTAGTATTAACCTGTGAATAATTAGGTTGGGGTCCTTGAATGGTAATTCTTCGTTTATTTCTCCCAAAAGGATTCAATGAGTTAGTTGCCATAGTATTTGAGGGGCCTCCTAACAGGTTTGTTGATGTACCCATGGAATTAAATGAAGTTCCAAAGAGGTTTGAGGTAGTTGCACCCATTGTTGATCCAAATGTTTGTGAAGGAGTAGTAGTTGTTTGTTGGGGTATGAATTGTGATGTGGTGTTGTTTTGGGTAGATGATCCTCCAATGGATGTTGTGTTGGTTGTGGTAGTTGCATTGGTTGTGGTAGGAGTATGACCAAGGGAGGTAGTATTGATGGTGTTAATGGTGTTTTCTGGAGAGGCTCCCATGGAAGTATTGTGTGATTGGTGATTTGGAGATGTTGCTCTAATAGTGTTGAGATCAAATCCTTTTGGTAACTTAGCCCCTTGGTCAAGTAGCATGGCTAAATATTTGGATGAGTCATTTAGGATTAATTCTTCCACAAAAGAGGCCACTTCTGGGTTTTGGGCAGCAGCTTGTATGTCTTCTTCAAAAACTTGTCCATTTTGGTCCCTACGGACAAATTGTTCAAAGGGATTGTGTGGAATACATATCTCACTAAAAGGATTGATTGTAGAATTTCCCATGTCATTAGAAAGAGTGTTCATGTTACTAGGGAATAAATTCATGTCATTGGTGAAATTGGTAAAATTGGGGTCTTGACCAAAAGAATCCATGAGTCTTTTCTTTTTTTGTAATCTAGTTTCGACCATAAAAAGTTTTGCTGAACTTTGGGGTGATGAGGGATAATGAGTGATAATGACCTAAATATGACACTATTTTTTTGTGCTTTTTTTTTGAGAATGAGGAATGTTGTGAAATGCAAATGGGAGATGAAAGGTTTGTGGATGCAAATGGTATGACACTAAAATGAGGAGACTAATGATATGCAAACTAAATGGAGCCTAAGATGCACTTACTATTGAGAAATCTAAAGAAATGACTACTTGACCAAACAAAGTGTTTGCAATGTTTCAGGTTTGGAAAATCAATGGACCATAATAAGACTAAAAGAGGACAAAGTGAAGTTTCCACACTAGACTGTTGAGTGGGAAACAATTCACAAAATTTTTGACTAAATGACTAAGGGTGATTGGGTCCAATGATAACCTACTTTTGAAGACAAAGTCTTGACAATGAATGGTAAGGAGTGTATTCCTAAAATATGCAAAGTGAGTGTCTAAGGAGATGGTAAAACTAATAATGCAACTAGTCAAATGCAAATGGAAACCTATGGTGATCCTAAGAATGCCATCTATAATGTCATGATGAGGGAAGTTGAGCAAATCAATGTCTAGTTTGACAGAAACAAAAAAGGACTTGATGAAATTTGCAAAGATTTGTTTTAGTTGACAAAGTTGTTTTAGATTGTTGCAAGTTTGATGTTTGCTTGTCTCAAAGCAGTTGGCAAATACATGGTGTTTGTAAAAAAAAAAATCAACCACATAGAAGTCATTTTACAAAATCTTATGGCTGCAAGGACAATATTCTATTAGATCCCACTAACAGCATATCCTTAGCGGATGAATTCAGAAGCTTGGCCCCACAGGATCCCCCTTACAGTGCACTCACTTCTCAGGGCAACCAAGCTTCCAACCTCCATGAAACTCCCATGGCAGATTGATCATCTCTACTAAGAACTGCGCAGGTGCGGGTGTCATCACAATGACCGTTGTTGTACCAAAAAAAAGAAGGTTTTTGGCTTGCTAGAACAAAGGATTTAATTCGGACATCCGTTCGAGTGGTTATACATGGGGCCAAGATTAAGCTCCGTTATGGAGGCACTCCAGCCTGAAGAGGTTAAGCTCAACAGGGTTTTGGGGAGTACTACTTGGTCTGTATAACATATCTTCACTCGTAATCTTAGGCTTTCCCTTAAGATTCACATTTATATACTAGTTGGAAGTAGCTCGGCTAAAGAGCTTCGTTGCCGGTTTGAGTCGCTTTGGGGTGAGTACTTTGTCCCACCAAAGCAGGCCCAATTTTCTAAGGTTCAACAAAAGCAAATTAGAATATTCATAGTTCAATCGATCCTTGTTTAAAAACAAAGAGTGAAAACATGAATATCCTAACTCACACTCACATGGTGTTCATTTTAAGCCCAAATCGAAACGTGTTGACAAACATTAAAAAAAATGGAGTTCATTTTAACCGTTTATAGTATTTGTCAAAACATGGGGTTCATTTTAATTGTTTGTAGTGTGAGCTAACTAAAAGTTCATTTTAACCCAATGCTATGAAAATGCAGATTCATTTTAAGCCAATGAGTTGTAATGCAAGTTGTGTTCTTTTTAGCCCAATGAGTTGTAATGCAAGTTGTGTTCTTTTTAGCCCAATGAGTATGCATGCATGTTTATTTTAACCCATGAATGTAAAATGCAAATTTGTCTAAGATTTGTGAAATAAACAAGAAAAATGTTAGACTCCTCGCCACAAGCTGCAAACAAAAAATCAGTAACCCCAAAATCTTTAAACTACCATGCAAAAAAAAGAGTTTTCCCTAACCCTAATTGAACTAGTGCAAGCCCAAATCCTAGAGTCAATAACAGTTTCTCTTACACCCAGGATCGCACAAGTGCGCAAGGGGAGAGGATACTTCTATCATTGACAACTAATATTAGAGGGTTAGCTAGTCAACATAAATATTATTTTTGGAACTAATTTTTGCATCAAAAGTAAAAAAACAAAAAATAAACCCTTAGCGAAATTTAGAGAGCTTTCTAGAATGTAAAGAAATCTGAAAAATTCACTGTTTTCCATCCAGAATTAATTTTTTATGAACAATCATAAACAAATTATTAAAATTTCAAAACAACTCTGAAAACTCTGATTATTTTATTGAAGGTGCCTGACATCACTCCAAACCTGTAAAAACATTTTTGTGAACATATTTGCAAAATTGTGTGAGATATAAGTCAATCTTTGTAAAACCCTAATTTTTAAAGATCTATTTTTTATGAAACTATTCTACACGAAAAGTAAAAACATAAAACACAGACCCCTATTCAAATTAAGAGAGCTTTCCAAAACTGTAAATAAATCTGAAAAATTCGCTAATGTGCTCTCACAATTGATTTTTCATGAAAATAACCAAAAAAATTATAGAAAATTGAAAACAGCACCCAAAATTCTGATTTTTGGACGGGAAGCTCTTGATACTGTCTCCAACTTGCAAAAAAAAATTTGTCCAAAATATGGAGCCGTTTGTAAGATATGGTTGAATCTTTGAAAACCAAGGTTTGATCTCCAAAATGGTTCAAAAACCTGCAATAAAAAGATCCAACTCCAAAATTCCTCAAACTTTGTCAAAATATGTCAGGTTCACCAATGTAACAATGGGAAATTCCTATTTAGGTTAGCAAACTATAATATGCAATGAAACCTAAAAACCCATTAGTTGGTAATGGAGTGCAAAGGAATAGATGAACAATCTTATAGATTGTCTTCATCCTCCATGACTAACCTCCATTACACCTTCTTAATTTGCTGAATATGATTTGTTTGCCCTCAGATTTGTGAAGAGAAAGCCAATAGAAATGACAAGCCCTAAGCAAACATTGAAGGATTTGAAATGACCTAGATGCAAACTATGCCCTACTGCAAATAGTAAACATCTACAATTTCTAAGCTAATATCAAATGAAAACCTAGATATGCTATGATAAACATGCTAAAATCTCTAAAATATGACAATGCAAGATAAAAACATGAAAGTGTAAGATGTGAGATGCCAAAATATGGAAATGCAAGATAACAAAACATGAAAATGCAAGATGTTCAAAATGAGACCAAAATTGTTCTTTTATAGAAGAGGCAATTTTGTGTGAATGGCCAAGATTGAAAGTTAGTAAATGCCCTAGAATCAATGGATGAGATTCAATAAAGCAACCCACAATTAGGATTAGGGCAACATTAGGTCAAATTCAAAATGAAGGGTCAAGATTGATTCTTTAGAGAATCAAATCAATGGCTGACAATGCATGTGACAAAAGATTTCGGACACGGAAAATGGAATCGTTGGGGAATTAAGTAATTTATTTAAAATTATTTAAATCAAGGGGGAATGTTGACTTTTTGAATTAAAAACTATTTTAATTCAAAAAGTGTGGGGTCATGTGAGTAAATAATTTAAATTAAATTATTTACTAAAGAAGGGAATTTAAATGGGACTTATTTTAAATAAAATAATTTTATTTAAAATGAGCACAATAAAAGAGCGGGAATTAAATAATAAAATTATTTAATTTGGGTGAGAATTAAATAATAAAATTATTTAATTTGGGTGAGAATTAAATAATAAAGATATTATTTAATTTAGAGGAATGTGAAAAATAGAACTTTTTAAATTAAATATAATAATTTAATTCAAAGTTTAGGAGAGTGGACCAAATTAAATAAATAAAATTTTATTTATTTAGGAGAGAAGAGGCTAATGAATAATTAGATAATTAAATATAATTATTTAATTATAGTGGAAGGTGGATTAAATAAATAAGAATTTATTTAATTTTAGGAAGAAGAGGACTTAATTAGTGATATAATTAAATAAATAAATAAAGTTATTTATTTAATAATTAGGAAGACATAAGGGGTTAAAATAATTAAATAAATTAAGAAATTTATTTAATTATAGGAAGACTTTAGACAATTAGTGATGCATTAGATAAATAAATAAGAACTATTTATTTAATAATCAAGAAGAATAGAGGGGACATGAATTAATTAAATAATTAAGAATTATCTAATTAATAATTGGAAGTGAGTTAGGGACATAATTAAAATGTCCTAGTTAGGTTTAGAAGAAGAGCCTATGGGTCTAGGTCATTTTTATGTGTCTACAAATCCCATAGGATTGATTTCAGGTGCAGTTTGACTCAAGTCACTTGAAGTAGATGTTTCCTTGTTGGCTTCCATGTTCTTCTTGTATTGAGATCGAGTTTGCACCATAAAAGAAGGATCCACTTTTAGGTACAAAGAATAAAAACCAAGTTTTTTCAAGGATTAAAGAATGGGGATGAGATATATGAAGGGTGGATGGTGTGAATGATTGAAATCTTAAGAATCTTGAAGGGACACTAGACTTTAGGACTTTTGGATTTTTTTGTTTCTCAATTTGATTTATTTTGGATTTGGTTTTGGATAATGAACTTTGGATAAATTTGTTCACAAAGATTGATAATTTAACTAATCACATGAAGAATGATTCATCTACACATAATTAGTTAAACAAGATGATTTTTTATTTGATTTAAAGGATTTCCCGAAAGTCTAGCATGATTTGATTTTTCCAATATTCGAAGAGTTGTTTGGTGGGATGAGATTTGATTGATGTTTGAAGGGTGGGTGAGAATGTTGATGTTGATCCTAGTTTAGACCTAGATAGAACTCCTTTCTACAAGACCTCGATATTGAAGAACATGCTTGTACTTCCTATGTGAGAAATGCAAATCTTTGAAAGAGACTTGGACTTTTACTGTAATAAAATTTGTACAAATTAGGATTGTTCTTTGAATATTTCTTGTATAAATTATAGACCAACCTTTCTCTAACTTCGTAAAGTCTTGAAAGACGTTCCTCATGATATTTTGGACTAAGGAACTTCTGATGACTTGGTTTGGGGATTTTGACTTTTCGGGAAATCATGGGATCAAGGACACGTTAGGTTCAATTGTCTGTTATCTTTGCTTAGATTGATTCTTTTTACCAAAAACACTTTCTTGATTATGTTTCAAACTGAATGTCTAATGTCCTAATTTATTTTCATCCCACAAGGTCCATTATGTGGAAATCAAGGAAATCAAGGCAATAGTTTCCTAATGTTGACTTTAGTAAGAACAAATCGTGATATAAATCTAAATACTTAGAAGCCTCTAGGGATAAAATCTCTAGGGCAAGCAAGAGCACTTGGATTTGTCAAAGGTATTTGTTCTTCCTAAAGGGTTCAAAATTTTGAGGATTTGGTGAATGTTTGTTTTCAAGTGTTTTAGATCCACGCAAAGTGTTTTGACTTCCAAAGTGATGCACAATCCCAGGATAAAATGACACAATATTTATTGAGTTCCCACTTGGATAAATCTAGCTATGCCTACTCTTAGCGAATGATTATATGTTTGACCACACTGGCTCCCCTCCATGGCACACACTTCTTGGGTTAGCCAAGCATCAGTACCAATGAACCTCCCATGGCATACTTCTCATCTCTACTAAGAGTCGTAAAAATGTGGGACAGCTTCAAAACGACCATTATTGCACCAACAAATAGATTTAAGGATTTGGGCCTTCTAAACATAAGGTTCTAGTATAGGAATTTTGTTTGTGGGGGATCATCCATATGGAAAGAGACCATTGCTTCACTTCTTTTCGGAATAATCCTTGTGATACTTGAACTTTCCTCAAGTACCCACACTTATATACCCATTGGAAGTCGCTTGGCTTTAGAGTGTTCCCAATTGGGTTGTTCCTTAGGGTGATTAATTTTTCTCACTAGGCAGGCCCTCTAAGGATAAACAAAAGCAATCAAGCACATCCATAGTTCGATTGATCTTTTTTGAGAAACAAAGAGATAGCACTCACGATATACTCCACTCACACTAACAAGATTTTGTTCAATTTTAAGAACCCAAATTGAAGTGTGGAGGTAATCACTTATACAACTTAATATCACAAAAAAACCTTTTGATTCTCAAGATCGCCATGAGGTGTGAGAGAAGCACATACATCTTTTTAAGTGATATTACTTTGGATAAGGGATTAAAAACATAAAAGGCACATGTTCATTTTAATCCTTCAAAAGCAAGAATATGAGTTAATTTTAAGCACCAACTTTGAAGTGTGAGATTTGTTTGTTCAATTGTTAAGTCCAAAAAAAAATATAGTAAGCTTCCTATAGTTCTTTTTAATCCTTTTGTTTTGTTCTTTTTAAGCCCAAACAAAAATTATGGAGTCCTAAAACGCATGAAGATGACAAAGTCCTTAGAAAAGGGATTATAATTTCTATCCAAAGTATTTAAAAACACTTGATACAATGAAATGATGACGCGATAGAGAAGTAATTGTCTTTGTTGCCTCCCTTCACTTTTGATTAATCCAACCTACAAAAGTTGGTTAATCCTACAGAAATAGAGGCCAAAAACCAATTAGGAGTCAAAAGCAATCAAAATGAAGAAACACTTGTTAAAATTAATTTGAAAAATATCTTTTACCCAACTCCAGCAGTTCAATCTATGATGGCAGTGAAATTTAAGGAAATTAGTGTCACTATATAGCACTACTAGGACTGATAGCAGTGAACTATGCAGAAACTAGTGAGCGCAAATGCGGTGCTATTTTGACTAGCGATGGAGTTTATCATTTGAATGCCTTGTGTCATAGTTTGAAATTCAAATTTCTTAGTGGGAATGACTCAACATCATAGTTTGAAGTTTGTTAGCATCGCTATATAGTGCTGCTAGATTGCTAGCGGTGGATTTTGACTTCAGTCCAGTGCAATTTTCCTGTAGACACAAAAACTTCAAGAAAAATGATAGAATTTCTCAAAACAAATGTGTTAGATTCTTTAGATTCTCCCTCCTTCTAGTGCTAGATGTAAGCATGTAAATTTTGAAAATAGCTTAATTCTCAACACACATTAGTATGGGTTAGTTTACACTAAGCAAATAAAATTCTCCTATGAGATATCGAATCATGCTTCATAATGCAAACAAACCAACAAAATATCAAATAAACTAATTGAGAGCATACAAAAAAGCATGGTGCATACCTATCCCATAGTGGACTAGTGCTACTTTGATGTGGAAAGTGGCCCTTTCCCAACCCTTGATAAGCTACAAATGATATTGATGCCAAGATGCAAGTGATGGAGATGAAAATGCAAGATGGACTCAAAATGCCTATAGTGCAAATACTCAAATTGTGGATGGATTTGGAGTAGAATTTCCCTGTACTTATAGGTTGAAGGTTTGAAAGATGGAGAAATGGGAGGAATGTGGGACTAAACATGAGCCAATGGCAAGGGGCCACTTGTCAACATGCTAGTGGAGAAGGAATGAGCACATTTTGGAGAATGTGCAAGTGGTTGAGGATTTGAGAGGTGTAAGAGAGATTAATGGCTTTGTAAGTCATTAAATGAATGTGGTTGAGACATTTTGGAGGGAAATGGGTTAGGAAAAAAATTCAAATAAGTGGAGTAAATGAAGGAATATTCCTTGGGAATATGCTTGTTAGAGTAGATGTATGTACTCCCACAGCTCCAAGAATCACTTGCAATGATAAACCTACCACACTATGAAGAAATAAGCAAGATACTGTTTCTCAACAACTCAAATCTGATAAAACATCAAATATCAATTATTTGAACAACTACCACATTGAATATTGTGTCGTAGAGAATGATTTTCAATTACAATGAAAGAATCCTTATTAAAAGGATGAAACCTAACCTTGGATCAAGATTATATTAGATCATGACAAGTGTCCTCAGAAGAATGAATGAGACAACATGATCTAATATTAGAAGCTTTAATCATGCAAAAAACAACTAATTAATAAAAGCTAATAATAAAATAAAAGAACTCCTAAGTTTAACCTAAGTGTAATAAAGCATAAAGTGACCCAATTAATTAATGATTAATTAATTAATTAATTAGGTGATGACTTTATTACTCTAACACCCCCCCTTAAGATGAACTCTAGGGAGAAACTAAACTATGATAAAGAAATACATGAATGGATGCATGAATGGGTCCCACCCTAATAGCTGATGAGGTACCCATGTACAACAAGCTAGTCTCTCATAAAAGAGGAGAAAGGGAGAAAACCTCATGGGAAGAAAACCCCCCCCAAAAGAGATAAAAAAATAATGCAATGCACTAATGAAAGAAGGATAGGAGGTGGATTACATGACACCCCCCATAGATTTCTTCTATCATATAGGTACATATATAATGGTCTCCATAGGAGAGATAGAAAGAGACAAGAAGGCCCCCCCACAATGAAGAAACTCCTATCGCAATGGTAGATGCTTGATGTAGAATCCAGAAAAAGATCTTGAAGTGGGAAATAACATTCCTCCCCTTGGGAAGAAATGGATCCAAAGGACGATGTCAAAGAATGATGAACCAATCTATCTCAAGATGTGTGCCATGATAGGATCCTGAAGAATCTCTCTATCTGAACTAAAACATATGATGCCAAATCAAAACTGATGTGGAGAATCCATAAATGCAACCTTTGAATGCACTGATAATGGTGGTCATATAGTGATAACCTAACTATCAAGGTAGAGATGTATGTCCTCAAAATAATCCTCAAGATCTACAGTGTGAGACTCAAGAAACAAGAATGTGTCTACAAGATAAGAATCCCATGATGTAGCAAATAATGAATGACCAAGATGGTCATGATGTTGAACTAAATCTATAGCGGCCAATGTGGTAATACTGATGTCATCAGGAACAACTGATGATACATGTGTAATCTTAGTCTAAAGAGTAGTAACTATGAAACAAGCCTCTTATCCATCGAAACATGCAAGAATGTCTAAATACTCAAGCTCCTCTAAAGTATCATGATCAAAGGATATATTCTCTCTCAAAGAAATGGGTAAGAGACAATTTGAAGTAGGATCCTTTGGGAATGGAGAGATATTGAGGTCTCCACAGATCTCCCACAGATCTCCCATAGACATGTCCAAAGTGGGTGGGGACAATCAATGTCTGATATAGCCCACATAGTGTCATTATCAACACTAGACAATATAAGTCCTACTATGTGTTCTCTAGTGATATCCCAAGCTAAATTTCCCTCTGGAGTGGCTAGTTCAAGTATGAGATTCTACAAATAAAGAAAAATATTAAGCCACCTACAATATATGTAAGTATGCCCTTTGCCCATGACTCATAATTACCTCGTTCTAGGATTACAATTGAAGGGTGAGTAGAAAAACCCATGATAAATCTTCAAATTACACAATCTGAGAAAAATGACCTTACTTCATGTAGATCAAATGAAATAGAGCCAAATGATGCAAACAAGAGGTTCGCAAACAAGAGGTTCCCAAGTGTCAAGACGTTCAAGTAATTAAGCAAATTGTGAAAACACAAAAATCTAAATAAAATGTACTTGGTAAATTTTCTAATGCAAAAATATATAGATATAGAAACAACACTAGAAGACCTTTGAAACGCTTATTCGTTTTTAAAAAATAGAGTTCGTATACAAAAGATATGCCCTCGGAAGCATGAAGATGATGATTTGACTTTGACTAAAAAAAACTGCAGAAAAAAATAAAAATCAGAAAACAGAACCTTCACCACTGGATTGGGCTCGGAACTAGGTTTTCGATGATATTTTTCTTTCGAAAAACCGAGTTCGTATGCAAACGTTATAGCCAAAATACCAAAACTGCTCCAAAAGGGTTTGGGGATTAAGCTTGGCAGTTTATCTAGCCGCTGGCATTTACCTCTAGTAGCTAGTGGTTAACTGATAGCCACGGTTATTACCACTCTTTCTTTTTTTTTAAATCCCAGATTGTGTGCTGTACCAGGCCATATGACATAGAAATGAATTTTTTTTGCCTTCCCAAGTCATTGTGTCTTATTTCGACGATTTGACAGTCAATTTTGGGGTTTTTGGGTGCTCTGAACATGATGGTGAGGGGCATTTGGGTTCAAAATACTCCAAAATTGCAGGAATGCTCTGGATCTGGAAACCCTCACATATCGTTACTTAAATTAAGAAAATCAAATGAAACATCCTTATGAAATACCTAATCATGTTCAAATATGCAAACTTAGATAAATAAAAAAAAGACATGAAAGGACATGAAAACATGATTAAACCCTTATCTCATAGTGGATTTGTGCCACTTTTTTGTGTATGAAGCAACCATTTCCCAATCCTTGCTAAGCAAAAAGATCCCAAGATGATCATGCTGAAATGCAAGAGATTATGTATCAAGTTGGATAGTTGTGTTGTTGAAATGCTTTGCTTTTATAGATTCAAGGTTGGAAGAGAGATATCTTGATGAATGTGGGATCATTCATGAGCCAATCACAAGATGTCACTTGTCAAGATATGAGAGGGTGAGGGTTGAGCACATTTTGGTCCATGTGCCAATTTGAAATTTGAATTTTGATGAAATGACATGTTTAGGGGGGATGAAAGGTAAATTAAATGCCAAGTTTGACTTGTGTAAGATACATGTAAGAGCATTTAATGCTTTGTTGGATGGACAAGTCATTTGAGAGGGAGATTCAAAATTGGAGGAATATTCCATCTTGATGCCCTTTTGAAAGTAATTAGAAGAAATAATAAATCAAATAAATGATTTATTGGTGCAAGTGGGTGGGTTAGTTAAGAGTTTAGATTTGACTCAAGTTGATTCAAAAGCTAGAGAATGGGTGATTATGATTAGAGGTTAATTAATTTAGATTAATTAATTTGGAGGATTTTAGGGGTTTTGATATTTGATTTAAATCATTTTGATTTATTGAATCAAATAAGAAGAACTTAAGGACTTAACTAAATAATTTGATCTATTTAATTAAATACGATGAAGCTAGGGAATTAATCAATAAATTGTTTTAATTTATTAATAGAAGAATTCAATGTTAATTAGAGCGGGATTTAGATGCATGATGTTGATTATTTTACGTGTCTACATTTTTCCCCTCTTTGAAGTAATGTACTTGTTGCATTGGTTCAAAGAATGATGCCACTGTCATTGAAATTAATTTTTATTTTATTTTGTCGGATGCCCCAGTAGAAATAAGTACATTAGTACATTGCCCCCTCGAGAGATCGAGCGAAAAATTTGATTTGAGGTCGATCTCATGACAAAGAGGTTCAAAATGGATGTATGGATGGTTAGACTATATGATCTATATGGTAATGATAATGAGATGTTTGTAAGATGCTTATCTAATAACAAATCTATATTATTTTAAAAAACTTAAATGACTATGTAAATGAGATGTTTTTAAGATGCTTAGAATAAAAAATATATATTATTTTAAACAACTTAAATCATTGTGCAAATGATATGACATGATTATGTAGGATGAGAGTGCGGATGCAGGATGGATGCATTGTTAGCATGAAAGAGGATAGAAGAATGAGAGGGATCGACTCTTGAATCCAAGAAGATGCAAAAGTTCAACAAGCCATCTTTATTAGAAATGATGATGAAAGATGATTTATTTCTTATCCAAGGATGGGAGAAATAAAGAAAAGAACTTTCCTTATGTTTGATAACATACATAGGTACCATGCATCAAGGTATAAAGAACCAGGATGGTGTTGCACCTAGTGTGATGGACTTTGACTCGTCAATCAGATAGGACGGCTCTTGTTCACACTTGACATACAAAAACCTTGCTAGGACAGACCTAACAAAGAAAGTATTCACCAAGTTATATTAAAAGAATGTCCAACAAGCACAACAAACAAACATTTAATGATCATTTCCCCATTCCTTTCTCTCTAAACCTATTTTGTTTAGGCATCATTGAGAGGTTCTTGCGATGAGCACAAAATAAGATAAGTCAAAAAGACTGGAAGATAAAGTAAACAAACAAGTTAATGTTCTTCGTACCACTAGCCAAAGCTAAACTAAGGTGATACCTAATGTTGATGTCCATCATTGGAAGGTCATATTCCTAGGACATGTTGTGATTAGGGCTTTGATGATATTGATTGGATGATAAGCTATTGATGCTCTGAGTTGACCAACTTGCTTGCTCACTAATCTAGACTTGAGACTTTGACGCTTGAGCTTTCACTTTAGAACCTGCTAGAGTTGCTTCTGACTAAATCACTGAAGGATGAAGGCAACGATTGATTTATTAGGAACATTGATTATTGCAGGTGAATGTGAGATGAGACGGGTGCACCATTTTGGGTTTTTTTCAAATATCTGGATGTTTTTGATGTTTTGAAAATGTTTTGAGGCTGTTTTGATTTTTGGGTTTTACAAATGTTTTTGGTATTTTTGAGATTTTATGAATGTTTTGGATTTTGTGTCTTGGGGGCTGATCAAGGATGGCCTTGCCTATGTTTACGCTCAGAGACAATATAGTTCAGATGACAATGTTTTTGACTTTTTCTAACTTTTTGAGATGTTTTGGATTTTGATATGATTTGGATGTTTTTTTATTTTTTTGAAGGATTTTTCTAAATGTTTTTGAGATATTTTGATAAATTTTTGAATGTTTTTGAATTTTTTGACTTTGACAATTTGGAGGTGGATATGCATGACAATATCAATTCTTTGTTTTGGGATTTTGTTGAAAACCAAGCTTAATGTTGAGCGATCAGATTGATGGATTGATAGTTTGACTAAGTGTGTTAAGCCAAACAAAAGTGATAATGCACTTGTAAAATCTAGGAAGTTGTGTTATCCTAGAGTAAACTTGTACATAAGAGGATGGTTTGACTAAGTGTGTTAAGTCAAACAAGGTGATAATTGATTAGATTTGATTGATCAAGATTGATGAAGCTTGATTTGGAACAAAATTGTTTTGATGATTTAATGTGATGCTGAAGTACACATTAGATGCGACTGATATGGATTGTTTGGATTGATGTTCGATGAAAGATAAAGCTTGATAAGGAACATCGTCTTGTCAAAATATGCCCTAGTCTAGTGATTTGACTTGGTGCTCACAAATGCTTTGACCAATTTGATTTTATATTTTTCAATGTTCGGATCGCCACATAAGTAGGAGGATATCGATCAAGATTTATTCTCAAAGCAAAATGTAAATATTTTCCCCTAGTGTCTAGCAATGTTTGAATGAGCATGTGTAGATTCTTGGATGAATGGATATGAATTATCTTGCGATAAGATAAGGATGTTCAAATAGAGGATTCTCATTTGGATAATGCTTCAAGGCTCAGATAATGTTGGGTAGGGTGGGATCAATGAAAATGACCCATGTAAAGATGTTTACCACAAGAAAGTGTAAAGTGTGCCCCAAACTTTGTCAAGATAATACAAATAGATGGTAATGGGTTGGATAAACGGTTCATGGATGAACGGATGATATGGCTGGGATGTTGGATTTATTATGGATGTGATAAGATGCTTTCTCCTGAACTGGCACACGCAGATGCTTGACTCTACACATGATTCCTTTTTTCCAGGTTTTCATCATGGTACCTGTCCAAAGCGCTACTGAAGTGGTTTTCGCTAGAGGACGATTTTTTTCTTTATTGTTTTCAATCCTTTTTCTAACTTTTTGGATTTTTTTTTTTGTATTTTTTGCTGAAAGATTTTAAGTTGATGTTGAATCACCTGGTACTACTGATGTTGATGCTTCTGTCATAATGTGCCATCGATATTCTTCTTGAAGAAGCTTCTTTTCCAAGATACATGCACTTGAATGCAACTTTTGAGATTCTTGACCTACTTTTTTGATACTAGAGTTAACTCCGTCGTTGTGCGTATATCGTAATAGAGTGCCTTCTGAATCCTTATGATGAAGGGTCGCCACCAATACATGGTCAATGTGAGAATTGGATATCATGCATGGAGGTGTGGATGGTGGAGTGTGCTTAGGAATAAAAGATGGATTGGTTGACAGTTTGGAACCTTTGACTCTCCAAACTTGGGAGGATGAGCAATTATGGGTGGATACGGAAGTGTACACAAAATTAGGACCAACAACTCAATATACTTTGTACGTTTCTTGAGAAGCCTTCTTTTTCCTTTTTGGGCATCTTTGATGGATACTTTTCCCCTTTTTATTTTTCCCCATAGTTTCTTTGACTGATGGAGTTTGATAGGGATAATCATTCTTTGGTATCCTTATGTATTTTATTGGTCCTTCATGCTTCAATAATTATTTATCTTTGATGACGTTCTTTGTGCTTTGACTCAAATCTTTATTTTGATGTTGGTCCCAATTCGTGGATGGGGTGATGGGTGGATGAAGATTCATGACGTGGCAGGTTGTAGTATTGGCATTGGTTTCATCATAAGGATTCTTTGTGCTCCCTATGTTGACGTTGTCTTGAGATGACGTTTCCCCTAGTATTATAGAGGTATCTCTTACATTTTTAGATCCATTAATCGGCGAATAACCAAGGCCTTGCTACTTAGGATTGCCATTAATCTGTACTGGTTCTAGGATATCTTCTTCATGTAGACCTAATCCTTTGCCTTGATAATTCATCTGCTGTAACATTTTATTTGCAATAGGATATGATTTACCTTGGAAACAAGGTGCTAATCCTTCTCTTCTCTATTGCGGATCTTCGAAAGTGTCAGCTTCTTTATTGATGAGATAGCTTACTCTAAGAAAGGTAAGTGATCCAAGTTTATAAGTGATAGGATCCTCCACATGTGGGATGACTTTCTGATTGATCTCTTTAGCTTGATCTTGTGAGATATCAAATTGTAATGCTTCTTCAAGAAGTGTTGATGATTAATTTTCCCCATAAAACTTTTCCTCATGATTCATTTTAAAGGATGTTTCTGATTCATGACTTATGTGGGAGCCTTCTTCATGATCTGTTTCTGCTATGTCTCTAGTTTTTTCTACATCTTGGTCCTGTGCACAAATGTTAAGAGTAGGAGACTCTTGTACCTTGGTAATGATGTCAAGGGTATGAGACTCTTGTTTTGAATGAAGATCATCTACGTGTCCATCCAAAGAAAGAATCTCTTCAGTAGATGGGGAATATGTGCTATATGGATATGATCATCATTTATGACATCTTGTATAGATAGAAGAGTGCCAATTAGATCATTGTAGTATCTTGGAAATACAAATTCTTGATCTTGATTAATTTTGAAATTACTTTCGACATGCTTTAGATCAAGTTCTTGACATGGGTCGATTTCAAGGGGTGAATTGCTTACAAAGGGTTCTTGGACATTGTTATTAGGAATGGGGAGTGGCTTAATATCCTTTTGAGCTTTGAGGATTCCCTCACTATGTGTAATCATGAGGTCAAGGGATGTCAGCATGTCTTGGGAAAGACCATTGCTAGACCTTGGTGATAGATGTTGATTATGTTTTGGAATACGTTCTTGAAATATATCCTCTCACTCATAAGGTGATGTAGAGACATTTTCAATATGATCATTGGTCAATGGATTGTGGATTATGTCAATGGGATCAAATAATGTTAACACATCTTGAAATAGATCACTAAAAAGTGGCTCTTGATGTATGGCGATTTGATCACTGGATGGGATGGAAACATCTTCAATGTGTTCATTGATGGATTGACCTTGATCATTGTTTTCAAAAATTGTGGTGGAGAGATTGTCAATGTTTTCAACCATAAGATCATGTAATGTTGACATTTCTTGAATTGGATCTTCGTTGGGTATCATTGGTGAGTTTTGATCATGATTGAAAAGTGGCTCTTAGTGTGTGTTGATCTGATCATTGGATGAGATGGAAGCATCTTCAATGTGTTCATTAATGGATTGACCTTGATCATTGTTTTCAACAATTGAGGCAGAGAGATCGTTAATGCTATCACTAGCGGTTGAATTATGATTATTGTCCCCAATAGTTATTAGCTTTTGATCAATCAGGTCTTGGATGAGATTTTTGAGTCGAATACAATCCGATGTTGTGTGTCCCTTTTTTTTGTGAAAATCACTATGATTCTCATCATACCCTAGTGGTTTCACCATGGGCTCTTGATAATTCACATAAACGGGGTTTTTAATGATATTTTCTTGTATCAACCATTGCATGACTGATTCGATTGGTTCCCTAAGTGGTGAGTATTTTCATTTTTTACCTTGTGAGATTGGTACTTTAAATTGACCTTATGGCGATTGATTTTGGAGATGTGGTGATTGATCTTTGATATGTGGTGATTGATATTTGAGATGTGGTGATTGAGTTTTTTGTTGATGTCGTTGATCTTGATATCCAATTTCTTGACATTAGAGTTATTGTTCCTGATGTGATTGTGGAGACACCTCAATGCTTTGATGACATGGTTCAACCAATGGAAGAGTGTATTGAATTTGGGGTGGAGATGTCTCTTGGTGCAATGGATCAACTATTTTGGCAAGTGAAGCAGTTTGATCCCACAAAATTTGAGCTTGATTTTGATCTTGACACCTTTGATATGGTTGACTTGGTCATAGAGAAAGCAGATTCAGAAGGCATCCTTGTGGTGTTTGCCTGAGATCATGGATGAGTTGATTCCGGATAATGCTTTGATTCGGCATGATGTTTACATTTGGCATGATAGATTGAAATTGAGCATTGTTGTTGTTGGAAATCATATTGCCTTGATTTAGGTAACTTTGATTTTGCATGTTGTTACCTTGACTTGGATGAATACTTGGAGTCATCAATATATTGCTTGGATTTTGAACAACATTGGTGTGATTTTAAGGCATATCTATCCCAAAGTTTACCAAGTGTGGATTCAATATGTTCATGTTTGGAAAAATTGTATTTGACATGTATGGATTTGGTGGGATGATGTTGTTTGGAATAAAACTCATGCATTGATTGTTTGGTTGATAAATTTGCAAGTTTGGACTTAGATCTAAATCTACCATCAAGAAAGATGGTCCAACATTTATATTGGGAAAACTCGCGTTCATTGTACCATTGATGTTTGGATGAGATGATGATGCCATGTATGGATTACATAAATGTGAATTTCGATAGTCAATTGGCCTTGCGACACTTGGATAATTTGGTTGGCTTAGATTACTCACGATGTATGAGTCAAGTTTAAACTCCATGTTTTTCTTATGTTTTGACCTTGTTGACCTCTGAGGGGCTTAGGACCAATGATGAGATGAAGGATGAAAGTGGTGAATGATGTGGGTGTTTAAACTTTTAGGAACTTTGGATCAATGCTAGACTTTAGGACTTCATTTGATTTGATTTTGATTGAGGATAGTTTGAATAAGTGTGTTAATTCAAAAAAAATGATACGACACTTGTAAACTCTAGGAAGTTGTGTTATCTTGGACTAAACTTGTACACGAGAGGGTAGTTTGACTAAGTGTGTTAAGTAAAACAAAGTGATTATGGATTGGATAATTTGACTAAGTGTGTTAAGTCAAACAAGATGATAATGAACTTGTAAACCCTAGGAAGTTATGTTATCCTAGAGTAAACTTGTACAAAAAAGGATAATTTGGCTAGGCGTGTTAAGCCAAACAAGGTGATTTTGAGCTTGTAAACCTTAGGAAGTTGTGTTATCCTAGAGGTAAATTCGCTCAAGAGGATTAATAATTTGACTAAGTGTGTTAAGTCAAACAAGGTGATGTTGATTTTTCCTAAAAGTCTAGCATAAGTAATGTTTTGAAAAATCCCAAGAGTTTGTTGGTGAAATGGGATTTGATTGATGTTCGAGATGGGTGAAGTGTTTGACTTGATCCTAGATGAACTTAAGAGGACTTTTTTACAAGAACAAGGTATTGAAGAACATGTTTTTCCCTAAGAGTATTTCAAACCAAAAGATCAATGTTCACATGGAAAATCATAAGACATAAGATTGCAAGCACATGTGTGGTTCAATTGTCTATTATCTTGCTCAGATTCGGTTCTTTTTACCACAAACACTTTCTTGATTATGTTTCAAACTGAATGTCTAATTTCATACATTCTTTTCATCTCACAAGGTCCATTATGTGGAAATCAAGGAAATTAGGGCAAATTTTTCCTCGTGTTGACTTGGGGAGAAACAAATTAAGATGTTTGAATGTTTAGATGCCTTCTAGAGATAAGAACCCCTAGGGACAAGCAGTAACATGTGGACACCTCCAAGGTATTTTTTCTTCCAAAGGGTTTGAAATTCTGATGATTCGTTGAATGTTTGTTTTCCATTTTTTTGGATCCAAGCAAAGTGTTTTCGATGCCAATAAAATGAACAATCCTAAGATGAAAATATAGTATTTGTTGGGATACCACTTGGATAAATCTAGATGTGCATATTCAATGCGAATGATTAGATGCTTGACCACACAGGCTTCCCCTTATAGTGCACTCGCTTCTCAGGTCAGTCAAGCAATAGTACCCATGAATCTCCCATGACATACTTTTCGTCTCTACAAAAAAATCGCATGTATACGTGGGGCGGCTTCAAAGGACATGACCTTTTGCACCAATAAATAGATAGGATTTTGGCATTTTCTAAACAAGGGGTTTTAGTTCGGAATTTCCATTTGTGCAGATTGAACCATGCGGTGAGAGACCATTGTTTCCCTTCTCGTCAAAGCCAACCACATGATACTGACTTTTGTTGTAGTACCCACTTTTATATCCCGATTGAAAATACTCTTGGCTTTAGAGTGTTACCGGTTGGGTCATTCCTTTGGGTGAGTAATTTTTCCCATAAGGTAGGCCCTCTAAGATAAACAAAAGCAAGAAAACATATTCATAGTTCGATCAACCTTCATTTAGAAACAAAGGGAGAACACACGCAATAATTTTACTCACACTCGCAAGATATTTTGTTCAATTTTAATCCCAGAAATGAAAGTGTGAAGGAAATATTTTAAACAATCTAATATCACCAAAATAATTTTGATTCTCAAGATCGTCGTGAAGCATAAGATAAGCACATATGCCTTTTAAATGATATTGAAGTTGTGAAAAATATTGCAAAGCATGACAAACACTTGTTCATTTTAGACGATAAAAACAGTGATTTTGATTTGTTTTAAAGCACCAAAACGAGATTTGAAAGTTGTCCTTTGAGGATTCTTGGTGAAATTTTTTGCTTTAGTGTACTCATCCACCCTACACAGCCAAGTATTAATGATAGAGACCACAATATTAATGAGGTAAACAACAATTATAAGTTGAAGTATAGATATTTGTAAAAGGAAAAACCTCAAGATTTACTTAATCATCTAAAAATATGCATCTCGAATGGCATGAATGGTGTGCATAATGAATGAACATAGGCAGACTAGATTGTATGTGACATAAAAAGTAGATGTTTGATCTCCAAGAAAATTTAATTAGATGTCGATCTCCAACTATGTTTTGATTAGCATTTAAAGCACCACATCGATATTATTGTACCATCAAGATAGTAGTTATCTCTAATCATCGAATCAACTTTATAGTATCAATCCTCCCCCCTTGAGAAATCACACCCTCCAATCGATAGTCAATATTAATAAAGGAAAACTTGACTTTCCAAATGCATCAATCAATTTTGAACAAGAACATAAAGCTCACCTCCCATCGAAATAAAGTTATCTCGTGTAATTTTTTGCATATGCAAAACATTTGACATTCTACTGGCGTAGATATCAAAGTAGATTAATAAAAAGAAAACAACATTATTGATGTTAAAGTCTTTCCAATTAACAATCGTAAGAAATCTTCAAGTAGCTGCTATTAGTAGGCGTCAAAACCGATTTCAACCATCTTTAGAATGCGATGATTGTAGGATCATTTGTGAGCTTTCTAGTGATTTCTTCATGCATCGAATCGTTCATAAATGTTTCATGCCCACCCTCTGCAAATAGTATAAGATTCAAGAAAAGCTAAGATCTAATTTATACTAAATTTTTCTTTACTCGGTTCTTCCAGTGAAATCCACCGACTGCTTTCTTGAGCGAACAAGGTGAAGCGCTTCTATGCTCTAGGGTGAATTTTTCTCTACCGATTGTAGAAAATCCTATATTGACAATGGAAACTAGTTGTTTTTCATAGAGGCACAATCAAACATTAACATGGATAACTTGCATTCATCTCATATATGCAACCAAATAGAGCTGATAAATACATAATATAAGAGCATCAATAATCTCATCTCAATTTTCTCAAGCCAAGGAAACCAAGATTAAAAAATGAAGGATAAATAACATGAGTTTCCAATTCAAAAATAATGTGAGTCACCAACATCAGATTGTAAGTGGGGAATTAAATGGTGACATTTTACTTTCCTTAGTGATTTGGCCTGAAACCACAATAATAGTGGCGTAGCCTTCCCAGCGAATTGACCAGCGAAATTGATGAGACCAATGAAGAATGCATGGAGTGGGCGAATTGCTAAGATTACCTTTGGTGCATGAGAAATTAGATTGAGGGAGTGCAGGTCGATGAGAAAAGGTGTTGCAGATATAAAAATGGCCTCAACAAGGAAAGAACTAACAAGAAAACAAAAAAGCTACCCACTTTCCCACACAGGCATCACACAAAATTTAAATAGCTTGATATCATAGATACTCAACAAACTTACGAAGAAGAGAAGCTGCACTAAAGAAAGAACAACTCACGACTGTTAGATATGGTGGCGGCCTGTTTCTGCATTAAATAAGGAACGACTATCATTTGAATTTGTATACAAACTTTAAATGCAAATAGAAGACTCCAATGCCACCCTATGTAAGTAGAATGGATGATGTAAGCCTTGGGATTTGGTAAGTCTGGGTATACAACTAATAAGACAAAACATCGATGCTAATGATAATTGTGATGCGTACTTTCTCACTGACTAAAGATTATAAAAAAATTATACCTTACCATATTGTAGGTACTGTGCATAGGCATGTTGATTCTTTTCTTTCTTCAAGAAAACCTATCAATAGGTGCATACCCCAATATTTCTCAATGATTTTAATTTGGGAAAATTGATAAAGAGATCCGTGTGAATGATGGTATGCTTTAGGTAGATTGATAGAGAGATCTTGCATCTATTGTATGAATCGATGTTTAGAAAAATCCTCTCTCCAGAAAGATTCTTGAAGCAGCACAATATTCGCAACATCCTCAACAATGACAACCAACATCTCAATGGATTTTCTTCATGTATATGGCTTTTTCGAAACTTTAAAGCTAACGCAAATGATTGATACTGGTGAAACAATAAATCTAGAACAACTATATATTAGTAGTGAAACACAGAATAAAGCTTTTATGACCAAAATAACCTATCCTAATGTCAGCAGGGACTCTTCGGCTTTGGAAGGAAAGAAGATGTTGTTGGGCTATGATTTGGTCATGAAGCTGAAAGTCCATTTGCTCATTATGAGTTATATTAGACCAAACAATAGACAATGTGCCAATGGCTACAAGAGAAGCCACAATAGATACTTTTCCCAGGAACATAGGGATGTACGCCTGGTCCTATCAAATTCTTGAATCAGTATTTCAAAGCTATATTTTCACTTGGAAAAAATAAATCAAAATCGGATTGATCAGTGAATAATAACCATGACAACATTGGCGCACAAGCTTAGTAATACAGTAGAGAGAAAGCATACAACTAGTTGCGAAGTACAACAAGGATCGAAGGATGCATGAGATTTCTACACCAAGTCTGAAGAGGATCTAATAAGGCATTTTAATGGTGGCTTACAAAACAATGTACAACTATGATTGGAATTTGCATTTTTCTAATCTACCATAAATATCTATGAGGTATTATAAGTTCCACAAACATAGTTCTATTTTATCAAATCATGGAAGATAAAAATGACGATATTTTTGGCATACCACATGATCCTTTTTCATCTGACTCTCGATATCATTGCAGATCCAAAGAACAGAAAAGACAAATAATTACTAGCAACCTTACAATATTATTTTTTATTCAAACATATCAAATATGGTGTGATGCAGGGATATTCCATGTTTTTTTTTTGTTGATTATTTCAGCTATTTAGGAGAAAGACACACCTGATCAAACAACCCAGATCTCAAATTTATACCTTCATTCCCTGTTTTCAAATCAACATAGAATTTAGTGCCATTAACTCTCTACCATGATCTGATATGTAGAAAGAGAGAGCAAAGTAATAATTTTGTTATCTTGCTCCTTTTCCTTAAGTGTAACCAAATGTTTGCAATGAAACATATTTGTATAATAGATATATAAATGATCTATTTAGTTGATGGAATCCTTAGTATATAAATTTGTCATAGCCTTCCCTCTAGCACCAAAATGTGGATGTCAAAATATGTAGATGCTTAAAACAAACAACTATTAACATCATTAGTTAAATTAAGCAAATCAAACGAAACATCCCTATGAAATACCTAATCATGTTCAAATATGAAAACTTAGATAAGTAAACCAAAGAAATGAAAGCACATAAAAGCATGATTAAACCCTTATCTCATAGTGGATTGGTGCCACTTTGTTGTGTAGGAAGCAACCCCTTCCCAATCCTTGCTAAGAAAAAAGATGCCAAGATGATCATGTTGAAATGCAAGAGATTATGTATCAAGCTGGATAGTTGTGTTCTTGTTGAAATGCTTTTCTTTTATAGATTCAATGTTGGAAGAGTGAGAGATTTTGATGAATGTGGGATCATTCATGAGCCAATGACAAGATGTCACTTGTCAAGATGTGAGAGGGTGAGGTTTGAGCACATTTTGGTCCATGTGCCAATTTGAAATTTGAATTTTGATGAAATGACATGTTTAGGGGAGATGAAAGGTGAATTAAATGCCAAGTTTGACTTGTGTAAGAAACATGTAAGAAAAATCTAAGAGAATTTAATGCTTTGTTGGATGGACAAGTCATTTGAGAGGGAGATTCAAAATTGGAGGAATATTCCATCTTGATGCCCTTTTGAAAGTAATTAGAAGAAATAATAAATCAAATAAATGATTTATTGGTGCAAGTGGGTGGGTTAGTTAAGAGTTTAGATTTGACTCAAGTTGAGTCAAAAGCTAGAGAATGGGTGATTATGATTAGAGGTTAATTAATTTAGATTAATTAACTTGGAGGATTTTAGGGGTTTTGATATTTGATTTAAATCATTTTGATTTATTGAATCAAATAAGAAGAACTTAAGGACTTAACTAAATAATTTGATTTATTTAATTAAATATGATGAAGCTAGGGAATTAATCAATAAATTGTTTTAATTAATTAATAGAAGAATTTGATGTTAATTAGAGCGAGATTTAGATGCATGATGTTGATTATTTTATGTGTCTACAGTATGTACTCTAAGAGCTCCAAGAATAACCTTTAATGATAAAACTATCACACTATGAAGAAATAAGTAAGATATTATTGCTCAACAACTAAAATCTGATAAAACATCAAATATCCATTATGTGAGCGATTGTCGCATTGAATATGTTTTTGGTAAAAGGGTAAAACGGGTTTTACAGGGACCCGAAACCACAAAGTTTACAAGATAGAGAAAGGACCACCAATGGTCCACCAAAAAAAAGAAACAGCTACCCAACAAAAAATAGCAGCAAACGGACGAAAAAGACCAGGAGGGTCAAAAAGAAAAAGACAATAGAAGAACACAGGATTATATCAGAGACCGAAGGACAATCTCAGTCTATGCCTCCAATGCCTGCATATCAATGACCCCTTGTTTGAAAGTCTGCACCATTTTCGGGGTTAAGGGATCCTTTCGCTTCAAATTAGCTCTGGTTCTTCTAGATATACAACCATCAGTTTCCTGGCTTTTTTCTTTAGTATCATCAAGATCCACCACCAAGGAACCCTGCTGGGCTTTATCAAGTTTTTCAGTCATAGCGTTGATTATTATTGCATTGTGTCTTGCTATTCTGTGGTTCTATTCAACAATAGTTTTGATATTGATTCTTAAGCCCTCAATCTCATTATCTGTAATCCTGTAGCTGTGGACCGTATCTTTCTTACCCAAATATGCAATCTTGACTCCCATTTCCTCAATTTTGCATTGCAGGGCCCAGTTTGTGATTTTAAGCTTATTAATTTCGGATTGAATATGTTGCCATAGAGAATGATTTTTAATTACAATGTGTAGACATAGAAAATATACAAATTGATCCGACACACCTGATCCTAATCTTAGTAACATAATTTCATCTTGAATCACCTTCTCGACTTGTCATCACCTTTAATTAAATAAATTATTATATATCTAATTAAAACTTCTTCCCTATTGATTAAATTAATCAATTTAATTTAATTAACCATATATCTCTATTTAATTAAATAATACATTTTATTTAATTAATCTCTAAAGTCATCCTATTAAATGGAATAAATTAAACCTTATTTTCTATAATCTAACATCATCATTCCTCTTTAATTAAATAAATCAAATCCCTTTATTTAATTAAATCTATCTCTTATCCTTTTGATTTAAATCAACACATAAATCTAAGTCAAATTGTCAAATCATCTAATCTCCTATTAAATTGATCAAATCCTAATTAATTTAATCCTAATCACTCCAATCCTCTAGATTTGGCAATTTGCAAAATAAATTAATTTATTTGATTTATTAAATCATCAATTTCTATTCAAAATGCCATCTTTTGTGGAATATTCTTCCAATTCAAAAATCCCTCCAAAAGGGGATGGGAACTTCAAACAAGGTATTTAAGACCTCTTACATGTCCTTTGCATTGAGCCACGTGACATTAACTCTATTTTCCTTCCCTCTAAACATGTCACATTCAAATTTCAAATTTGAATCTCATAGCATTTATCATGCACATTGACCAAAATGTGCACAACCTTCAACCATTCACATCTTGACAAGTGGCACTTGGCCATTAGATGTTGAATGATCCCACATTGCTCAATTTCACTCATTCTTCCAATTTGGAAATCTATAAATGAGAGACTCTTCCTCTCATTCTCTCATCCACAATTTGAATGCAAAGTTACTCTCCTCACATTGAGAGCTAATTTTATCCATTTTCATCACCATAACTAGGTTATTGCAGGTTTTCTCAAGAACTCATCTTGTTCTTCATCAACAAAGTGGATCAATCTCCATCAAATCAAAAATATTACAAAGGAGTTGGGAAAGGGCCAATTTCTATACACCAATTGGCACCAACTCCCCCATGGGATCAAGAGTTTGCATTGCTTAATTATGATTTCACTTATCTTTCCATGTTTTGTTTCTTCATTTTCCTATTTTGAGCATTGTAAATGGGTTTCATGGGAATCCTTGTTTTATCTTGCATATGGGCTTACTAATGTGTTTTCTTCTTGTATTTGTGTAGGTATAGGATTGGGGTTCACATTTTGGTGTTAGAAGGAGGGCTGAGTTGGAGAAATTCATCACATTTTTCCCAAATTTTGTGGTTTTTGACAATTTTTTGCACTTATAGGAAATTGCACTAGTCACATTCTCGGGTGTTATATTGCACCATTGTTAGACAAGCAGCGCTATATTGCACCGCACAAAACTCCAAACTCCGCCGCATATGCTTTCTTGCCTACAAATTTGAAAATTTTAAACTACGTCGCATGTCTATATAGCGTGGCCTTTGCACTCTCTATCTACTGTATAGCACCACACTTAGTCAACATGCAATGCTATATTGCACTGTTGTATTCTGAACTCCGCTGCATTTGCTAATTGCACTGCTGGAGTTGGGTAAAATGCAAATCTCTGATTTTTTTAACATTTTTTGTGATGCAGGAACTTCCCGAGGTCATAAATTTTGACTCAGATGTGGATTTTACAAGAAATTTCATTATGAGGTGGCATGTGGATTGCCAACCAACTTTGGATGGGTTGGTGGCTAGTTTTCCACATTTCTCGAGCTTGAAACTTTCATCTTGGCCCTCAAAATACCAATTTAGTGTTTTTTTCTAGTTTTTTAGAAGTTATTTTTGTTAATAACTCGAATTTCATGTTTCAAATTTAGGATTTTAGTTGGAAATTCATCTTATCTTAGTTTTAGAAAGTTTTTGGGAAAAAATAGGACTTTCAAAGTTATGCATGCAAAATTACCAAAAACGGAAAAAATCTAACAATTGTTGAAATCTGCCAAAAAAAAGAAATTTCTTGATCAAAAGTGAAGGAAGGAAAATGAAGGCCAAGGGTTCTTTATGATGTTATCATCTCATTGTATTAATTGTTTTTAAACACTTTTGGGAGAACTTATAATCCCTTTCTAAGAATTTGATTACTTTCATGATCTTAGGACACTAAATTTCTTTTGGGCTCTAAAAGGAACACTACAAATTTTCTTTCAATTTTGCAAACAAAGGGCTTAAAAATTACTTTAGAACAACTTACTAGATTTGGTTTAAGGATTAACAATTGAATAAGGAAAATTCCATATTTCAATTTGGTGCTTAGAAAGAATTCATTTTTGCTTTGTGGACTTAAAATGAACAAGTATTGTTTTGTTTTGTAATTGTTTACTCAAAGTAAAATCATCAAAAGGATGTATACACTGCTCTCACACCTCACAACGATCTTGAGAATCAAAATCTCTTTTGGTTATCTTTATTTGAGTTAAGTAATTACCTCCACATTTCATTTTGGGATTAAAATTGAACCAATCTTGCAAGTGTGAGTGTGGTATATTGTGAGTGTTCTCCCTTTGTTTTTCAATGAAGGTCAATTGAACTACGGGATATGCTTGCTTTCTTTTGTTTATCTTAGCAGGCCTTCCTTGTGGGAAAAAGTAATCACCCAATGGAATGACCCAACTAGGAACACGCTAAAGCCAAGCGATTACCAACAGGTATATAAGTGTGGATTCTCGAGGAAAGTTCGAGAATCATGAGGATTATTTTGATGAGAAGGGAAGCAATGGTCTATCGCTGTACTGGATAGTCCCCCAGGAATGGAATGTCCGCATTAAAACCCCTTGTTTAGCAAAGGCCAAAATCCTTAACTATTTTTTGTTGCAAAAGGTCATGTCCTTTGAAGCTACCCCATGTATACATGCAGTTTTGTTATAGAGATGAAAAGTATGTCATGGGAGATTCATGCATACTGATGCTTAGCTGACCTAAGAAGTGAGTGCACTGCAAGGGGGAGCCTGTGTGGTCAAGCATCTAATCATCCACACTAGATATTCATAGCTGGATTTATCCAAGTGGGAACCCAATAAATATTGTCTCTTCATCCTATGATTGTACATGTTCTTGGAATCAAAACCACTTTACTTTGATCAGAAACATTCAAAAACAAACATCCACAAAATCTTCAAATTTCAAACCCTTTAGGAGGGGAAAATACCTTTGACCAAATCCAAGTGTTGTTTCTTTCCCTAGGGATTTTATCTGTAGTGGTCTCTAAGCATTTAGATTTACATCATAATTTTCTCATACTAAGTTCAACCTAGGAAACTATGCTCTTGAAACCTTGATTTTCACATAATGGACCTTGTGGAATGAAAAGGAATTGAGACATAGACATTCAATTTGAAAAGCATAATCAATAAAGTGTTTGTGGTAAAAAGAACCAAACATAAGCAAGATAACAAACAATTGAACCACACATGTGCTTGGTCCCTTTTGAGTCATTTGGTTTTCAGGCAAACATTGGTCTTTTGGTTTGAACCACTTTTAGGGAAAAGCATGTTCTTCATTACCTTGGTGTTGTAAGCAGGTCCTTGTAGGGTCATTTTGGATAAAAAAATCAAACACTTCATCCATCCAAACATTTATCAAAATCCCATTTCACCAACAACTTTTGGAACCTTGGAAAACATCACTTATGCTAGACTTTTAAGAAAAATCAACATCACCTTGTTTGGCTTAACACCTAGTCAAACTATCCTCTTATGTATGAGCTTACTCTAGGATAACACAACTTCCTAGAGTTTACAAGTGCATTATCACCTTGTTTTACTTAACACACTTAGTCAAACTATCCTCAATCAAAATCAAAATCAAAACAAGTCCTAAAGTCTATCATTGATCAAAAGTTCCTAAAAGTTTAAACACCCATATCATTCACCCCTTTCATCCTTCATCTCATCATTGGCCCTAAATCCCTTAGAGGTTCACTTTTACAACAAGGTAAAAACAAAAGAGGAGCATGGAATATAAACTTTATTCATAGATCATGAGTAATCCAAGTCAAGGCCTTAGAATGCCAATTGATTTTCACAACTTGCATTTGTACAATCCATACATGGGATCATTATCTCCTACAAACCTCAATGGTACAAAAAAAGTGAGCATGCTGAATCTAAATTTTGGAACACCTTTCCCTTTGGTAGATTTAAATCAAAGTCAAAACTTACAAATCTATCAACCAAACAATCAAGGCATGAGCCTTCCCCCTTTACTAACCATCAATCAACCAAATCCTAGCAACACCCCCTTCATAAGTCAAAGCATCATACCAAATCCTCTCATCTTGCCATCAATATCGCAACAACAGATGGCAATCATCTAAGCAACCACAACAATCAACACCATTCCCAATCGACTGCCACCACTGGCAAAACACATCGAAAATTCATTCTCCATCGCATTGCAAGCCACTCGACAAGCTACCCACCAAAAGGCGCTCCAAAACCAACAAGCTGCATAGCTAGTTGTTGAGCAAGCACAAGCGCAATTAGCCTCCCAACAAGTTGTACAAGCTACGCAAGTGGCACAAGCAGCCCAACACCAAGCTCAATAGGCACAAGCACAATACCAGGCATAATTGCAAGCAATCCATCAAAAAGTGTATCAACAAGTAGCTCAACAACAAGCCCAACAAAAAACATTATTGGCACATCAGCAACAAGACCAACAACAAGAATTGTTGGCACAACAAATGAAGGCATATCAACAAGCCCCACTCGCTTAGCAAATCTTGCAACAGATTCCCACCATAATCGTTGAAAATGATGATCAAGATCCTTTGACCAATGATCATGTTGAAAATATCTCTACATCACCTAATGAGTTAGAGGACATATCTCAAGAATTTATTCCAAAGCATGATTGACATCTTTCACCAAAGTCTAGCAATGGACCTTTCCAAGACATATTGACATCCTTTGACCTCATGCTTATAGATATTGAAGAAATACTCAACTCACCATTTGATCCAAGTCCACTCAAAGCTCAAGAGGATATCGAGTCATTTCCCAATAAAGATATCCAAGAACCCTTTATACGAAATCCATTCTTTGAACTTGATCCAAAGCATGTCGAAAACAATTCCAACCTTAATCAAGATCAAGAATTTACATCTACAAGCTACTACAATGATATAATGGACACTCTCCTATCTATACAAGATGATCACATCCACATAACACATAATCCTCCATCTACCCATGATATGCTTTCCTTGGATGTACATGTAGATGATCTTCATTCAAAATAGGATTCCTACACTCTTGACATTATTACACAAAAAGAGTAGGTTATTTATTCCTATAGTCAAACTCAGTTGTTAGCATCAGGATCAGATATATCCCAAATTCAGACTGAGGACATCATGTATGAAGATATAAAGTATCATCCACTCAAGGCAACAGGTCAGACATAACATGATATTCCAGAGTTAGTAGAGCAACAAATTGAAATGATGTCATCTATAGTGGTCATTTGTTAGAGAATGCATTTTGAACAAGGCATCTCAAAACAAGGAGAATTAAAGAAAAAAGGTGCTACTATCACCATACTAGGGGTAACTGCGTCTCAAGCAAACGTTAACATAGGGGGCACGAAGAATCCTTATAATGAAATCAATGCCAATAATACAACCTGCCACATCACGAATCTCCATCCACCCATCACCCCATCCATGAATTGGGACCAAAATCAAAAGGGATATTTGAATCAAAGAATGAAGAATGTTATCAAAGAAAAAGAAGCTAAGAAGCATATCAGAAAAATCAAATACACTTGGATACCAAAGAATACAAAGAAAGATGATCCTTATCATACTCCATTAGTCAAAGAAACTAGGGGGAAAAATAAAAAGGGAACAAGTATCCATCAAATATGTCCACAAAATAAAATGCAGGCTTCTCAAACAACGTACAAAGTATATCAAGCAGTTGGTCCTACATCCATGCACACTTCCGTATCCACCCATCATTGCTCATCTTCCCAAGTTTGGAGAGTCAAAGGTTCCAAACTATCAACCAGTCCATCTTATATTCCTTAACACAAAACTCCATCCATGCCTCCATGCATAATATCCACTTTGCACATTGACCATGTATTGGCATCAACCCTTCATCATAAGGATTCAAAAGACACTCTATCGCGATGTGAGCACAAAGACAGAGTTAACTCCAGTATCAGCAAAGTAGATCAGGGATCTCAAAAGTTGCATTCAAGTGCACATATCTTAGCTAGGCATCTTCTTTAAGAAAGATACCGATGACACATTATAACAAAAGCCTCTACATTGACACCACCAGGTGGTTCAACATGAGCTTACAATCTTTCAACAAAAAATCCAAAAAAAATAAAAAAATATAAAAAATCCAAAAAAAATCATAAAAAAGGTTGAATAAAAAACTAAAAAAATCATCCTCTAGTGAAAACCACTTCGGTGGCACTTTGGACAGGTACCATGATGAAAACCTAACAAACAGGTGTCATGTGTAGAATCGAGAATCTACGTGCACTAGTTCAGTTGGAAGCATCTCATCACATCCATAATAAAGCCAACATTCCCTCCATCTTATCCATAATAAATCCATTTATCCATGAACCATTTACCCAATCCATTTGGGTGATCCCACAAAGCTGGTTTACAATTTCTGAGAGATTTTTATTTTTGTTGAAATCACATATTTTTAGAAAATATAATGATTTAAGCCTTGAAAAGTTCTATTTTGAGGATTGCAATTGAAGAGGGTTTGATTAAACCACCTTAGATCAAACCCACTTGGATAGAACCTCGTTCGTTTTAAACCATACCTATAAATGAGTCTCATTTACACTTATCAAAATACTGATAAAAAATCACTTTTGATTTACCTTTTGGGGGATCAAATGAATTCATTTAAAATTTATTTCAAATGATTATGGCAGTCCTCAGAACAAGCTCTCCAATGAATATAATTTTAATATGTTTTGGTTTTATTATGTATTTTTTTTTTAGTTTTATTAAACATAGGTTTTTCATCGAAAATGAAGGTCTTTGTACTCCACATGTGGAAAAATAGCATATTATCAAAAAAAAAAATTCAAAAATATGAGTGCACCAGATATTGAAGTCCTTGATCCAACAAAAATAAATAAAAAAATTGGATAAATACAAAAAAAGTTACGCGTTATACGTTCATGCTATGTCTGAATTGTAATTGGTTGACTTCGAAAATTTATTAAAAAAAAAATATTTAATAGAAAACTATATAACTAAGTGGAAGCACTAGATATCAGAGTTACAAATCCAAATTCGAAAGAATTAGAATTTTATTCTTCATGGAAAACAAGTTATGTGTTATACGGTGTGCACCACTTTTTAAAAATGTTGTTTTATGAAAAAAACAATTTTCATGGGAGATGGAAAAAGAAGTGCAATCTGATTCCAAAAATTTAAAAAAAAATATTTTTAGAATCTACAAACAAAATGTGATGAGACTCTAGTTTCCATCATCTTCAAATTCCTCACAGTTTAGCTGCTATACGTGCCTGAATGTGAAGATTTAGTTAAAAATAATAATTTCAGTGTCCAGTTTGGCCAAAAATTGTAAACCACTATTGTGGGATCACCGATTTTCATCCATCTACATCCGTAGTCCAAATTATCTTGATCTTGACCAAGTTTGGTGCACACTTTACACTTGCTTATTGTAAACATCTTGACATGGGTCATTTTCATTGATCCTATCCTACCCAACATTATCTGAACCATGAAGAATTATCCAAATGAGCATCCTCTGTTCGAATAGCTTATCTTATCAAAAGATAATCCTTGGAATCCTTTGCATGCTTGTCATATATAATCATCCATACACCTATCTAAGCATCCACCCATGGCCTTTCAAACATTGCTAGACACTGGGGGCAAATATTTGCATCTTGCTTCGAGAATGAATCTTGATATATATCCTCCAACTTATGTGGTGATCCGAACATTGACAAACGTAAAATCAAATTGGTCAGGCATTTGTGAGAAAAAAGGCCAAATCACTAGCCCATGGAATATTTTGATGAGACGATGTTCCTTATCAAGCTTTATCCTTCATCAAACATCAATCTGAACAATTAATATCAATTGCATCTAATGTGTACTTCAGCATCACATCAAATCATCAAAACAATTTTTTTCCAAATCAAGCTTCATCAATCCTGATCAATCAAAATCCAATCAATTCATCATCTCAGAATATCCTTCTCGATCCTTGTGTTGCTTAACACTATCCTTGCATTGTTGTGTATCCTCAACAATGTTATCATCCTTGTGTTGCTTAACACTATACTTGCATTGTTGTGTATCATGAATAATGATATCATCATCAATCCATCAATTTGATTGATCAACCCTAGCTTGATTGTTAACAAAATCCCAAACAGAGCATTGATATCATCACATATCATCATCCAAATCATCAAAACCATGTGAAAATCCAAAAACATCTCAAAAAGTCAAAAAACATCAAAAACTTTGTTAGCCGAACTATGTCATCTCTGAGCTTGAACATAGGCAAGGTTGATCTTTGATCATCTCCCAAGACATTTTAGGTCAATCTTTTAGGTGTTCGTCACAATCTGGCAATCCGTTTTCCCATCCATCTCATCAGTAATCAAGTCCATTGTCATACGAACTATGTCATCTCTAAGCTTAAATGTAGGCAAGGCTAATCCTTGATTGGCCCCTGAGACACAAAATCCAAAACAAATTGTAAAACATCTCAAAATACCAAAAAATTGAAAAATCCAAAAAATCAAAATAGCTTCAAAACATTTGAAAAACCCAAAATGATGCACCCTCCTCATCTCTCTTTCACCCATGATTATAATCACCCATAATAAATCAATCATCACCTCCATCCTTTGGTGAAGCAATCAGAAACAAGTCTAGCAGGTTCAAAAGTGAACACGTAATCGTCAAAGTCTCAAATCTAGGTTAGTAAGCAAGCAAGTTGATCAACTCGGAGTATCAATAGCTTATCATCCAATCAATCTCATCAAAACCCTAATCATCACATGTCCTAGGATGAATCCTTCCCATGATGGACATCAACATCAGGTATTCCACTATAGTTTAGTCTTGGCTAGTGGTATGAAGAACATTAGCTTGGTTTTTAACTTTATCCTTTCTTTGGATTTATCTTATTGCACTCATTCCAAGGACCTCCCAATGATACCTAATCAAAACAGGTTTAGAGAGAAAGGAATGGGGCAATGATCATTATCTTTTTTATCTCTTGTGCTTGTTGGATACTCTTGTAAAATAACTTGGCGAATACTTGCTTTGTTAGGTTCATCCTAGCAAGGTTTTCGTATGTCAAGTGTGAACATGAATAGTCCTATTTGATTGTCGAGTCAAAGTTCATCACACTAGGTACAACACCATCATGGTCCTTTATACCTTGATGCATCGTACCTACGTGTGTTATCAAACATAAAGTAATTGGCCCTTTGAAAATCCCAACTCCTGGTAAGCAAATCATCATCATCATCATAACGTAGGCTTGTTGGATCCTCCTTCCATCCATCTTATTCTTCTTATTCTTCTATCTTTACTAACATTTCTATCTAAAGTAGGTGTGAGATCTCAAAATATACATGAGGCTACCCATGGCCAATGACTGTCCATACATCATCAGAATTGTCTACATCAAAGAATTATCTTTCATCCTCTGATCAATAGAACCACTCTTCTCACATTTTATAGCGATCTCGATCGAAAAATCATACATTTATGCTCAATCTCTCGAAGGGGTAGTATACCATCATAATCCTTCTCGCTAGGGAAATAGTGGGGCATCTGAAAAAATATTTCTCGTTGGGGCAATAGCGGGGCACTCTAAAAATCAAGAAATTTTTGAATTTTGATCACAACACTTTATTCTTTGAACCAACGCAACAACTGCATTGCTTCAAAGAGGGGCAAAATGTAGACATGAAAAATATACAAATTGATCCTACACACCTGATCCTAATCTTACTAGCATCATTTCATCTTGAATCACCTTCTCGGCTTGTCATCACCTTTAATAAACCTTATATCTATGTTTAATTAAATAATACATTTTATTTAATTAATCTCTAAAGTCATCCTATTAAATTGAATAAATTAAACCTTGTTCTATTTAATCTAACATCATCATTCCTCTTTAATTAAATAAATCAAATCCCTTTATTTAATTAAATCTCTCTCATCCTTTTGATTTAAATCAACACATAAATCTAAGTCAAATTGTCAAATCATCTAATCTCCTATTAAATTGATCAAATCCTAATTAGTTTAATCCTAATCACTCCAATCCTCTAGATTTTGCAACTTGCACAATAAGTCAATTTATTTGATTTATTAAATCATCAATTTCCATTCAAAAGGGCCTCTTTTGTGGATTATTCTTCCAATTCAAAAATCCCTCCAAAAGGGGATGGGTACTTCCAACAAGGTATTTAAGACCTCTTACATGTCCTTTGCATTGAGCCAAGTGACATTAACTCTATTTCCCTTCCCTCTAAACATGTCACATTCAAATTTCAAATTTGAATCTCATAGCATTTATCATGCACATTGACCAAAATATGCACAACCTTCAACCATTCACATCTTGACAAGTGGCACTTGGCCATTGGATGTTGAATGATCCCACATTGCTCAATTTCACTCATTCTTCCAATTTGTAAATCTATAAATGAGAGACTATTCCTCTCATCCTATCATCCACAATTTGAATGCAAAGTTACTCTCCTCATATTGAGAGATAATTTTATCCATTGCCATCACCATAGCTAGGTTATTGCAATTTTTCTCAAGAACTCATCTTGTTCTTCATCAACAAAGTGGATCAATCAACATCAAATCACAAAGCTTACAAAGGAGCTAGAAAAGGGCCAATTTCAACACACCAATTAGCACAAACTCCCCCATGGGATCAAGAGTTTGCATTGCAATTAAGATTTCACTTATCTTTCCATGTTTTGTTTCTTCATTTTCCTATTTTGAGCAGTGTAAATGAATTTCATGGGGAATCCTTGTTTTATCTTGCATATGAGCTTATTAATGTGTTTCTTTCTTGTATTTGTGCAGGTATAGGATTGGGGTTCACACAATGAAGGAATCCTTATCAAAAGGATGAAACCTAACCCTGGATCAAGATTAGATTAGATCATGACAAGTTCCCTCATAAGAATGAATCAAACAACATGATTTAATATTAGAAGCTTTAATCATGCAAAAAACAACAAATTAATAAAAGATAATAATAAATATAAAAGCACTCCTAAGTTTAGCTTAAGTGTAATAAAGCATAAAGTGACCCTATTAATTAATGATTAATTAATTAATTAGGTGATGACTTTATTACTCTAACAATGCCTTGTGAGGGAAAATAAGGCTTATTAGATAATTAAATAAAATGAATTTCATGTGCAAGTGGGTGGGTTAGTCAAGGGTTTAGGTTTGAATCAGGTTGAATCAAAACCTAGATGATGGGTAATTAGGATTATGGGTTAATTAATTCAAATTCATTAACTTGAAGGGATTTAGGGGTTTTGACATTTGATTTAATCAATTTGATTTATTAAATCAGCTGAGAGGACCTTTAGGACTTAATTAAATAATTTGATTTATTTAATCAAGTATGATGCACCTTAGTGAATTACTTTATTTGATTAATAGAGGAATTTTATGTTAATTAGTCAAATTTAGATGCATGATGTTGATTAAGATTATTTTCATGTCTACACTAACAATAATATATTTAAATTGGGGCCAAAATAGGATGGAAAGGGCTGCTAGCATCCTAGTCCAGACCTATTTTGGGTCTCTTAGTGTTGTTAAATAAATATTAAATAATAATTCCCAATTTATTTTTGATTTTTCGAACATGACCATAAAATGACCAATGTAAGAGTATAATAGGTTGAATCATATAGGGGGAGCTAAAGCTAATGTGGAATTGTCAAGGGTAAAAATTTAAAACACTATAAATAGTAATATGAAAAGGATATTTTTACAATACAATGGAAAATATCATAATATAAAAAGTGTCAAAAAATGACCAAAATAGAAAAAATAAATTTTGGGCTTGTTTCTCTAAAACCACATTAGGAGGGTTATGGCCTCCTTGACATTGCACATATGGGAGTTCCTCTTTGAACCTCCTAGAAATTATTCTATAGCTAATTTCTTTCCTACACCATAAGTACTTCTCTATGCTCATTAACTTTATTTAGTGGAAAAATGCTAAAACTAATGCCATGAAGACTTAGTTTTCTATATAAACACATCACTACTGACTCTAAAGGAAATATTTTTTCATATTTAACATATTTAAAATTTGGAGCCACAACCCCATGCTTGAGATATGTTGGATTTCCTACGGGAAGGATTCTAGTAGCTCCATCTACCTTTATACTTATAGGTGCTATCTTGCCTATTTTAGTCATTTCTCTTATGAAGTCACCATTTGAGATATTTACCAAGCCACTACAACTTTTAAGGGATTATCTTTTAACTTGGGAGCTCAAATTTTAATGGATATTCTTTGCCACCAAAATTAGGTTGCAAATTCTTTCTCTTCTCATAGTTCCCAAATCAATTTTTAGTGTCATTTGTTTAAGGTTAGAGATAAGGTCGCTAAGGAAGCTTTCTAGTATCAATGAGCTATCACACATCTCAAGCCATCAATAAAATTAAGGATGACTCGTATCTCTTTATTAATCTCTTACAAATTATACAAGCCTCTTTTTATGGCATTATGAGATTTTTTTTACTACTCAAGATTGTACTCCCACTCAAAAAATTACTTTGAAATTTTTTGTGAATTTGTTTCCTTGTCGATCTTCTAGATATCAAATACTTATTTTTGAATTTATTATCATTAAGGAATATTTTTGTGAGGTTGTTTTCTTGAAGGGTTTTGTCAATAAATCCCCTAGCTTGGATGGATTCCTATGTGAGTTCTATATTTGGGATATGAAGAGTGAAGACCTTCACTAGGTATACTTGGAAGGTTTACATGATAGTTATTTAGGAAGCATAATCAACAAAGGAAATTATAAATTACTACCAAAATATAGTGACTTACATATTTATTACTATCAAGCTAAGGCCACTTATTCCCTTCATATTCTTTCTTATGAAAATTCAATTTATCAATTTATGGCACATTCTCAATAGCAATATTACTATTTAGGAAAGGATGGAATGGGGTTTAAATTCTTAGTATCATGTTTTTTTTTTTATCGAAATTGACTTCTTGAAGGATTATGACCTCATTGAATGGTAATTCATTATTTTCATGCTTAAAGTGCTTAGATATGGTCCCTATTATATTATTTGTACTGAAATAGAATTCGCCTACACCATTAATTTTATCACCACTAATGGTTAGCCATTAATATATTTGATCTTCTCTACTATTTATGCCAAGGTTTCCTTTTAGCTTCCACACTTCATGTGTTGATAGTATAGGATTTTCATATAATTTTCCCGGGCAATCTCTTAGAATATTGTCGATGTTATCGCCTTACTCAATTCATCTAACCAATCAGTTAATGGAAATTTTTCTAATATTTATTTCTCTCTTATTGAGAATGAGAATAATGCTTTAAATATGTTTTTCTTTGATTTTATGTATTGTATAAAGCTTCTACTTTGAGTATTAAATAGAAAAAGGCTAAATGTTTTAGGAAGTAATTTCCTCCTCGAGCTAGTTGGTTGAAATTTTTAGATGGAAATGGATTTGATCATAATGAATTTTTAGATTCTAGGAAATTTCGTTTTCTTTTTGAGCCTCACATGTTATCTTGTGGAAGTTATCAATGTCATAATTAAGAAAGTTCAAAAATTACATCACTAAGACTCTTTCTTTGGTTATAAAATTGTAACATGCTCTTAAATTTATTTTACTAATTAAGTTTATTGCTCCACTTATTGAGTCCCTTTTAAGGCCTCTTTTTAAAATTTGAGAAGCTTCTAGATGACGTTATTTAGGAATCTATTGATGAGAATAAAAGATTTCATCACATTTCTTAGAAGTTTTATTCTTTCCCTCATATTGCTAGTGATATTAAAGACTAGTAGCAATCTATCATTAAGGCATGACTCTTTGTGTTAAATTTATTATTAGAGCTCTAGAATGGAATGATGTTTGGAAAATATTATTAAGAATTATATTGTGTCATGAGTTCCTATTGGGTGGGAAACTTGGAAAGGAATTATAATCTATACTCTCCTTACCATGAAGGATCTTGTCTATATATGAGACATGTTTTTTTCATTAAGGTCATATGGTCTACGAGTTGATTAAGCCATCACTTCTTTCCGAGCTAGTAATACATTTCACTATAATGGCCTCTTAATTAACTAATAGTCTATTTTATTGTCTCTAGTTCTATCTAGTAAATATCATCCTCTTGCAAAAAGCCCCTTGGGTTTATGTTTTAAAAAATTTTAACATAGAAATTAAAACTCTTATAGATTTCCTTGATAGAGCTATCAATCACTTTCTAGTGTAGCCTAAAGACAAGTTGGAATTTTAATGACTTAATCGAGATAAGGAGACCTCCCACACAATTATTAATGTCATCCCTCACCATATGATTTACAAAATTCAGGTTAGGTCCTTCAATCCCTCCCCAAAAGATTCAAAATATTATCCTAAAACACCATTTCGTAATTACACACCTTGGAAGGGATACTTGTGGTCTATGCTTCATCTCCCAAAGGTAGAATAGTTTAACCAACACTTCCACCTCAAATCCTCTACTAGCAATTGACATTGATGATTCTATCTTGTTTGACATGTCATTCTTGAGCTTAAGTTAGCTCATTTTGAGTAGTGCATCATCTGCCAAGGTCTTTTTCTTATCTCTCACTTATCTCATCTATGAGCTCTCAAACCGTATCTCGTCTATGGATGATTGAATACTTTTAAGCATCTTTTTTAGTTTTAGACCAAACATTGTGATACTTGGATTTGGATATTTGAATTCTTTAAGATTTTTTTTACCCCTTCATATTGCATATGGTTTAACTAAGCTATTGGCCCTATCTCCCAATTAAATTTTTCCAATTTTGGTATGATTTTATGGTGTAAATTCTCTTTAATATTTTTAGAAAGGGAAATTTAACTCTCCTTTTAGATATTTTTAGTTGATGTTGATCTTTTTTATAAAAAAAATATATGATTTATTTTAATATTCTTATATAGATCAAGGTGCAAGCTCATAAGATTGCACTTGAATTTTTTCATTTATAAGAGCTCCTTGATCATTGGGGTAATGCTCACTACATGATCACTAGGGTTCCAATTATTTCCTCCTTCCCACTTTATGGGTGTAAGCATGATTATTGTAAGTCTACTAGAAGAGATTGGGGATTTAAATCTTAAGGCTCTCAATTATAAGGATCTACAAATCATGTAGCCCATGTGTGTTTGCAACCTTCTCAACCATCTTCCACCTTTTTTCATGGACATGGTCCTTTCAGTTCACTAAATTCTAACAATTTCTCAAACTTAGAGCTACTTATTTCCCCTATTCATGCTCAAAATCCTATAGATGAAGATCAAGAGGAGGAGAGTGCTCTCACTAGTTAGGATCTTATTGATGATAGTTCTATCCTTATTGATGTATATGGTAAACCAAATGATTGTGATCACCCTCCTACCAATATTGATCTCGCCACTTAGTAGCTTTTGGGTTTATTGATGTATGGACCTAACCTTATTTAGACTATTTTCATCTTTAATGTAAGACTTAAAACTATGTATTTTTACTACGCATCTTTTGAATAATGTATTATGATAAAAAGTAATAATGAACTAACCATTAAAAATAAAAATAAAATTGAATAATAATAACTACCTAGGAATTGTTTCTATTTCATCTGAAAAATTAGTTTGACAATGTCTTCGATAAGAGGCATGGATTGAAAAATAGTAAAATATTTTGTATATTGTTACAATGATTATGATTTAACGAATAAAATCAGATACAATCTTATGCTCACAAAAGGCTGTGAAAAAGCTTCAAGCATAAAAATCCTCTTTTGATTGACTGATTGATTGATTGATTTTAATAACGTCCACAAGACTAGCGAATCTATGGGACCCATGGAAAGAAACCGAAACCACCTCAACCAAAACAACCAAAAAAAAAAGACAACAACAGACCCCAACAAACTACTTCCCATTGTTTTCCAACTCTTTGCTGATTTTGTTTCTTCTGCTATGAATTTTGATCAGGTAACTTGTTGTTTTATCTATCTTTTCCTCTTCAAACAAGGCCACTAAAAATTTGACTTTTAATAAATCTGAGTAATAGTATCGGATGTCCTTGTAAGCCTTACACTCCATAATGTAGTGCCACTCCGTCTCCACTAAACCCGAAGAGTAGAAACAACAAATCCTATCTTCCTACATCTCTTTGGGTATTTTCCACCTTCCCGTTTCACATCTCAAATGGTGCGAGCTAGTTCTTAGCAACTTTGAATTCATGTTAGCAACTTTTATCTTTTGTGTTGATCTAATATTTAAATTAATAAATTGATCATCATAATTTCAATGGATACATCAACGAGGGAACGCAAGATGAGCTCCTCCAGGAATTATCATGCAGCTTGAGTATCTCCGTTGCCTTGCGCTTAGTTCTGGGGGTACAGTCGACCTGCAGGACCATGCACAGCTTCGTCACGGCGCCGATTTGCAACATCTCCTTCAAAATACGCTCAGACGGACAGAATTTGCAAAGCGACCAAAGGATTCGAACAGCTTTCTCTGTAGCCGATTGAGATACTCGAAATATTTTCTTGGAGATCGCAGGGATGCCCATGGCATGGTCGGCCAGGGCAACACTTCCTTCGGCGCATCTACATAACACGTCCAGAAGACATAACATCCATTCGCAGGTGCTCTTCTTTTCCGACGTCTGCTCGGGAAGCGATTCTATCAAGATGGAGACTGCCCCTGCTTCGATGGCTTTCATTGTGCTGCGTCGGCTGTTGATGCTCATTCCGGTTAACACTTGCAGGGCAGCCACTGTAGCTTTCTGGCACACCTCCTCCGTCACCAGCTCCAGCAACCCTTCTATCAAATCATCATTGCCGTTCATTACAATCCGTTGCACGCTTTTTATTGACGCTTTCTGTAAAAGCAGGGTGGCATGAAGCCGGGCGTTGGAGGTGCCCCTCTTGAGAATAGAGCCAAGGGAAGCCAGACACCTGGTGGTGGCGAGCGGCTCTACAGCCTCGTCGGGCAATTGAAGAGAATGGAGAATCCCCAATGCTTCTTCGTATGCCACCGTGACATCGTAGAAGCATTCTGTTTCATCGGCTTCTGCGGATTGGATTTCAATGACGGAGATCAAGACAGCCGGTGCTCTTGACGAAGTGATGCACCGTTTGTTGCTCTCGCTTTTGTCGGCCAGTGACCTCAGTTTTCTCAAGGCCTTCAGACGAAACGGCGGCGCTGGGCTGGCCCCGATACCACGCAGCAATTCGTTGAGGTGATCGGTGTCCAGGGGCGCCTCGGGTGTAGCGATGCTTGGGACGCTGGCGGAGGAGTTGGCGATGCACCACTGCTGAATGAGTCGGCGCAGGGTGTGGTTGGGTGTGAGCTGCCGGTTTTGGAGGGCTTGCATTGTGGCGGGGCAGGTGTTCTTCCGCAACGTATATATCCATTTCTCGATGCTCTCCCTGTCGTAGGTGACGCCCGTGCACAGGGTTACAGGATCCCGCATGATTTGCATGGATATTGGGCACATAAAATAGGAAGGGACTTCGGCCTCCTGGTCCATTCTTATTGCAAATAATACAAACTATATAACAATTTTGACGTATTGTTGTTATTTCTCAGAGCGTTGTGGAATATGTCAGCAATGAATGGAGTTCATGAGTTCGGGAGAGATCTGTGTAGGTTTTTATACCAAGCAAACGCAGAAGGGAGGAGGATGGCTAAAGGATTGTGAGGAAGTTTCTCTGATGTTTGGAGCATTAATATTTGCATCGAAGCCCACCCGCCTGCCCTTTATAGATGTAGTCATGCTTCCCATAGCAAAGATGCGGTCATTGGTAGAAAGTCAGATCTTGCTAAGGTTGTGACCTTCAAACCAACTTGTCAGACCGAACTTACCAATTCAATGGTTTCTACACACAGCTTTTCATAGTTGCAAATTTCTGGAATAACTTAGGCCGCCCACCAAGGTTTTTCCTTTTGCTATTACCGTGAAAAATTATCAATGAAAGAAAAATGGCCTTGAAAAAATAAAAAAATGTTTGATCGCCATACCTTTCAGATGTCATTTCAAGGTTTGAGAGAAATTAGGAAAATTAATAAAGTCAAAATCACCACACCATTGATTTTAAAGTTAAAGAAGTGGAATTTTTTTTGTCTAATATACTTTTTCAGCTACCATGGCCTGATTTTTGGTATTGAATACTTCAAAATTAGATTATTCACGTGACATAACAGAACGATAGCCTGACATCCTTTCTGTGAGTGGACAAAGTAATTGCTACGTGGAAATATGTACAAAGTGTGTTTGATCAATAATAAACATAGCGACGGTGACACAATATTATGTATAAAACCAAACTACACAATTCTGTGGGCATGAATAAATATGCTATAGTTGCTTTGAGTTGTAAAAGGTCAAATGCTGATATTTTATTATTATATCTTCCTCCTTCGTAGCAAAGCCCTCTTTCAGAAAATATGTTATTTCACGAGAGCTGAAATGTTCATATTCACTAACTCATATGACTGACTCAATTGATTATAAATTAATCCCAGCATACATTTGTGGTACATCAAGCTCATTGCGAATAGCAATAATTCCATACGTGGCACTATGGTACATGGTCAATAGACATGAGAGCTTAATCATCACCACTGCAAACATTTTGAATTATTCTCATGGAATTTGTCCAATGACAATCATTTAGAAGTGGATCTGAACACAAAGAGAATTAACGAAACAATATGGAACATTTAAATTTGCATCTCTAAAACCTTATTTCATCTTGAAATTAGAAAATCCAACATACCAATCTGAATAGTTAAATCTTAGGCTGACATCCAGGGTAAGTACAAAAAATGAGGGATCAAAAATTGGTCACAACACGTTTTGATCCCATACAAGATATAATGCAAGCAAGTAATGGCTTGGTAGGGACCAAGCCTAGGTTTGTTAACTATCGATCCATAACATGAATGATACACTTGTATTTCGAAGAAGAAAAAATACATCTCTCTCTTTCTCTTTCCATGTCTCTTTAACTATATACATGAAATAAACATTTAAGTAGAAGTTACATTTACATATGAACATTTACTTCCTTATACTTTAATTTATATTTCATGTATATAGTTTTAGTATTTTTTAGAATTGTTTCAAACCTCTAGGAGTTATAAGAAGATTACAAGTTTTGGAGGATCTAATAATTTCCCATATTTAGTCAAATTTTAGTAATTAGCAGCCTCCTACCACCTTGTAGTTGTTTAAGGGTAGTTATAACTATTCATAAGCATCATCAACACTCTACACACCCCTCATGAAGAGCTAATATCCATAGATAGGTGAAGCAAAAACCTCTAAATCAGAAAGATAATTAGGCTCTATTATGAGAACTACCTCCCTACCTCTTTCTATCTTCATCTCTCCCTTTACTTCTCTCTATTTCTCTACCTATCTCTCTTCCTCTACCTCTATCTTCCACTCTTCACCTCTATTTGTAGGTACCTCTCCCTCTCACTATCCATCCTTATCTCTGCTTCTCCCTCTTCCTAGACTTATATATCTATATATCTACTTTACTCTCTATCTCTCTCACATAATTCTATCTCTTCACCTCTAACTCCTTATCTCTCCATATCTCTCTACCCCTAATCTCTCCCTTTCTAATTCTATATGTTACTCTCCATCTCTATCTCCCTCTCTCTCTCTCCCTCTCTCTCCTTTTCTATTCCCCACTTATCTTTCCCAAGTTATATCTATCTCTAAATATCTATCCCTCTCTCCCTACCACTCCCTCTTTTTATATCTCTCTAACGTTCCTCTTCCATGTCTCTATTTATCTCCTTTGGTGATAGAAGTGGGAGGTGCAAGCCCCCCTACAACCCCATTAAAATTTAAGATAAAAATATAGCTAAAACTAAAAAATTTACAACCTAAAGATAAACAATCTTAATTGCCAGTAGAGAGACATATAGAGAGGAAAATAAAGATGTAGATAGAGAGGGGGGGAGGGAGAGGGAGAGGGAGAGATACATGGAGAGAGTTAGAGGAGAGATGAAAGGGAGGAAGAGAGAGGAAGAGATTGAGAGATAGAAACATAGAGATATAGATCTAGGAAGAGATATAGTGGTAAAGAGAGATGGAGGGTTAAGGAGAGATATAAGTATAAATATGGAGAGATAGATAGGAAAATAAAGATATATATAAATGTAGATATATTGATAAGGAGAGAGAAAAGGGGAGGGGAGAGATGGAGAGAATGAGAGATGTATAAATATAAATGGGGTAGACAGAGAGGAAATGAGGAAGAGAAATAGATAAGGGAGAGATATATAGAGGTAGAGAAAGAGATATAGATAGTTGGAGAGGTAGAGAGAAGGAGAGGGGGTAGGGAGGGAGAGATAGCTAAATAGATAAAGAGGGAGAGAGATAGAGAGAAATCACCCTTAAATATATATAAAATATTGAAAAATTATAATATTAATTTATAAAAAATGACACAATCTCAAATGTTCTTTGCATCAAGTTTTCTCACCAATAGAATTTTTTTTTTCCAAACAATGAAAAATTTAATAAGATTTTATATATTTAGGGTGTTTTCAAAGTTATCATTGCTGTCTATCTCTCCCCTATATCTATCACTCTCTTCCTCTCTTTCTTACCTCTATCCCTCTTTGTCTATTTATCTATCGCTCCCCGCCTCTCTTTCCTACCTCTCTCCTTTGTCTATTTAGCTATCTCTCCCCTTTCTCCCTCTCCTTCTCTCCCCCTCTCTAACTATATCCCTTATTCTACCTATATATCTTTATTTCCCCCTTTCTATCTCTCTCCCTCCCTTCATCTCTAACCCCCCTATTTATACCTCCCTCCCTCTTTCCCTCTCCATCTTTCACTCTTTATCTATTTATCTATCTCATCCCATCTCATTCTCTCTCTCTCTCTCTCAACCTATCTCTCTCCCTTTACCTTACTCTAATTATATATATATCCCTCTCTCCTCTCTCCTCCTCTCTACCTATATGTTTCTCCATTTCTCTTCTCCCTCTATATTTCCATAGTTATATACATTTCTAGATACATCTCACTCTCTAATTCTCTATCTATTTATCTCTCTCTTTGTCCCCCATCTTTCTCCCATTTCTCTCTCTCTCTACCTATTTACCTTTTTTTCTCCCTTTAGCTTTCCCCTCTATATTTCCCTATATATACATAGATATATCTCCCTCTTTCTATCACTATATCCCTCATTCCCCCTCTTCTTCTCTATCTATCTACCTATTTCACCCCTTTCTCTTCACATCTATCTTTCCCAAGTTATAGCTTTCATTACATATCTCCCTCTTTTTATCATTATTCCCCTCCCTTGCTCTTTCTCTCTCTATATAGCTCCATGTTTCAATATATCTCTACTCTCTCTTCTCTCTATCTCTCTCCCTCCCTCTCTCTATCTATCAAGTTATCTCGATATCTCTCTTAGATTCATATACATAAACACTCCCTAGTTCTCCATCCCTATCTCTATATATGTATCTCTCCCCTTCTCTATCTCTCTCCCTCTCTTTATACCTCTATTACTTATCTCTATAACCTCCTTTCTCTCTCTCACTCTTTCCCCCTCCATATCTATCTCCCTATTTATCTCTCCATATCTATCTCCATATCTCATTATCTATAACTCTCTTTATTATTAACTCTATTTCTCTCTCCATATCTCATACTCTCTATATCTCTTTATTAATCTCTCTCTATTTCCCTCTTTGTCATATATATCCCTTTCTATCAATATAGTTATTTACCTCTACTCCCTATCTCTCTATCTTTGTCCCTATCCCTCTATATAATTTTGTGGATGCTAAATCTACAAATTGCTTCAAACGATGACCACCATTACATTGTTAGCCAGTTTGAAACAAGCAAATCTATCATTCCTATGAAATATTCACTCATGCTACCTATGCAAACAAGAAATATAGAACCAAACAACTAACTGAAATAATAAACAACAAGAGAAAACTCTATTCCATAGTGGGACTAGCGCTCCTCATGATGTGGAAAGAAAGCCCTTTCCCACCCCCTAATAAGCAAGAATACCAAGATGATGATACTGAAAATGCAAGAGATTATGCATCAGACTATCTTGTAGTGTTTTTGTTGTGTTGTAGCAAGTTGTGTTGAAAAGCTTTGCATTTATAGATTCAAGGTTACAAGATTCAGGGATTTGGATGAATGTGAGATCATTCATGAGCCAATGACAAGATGCCACTTGTCAAGATGTGAGAGGATGAGGGTTGTGCACATTTTGGTCAATGTACCAATTTAAAATTTGAAAATAGCATTAAATGCACATGGTTGAGAGCTTTGGGGGGGAAATTTATTTCAACAAAAAAGTCAAACAAATGGAGTTAGTGAGGGCATATTCCTTGAGAATATGCTTTGTGAGGAAAATGGACCCTTTAATAAATAAATAAAAATGATTTATTGTGCAAGTGGGAAAAGATAGAGGATGGGACATGGGTTAGGCTTAGTTTTAATCATGGATTTGATTAATTAAGGTGATGATTAGTTGATTGTGACATTTTGACTTAGATTTGTGGATTAAAATAGATCAAAATGAGAGGAGATAATGATAATTAGCCATTTAATTAAATACATTTGATTTAATTAAATGAAGAAACTTAAGGAGATAATTAAATAAAAATAATTTATTTAATAAAAGAGATAACCTTAGTGAATTAATTAAATTAATTTATTTAATTAATAGACGAAATGATGTTAATTGAAGCATGATTAGATGCGTGATGTCAATTTTGCATGTCACATTTTTCCCCTCTTTGAAGCAATGTACTTGTTGCATTGGTTCAAAGAATGATGCCGCCGACATCGAAATTAAAAAAAAAATGATTTTTTTTGGATGCCCCAACGAAAATAAGTGTGTTAGTACTTTTCCCCCTCGAGAGATTGAGCAAAAAGATTTGATTTGAGGTCGATCTCGCGACAAATAGCTTCAAAAAGGATGTATGAATGGCTATGACTAACTGATCTATATGATAATGATGATGTAAATGAGATGTTTTTAAGATGATTAGAATCAAATCTATATTATCCTAAACAACTTAGATGATTATGCAACGCATGTGAGATGGATGAGATGGATAATGTTGTCCTATGATGATATGACATGATTATGAAAGATGAGAGTGTGGATGCAGGATGGATGTATTGATGCAATGATACCATGTTAGTGTGAAAGAGGATAGAAGAAGAATGAGAGGGATCAACCCTTGAATCCAAGAAGATGCAAAAGTTCAATAAGAAAACTTTATTAGAAATGATGATGAATGATGATGATGTATTGCTTATCCAAGGATGGGAGAGATAAAGAGCATAACTTTAATTATGTTTGATAACACACATAGGTGCGATGCATCAAGGTATAAAGAACCAAGATGGCATTGTGCCTAGTGTGATGGACTTTGACTCAACAATTAGATAGGAGTGCTTTTGTTCACACTTGAAATACAGAAACCTTGCTAGGAGAGACCCAAAAAAGAAAGTATTCACCAAGCTATATTACAAGAATGTCGAACAAGAACAATAGACAAAAAGATAATGATCATTGCCCCATTCCTTTCTCTCTAAACCTGTTTTGTTTAGGCATCATCGAGAGGTCCTTGGAATGAATGAAAAATAAGATAAGTCAAAAACACCAAGGGAAAGTAAAAAAGAAAGCTCCTAATATTCTTCGTACCGCTAGCCAAGGAAAAACTAAGGTGATACCTGATGTTGATGTCCATCATGGGAAGGATGCATCCTAGGACATGTTGTGATAAGGGTTTTGATGATAAGCTATTGATACTCTTAGTTGATCAACTTGCTGACTCACTGATCTAGACTTGAGACTTTGATGTTTAGGTGTTCACTTTTGAACCTGCTAGACTTGCTTCTGACTGAATCACCAAAGGATGAAGGCGATGATTGATTTATTATGAATGGTGATTATTGTGGGTGAAAGGGAGTTGAAACAGATGCACCATTTTGGGTTTTTTTTTAAAATATTTGGATATTTTTGATGTTTTGAAACATTTTGAGGCTGTTTTGATTTTAGGATTTTTCAATTTTTTTGGTATTTTCAAGATTTGTGAATGTTTTTGGATTTTGTGTCTCGGGGGCTGATCAAGGATTAGCTTTGCCTATGTTTAAGCTCAGAGATGACATAGTTCGACTAACAATAGAATTGATTGCTGATGAGATAGACAGGCAAACGAATTTCCATTATGACGAACGCCTAAATAGATGGGCAAACGGATTTCCATTGCGATGGATGCCTAAAGGACTAACCTAAAATGTGAAATAAATAGGCAAATAGATTGCCATTGCGACAGATGCCTAAAGGACTAACCTAAAATATGAAATAGATGGGCAAACAGATTGCCACTGTGACAGATGCCTAAAGGACTGACCTAAAATGTCTTAGGGGATGATCAAAGATCAACCTTGCCTATGTTCAAGCTCAGAGACGATGTAGTTCAGCTGACATGTTTTTGATGTTTTTTCTAACTTTTTGAGATGTTTTGGATTTTGAATGATTTTGGATGTGGATATGGATATGTGATGATATCAATGCTCTGTTTTGGGATTTTGAGGGAAACCAAGCTAAGGTTGATTGATCGGATCAATGGATTGATGATGATAACATTGTTGAGGATACACAACAATGCAAGGATAGTGTAAAGCAACACAAGGATTGGGAAGGATATCCCGAGATGATGATGGATTGATTGGATTTTGATTTTGAAGCTTGGCTTGGAACAAAAGTTGTTTTGATGATTTTATGTGACGCTGACGTTCAAGTTAGATGCGATTGATATTGATTGTTTGGATTGATGTTTGATGAAAGATAAAGTTTGATAAGGAACATCATCTTGTCAAAATATGCCATGGGCTAGTGTTTTGGATTTTTTTCTCACAAATGCTTTGACCAATTTGATTTCACATTTTCCAATGTTTGGATCACCACATAAGTCGGAAGATATAGATCAAGGTTTATTCTTGAAGCAAGATGTAAATATCTGCCCCTAGTGTCTAGCAATGTTTGAAAGGCCATGGATTCTTGGATAGGTGTGTGGATGGATAGATATGACAAAGATGCCAAGGATTATCTTGTGATAAGACGAGGTGTTTGAATAGAGGATATTTATTTGGATAATGCTTCCTAGCTCAAATAACGTTGGGTAGGATGGGATCAATGAAAATGACCCATGTCAAGATATTTACCATACACAAGTGCAAAGTGTGCACGCAAATTTGTCAAGATCAAGATAATGCAGATAGATGGAAATGGGTTGGATAAACGATTCATGGATGAGCGGATAATATGGATGGAATGTTGGCTTTATTATCAATGTGATAAGATGATTTCAACTAAACTAGTACACAAAGATTCTCGATTCTACGCATGATGCATGTTTGCTAGGTTTTCATCATGGTACTTGTCCAAAGCACCACTGAAGTGGTTTTCACTAGAGGATGATTTTTTTCTTTACTTTTTAAAATCCTTTTTCAAATTTGTTTTGGATTTTTATATGTTTTTGATTTTTTTTTTTTCTAAAAGATTTTAAGCTCATGCCGAACCATTTGGTACTATTGATTTTGATGCTTCTATCATAATGTTCCATCAATATCCTTCTTGAAGAAGCCACTTTTCCAAGATATGTGCACTTGAATACAACTTTTGAGAAATTTGTTCTGCTTTGTTGATAACAGAGTTAAGTATTTCTTTGTGCACACATGGGGATAGAGTGCCTTTTGAATCCTTATTATGAAGGGTCGTTGCCAACACATGGTCAATGTGAGAATTGGATATCATGTGTGGAGGCGTGGATGGAGTGATTATAGGAGTAAAAGATGGATTGGTTGACCATTTGGAACCTTTGACTCTCCAAACTTGGGAAGATGAGCAATGATGAGTGGATACGAAAGTGTGCATGGGATTAGGACCAACAACTTGATATACCTTGTATGTTGCTCGAGAAGCCTTCTTTTTCCTTTGTGGACATCTTTGATGGATACTTTTCCCTTTTTTATTTTTCCCCATAGTTTCTTTGACTAATGGAGTTTGATAGGGATAATCATTCTTTGTATTCTTTAGTATCCATTTGTATTTTATTTTCCCTTCGTTCCTTTTAGCTTCTTTTTCTTTGATGAAATTTTTCATGCTTTGATTCAAGTCTTTCTCTTGATGTTGGTCCCAATTCATGGATGGGGTGATGGGTGGATGAAGATTCATGGCATGGTAGGTTGTAGTGTTGACATTGGTTTCATCATAAGGATTCTTTGTGCTCCCTATGTTGATGTTTTCTTGAGATAAAGTTGCCCCCAGTTTTATAGAGGTATCACTGATATGTTTATATCCCTTGATTATCAAATAACCAAGGCCTTGATACTTAGGATTGCCAATAATCTGCATTGGTTCTAGGATACCCTATTCATGTAGGCTTAATCCTCTACCTTGATAATTCATCTCTTGAAACATTTTATTTGCAATAGGATATGCTTTATCTTGAAAGCAAGGTGCTAATCCTTCTCTGCTCTATGGTGGATCTTCAAAGGTGATAGCTTCTTCATTGATATGATAATTTTCCCTTAAAAAGGTGAGTGATCCAAGTTTATAAGTGATAGGATCCTCCATATGTGGGATGAATGCATGCTTGATATCTTTGGCATGATCTTGTGAAATATCAAATTTTAATGCTTCTTCAAGAGGTGTTGATGTTTCAGTGTCCAAATAGAAGTCTTCCTCATGATTCATTTCATAAGATATTTCTGATTCACAACTTCTATAGAAGCCTTCTTCATGATCCATTTCTGATATGTCTCTGGATTTTTCTATATCTTGATCATGTGTACAAATGTTAAGAGTAGGAGACTCTTGTTCCTTGGTAATGATGTCAAGAGTATGAGACTCTTGTTTTGAATGAAGATCATCTATGTGTCCATCCAAGGAAAGCATCTCATGGGTAGATGGAGGGTTATGTGCTATATGGATATGATCATCATTTTTGACATCTTGTATAGATAGGAGAGTGCCCATTAGATCATTGTAGTATCTTGGAGATATAAATTCTTGATCTTGAGTGATTTTAGAATTGCTTTCGACATGTTTTGGATCAAGTTCTTGAAATGGGTCAATTTCAAAGGATGGATTGTCTAAAACGGATTCTTGGAAATTGTTATTAGGCATGGTTAGTGGCTCAATATCATTTTAATCTTTGAGGATTCCTTCCCTATCCGTAATCATGAGGTCGAAGGATGTCAATGTGTCTTGGGAAGGACCATTGCTAGACCTTGATGGAAGATGTTGATCATGCTTTGGAATGAATTCTTGAGATATGTCCTCTAACTCATAAGGCGATGTAGAGACATTTTCAATATGATCATTGGTCGATGGATTGTGGATTATGTCAATAGGATCAAATAATGTCAACACTCCTTGAAATAGATCTTTGTAGGAAGGGTCTTGATCATGACTAAAAAATGGCTCTTGATGTATGTTGATTTGATCATCAGATGGGGTAGAAACATCTTCAATGTGCTCATTAATGGAGAGATCTTCAACATTGTTTTCAAAAATTAAGGCAGAGAGATTGTTAATGCTATCGCTAGTGGTTGAATTCTGATTATTTTCCCCAATAGCTATTAGCTTTTGATCAATCAGGTCTTGGATGATATTTTTGAGTCGAATACAATATGATGTTGTGTGTCCCTTTACTTTGTGAAAATCACAAGAGTTCTTCTCATTTTATCCTTGTATTTTCACAATGGGCTCTTGATAATTCACATTGATTTTATTATATCAACCATTGCATGACCAATTCAATTGGTTCCCCAAGTGGTGAGTATTTTCATTTGTTACCTTGTGAGATTTTCACTTTAAATTGACCTTGTGGTGATTGATTTTGGAGATGTGGTGATTGATCTTTGAGATGTGGTGATTGAGTTTGTTGTTGATGTTGTTGATCCTGATATCCAATTTCTTTACATTGGAGATATTGTTCTTGATGTGGTTGTGGAGATAGCTCAATGCTTTGATGACAGGGCTCAACCAATGGTAGAGTGTATTGATTTTTGGGTGGAGATGTCTCTTGGTGATATGAATCAATGAGTTTTTTGAGTGTAACAATTTTGTTTCACAATATTTGACCTTGACATTCTTGATATGGTTGACTTGGTTGTTTAGCAAGCAGATTTGGAATGCATCCTTGTGGTGTTTTCCTGGGATCATGGAATTTGGTGTGATGTTTAGATTTGGAAAAATAGGTTGACTTTAAACATTGTTGTGGTTGAGAATCATATTGCCTTGATTTAGGTAACTTTGATTTTGCATGGTGTTGCCTTGACTTGGATCAATACCTCGAGTTATTAACATATTTCTTGGACTTTGAACAACATTTGTATGATTTGCAAACATATCTATCCCAAAGTTCATCAAGTGTGACTTTGAAATGTTTATATTTGGTAAACTTTCACTTGGTATAGTCATATTCGATGTATGGATTTGGTGGGATAATGTTGTTTGAAAGACTCATGCTTTGATTTTTTGGTTGATAGATTTGTAGGTTTGGACTTTGTTTTAAATCTACCAGAGGGAAAGGTGTTCCAAAATTAAAATTGGGCATGCTCACATTTATTGTACCATTGAGTTTTGGAGGGGATAATGATGCCATGTATGGATTGCATAAATGTGAGTTTCGATAATCAATTGGCATTGTGAGACTTGAATAGTTTTGTTGACTTGGATTACTCATGATGTATGAGTCGAGTTTAAATTCCATTTTTTTCTTGTGTTTTGACCTTGTTGACCTCTAAGGGGTTTAGGACCAATGATGAGATGAAGGATGAAAGGGGTGAGTGATATGGGTGTTTAAACTTTTAGGAACTTTGTATCAATTCTAGAATTTAGGACTTGATTTTATTTTATTTTGACTAGGCATAGTTTGACTAAGTGTGTTACGTCAAATAAAAGTGACAATGCAATTGTAAACTCTAGGAAGTTGTGTTATCCTAGAGTAAACTCGTACATAAGAGGATAATTTGACTAAGTGTGTTAAGTCAAACAAGGTGATTATGGATTGGATAATTTGACTAAGTGTGTTAAGTAAAACAAGATGGTTTTGATTTTTCGTAGAAGTCTAGCATAAATGATGTTTTCAAAGTTTCCAAGAGTTTAGTGGTGAGATGATATTTGATTGATGTTTGAAATGGGTGAAGTGTTTGACTTGATCCTAGATGAACTTAAGAGGATTTGTTGACTAGACCAATATATCGAAGAACATGCTTTTCCCTAAGAGTAATTCAACCAAAAGACCAATGTTTGCATGAAAACCATATGAACCAAAAGAGAACAAGCACATGTGTGGTTCACTTGTCTATTATCTTGCTTAGATTCAGTTCCTTTTGACACAGGAACTTTCTTGATTATATTTTTCAAACTGAATTTCCAATGTCCTAATTTTCTTTGATCTCACAAAGTGTATTATGTAGAAATCAAGGAAATCAAGGCAAAGGTTACCTATTGTTGACTTTGGGAGAAATAAATTGAGATGTCTGAATTTTTAGAAGCCTTCTAGAGATAAGAACCCCTAGGGACAAGCAATAACACGTGGACACCTCCAAGGTATTTTTTCTTTCAAAGGGTTTGAAATTCTGATGATTCATTAAATGTTTGTTTTCCACTGTTTTGGATCCAAGCAAAGTTTTTTGATTCCAATGACATGCACAACCTAGGCTAAAAAGACAATATTTGTTGGGTTCCCACTTGGATAAATCCAGATGTGCATATTCAGTGCAAATGATTAGATGCTTGACCACACAGGTTGTCCCTTATAGTGCACTCACTTCTCGGGTCAGCCAAGCATCAGTACCCATGAATCTCCCATGGCATACTTTTCATCTCTACAACAGAATCACATGTATATATGTGGGGCAGATTCAAAGGACATGACCTTTTACACCAACAAATAGTTAAGGATTTTGGCCTTTACTAAACAAGGGGTTTCAATTCAGACTTTTTGTTCATGAATATTGACCCATGCGGCGAGAGACCATTGTTTACCTTCTCATCGAGACCAACCATGTGGTACTAGCCTTTGTTGCAGTACCCACTTTTATATCCCGGTTGGAAATACACTTGGCTTTAGTGTGTTACCAGTTTGGTCATTCCCTTGGGGGAGTACTTTTTCTCACAAGGAAATCCCTCTAAGATAAACAAAAGCAAAAAAACATATTTGTAGTTCGAACAACCTTCATTTAGAAACAAAGGGAGAACACATGCAACATGTTCCACTCACAGTCGCAAGATGTTTTGTCCAATTTTAAGGTACCCAAATTGAAATGTGGAGGTAATATTTTATGCAACTTAATGTCACCAAAAAGACTTTTGATTCTCAAGATCGCCGTGAAGTGCGAGAGAAGCACATACGCATTTTTAAATGAAATTACTTTGCAAAAAATATTACAAGACACAAACATCACATGTTCATTTTAATTTCCAAAGGAAAAATTGAGTTCTTTTTAAAGCCCCAAAATCAAAATGTGAGAGTTGTTTTGTCAAGTTTTAGAACCCAAATTGAAATCTAGTACGTTTCTAAATTCAATTTTAATCCAACTTTGAAAAGATCAAATCAGTGATTGATTTTAAACCCAAATTGAAAGGTGAGTTGGTTTAAAACAGAAAACGAGAGCACAAAATAGAAGCTTTAAGCATTTAAAAACACTTTGTCAACTTCAAATTCAATATTCATTTCTCTTTAACTCCAAGATTCTCCAAAGATCACTTCATATGCTTCAATGTTGCAAGTCTTTTGCATGAAAAAAATCCCTCCTCCTTCCTACAAACATCACAAATAAGAGTTATACATGTATTGTAAAACAATAAAAGTATACACAAGACATGTCAATCATTTGAGGAAATCTTTTAAAGGGGGGAATAAAATAAAATTGCATTGACAAAGCACATGAGTTCTTAATGATGAATTTAACTCAATAATAAATGTCAACAAATTTTTTAATTTACCACCACTTTCATAAAGGAACTATTGATTTCAAAACCTTATATTTCTAATATACAAAGCCATAAAACTTTTCTTTTGAATGCATAAATCTATTTTGACAGGAGACCAAAGTAAAGATCAAATCACGCATTAAAGACCAAATCAAGCATGTACAAAGAAAATAGCATATGGTGATTTCCTTGATAAAATCCAAAATATGATCAACCTCCTTATAACATCATTTATGTCACATCAAAAGAATTTATATAGTGGTTAGAAAGCATACAAAAAGACATTCAACAAAGATCTTTAAATATTTTTAAGAAAATGCATTTGGCATGTGTAAAGCGCATAAAATGAGCTCATTTGAAAAGACTAGAAACTTTCAAACAAATGCATTTGGTGGACATAAGGATTCTCATCAATGAACGCTGCTTTAGCTAACATTCATAACACCCTCTATCACAACCTCTATAAAACAATAAGCCAAAAATAAGAGTATGGAAGCCTCACGTCCTCCTTTGATAAGTATGGCAAACCTTATTTCTCCAAAATTCATAACATAAATGACAATGCAACCAATGATTTTATTCAAATGCCAATCACTACAACCCACTTAAAGATTGTGTTGTATTAAATGTTGAATAGAAGTGAAGTGTACCATATAATATTAACACAATGATCTAGTTTTCTAACATAGACAATATGTTAACACATTTGTCGGTTGTTAACATATATGACATTTTTTAACACACGTTGCTAACACATATAACGTTTGCTAACACATTGAACTTGTTAACACATACAAAGTTTGTTAACACATGTAGATTGTTAACACATGCGGGGTTTCTATACTTTCTTGTCTCTTTCTGATTCCCAGATTTGAGGTTTAAAACAAAATATTTCTATACTTTCTACAGATCTATGCAAAGTGGGCACCAAATAAAAGGCTTTAGAAACTTTCAAGAAAATGTACTTAGTTGGCATACAAAGAAAACAACAAAGGAAGGTTAAAAACTTTCAAGCAAATGCATTAGGCAAGTGGGAAAAATCACACCCAGATCTTATTTAAACAAACATTCAAACCAATGCAGTTGGCAATCTTAAAGTCACGCCCAACATCCTTTAACCAACATCCTTCATATGCTAGAAAGCACGTGGCTATGTGGAAATGTATGGACATCCCATAAATGTGTTTCAAAATAAACCTCTATTTTTCCAATATGGACGTGTGCTAAACAAATACAATAGACAAAAAGGTCAGCGATATTCATAGGAAATTATGACTATGGCTGCTTGCTAACACAACCGAACATATGCCTTTATATGCCTATAGATCAATGCCTCTTTTTAACAGAAAATAACTAGCTTTCTTTTGTCAATCAAATTAAACTATCATAAAAAGAGCCCTCCTTCTAACACTAGAATGTGGATACTAAATCTGCAAATTTCTTCAAACAATGACCACCATTAGATTGTTAGCTAGTTTCAAACAAGAAAATCCAACATTCCTATGAAATATTCACTCATGCTACCTATGAAAATAAGAAATATAGAACCAAACAACTAATTGAAAGCATAAACAACAAGAGAAAACTCTATTCCATAGTGGGAGTGGTGCTCATCAAGATGTGGAAAGAAAGCTCTTTCCCACCTGCTAATAAGCAAGAATGCCAAGAGGATGATGCTAAAAATGCAAGAGATTATGCATCAAGAGTTGTCTTGTTGTGTTTTTGTTGTGTTGTATTTCGCAAGTTGTGTTGAAAATCTTTGCATTTATAGATTCAAGGTTGGAAGATTGAGGGATTTGGATGAATGTGAGATCATTCATGAGCCAATGACAAGATGCCACTTGTCAAGATGTGAGAGGATGAGGGTTGTGCACATTTTGGTCAATGTGCCAATTTGAAATTTGAAAATAGCATTAAATGCATATGGTTCAGAGCTTTGGGGGAGAAATTTGTTTGTACAAAAAAGTCAAACAAATGGAGTTAATGAGGGCATATTCCTTGGGAATATGCTTTGTGAGGAAAATAGAACCTTTAATAAATCAAAATAAATGATTTATTGTGCAAGTGGGAAAAGCTAGAGGATGGGACATGGGTTAATCATGGATTTGATTAATTAAATTGATGATTAGTCGATTGTGACATTTTGACTTAGATTTGTGGATTAAAATAGTTGAAAATGAGAGGAGATAATGATCATTAACCATTTAATTAAATACATTTGATTTCATTAAATGAAGAAAATTGAGGAGATAATTAAATAAAAATGATTTATTTAATTAAAGAGATAACCTAGGTATGTGCAGGATCATCATGGAAAAAGCAAGCCCTTAAATGACAATAAAATTCAAAAATCAGAGTTAGGCAACTTGATGTAAAAAATTGAATAAGTTATCTATATTATTTCAAAAATATGTAAGAATAGAATTTGTAGAAAATTGAATGTAGTTTCTAAACTACTAGGTTTTTTAAAAAAAAAAAAAAATCCATTTGGTGAAAATTTGAAATTTCAGGGAAAAAATAAGAAGTAGGTGTCTATCTGACCACCCTAACCACAATATAATGATAATATTTTTTTATAAAATTTTAGATATAAGTAGGGGACTCATGTCCCGATGTGATGCATATTTTTTTGTAATTTTTTTCCAAATAAATAATTAATTATGAATTTTTTATTACAACTTTTTAAAAATATAAAAACTTGTATGTCTGACCACCTTAACTTGGTCAAAACGTCATGAAATTAAATTATTTTTCTTTTAATCCTATAGTATGTGAAGCATAGAATGTGAGGAATGTTTGGGATTTAAAAAATGTGATACCGTTTGAAAGCTATAGATTTTTTTCAATCAACCTATCAATTAGGACTTTAGTCGTAATTCAAATAGAAAATGAATAATAATTATTTATTAAATTCAAAGTAAAGAATAATTTATATTGGTGGAAGTCTGTGAATCTCCTTTAAAAACCCTTTTCTTTTCATCAATTTTAGGTTAAAAAAAGGTCGTTAGCCACATGGGTCATCATATCACTTAGATATCGCCACTTTTTGGCCCATTATGATCCTGCACATACCGACCTTAGTGAATTAATTAAATTTATTTATTTAATTAATAGATGAAATGATGTTAATTGAAGCGTGATTATATGCATGATGTCAATTTTGCATGCCACAATTTTTATATCTCACTCTATCTATATCTCTCTTTTTCCCTCTATCTATTTATCTCCCTCTCTCCCTCTATCTCTCTATATTGATATATGTGTTCCTATATTCTCCCTCTTATCAATCTACCTCTCTACCTATATCTTTGTTTCTATACATCCATCACTTTATCTCCCCCCTCTCTATCTCTACCTCTCTCTCTTTCTCATCCCATATATCTCTATCTCATCCTCTCTCTCTCTCTCTATATTTATCTATCTTTATATCCTTAAATATCTTTGTCAATCTATCTCACAATATATATCTCTCTCTATCTCTCCCTTTCCCTTCTCATGTATATCTATATATCCTCTAGTCGATCTCTCCCTTTCTACCTTCCTCTCTCTATTCCTAGCTCCATAACTCTCTATATTTATCTCTCCTTTTCTATCTCTTGATATTTCTCCCTCTTTCTATCCATACCTCTCTTTCGTTCTCTCCCCCTCTCTACTTTTCTCTCTTCTTAGACCTTAATATCTTTAATTATATTTTCCTTTCTATTTCTATCTCCCCTGTATCTTTCTCACCATATTTATCCTTCTATTTATCCCTCTCTTGGTCTATATCTCCTTATTTTTCCATATCTCTTTAGCCATATACCTATCCATCTCTCCCACATTCATTCTCTCACTCTTTATATATTTATCTATTCCATTTCTCTCTATCCCTCTCTATGCTAACTCTCTCTTTATCACCCCCTTGTCTTTTGTCCCTCTCCCTCTCTATATCCATCTCCATGTCTATCTATATTTTCCTCTCCATCTCTCTCTATTGAAGATGGAGCCTAACTATCTTCTTGATTCAATTTTTTTTATTTCATTTGTGTTTGAATCTTAGTTATTTATGAGTGGTGTTGGAGGATTGACCCTCTACCTTCTATTGATAGGGGGTATATATAGAGAGAGAAGATACAAGAATTGGAGATATATAAAAAGATTATGTCACAGGGATAAAGGGAGAGAGAGGTATATATAGAAATAGAAAGAAAGAGATATCTAGAGATAGATATAACTTTAGAAATTGTTTAATAGGGAAAGGCGTTTACATCAAAATGAATTGATCAAGATGATGAACCACTACTTTCCACTATAAAAAATGTAATTATATGTATGATATGATGCAAACAACCATTATAAACTAACCCTAACTATTATAGAAACTGTGAGGGAAGTGTTTAGAGCTTAAAAAAATGTGTACCTTGCTACAAGAATCCTATTTTTAGGGCACAAAGGAATCATTCGCCTTTAGTGATGAACGGGTCCCTGTTAGGGTTTTTGAACTGAGATCTAGGTTCTTCTCCTTGATTCCTTCACTCTCAGATCCTCGGTTATCAGCTCCTGAAAACTTGTAACAAATTTTGTAGCCTTGTTTCCATGTTCTTGTACTATGAATGACAATTTTGCAACTTGACGACTTTGACAATTTTGCTTCAATCTTGTTCTCTAGTTGATCTTCAACCTATAAATCAGAATATACACATTCAAGAGGAGAAAATTTGTTTATTTTTAGTGAATAGGGGTTTGCCTAAGTCAAACCCCATTTAGGTAATTAAACCAAATGATGAGATAATGAATTGAATCATGAAACATGAACCATGCAATGATGATACCTTGGAAGTTGTATTAGAATGTAAATCTACAAACTAACATGAAATGGCCATGAAGAATTTAGATCAAATTAGATGTCAAACAATGCTTGCAAGTAGATCCTCAATGCTACATCAACTATCTTAGCTCAACAACATGCTTGAATACACTATGTCTTTGACATGATGATATGACTTTGAATTTCTGCAATAAATCTTCAAGAATCTACCTTTGAATACCTTTGAAGTGCTCTATGATGCTCTTGTGAAATCTTATGATGTTTATGAAAACTTGGTAGGGTGAAAAAATGTCAATTGACCTCATATTTATACTAAATCAAGAGATTAACCCCAAAATTCAAATAATTCAAGACGAAATAAAATCTAGGATTGAAAATCATTGTGATCCCGCCATAGTTAAATTCAAAAAAGGGTGTCCTATGTAAGGAGGAACCATTTTCCACTAAATGTGAATGGGTCTTAACACAACTTTCTAAGACCATCCTTAGGTGGGGATGAAAGAACATAGAAAATCCCATGTAAAAAATGCATAGAAATGAGTGTCCTATGTGGAGAGGACCCATTTGCCACTAAAGGTGAATGGGTCCTAGCACCATTTTCTAGGGCCTTGATTTTTCCAAATTAAATGTCATGCAATTTGAATAATGGGTGTCAAGATAGATCTCTCAAAAAATACAATTAAGAGGGCTTGAATTTAAATTAAAGGGGCCCATTAGGCTCAATTTGGTAATGAAACCCTAGATAAGTGTGAAAGTGTACTACAAAACTTTACAACACCTTAAATAAGGTACAATTTAATTACATTTTGTTTAAAAGGGGTCCTAGATTAATGTGAATGTGTACAAACAATTACAACACTAAACCAAGGCATTATTAAGTTAATTTTATATCAATTATTCCCAAATTAAGTGTGAAAAGGGGTTACCTTTTTCTACACTACATTTTTCCCCCACTTTAGTGAGAGTATGAACCCATGTCAAACTCAAACTAAATTATACATTCAAGACACTTAAGTATGCACAACAATAACAAAGATACATAATAATACCCTATCAAAGGCCAAGAGAAATAAAGAAAAAAAAGGATCAAGCACAACCATTCCAACATATTGTGGAAAGGGGTTGTTTGTCCGTAACATGCATTGCTCACTCTAGGGTAGTGGAACCTTAGTCTGTCCAATAGGTGAGCTATCTCAATCATATATGGTAACTCTAGGGTAGCGGAACCTCAGTCTATCCACTAGGTGAGTTATCCCAATCATGTATTCTTGTTCTAGGATAGTGGAACCTCAGTCTATCCACTAGGTGAGTTATCCTAATGAGGTGGCCAGCCATATCAAAGTTATCCTCCTAACAAATTTGATAATGCACCACAATCCTATGCTTTTGTCAATGATATTGAATGTCATCTCTATAGCTTTTGTTAAAAAAGGGATTTTTATTTGTTCATGTAAGGTCTTATTCTTAAAGAACATCATGCCTAATGTCTCCAAGAGAGGAAAAGTCAAGAGTATCAGATCACCACTTATGGGATGCCTCTCCTTTCACACCATGCCATGAAGGGAGATCGTACATTTCAAAATATCGCACTCTTGGAGGACATCAAACCCAATGACACCACCAAGAAAAGGACATGTCACAAGAAAAAAAAAATCATGCCATGAAATATGTTGAAATATGTCATCGATGTATGCCCCCACTTTAAAGTGGTTGTTAACAACATTACTGTGAGAAATTTCTTAAAAGTAGCCATTAATTTTTCCTAAGACATTGGAGCTTTCCTCAAAAAACCCTATGCCAAGTCATATGTTTCTAAAATAAATCTATTCCATGAAATATGAAGGAAGGGTTGGCCCCAAAAATACATAAGGGATCTATGGATTCAGGGTCAGTATGTCTTTGCTACAATATTGTTTTAGAACTTGGAATTGTCATCATTCCCGAAATACTCATAGAAGTGGAAGAATGACACAAAGAGAGAGAAAACAAAGAAAAATACTTTTAGGTCAACATGGAAGAGACCTAAATATCTAGACGCCTTGTATCATATCACAAAGGAAAATACAAGACAAATGAAAAATATAAAGGAAATCTTTTGGGTCAACATGGAAGAGACCTAAATGTCTCGACGCCTTGCTTCATCCCCAAAAGGAAAATACAAGACATATGAAAAAGATAAAGGAAAGCTTTTGGGTCAACATGGAAGAGACCTAAATGTCTCAATGCCTTGCGTCATCCCCAAAAAGAAAAAAAAAAGACAAATGAAAAATGCTTACGACATAGAGAAGAATGTAGGTACATATAAAGGAATGCACAAAAAATAGAGAGTTATACATCAAATGAAACATCACAGGGGATCACATCACACACATGCAATTAAATAAAGAAACATGAAAAAGAAAAAGACTAGTAAGGCACATGCAGGTCAACCTAAAGTAGGTCATCTACGTCCCAATCTCGGTCAACATAAATGAAAGGTGGACAACTAGCAAAAGGGACAACGATATGTACCAAAAATAGGACAAGACTAACGAATCCTTTTCCCCCACTAAGTGTAGGAAAAGGATGAGTCGATATGGGTGATGATAGTTGCTCCTTGTGATAAAAAAATAACTTTTCATGAATGTATAACATGTAATAGTGAGAATGTTAGAATCCTACAACAATTATATGACAAGGATCGAAAGGAATTCTTTAAGGGATTACTTCTATGATATCAATATTTTTAAATATTTGTTGTAAAGCATGACACTCATCGATACTATGTCCAGTAACCCAATGATATTGACAGTGTGATGTGTTTGTATTCTTAGGATCTGGTTTTCGAACTTCTCTTATGGGTGGTAAGGTAATCAGTCCTCGGTGTAGAAGTATCTATAAATTCCTTTCAATTGTAATTGGTAGATAAGAGAGTTGTAATTTCTTTATTTTGTAAGGCCTTTGTTGCTTACTAGATTCACAAACTTCTCTATGTGGAATTAGGGCAGGAGGACTTGAAATGACCTTGTCTTTTTTATCATCATTACAAGGCATTGGTTGCTCTTCACGAAGGAGAACACTTATATCAGGAGGAGGATCTAAGACAATCCTATGATCATTATGAGGAATTGGTTGTTCTTTAGTAAGGATAACACTTATGTTAGGATGAGGATCCTGATATCCTAACCCTTTGGTATCTTCAGTTGGTATTTTCTCTAAGAGTTGATGAATTTCATTTTCACTTGTATCACATCCTTGTTTACTCAAAATTGTGAATCCTTTTCCATATGTCTCTTCTAGATTGATAGGAGTATTTTTTACCTTGTTAACATAGAATGGTTGAATGTTTTCTTGACTAGAGGAACTAGGTTCACCTATTGTAGGGAACTTAGGCTTATCTTGTGACTGAATTTCAGGATGTAAAAGACCAAACATGTCAAGAGGTGTTGGTTGTTTCATAGAAGGGTAAAATGATCCATTAGTCTCAAGGTTGTTAAGGAAATCATTTATGAATTTCTTCATGCTAGAATCATCTTCTCCATTGATGTCAACATCATGAGGAGGACATGCATTAGGAGTTGTGTGGGCATGAGTGAGTTCAATTTCATTAAGGTCATTGCCAAAAACACAACTTGAAACATCAACCAAAGAAAAAAAGGACTTCCATACATTGCTTAAACACTTATCCATTTTTAGATTTTCTGATCTAAACAAAGTAATTTGTTGATTACAAAATGCAATAAACTAAAAATGAAATTTTGTAAATGTAATTTTGAATTTTGACAATGCACTAAATGAAGCCAATTAAGCTAGATTGAATGAATTTGATGAAACAAAAAATCAACAAACTAAAATAGGAAAGTAATAGCAGCAAACAGAAGCCTAAAACTGAGATTTCAATTTCCAAAAATATAGATTAGGAGCTATCAGGGACTCATTCACCAGTAAGGGCAATTGAGCACTGGTTAAGGATTTTTTGAATGTTTTTATTGATTTCTGAGTAATTTTTAATGCTTTTCAGATGCTAGAAAGTTTAGGTCAAGCCTGATCAGGGAATCATTCACCAGTAAAGGAAAATGGGTCCTTGATTAGGGTTTTTAACTATTTTTGAATGATTTTCAAGCTTTTTGTAATGTCTTCCAGTTTCAAGTCTGAGACAATAACTTGCAGTTTCAGATTTTCCAAAAATGTAATGTGAAAATGTAATGAAATGATGAATGCAAATACCTAATTTCAAATGCAATTTTGTTTTGATTTTCAAATGAATTTATTTGAGATCTAAATCATATGCAAGATGACTTATTTGTTTTTGTATTTTTCAGATTTAAAAAATACAAATTAATGTAATTCTAAACCCTAAATGATATGCAAGTTTAAATGCAAAGAAAGAAACCCTAAATGAGATCTAATTCAATAAAAATTAATGAAAATGAATGCAATATCTAACCTACAATGCAATGAAAGACTTCCAAAATCAGAAAATTGCACTGTTCAATGAGTTGGGTTCACCAAAAATATTTAATAGTGAAAAGTGGTTTACATCAAAATGAATTGATCAAAATGATGAACCACTACTTTCCACTACTAAAAATGTAATTATGTTTATTATATGATGCAAATAAGAATTAGAAATTGACCCTAACTATTATAGAAACTATGAGGGAAGTTTTGAGAGCTTAAAACAATGTGTACCTTGCTGCAATAAGCTTGTTTTTAGGGCACAAAGGACTCATTCGCCTTTAGTGGCGAATGAGTCCCTATTAGGGTTTCTAAAACTAAGATCTTGGTTATGTTCCTTGATTCCTACACTCTCAAATCCTCAATTATTAGCTCCTGAAAACTTGTAACAAATTTTGTAGCCTTTTTTCTATGTTCTTGCACTATGAATGACAATTTTGCAACTTGACAACTTTGACAATTTTTCTTCAATCTTGTTCTCCACTTGATCTTCAACCCATAAATATGTAAATAAAAATTCAAGAGGAGAAAATATTGTTGATTGTTAGTGAATAGGGGTTTGCCTAATTCAAACCCCGTTCAGGTAATTAAACGGGTATGTGCAGGATCATCATGGAAAAAATTCAAAAAAATCAGAGTTAGGAAACTTGACATAAAAATTTGAATAAGTTATCTATATTATTTCAAAAATATGTAAGAATAGAATCTATAGAAAATTGAATGTAGTTTCTAAAATACTAGTTTTATTTAAAAAAACAAACAATCTATTTGGTGAAAATTTAAAATTTCAATGCAATAGTACTTAAATTTCAAGGAAAAAATAAGAAGTAGGTGTCTATCTAATCACCGTAACCACAATAAAATCATAATATATTTTTATAAGATTTTAGATATAAGTAGAGGACTCATGTCCCATTGTGATACATATTTTTTTGTAATTTTTTTCCAAGTAAATAATTAATTATGACCTTTTTATTACAACTTTTAAAAAAATTAAAAACTTGTATGTCTAACCACCTTAATTTGGTCAAAACTTCATGAAATTCAATTTTATTTTTGTTAATCCTATAGTATGTGAAGCATAGAATTCCACGCATGTTTTGGATTCAAAAAATGTGATACCGTTTGAAAGATATAGATGTTTTTCAATCAACCTATCAATCAGGACTTTAGTCGTAATTCAAATAGAAAATGAATAATAATTATTTATTAAATTCAAAGTAAAGCATAATTTATATTGGTGGAAAGCTGACAATCTCATTTAAAAACCCTTTTCGTTTCATCAATTTTGGGTAAAAAAAAAATTCATCAGCCACATGAGCAATCATATCACTTACATATCGCCACTTTTTGGCCCATGATGATCCTGCACATAACCAATTTACCAAATGATGAAATAATGAAATTGAAGAATGAAACGTAAAATATGCAATGATGATAACTTGGAAGTTGTCTTGGAATGTAAATATCCAAACTAACATGAAGTGTCCATTAAGACTGTAGATCTTGATCTCAAATTAGATGTGAAACAATGCTTGCAAGTAGATCCTTAATGCTACACCAACTATCTTAGCTCAACAAAATGCTTGAATGCACTATGCCTTTGACATGATGATATGACTTTGAATTGCTGCAATAAATATTCAATAATCTATCTTTGAATGCCTTTGAAGTTCTCTATGATGCTCTTGTGAACTCTTATGATGTTTATGAAAACTTTGTAGGGTGAAACAATGTGAATTAACCTCATATTTATATTAAATATAGAGATTAACATTGAAATTCAAATAATTCAAGCCGACATCAAATCTAGGATTTAAAATCATTATGATCCTGCCACAATTAAATTCAAAAAGGGGTGTGATATGTGAGGAGGACCCATTCCCCACTAAAGGTGAATGGGTCCTAGCACAAATTTCTAGGACCATGGTTCTAGGGGATGAAAGAACATCCAAAACCCACCTCAAAAATGCTTAGAAAGGGGTGTCATATGTGGAGAGGACCCATTCACCACTAAAGGTGAATGAGTCCTACCACCATTTTATGGGACCTTGATTTTACCAAATTAAATTTCATGCAATTTGAATAATGGGTGTCAGGATAGATATCTTAGAAAAAGCAATTAATAAGACTTGAATTTGAATAAAAGGGGCCCATTAGGCTCAATTAAGTAACGAAACCCTAGATTTAAGTGTAAAAGTGTACAACACTTTACAACAGCTTAAATAAGGCACAATTTAAGTAAATTTTGTTTAAAAGGCTCTCTAGATTAATGTGAGTGTGTAAAAAATATTAAAACACTAAACCAAGGAATTATTAGGTTAATTTTATATCAATTATTCCCAAATTAAGTGTGAAAAATTGTTACTTTTTTCTACACTATAGAAATATAAAGTGGGAAAGAGAAAAGGAGAGAGATAGATGGGCAGTGAGATGGAGGGAGAATGGGAGGGATAGAGAGAGAGAGGGGGGGAAACATGTGGGGTAAAGTTAGGGGAGAGAGATAAAGATAAGAAAATATATATAGATATATAGGTCTAAGAAGAGGGAGAAGGAGAGAAATGGATTAATAGAGAGAGGGAGAGATATCAAGTGATAGAGATGAAGAGTAGAAGATAGAGGAAAATAGAGAAAAATAGATAGAGAGATAGAGAGAAAGAGGGAGAGAACAAGAAAATGAGTGGTAGAGAGATAGTTTTTGTAATGGAACTTGATTATCTCCCTAACTCAGAGGTTTCTATTTAAGCTATGTTTAGATCTTAGTTTTTGATGGATGGGTGTGGGGGACCTTTCCCCTCCCACCTTTTGGTCTCTTCCATAATAGTAGGTCCTCCTATTTCTAATGAGATTCTTGATGATGCTTTCAAATAGTTACAATTACCCTTAGTCAATTGCAAGATGACAAAAGCCTATTGATTACTAAAATTTGACTAAGTCTAATAAATTGTAACATCCTCCAAAACCTAGAATCTACATTATAACTCCAAGGGATTGAAACCATTATCAAACATCCTAAGACTATATACATGAAATATAACTTAAAGTATAAGGAATTCAATTTCCATATGTAAATATCACTTCTAAATGTTTATTTCATGGATATAGTCTGAGGAAGAGAGAGAGTTTGAGCTAGATATGGACATAGAGAGAGATGGGAAGAGAAACATAAGTTTTTTAATTCTTGAAAATGTGAGTGCATTATAATGTGGTCGTGTTATAAATCAAACACTCACATTATTATCTAATTTGTGTATTTCCAACCTTTAGGGTAAAATTTTCCTTGGGAATCCAACCTAAAGGGTTGGACTTACATGTCAATTCCCACAAGGTTTTTTTTGCAAATTCTATGAAAATTATATAGTCTCAAATGTGCTATCCATCAAGTTTGTCTATATTTCAATGTGAAGTTAAATAAAATAACATAGTAACATTGATTTCTCTAGTATATTTTTAACCATGTAATTTCTTACATATTTCAATTATGTTAAGGTTTTGCTCTTCAATTTCTTTTGCAAGTGTCTCCTTTTTTTCCTAAAACCTATGTGATATTATTGGTTTCATTTTTTACTTTTCATCAAGTTTTGAAATAAATTACATTTTTTGCAAACAAGACTCCATTATTTAGACATTAATTGAAAATTATCTTCAATTAGTTTCCAAAAAATTTAGGGGGCCACATACTAAAATTATTTTTGGTTTCCACTTTTAAAGTTAGTAAAAAAAAACATATTTATTAAAAAAATTAGAAAAATAAAGTTTAAACTACATGGTGTTAGCTATTTTTTTATGAAAGAAAATTTGAAATACTAAAAAAAGGTTATTATTTTATTGGGGCCACACTAGATGCTATGTTATATTTTTTTGATAAAAAAAAGAGCACTTTGTGTTGCCCCCTATTTGAACCACTTCAATTCCACCATTTTTAAAAACAAATAGTAGGTTAGGACGTAGATTCAAAGAAATATGACTCTTGTTCTTATTGCATATTCAGATTTTGAGCATAACCATCTTCAATCTCACATTTAAGATTTGTTTTTCCTAATTTCCAAAAAAGTGGCCACTTAAGACCTCCTTTAGGTCCCCAATGTCGATGTACATAACCTTCACATTCATAAACTTATCTTGCATTTATAATCCAATAATGAAATCGCAAATCCAAATCTAAAAATAACAATCCTAAGTTCAAATCCTTTGTGTCCCTAAATCCAGAAATTTGAAGTGCATAAACCATAAATCAAAATCCAAATACCTCAATCATTTATCTCAAAATATAATTTTTTTCTTAAATCTCTATATCTCATAATATAAGTATCTCAAAAATTCCCAAATCCCATATCAAATACTACTAATATAATGTTAAAAAATTCAAAATATTATACTCCAACATTGAAAGCTTTAAAATCCATCATCTAATCCAAAGAAAATATAATTATAAAATACAACATGATGTGATTTAGGGTTTTGATTCCCCTTGGCCGAGCATTACATTTACTTATTCCATCATAACATCATCCTTTCATCTACCCCTTTTACACAACCAAATCTATTACCTAACCTCTTCAATTGTACCCCTTTAATCTAGGATTTTAAATAAACACCATATATCCTTCATCCAACTTTCCTCCAATTCCATTTTTCCTTGTATCATCCACTAAGATAGTGGGTATTTTAATACCATAGTTAATTTTTTTACATTTTAGAGAATCCATCTCATCAATCAACAAAGTTCAAAATAAATTCTATAGAAAAAATCAAAACAACATGGTCTACATGAAGTAATTTTTCAAACTAGGATATTTTTAAATTCTATCAAAATCATTGTCAAGAAGTAGAATGCATCAATTAAATATGACATAAATCTATATATGAATATATTTATTAAACTAGAAATAAATTTGTGTGAGATTGTTTATAATCTATGCATAACATTGTCTATGGGGTTGAGAAGATAGTGTTAGGTGACTAGACAAACCATCAAGATTTGAGCAATTTTATTTAAATAAAAAATAACAAAGAAAATAAATATATTACAATACAACAAAAAATGGTGTTAAGGATCAAGCCCATTCTTGGAAATCATGATGCAACACTAGATTTAGCCAGGTCATAGCCCCATAGGTGTTAATCACCTATCATGATGTTGTAGTCCCTGCAAAACCATTTATATATACATACACATATACATATATATGTATATATATACATACACACATACATATATATGTATATATATACATACACACACACACACACATATATACATGTATGTATATCTGCATTTTTAGAATATTCAATGTATATATATGTGGCACTATATGGAGATCATCCTCCTACCAACACATCGTCATTGAAAGTGTCACCAAGAACAAGCACTTTTAGGACTCAAATATAATCTAGCCATGGAAAAAAATTAAATGAAGCATCAAGCAGGCCAACACTATAGGAAGAGAAGTGTTGTACTTAGGGATTTTCTTGATACTGTAGCTTTATAAGAGAATGTCACTAAAGCAATAGAAAAAGAACAATAAGTTGTACCCAAAATAATATGGCCCATACCAAATCATGCAAAAGATAGGAAACATTTTCTACAAGCTTGAATTGTCACAAACAACAAACATTCATCTAGGTTTTCATGTATCTTGTTTGAATAAGGTAATTGGGCATAATACCCCTACTTAGACAATATTACCTGAGCTTTATGAAGAAGGAAGAATCATAATGGAAGTTAGTTTATTTGTAAAATTACATAAGGAAGCTAAGGACTCAAACACTCACTCAATATTTCATGTAATGAAATAATTTACTAGTTAAAGATGCCACATGGTAGAACAAAGAGTTCATTTAAAGGCATCCACATTTGATTAGCATTGAGGATAATATTTATTTAAAGAGGGGGCCATGCTATGCCCTTAAGATTACAAAACATAGGGTTATGAATGGTCTTCTTGTGGTTATCTTAACTCTTAATTTAGTCATATTGTCATTATTATACTTTTATTTAGTTAGTTAGGTTGGCTTAAGGCTTAAATATGGTTATCTAAACCGGTGTGGGTGATATCCTAGGCGTAAGTGTTTGAATGATGGATGCACAGGTTTCCTTGATGAAGTTGCAATGCAATCTTCAATGGAGGACCTTTGCTAGGAAGAAATATTCAACCACAAAGAAAGTATGATAAGGGCATTCAAATAGAGATTCTATTATGATCCATCAGATAATTTACAAAGAGTACATATGCCTAATTATATAGGCAAGTACTAAACCTAGAATGCAAAGGGTGTTGCCAAGTGTTCAAATCACACTTCATGTGACAACAAAAAACCCTAACCAACTACCTAGGGAATGATAACAATATGGAGATAAGTTCTAGAAAAGACAACTCATCTTCTAGAAGGGAATCTTATCTCAACAACTTGATTAAATGATTAAATGCATCCTAGGACTAATATGATTAATTAAGACCTAAGTTAACTTATGCTAGTGTAATAATTAATTAATTACACTAACACCCCCCATAAGTGCAACTTAGGGAGGAAATGAAAAATGCAATGACTGAAAGATGATCATGGGTCCCGGCTGTTGGCCATTTTAGGTACCCATGTATAAAAGATGAAAATGCAACTATCTCCCACAAATGAAGGAAAGGGGAAAACCCAGTGGGAAGAAAACCCCTCTCTGAAAAAGGAGATGAAATGTAGAAAGGTGATGATTGGAAGACTCAACATTATCCCCCCAAGGAAAACAATCATCACATGGATACAATACAATCAATGGCCCCCCAATAGGAGGGAAATAGAGAGACAATATAGGCCCCCCTAGAAATGTGATCACCTGCAAAAATCTAAGTGTATGTCGACAAAACATGATCCAATATCGAAAAACAACTTGTCCCCCTTTCGGAAGAAACAAAACCAAGTGCAAGTGCAGAGATGCTTCCCATTCCGGATAGGAATTGAAGGAATGAAGGATGTCTATGAATGTTGATGATGTCTCTAAAATTTTCTCATGTGTCTCCTTTCCTGATGAAGATGAAGATTCCACAACCCACTTAGGTACATACCCAATCAATGTAGAAGGTGATAAATCAGGATGATGCAGAAACTGATGCGAAACATGATCCAAAGACAACAATGGGATGGTCCTTCCATGGAAGGAATAGATGAAGACTTGATTGCCCCCCCCATAATGAAGTGTCCTTAAAACCACTGAGATAATACTGAAGCCAATCTAATGGTAGATGTAGAAGAGACTCCGATGAAGATGGAGGAAGTCTTATATATGAAATCTCTCAAGAGAAACCAAGTGCCCCCAAGATAGTCTCAGGATTCCCAATTAAGGTTGAGACATTGAAATGTGGAGACTCAAGGGAACTATCCAAAGTAAGATCTAAATAGAGGAGTGATATCCCCTCAAGAATGTCTTCCAAACTTGTAGAAGTGGCCAAGTCAGCAATCCTTGAAGCAAAGCCATCCTATGATGTCAAGTCTGGAAAATGAAATGTAGCCATCTTGTGACTTCAGTTGACTGTAGAATATTCTAACATAAAATTTTTGCAAAATAGATTGCACCACTGGAAATTAGACCAAATTTTCTTTCTGATGATATCTTGTTTGTCGAATTTTGACATTGTGGTGCGAAGATATGGCGATTTGAAAAAACTTGCCCTATTAGGGCCTGCAGTCTAAACAGATGCAAAAAACAAGCACCTCGAGCAAAAAAAATGGAGCTCTTGGTCGTTGATAGGACTACGGGCTTAAGTCCTGCAAAAAAAGAAATGTGCCCCCGGATCGGGCAGCATTGGAGCGGTGGACTGGCGGAGCGAGGTGGCACGGTCGAAATGAGGTGGAGGCACCACTAGGAACTTAGTGGATCCCTCAGATCTCCAGGTGACCGGGGCTGGGCGGACGACAACGTTGGCGGGGAGCCAGAAAAGCTTCAATGAGTGGTGGCTGGGAGATGCCGATAGATGGGCTAGGAAACACACTAGCGGTAGGGTGCGGTCTACAGGAGCGATGACGTCGGCGGCGATGGGATGGCCAGGTGATGTCGACCGATGTGACCGGTTGGTCTCAAATGGCTCCCGGATGAAATATGTCCAAATTGGACAAATGGGCAAGTGATCCTAGGGTTTCGAGGCCTTCTGAAGACAATGGCAAGCTTAGATCTAGCTCAATTTACTCCAAAAATCAGCTTGGTCCCCAGGTGGAACCAACTAGCCTACAAAGAAAAACCTTAAGCCTCCAAAGAATCTCACTAGCCAAAATTTCTTGATCCTGGGATGAACCTTCACTAGAATAGCTCTGATACCATGTTTGAATGATGGATGCACAGGTGTCCTTGATGAAGCTGCAATGCAATATTCAATGGAGGACATTTGCCAAGAAGAAATATTCAACCATAAAGAAAGTATGATAATGACATTCAAATAGAGATTCTATTATGATCTATCAAATAATTTACAAAGAGTACATATGCCTGATTATATAGACAAGTGTTAAACCTAGAATGCAAAGGATGTTGCCAAGTGTTCAAATCACACTTCATGTGACAACAAGAAACCCTAACCAACTACCTAGGGAATGATAACAAGATGGAGATAAGTTCTAGAAAAGACAACTCATCTTCTAGAAGGGAATCTTATCTCAACAACTTTATTAAATGATTAAATGCAACCTAGGAGTAATATGATTAATTGAGACCTAAGTTAACTTATGCTAGTGTAATAATTAATTAATTACACTAACAGTAAGTAGGGTATATAAAAGAGTCAATGAGTCTTATTTATTTATTAATTTGTGGATTTTGTTTTCATTAGAGATATTTGAAGGTTTTCCCCTCGAAATGGCTTATTATTCTCAGTTATTCTGAATTATTTGCAACATATTTCTTATCATAGTCTTCCATGGTGTAAGTTATTTCATTATAGTAAAAACATTGGTGAGTAGGTAAGAGAATCCTAAGGTATTTTAATGGTACCAAGGTATATGATATTATGTATACTACAACTAATGAGCTTGGGTTGTTTGGATACATTGACACTAATTTGGAAGAAAGTATAAATGATACAAAGAGCACATTGGAATATTTGTTCCACTTGGGTCCAAGAGCTATATAATGGGCATCCAAGAAACAATCCATTGTTACTCTTTCTTCAATTAAAGTTTGGTATATGATAGCAAATACAAGTTAGCATGTTAGGCTATTTGTTTATAAAGAATCATAGTACACTGGAAAGAGGAATAAGAAGATGGTATAATAATATACTTTTTTAATGTATCATCAATAGCTCTGATAAAGAATTTAGTTTTCAATGGACAAATCAAGTGCACATAAAGATCAGATACCATTTCATATGGAAGCTAGAAAAACATGGAGAAACTAAAGTTCAATATTATAGGTTTGAGGAATAGCTCACATACAATTTTACAAAACCAATCACAAAAGACAATTTTGAACTCTTGAGAAAACGTTTGAGTATCATGAATGCAACAATAGTATTTTTGGAGCCGTCAAATGTTAACTTTAGAAGACACATATAGTTGAGATCCAAAACATGTTCAAGCTATAGAATGGTCAAGCTCTAGAAGTGATTGAGCTCCAAAATAGGCAAGCTTCAGAATGATGGATCTTTAGAATGGTTGAGCTCTGGAATGGTCAAGCTCTAGAAAGGTCAAGTCCAAAAAGGTTAAGCTTCAAAATAGTCATGTTTTTGAAAGATCGATCTCTAAAACAAATAGTTTTGAAAGAGACTTAAGATTAAGGGGGAGTGTCGGAATTTTTAACCGAATGCTAAATTTTTGACACATACCTTTTACTTAATAGATATCTATCAGATCTTTGTTATATTCATTACCTTCGCAACCATCGAACAGCATTTTAATCTTACAGAGAATTTTTTTTTTTGTAGGTGAATTTGAACTAGGATGAGAACAACAAAATAAAGTAGAGAAGAGAACTGTAGTAGAGAAGAGTTGAAAAGAAGAGAAAAACTACAGCAAACCACAACATCAGCGAAAGTGTGCAGAGGAACAAAATAGGAAAGAAGAAATTATGTAGCAGCAGAAGGAGGCACGCTTGTGAACAATTTCTGTAAAAGTTATTTTTGAATTAACATATTTTCTCTATTTTTATATGTCTTGTTCTTCCTCCTTGTTGTCCATTATTGTTTAATATAGACTTATTCCAACATGTGTGCTGAACTCAATTCTATAAAATAACCCTATTCATTAATAACAAAATATTGCGATCCAACTATTGCGCATAGTTACATTCGACTAAATCTTGTTCATCCTTTCAAAAAGAAAATAAAGAATAAATCTGAAGAGCAAAATATATTATCATGATAGTGCCATTCTACGAGTTCGTGGCTCTGTTGAGGTATCATTTTCTTCTAGAGGGACGACAATAAAATATTGGTAAAACTGTGTAACAATATAACTTTGTTCGAACGATTGTGTATTGAAAATATTAATCCAATATTTTGATTTATTATAAATAAACCTAAATCCTCCACAGGTTCGATCCACTGTGCTTAGTCCTTTTACATGGAATCCAAAACGTAAAAAATACGCAATGGCATCTATAAAATGTTTTAATATATTATCATTTTTGAGTTAGATAAAGGTTGGACTTTTTAGAAATCATAAAATAGATTTATTTCGTTGACAATACCAGTGCCATGATATCTGCTTGATGTCTTCATCTACTGTAAGAAAAAGTTTTTCTAATAAACAACTTTGGTCTACCCCTTTCCGTGGGTTGTGAACAATTATTATCAATATCCTTTAAGCTATATAGTCCAGTAGTTTCTTTCAATCCCCTGATCTTAATAGCGATAATCACTACCCATCATCTCTACCATATTACTTAAAAGATGAAATAGTATCTCAGTTATATGACAGTGAGCACAAACCTTGTACCATTGAAGGAAGAATAATCGTCCAGGACGGTTTACATTGTGAGGTAGATGCTAAAAATGTTTTCTAAACTCTTTCAAACAGAATAATAATCAATCAATTATATATATATATATATATATATATCTCCCCTTCTCTCTCTTTATTTTGATATATGTGAATATGTATTCTTATCTTTAATTTAATATAGATAGCTGCCTATTTATCAAAAGTAAATTGAAATACCTCGATCATTTATCTCAAAATATAATTTTTTTCTTAGATCTCTATATCTCATAATCTAATTGTCTCAAAAAGTCTCAAATCCCATATTTCAAATACTAATAAGCTAATGTTAAAAGTTGAAAATACTATACTCAAACATTGAAAGCTTTAAAATCCATCATCTAATCCAAAGAAAATATAATTATAAAATACAACATGATGTGTAAAATTATTGGTTTTGATCCCTTTGTTCCTATTACATTTACTTATTCCTTCATGACTTTATCCTTTCATCTACCCCTTATTCACAACCAAATCTATTACCCAACCTCTTCAATTATACCCCTTTAATCTAGCATTTTAAATAAACACCATATATCCTTCATCCAACTTGCCTCCAATTCCATTTTTCCTTGCATCATCCACTAATATAGTGGATATGTTAATACCTTAGTTAAGTTTTTTACATTTTAGAGAAGCCAACTCATCAATTAACAAAGTTCAAAATAACATCCATAGGAAAAATCAAAACAACATGGTCTACATGAAGTAGTTCTCAAACTAGGATATTTTTACATTCTATGAAAATCATTGACAAGAACTAGAATACATCTATTAAATATGACATAAATTTATATATGAAAATATTTTATTAAATTGGAAATAAATTTGTATGAGATGTTTTCTATAATCTATGCATAACATTGTCTATGGGATTGAGAAGATAGTGTTAGGTGACTAGACAAACCATGAGGATTTGAGCAATTTTATTTAAATAAAATAAAAAAAAGAAGATAGATATATTACAATAAAATAAAAAATGGTTTTAGGGATGAAACCCATTCTTGGCAATCATGATGCAACACTAGATTTAGCCTAGTCATAGCCCCATAGGTGTCAACCACCTATCATTATGCTGTAATCCCTACAAAACCACACACATATATATACATAGACATACACATATATACATATATATATATACACACATATATATATGTGTATGTATATCTAAATTTTTAGAATAGTTAATATGTATATATATATGTGGCACTATATGGTGACCATCCTCCTTCCACCACATCATCATTTGAAGGTGTCACCAAGAGTTCATGTTTTGGAAGATCACATACTTCATCAAGAACAAGTACTTTTAGGAATCAAACATAATCTAACTATGGAAAATAATTAAATAAAACATCAAGCAGACCAACACTATAGTAAAAAAAGTTTTGTAGTTAGGGATTTGATTTTCTTGATATTGCATCCTTACAAGAAAATGTCAATAAAGCAATAGACAAAGAACAATAAGTTGTCCCCAAAATAATATGGCCCATAACAAATCATGCAAAAGATATGCAATATATTCTACAAGCTTGAATTGTGACAAACAACAAACATTCATCTAGGTTTTCATGTATCTTGTTTGAATAAGGTAATTGGGCATAATACCCCTACTTAGACAATATTACTTAAGCTTGATGAAGAAAAAAGCATCATATTGTAAGTAGATTTTATTTGTAAAAATTCATAAGGAAGCTAAGGACTAGAATACCCACTCAATATCTCATCCAATGGAACAATTTACTAGTTGAAGATGCCCCATGGTAGGATAAATAGTTCATTTAAAGGCATCCACACTTGATTAGCATTGAGGAAAATACTTCTTTCAAGAGGGGGCATGCTATGCCCTTAAGATTATAATACATAGGGTTATGAATAGTCTTCTTGTAGCTATATTAACTCTTAATTAAGTCATATTATCATTATTATATGTTTATTTAGCTAGTTAGGTTGTCTTAATGCTTACATATGGTTATCTAAACCAGCTTGGGTGATATCCTTGGCATAAGTAGGATATATATAGGAGGAAATGGTACTTATTTATTCACCAATTTGGGAATATTTTATTCATTGGAGATATTTGGAGGTTTTCCCCTTGAAATGGCTTATTATTCTCAATTATTATGAAGTATTTGCAACATATTTCCTATCATATTCTTCCAAGGTACAAGTTATTTCATTATCGTATAAACATTGGAATGTAGGTAAAATAATCCTAAGGTATTTTAATGGTACCAAGGTATATGATATTGTGTATACTACAACTAATGAGCTTGGGTTGTTTGGATACATTGACACTTATTTAGAAGGAAGTATAAACATCATAAAGAGCACATTGGAATATTTGTTCCACTTGGGTTCAAGAGCCATATAATGGGCATCCAAGAAACAATCCATTGTTACTCTTTCTTCAATTAAAGTTTGGTATATGATAGCAAATAGAGCTTAGTATGTTAGGCTATTTGGTTATAAAGATCATAGTAGACTTGAAGGAAGATTAAGAAGATGGTATAACACTATTTTTTTGTTAATGTATCGTGAATAGCTTTGACAAAAAAATAAAAAATTTAATAGACAAATCAAGTGCACATAAAGATTAGATACCATTTCATATGGAAGCTAGCAAAACATGAAGAAACTAAAGTTCAATATTGTAGGTTTGAGAAATAGCGCACATATATTTTTACAAAACCACTCACAAAAGATAATTTTGAACACTTGAGAAAACGTTTAGGCATCATGCACACAACAATACCATTTTTGGAGCCCTCAAATGTCAAGTTTAGAAGACACATATAGTTGAGATCCAGAACATGTTCAAGATGTAGAATGGTCAATCTTGAGAAGTGATTGAGCTCCAAAATAGTCAAGCTTCGAAATGATCGATCTTTAGAATGGTTGAGCTCTTGAATTGTCAAGCTCTAGAAAGGTCAAGCTCAAAAAAGGTTAAGCTTCAAAATAGTCATGTTTTTGAAAGGTCGATCTCTAAAACAAATAGTTTTGAAAGAGACTTAAGATTAAGGGGAGTGTTGGAATTTCTAACAGAGTGCTAAATTTTTGAGACAACTTAATAGATATCTATCAGATCTTTGTTATATTCATTACCTCTACAACTGTTGAACAACATTTTAATCTTGCAGAGAAACTTATTGTTAGTAGGTGAATTTGAACTAGGATGAGAACAACAAAATGAAGTAGAGAAGAGTTCAAAAGAAGATAAAAACTATAGAAAACCACAAAATTAGCAAAGGTGTGTGAACCACAAATTTTAACGAGAGAAGAGAACATTCTCTTGGACTTCTAGGGTTTTTCACCTAAAAGGAGAGATGCCTTTCTATCCCAAAATTTGGTGGTTCATTCAAGATTAATGTAAATGAAGTATAAATGTGATTGAAATATGTCTAAATGCTGAAAACTAATGAAAGAAACTAACTATTGAATGCAGACTAATGAAATACAAAAGAGTTTTGAAAACACATTGTGATATGCAAAATGACCTAAGAATGTAAACAAGCAATAACATAAATGACAAGGACTGGAGAGGTGCACCTGGAAACTAAAGAGTGATGCAGAGAGGTTCTGTAACCTTGTAGAATTTGTTGTTGAAGCCACCTGAGACACTTACGCTAACCTAGGCGGCTTAGTGCTATTTCGGGGAGATTTTGTCGGAATGGGTTTCGGGAAACTAGGTATCCAGATTTACAAAAAATCACTTTTCAGGTCCAACAATGGGACTAATTAGCCAATTATGGTGACTTAGTCCACCTTCAACTTTCAAGAATCTTGAAGATGCAATCTATAGCTTTCAAGCTATACTTTTGCTTGTGATAGTAATATGAATCTAAATCTGCAGACTTTGACCTGTAGGTGATCTCTAAGCTTCTTTTAGGGTTTTGTTGACTTTCAATGATGTTGACACCTTTTAACACCTTGCTCTTTAACAAATCAGCATACAAGACTTGCAGAACACACATGCAAAGATGGGAAAAGGGTTAAGGGTTAGAGAATAGGGGTTTTCCTTAGTCAAACCCCATTTTGGTAATCAAACCCTTGAAAATGAAATGAAATAGAAAGAGAATGATGATTGAACAACATGTAATGCTACAACTCACCAAACCCTTGAAGTAGAAATTTGAAGATAAGCAAGTAACAACTCCAATGGATGAGTGCTTGAAGTTCCTAGAGTGCTTGACTGCTTGATTGGGAAGATAAATAGCTTGACCATGAGAGAATGAGGAGGATGAAAATGACAGGAAAAACTTTTATTTATACATGATTTTCCCTAATTCCCAAAAATACCTCATCACAAGCCGACCTCAAGGTTTAGAGAACAATATCTTACTAGATTATTAAAATAATTTTGATTTTTAAGCCAGATGGGACTAAGTCGCCCAAGTCTCACTAGGGAAATTTTGCTAGGTGTCGAGAATTGAAGTGCATTTAATGATGTTTAACGAGATTTTTATCTAAAACACACTTAAGTAGGGTATGTAAGTGCTTTAAGGGGTCATTTAAACATAAGAAAGGGTCAAATTATTGATGACAAGCCTAGGAAAGTGTGAAAGTTTGTTACAAGTCCTTACAACACTTTGAAATAAGGCTTGGTAAGTGATTAAAAAGGGTTATTTAGGTAAATTATAATAGAAAGGTCCTAGAAAAGTGTGAAAGTGTGTTACAAAACTTCACAACACCTTTGTAAGACATCATAAGTTTTTTATTGATTTACAAGCATTCAAGACCTAATGTGAATGTGTTGGCCACATTACAACATTAAATCTAGGAAAAACTAGGCCAAAATCCATAAGAAAGGCCCAAATAAGTGTAAAAATGTCGAAGGATACATTTTTTTGTGACACGGTGCGCAAAAGAACAAAATAGGGAAGAATATATTATGTAGTAGCAGTAGGAGGCATGCTTGTGAACAATTTTTGTAAAATTTAGTTTTGAATAAACATATTTTCTCTATTTTTATAAGTCTTGTTCTTCCTCCTTGGTCTCCATTATTGTTTAATATAGACTTATTCCAACATGTTTGTTGAACTCAAGTCTATAAAATAACCATATTCATTAATAACAAAATATTATGATCTAACTATTTCTCACAATTACATTCAACTAAATCGGTTCATGCTTTCAAAAAGAAATATAGAATAAAGGTTATTTATTTTGCTCAGATTTGTGTGAAGGTTGATTTGAATAATCCCTTGTCGGATTCTCTAGAAATTTGTCCTGGTTCTTTGTCTTGGATTCAACAACTTGATTATGAGTTCCTTCCATTTCATTTTCGGATGTGTCATGAGTATGGACATCTTCAGAAGCAATGTCCTAGGTTTAAGAAGACTCCTTCTTCTAATGCTTCCACTTCATCTTCGGCTCCAAAAGTTGTTAGGGGGATAAGGGAAAATCTTCTATGATGGAGGGTGAACCAGATCAAGATTAATTTGTGTAAGTTAAGAGGGCTAAAGGTCATGTTTAGAAGAGATTGTTCAAGGATAGGAAGAATGAAGAAGACTTTAATTGGTTTGAGGTGTTGAACACTTCAACCTTGGAGGAGGGAATCCCACCAGATGTGCCTTTTCATGCTGTTGGTATGGGTGGTGTTGTGGAGCGGGGACAGGGTTCTGATTAGAATATTCATTTATCTCAGGGTATGCAAGATCATCTGGTAACTCTAAATGATCATATATAGGATGATGATGGTGATATTGTTTTGGCAGATTTGGGAAAGGAGGGGTTAGTTGCTAGCAAGAGAAAGGGGTCTTCTCTAGCCTTGAGGGTGCCACAATGCATGATTATGAAGGGACTACATGAGAAATGTGCTAAAAGTGGTCACAAGAAGTATCTTGAGAAGATTAAGCATACTAGAGAATTGTTGGTGGAATATGGGTCTGTTAAACCCATTGATTCTCACTTTTCACCATCACCTCCATGATTGTTCTCTCATGGAATGTAAGGGGGTTGAATAGCACCCTTGTCAAAAGGCTATTCATGATCTAGTGGCTATCATTTCTCCAGACATTGTTTGTGTTTAGGAGGCTAAAATTTCAGTTGATGGTATGCTTCAGTGTGCTTCTCGTATCTGGTATTCTAGTCAATATCAGTGTATTGGTGCTTAGGGGAGTTCTGCGGGTTTGGCTCTTTTTTGGGACCCTAGAAAGATTGCTCCTCTTTAGTGGATTTCCAGTCATTCTACTATTTCATTGGCTGCCTCTTCTTTGGAAATAGGTGAGACCATTCTGGTTACTAATGTCTACGCCTCGATTGATATTCGTGGAAAAATTCAATTGTGGGCTCATCCAAGGTATGTTAGATCATTTGCTCCATATATTCCTTTGATCTTAGCTAGTGATTTTAATTCTTTGTTGAGCTTGGAGTAGAAAAGAGGTAGGTTTCCTTGGCTTGGGCCTATTGCTGCTCCTTTTTTAGAGAATGTGGATTTTCTTTCTTTAAATGATGTTAAGCCTTCTAATGGGATTTTCACTTGGAATAATAGACGGAGTGGAGAGGAAGTGATCTCAGAATGATTGGATAGATTTCTTGTCTCCTGCTTTTAGGTGGGAGGTAGATTGGCTACTAGTTCTGAGATTCTCAATTGGCGGGGTTCTGATCATTGGCCAATTAAACTGTCAGTTTCCCATTTTAATACTCCCAAGAATCCTCCTTTTAAGTTTCATCTTATATGGCTTCAGGAGTCTTCTTTGCATGATATTATGGCTCAGTGGTGGCGTGATGGAAGACCTGCTTATGGTACAGCTATGAACCCTTTTGATAAGAAACTTCACTATGTTAAATTTCACCTTAAGAGATGGAATAGGACAATTTTTGGAGATTTTAAGGTTATGAAGAAGAGTGCTCAGGAAAGCCTTGATTTGATCACTCGCCAAATTCAAGATTTTGGTTTTTTGATTGCCCTAGGTCAAGCAGAAGCTCAGGCTACGAGAGTTGTGGAGGAATGAGAGCTTCAGAAGGAGATTTTCTGGAAGCAGAAGGCTCAAAATGATTGGCTTCGGGAAGGGGACATAAATAATACTTTCTTCCATCATTTTGTGCAAGCCCGTCACAAGAGTAGTTGTATTTCCTCTTTGGTTAATGCAGATGGGATTCGTATTCTTCTTTGCAGGCTTTGTCTTGTGAGGCTAGAAATTTTTATTCTACTATTTTTTTTGAGAATTTTTCCCTTGCTGAAGATGAGGAAAATTTGATCCTTGCTTGTGTCCCCTACCTGATCTCCAAGGAGATGAATGATTTCCTCATTCACTCGATTTCTTTGCTGGAATTGGAAGAGGTTATTTTTGGGATGAATAAAGGTAAAGCCCCTGGATTGGGGTTTTGCTATTGATTTTTTTTAGGAATTTAGGGATATTATTAATTTGGATTTGTTGGAGGTCACACAGGGATCTCTTCATAGTAAGTAAATGCTTCATAGTTTTGAACTCTACTTTTTTAGTTCTTATTCCTAAAAAGGAAGGTGTGCATCAGCTAGAATTCTTTCAAATGATTGCTCTCTGTAATTTGGTGTATAAAATTGACCACTGAAAGGATCAAATTTTGTCTTCCTTTTGTTATCTTTGAGGAGCAAGGTGGTTTTATTGCTAGTAGACAAATCATGGATGGAGTGGTGGTTGCCTCGGAGGTAATCCACTCTATGGCAACTTTGAAGGAGAAGTCTATGTTTATCAGGTTGGATATGAAAAAGGCTTATGACAGATTTAAATGAAATTTTTTATAGAGAATTCTCTTAGGCTTTGGTTTTAGTCTGGGATGGGTCAGATGGACTATGAGTTGTGTTACCTCTTCCTATTTTTTTGTTCTTATAAATGGGGAACCTTTAGAGCTTTTCATGGCCTCCAGGGGCCTTGGGTTTCCCAAGCTAGGATTCAAGGTTGGTGCTGGGGTAATGGACTTCCACAACTCTCTCATCTTTAGTTTGTGGACGAGACTCCTCTTATTGGGATGGCTCACCTTCAGGAGGCTGTTTCTTTTAGGTAGGCTTTGGATATTTATCTTGTTACTTTGGGTCTGAAAATCAATGAGTGCAAGTCTTATATATTCTTTTTTAATACTCCTCAAGCTATTCAATGACGGATTGCTGATATTTTGAGGTTTCAGATTAGGTCTCTTCCCTTTTTTTATCTGGGAATTCCTCTTGCTATTGGTAGTTAGCCCAAGTCTTCTTGGCAAAATTTTCTTGATAAGTTGCATAGTAAAGTCAATCACTGGACTCATCGTTGGATTTCTATTGATGCGAGAGTGACTCTTATAAAATCTGTTATTTAGGCTCTTCCTATCTACAGGGATTTTTTTCAAGTGGCTCATTTGTATTTCCTAAGGGAATATGATGCCCTTTCACGAAAATTTCTTTGGAGTGGAAAATTATGGTCGCCCAAGTGGATTCTTGTTAAGTGGGGTACGATGTGTACGGCACAGAAAGAGGGGTGCCTTGGATTGCATTCTCTTGTTTTGAATGGGCAAGCTCTTGCTGCCAAGTTATATGGTGTTGGAGTACTAGTCAACATCATTTGTTCCTCATTTCCTTTTAGAAGGAAGAGGATCTATGATTTGGAATACTCTCAAATTGGGAGCTCATTTGGTTAAGAAGGGGCTCTTTTGGTGGGATTCTTTGGATGGTCACCCTCCCATTCTTTCTACAAACCCTCACCTCCAATCTCTTTGTGATCACTTTACTATTGTGGGTTGGAATGTGGTTGAGAATTACAAGTCTATTCAGAATATTGGATTGGCCGCTAGCCTTAGATGAAAGCACTCCTTAGATTGGCTGCTAGGAGGGTCAGAGGGGGATAGGAAAGAGTTGGCTCAGATTATGGTATCATCGGAATGCAATTCTTTGGTGGGCCAAGATGTTCTGGCTTGGAGTAATAGTGATTTATCTCGTAAGTATTTTGTTTCAGCAGGTTATGGTGTGTCGCTTAGGTAGGTGTTTGGGGACATTGAGGTCCCTAGGTGGAAACAAGTGTGGAATAAATTTTCTTGGCCCAAGTATAATTTTTTCTTTGGCTGGTGGTCCAAAAATGATATCTTACTTGAGATTGCTTGTGCAAGAGAGGATTCTAGGGTCCCTCGATGTGTGTTTTGTGTGGTAAAAGTGAAGAGAATGTATCTCATCTCTTCTTCCAGTGTTCCTTTTCTAGGAGGCTTTGGCATCTTTGGTGGGATGTGTGGAACCAATCTTGCTAGAATGTCTCTTCTTTGGTGGAGTTCTTTGCCCAATGGGGGAAGGCCCCTATTAAGACCTCTTTTCTTCAAGTTACTTGGGCTCTAGGTCCAACTTTTATTATCTAGCATATCTAGTTGGAGAGGAATCACAAGATTTTTCAAGATGTGAAGGTAGTTGTTTAACACTTGTGGTGAAGGATTCTTCATTCGGTGGGTGAAACTTCTGCTGCTAAGTGTAACTTATTTGTGGGTGTGGACCCTATAGAGGTTGCCTTTTGTACTTGTCTTAATCTTCCTCTTGAGAGGGGGGCTTCTCAAAGTGCTGGTTAGATCAAGAGAAATATATGACATCCCCTTCCAAAGATAAATAGGGAGGGGCGTTGATGTACTCCTCCTTAGGGTGTGCTAAAAATCAACATGGATGGTTCTTCTCGTGGTAATCCTGGCCATGCTGGTATTGGTGGTGTTGGGTGGACTAGTTCTAGGACTGTTGAATTTATTTTTTCTATTTATAAGGGTTGGTATACTAACAATGTGATGGAGGCTTTAGCCATTCTTTGTGCTACGGAGCATGGTTGTGCTTTTAGGTGGAGACAAATCATTTGTGAATCGGATTCTTAGGTTGTAGTCACTTTGCTGAAGAGGTAGCAATTAGAGGATGTTAGTTGGAATTTGGTGGTTATTATAAAATAGATTCTTCATCTATGTGCTTCCTTTGAGTCTGTCTCTTTCTGTCATATTCCACGTGAATGGAATGGGGTTGCAGATTGTTTGGCTAAATGGGCTTCTGATCATTTTCTTGATTGGAATGTTGTGGACAGGGGCCAATTACCCCCAGATTTGGGTCAAAAGTTGGATCAATTAGTGGAGATTGATAGGGATGTGTAAATCCCTCGCTTTGTATTGCTCCTTTTTTAATTGAATAAATTTTTACCCCTCTTTTAGTTAAAAAAACATATTTTCATGATAATGTCATTCTACAAGCGCATGGCTCTATTGAGCTATCATTTTCTTCTAGAGGGACAGCAACAAAATATTGGTAAAACTGTGTAACAATATAAATTTGTTCGACAAACGATTGTATATCAAAAATATTAATCTAATATTTTGATTTATTATAAATAAACCTAAAACCTCCAAAGGTTCGATCCACTCCGCTTAGTCCTTTTACATGGAATCGAAACCGTAAAAAATACGCAATGGTATCTATAAAATGTTTTAATATATTATCATTTTTGAGTTAGATAAAGGTTGAACTTTTTAGAAATCATAAAATAGTTTTATTTCGTTGACAATACCAGTGCCATGATATCCGCTTGATGTCTTCATCTGGTGTAAGCAGAAGTTTTTCTATTAAACAGCTTTGGTCTATCCCTTTCCGTGGGTTGTGAACAATTATTATCAATATCCTTAAGCTATAGTCCAGTAGTTGCTTTCATTCCCCTCATCTTAATAGCGATAATCACTACTCATCATCTCTACCATATTACTTAAAAGATGAAATGGTATCTCAGTTATATGACAGTGAGCACAAACCTTGTACCATTGAAGGCAGAATAATCGTCCAGGACGGTTTACATTCTGAGGTAGATGCTAAAAATGTTTTTTAAACTATTTCAAACAGCGTAATAATCAATCAATTATGCAATAGATTATTATTTTTATTTTTTATAATATAATTGTAAGGATATAGATATACTCTACAAAATTTTAATTTAAGATTTTTAGATAATTAAATGGAGTTGACCAAGGTTAACTCAATTAAAAGTAGATGTGTTTTTGGAAATAAAAGGTTGATAAAAAGAACACTTATTTTAATTTTCATATGTTATGATATTTGATTGTTATGATGTTATGATACAAGACCATAGATGGAAATTTCGAATCCATTTTGAAGTTAGAGACTTGAGACAATAGCAAGATGAGGATTTGCAGACTTGTGATGCAATCAGACTTACAATCTAGGTTGTGTAATTGGCATGATTATGTCCTAATTAAGCAAATATCACAAAAGAAAAGTTATTCATCTGGTACTTTATAGATAAAGTTTTCTTGATCTATATTTACTTAGGAAAATTAGTTGATAGCACTACGAATCATGATTAGGACCACTTATAATTATGGGAAATAGTGATCAACTTCCTTATTAGTGGTGTATTGAGATTGAGTCAACAATGACAAAAACAAGAGTAAATGATGGAATTGGACTCAATGATAGATAGACTAGTTGATAGCTAGAACCTACAAATATTAGTGAATGATAAAAAAAATTGTTACACTCTTTTGTCAATTACACAATATGTTTTTGATCCTCCTAGAATGATCTAACATGATTCCTTTAAATACAAGGTCTAGACACACAATTTAGTTTTTTTAGATGCATGTTAATACGAATTACTCATGTCTAGGATTGTACGCATCACACTGTGAACATATTAAACTTTTAAAATATTAGGTAAGATTATATCCTTAATCTAATATAGTGAACAAAATCATAGGTGTGATGTAGTTCAAGGTGAGGAGTACTTTGAGGAATAGATTGAGGATGCTCTAATTGGAATAATATGGCATAATAGAATATTGGATTTGGTTTTTGGTTATTCAATGCATTGAAAGAGAAAAAAGTGTCATAATAATGCGTTGTACTCATCCATATGAAGTGGCATATATTGAGTGAAACAAATATTTAAAATTTTATTTTGGAAATTTTATTTTAAAACCATATGTGAACAATCCTTTTATTTTTTTGCTAAATGGTGTTTGTATGTTTATCCTCTTTGCTATTGAGATTTTAGATATCACCATTAAATAATTTAAGTAATTTGGTTTTCTATAGTAGTAATCTCAAAATGACATACACTAGTGTATAATATAAGAAAAAAAAAAAAAATTCATGGGAAGTTACTTTTATTTGAGTATTGAAAGAAAATTATTGGTAAATAAATATTGAATTTGACTATTTGGTAATTTAAAACTCCTTTTACAAAGAATATTTGAAAATTAAATCATATATTACCTATCATAGTTTTCCCTTCTTTACATTGTGTTAAGTTGGTAAATTTTAGTTGTTCTATTTTGTGTTCGAAATTATAGACCAAATTATTTGATAATGTCTCCAAAATAAGAAATAGAAAGGTAGGGTAGATAATAAAACACAGTAATTACATGCTTACTCGATCTTTGAGATTAGGGATATTATATATTTGTATTGATTTAAACCCATTAAGAACTAATGACCAAATATTAATTCCAATAAGATCTACTACAACGAGTAATACACATAACAAAATAAATAGAAACTAATTATAAATTATTTCTAAATAAATAGACAACACACCAAGCTTGAATAGTTGATTACTCTTATTGCAAAAAATATTATTCTTATAGTTGACTTAGTTTACCAAAATTTAGGGAACAATGATAGTAATATTATTATGCTCAAATATGATAAGTCTATAGAAAGAATTCTTATCGGATCCACCTTATAATTATAAACCCTAGGCACTAAGAGAGGCACCTAAAACTTAAATAAACATGAATTATAGGAGACCCAAACAATAATTCAATGAAGCTTTACTAAAATCCCTATGTAGAATCTTCCCATAATTGGGTAAGGAGGTTTTTTCCACTAACTAGCTATGAAAATTAGAAAGTTTCCATCCTACAATCTCTAGTAATAAAGGAATATGATTTCTAATATATTTGAGTAAAATTAATAGATAAACAAGAAAGGATTTTTTCAATTCATATCTTGATTAAATATGTCTAAAGGAGGATATTTTCTACTTTCAAGATGATGATGTCTTAAGGATAAAATAGCCCCCACTTACATTAAAAGACACTACCTAGGTGACAAGATAAATGATGGAGAATGTTTACACAATTTAACTAAATTGATACTAAGTTTTAAATAATGAGAAAACTAATATCGCTTAATTATAGGAATAAATAAGAGGATTAAATTATCTAAAATACACAAATAAAAAATACAAAACCCATATTTTATACCTTCAAGTGGATTATCTCTCGACCACGGATGTTAGCGCGTGCTATTTTCTTGTTGTGTTGTCATCTCTGATGAAACAGACGGTAAAAGTACAAAATTGAGAATACCCAATTCATTGAATCTATTCATTTTCATATAAATAGAACATGAAAAATCTTGGAGGTTGTTTAGGGGTTCCCTTAGTCAAACCCCTATTTTGGTGTTTTCACCTCCACAAATAGCGAAATAGGATTGAGATAGATAAAATGCATAAAGAAAAGATGTGTGATATAAGAAAACCCCAAAAAGGAGAACCCTCATCATGAATATAATCAGATAAATAAAGATGAGATCACATAGACAAGATCATGTAAGATAAAATTACAAGAGATTATTACTAATAGCATGTGGCTCCCCTCTTGGATCGATAGATGTGATAAATTTGTGCACAAGAATAGTCTTGATTGTTGTGTGAGAAAGAATTTTGGTAGAGCTTCATTGTGAGAGTGAGAGAGCAAGATAGATTTCTATTTCTTAGAGTCCTCCTCCAAAATGAAAGTTAAAATGGAGTTTTGTTAAGATGCATGTTCAAGAGGATCCATTACACATGCATCCTTTCTACTACAACACATTTCATGGCAAAATAATATGGAATATTCACATTTAAATCTCGAAACATATGGGGATGCTAGCTTGTCACAAATGTTTTGTGTATCATGTTATTTTCTGATCAAAACATTATGAGAATAAAACACTTAGGTTGCTAGGGCTTCATCATTGTGAGACTTCCACAAATCATAATTTCACTACACTATATTTTCCCCCACTTTAGTGAGTTGATTTTAAAGAAAAATCAGCTATACTAAAGTAGCTAGAAAGGCATAATATTGATTTTGAAATTTTAACATTTTTTTTTAAAAGGGATGTTGTATAGGCCATAAAGGTTGAGCAAGTAGATACTAACAATTCTCCCATTATTTGATCTAAGTGAAAAACTAAAGCATTTGACATAAATTTTGAATCTGCAAAACTCAAAAATGGGTCAGTTTCAAAAAAAAAAAAAACTACCATAGCAAGAAGAATGATTAAGAGAATTTTTGGTAAATCGATAAAGAAGTGATTATATGGCCCCTTATTTATTTTCCCTTAGCCAAGAGGGTAAAGAGGGAAGGTAAGGAAGTCTAGGGCAATTTTTGTAATGCCCCGCCACGCAACCCTAGAGGAAGTTTCAATTCACTACAAAAGCATACTAATTTTTTTTATTTAAAGTGAATTAAACATACATGTTCACCTATAATTGACAACCTCCCCTAAGGCTACGTAACCAAGATTACTTAATTCCAATTAACATACATCATCTAAATTACATTGCATTAAATAACTCAAGTAATGACATTCATTTAACATAAGTAAATACAAGATAAGAATAGATTAACCATCACATAATTCCATTACATAAACCATTACAAGATTACAATCCTAATTCCCAGAATGAGACAGAATACATAAGAGTAATAATTACAGAATCCACCTCGTAACAACAAGAGGGGTACATCAACTCATAACAAGAAGAATTACAATAGTGCAAGAAGAGAATAACAATAACCGCAAGCTGTTCAACTAGATGTCTTGCTTCCTCAAACTAAAGAACAAAGGGAGACCCAATAGTTTTGGTGCATGTTCCACCCAACCTAGTGGTACCCGAAGGCCCACCCCCATGCTAGGAGATAGTAAAAATGCAACATGGACAAGAAATCTACTACCTCTAACCAAAGGCTGACTAACTAAACAAACTGACTCAACCATACATATGCACAATATAAATCTAACACTAACATGGTTACATTGCTTCCAGACATAATAAAATCAAGTGTGCTAAAGAAACCATACACACAACATATAAACAAGGTTATCCTAGATAGAGTGTCATCACGAAGTGCGTCATGAGATCTCCTCTGGGCATCCTTCATAGGCTTCGGTAATCCTGGTGACCTCAACCAAATCCCGAATGTCATACTCACTCAAGCGGAATCAACTACCTTTCATATGGACAAGCTAGTTGACCTTGCCATTCCAGACCTTCTCACTCAACCCAAGTCTAAACAAGCCCTTGTGTCTGCGAGTGAGGTTAATTTTATCTTGGTTAATGTGAATGCATCCTAGTCATCTAAGTACTTTGCTTTAATTATCACTTCTTAAAAACACTTTCGAAGGTTACCCGATTTACCTCTTTGGGCTTCGGCCCCTAACAAAAGCCACTCCTCTAATGGATAACTCACTACTCAAATCTGGACTCCAAGGGTGACTCAAGTGTTATAGAACTGAATAACTCAGTCTCTCCTACTCTAGGAGATGACAATAAAGGATCTCACTCCAACACTTGGAGGAAAACAACTCAAATAAATCTACCCAAGGAAAAACGAACATCAACTAACATGGGAATGACCCACATACACTGGAAGACTTCTCATGTATAAATACAATTACCCATTCCAAAGCATTCACTAAAAGGGAAAATAATTTAATATTGCATTGATAATGAAAAACACTATGTTTGGATATATTAAATTCATATTTCTACTTAATGTTCTCGCAGAAAATAAATATTATTCTTATAAATCTTCACTAAAACGCAGTAATTTCATCATTAAAACAAATAGTTTTGCAAAATTACCCAATCATGTTCAATAAGAGATTTCCATTAAATTTTTTGTCTAACTACATGCATGTGTTAGCATGTCTAAACTGATCATCATTTACATATATATATATATATATACTCTTAAATATATATATATATATATATATATAAAATAATATTCTAACAATGACTAAACATACTTACGTAATATAAATTTATACTTTATGTTAAAAGTAATACTTGCATCTTATTCAAATAAAGAAAAAGAAACTCTGTTAAAAAAATATTATAGTTTGAGCATTAAATCATTCTGGAAAAATCTATCACCATTTCTCCTAAAAATACAAATACCAACAAATATATAAATAAATACATTTATTAAATATATAATATTTATATATATATTTTTATATAACATTAATATAAATATGATTAATATAAACTCTAATATTCTTGACACGTTTCCCGAGCTACCTCAGATGACGAACAAACACATAGGTGTCCGAATTTAAAGAGCAAATTTACATACTAAAACAAAAACATATAAACTTAAAGTAATAAAAATATATATATAAAAAAAAAACAAATAAAAAAAGAAATTAGAAAAAAACTAAGTGGGCCGAGCTAACCTCGTACCCACAGACAGGGTACTGTGGGGTGCCGACTCCCTTGTCACCATCACTCGTACCTTTGTCCACGGCTGCCAAGTATTGGGGAGGCCACACTCCCCATGGGACAGTGCATCCCCCCTAATGGGATGGGCGTACTATCACATGGGCAGTGCATCCCTTAACCCTTGGTACGGTGGTCGGTGGGACTTCACCCACCACCAATCACAGATTTTATAAATCAATTTCTTTTTTTTTTAAACAAATAAATTTCCAGGTCCCCAAAACGCCCAAACCAAAAACGGGTAAAATTCAAAGACCTTATTTTACAATCGTTTCAATACCTTTTATTTAATTTTATTTTTTTAAAGAAACACAAAACCCCAAAACGAAAAAAAATGGAAAATCACCATTTAACATAGGCTCGTTTTTCAAGATGAAATATTCAACTCCAAAATTTTAACAGTGATTTAATTTAATAATAGAAGCTCTATAATTTATATATATATAATACACAAATCAAATTCATATATAAATATATATTTATATTTATATTTACCAGAATTTAAAACTGGTCAAATTGAAAAATATATAAACAAAACCCAGAAACATGAAAATTAATTTATTTTTCTAGATTTTCATTCCAAAATTCAAAAGATTATAATATTAGTTTCCCACAAACTATTCTTTCAGATTTTAGAAAAATTTAAACAAAGAACTTTGTACAAAACTAAATTTTGTTTGATTTTCAATGTAATCTTTCTACAGGGTTTAAATTTGCAATACAGATCTGATTGTTTTTCAAAATAGAATTTCCACAATAAATCCTAAATGTTTAAGAACATTTTAAATTGAAATTTAAACAATGGATCTATGGTTTTGTATACTAAATAATCTCCTATAGTAAGTTTATCAAAATTTCCTCAACCACTAAATTAAAAATTGAAATAAACATCAAGTATAAAACCTGGAATATGAAGCTACAAAAGATGATGAAATTTCTTGATAGAAGCCTCATCCAAGCTTTTCCTCAAAAGTGCAACCAATTCCAATTACAAAATCCAAATTTTATTTCAAACCCTACTTGTGGAATTTCTTCAAAAATTCCCAAATTCCTATGAAAATACCAATCCTTCCAAAAACTTCTCTCCCCAAAAAATGAAACATGCATTCATATTAAAACTAAAATATCCAATCTAACCCTAATTCTCTTTTGCATGCAAAGTATTGAATTAGATATTTCTCTTCTTTTCTCATTTTCGAAAACATAACATTGAATTAAAATAAAATTTTCATTTCTTTTCAATTTCTCACGATTTAATTAATTTAATTTAATTTAATAAACTTAATTAATCAATTTTAATTATTTAATAACCAAATTTAACCCTTTTGAGATTAAGATTTAATTAATTAAATTAAATTTCATTAAAAACTTTTAAATAAACACCAAAGCATAATTTTAATTTAATATTAAAGTAATCACTATTTTATACAATGCAACTATTCTAAACTTTAAACAAATAATAATGCATCTAATAAAATCATATAACATTAAACCAAGTAAACACGAATCACTAATCAAAACTAACGACACACTAAGGCTAGGGCGTAGACCTGACACATGTTACCTAGTTACTATCTCCCTTTCAACTTAACCGTTGGATCGACACGCTCAAACCTGTGAAACCAGGTGGAGTTGATGTCATGTACCTGCAACCTAAAACCAAGTAAACAACATAATACAGTATATGTAGTATATAAAACACACTGTGAAGAAGAAATCACAGATTCGCAAGGCACTCGCAAGCGAGTGATGCGAAACCGTCCTCTTCACCAATCCACTCATCAAAGACTAACATTACATCATAATCAGAAATCACATAATACAATATCTCATGCTAACTCTACTAACATCAATAATCCATAATGCATGTGAAACAATAGTTAGATAATCCACATCACACAATAATCAATGTCGTTCAATAGTAGCGATCAAAACACAAACAATAAGGTGTGTCCAGTATAATAGTAGTTGCATCCCAAACATAGCATAAAGCAAACACACAAGAAGCAAAACGGAAGGGTGTTACAATTTTTCCATGAAAATGGGGAAAACATTTGACTATATACTCCCATTGTGGGCCCAAAGAAGGTCATTTTCACTATTCACTATGAGGATTTTGTTAAGTTTTCTACTGAGCCCTTAGCAAAATGCCTTACATACATGATTTATAGCTACACAAGATTTAATAGCTATGGTTTCTAGTGGAGAGGGGTGAGCCACTTGATGAGGTACAAGGAAATTTTTACCATTCTTTGTCATTTTTTAGTGTTTTTAAGTCCTAGAAGTTTCATGAGTAGCGTAGGCATCCAACTCACACAATGGACTCTAGTGGTCACACTAGCATCTAGCTTATACATAAAATTCTAGAAATAATGTTGGCATCTTTCTTGTGCACTATCATCATTAAATTATGTTGTAGATACTTGCATGTCTACAAACATCTATGCAACACGTAGGAATCTTAGAGAGAGATTGATAAAATTTTATTTAATGTAGAATAGAGAGTAGATAATGAGAACATAGAAATGGATTTGCATGACGTATTTTTATTTTCATAAGAGCTTCCCAAGATCCATGATCCTATTGGTGGAGTTTTCCTATCACTACTTAGGAGTCGTAGTAGGTAGAAATCAGCCATTGAGTATGCATTACTATAAGAGGTCAAGGTGTGGTGGGGTTATATGATGTCTAATATCTAATTCAATGAACCTATCCTAATAGTTTTTATGGAGAGATGCGATGTGGATACCTCCTCTTTTCATCTCCCAATAGGGGAGATGATTTTTACCATTGTATATGTGTATTGCATTCTGTGAATACCCATCCACAGAGAGAGGGTGGTCTATGAGGAGAGATGCATTGCATATGATATACAATTATTATAGCGGTATTGCATTGGCTATGTCATCAAAGAGGAAAACATCAGACAAATTTACATGTGGTGGTTGAAGCAAGGGCACATTGTAATGCCACTATTATATTATGTTATGATCATGACAATGGCATTGTAAGTAACCATTAATGGGTGAGATTCTCAACTTCACAGTGGCCTCATCTATTGCATCATAGTGATGAAAGAGTATAGCACTATAGATGCCTAGAGGTGGAGTCTGTTTGCACATCTCTAACATGACCTTGAGTGGTACTTCTAGTTTGAGTGCCATAGTTTTATAGCTTGCATGATCCTATAGGTATGGACATTTGATCATATTAATTTTACATGGATAGACGAGTAAGAAGATTATTATTTGAATGCATTCCCATTGAGGTGTGATTGAAGATTCAGTGATCTATTATTTTGGTCATATATTTTTGATAGATTAGGGAGCGGGGATGTGAATATGGTTTCCATATAGGAATATGAGGACCTATCCCTTAGAAAATATCATATCGTTGTCTCATATTACTAGAATCGAGTGTCTCGCTAGTTTAGCCAGGTGTAGGAAATCTCATCGATAAAACCCATGTACATATAGTCACACTAGAGTGAAACTTGAATAGGAGATCATCCTCATCCCACCATTATTTACATCACACTTAGTGGAAAATGTGGTGAGGATGATGACCTATCAGAGGCCCTCACGACCAATGAAATCCTTGTATAAGTTGGCTTTGACAAGTTATGGAGGACAACAGGTCTAACATTGATTTTCCTAGTAAACTCCCCTAGGGAAATTTTGGTACACAGGGGTCAGATGGTGAGGGAAAAAATAGTGTTAGAGAGGAGGACATGGTGGAGGTAGCCCAAGAAAAGGAGACGTTAAGATGGCAATGAGTATCCTCATCAGTACATGCACCAACGATCTCTATCATACCACCAAGTGGCTTAATCGTTGTACCCACTTTTATTGCTACTACAAGACCCAACATCACATCCACCAATGGTGTTGCACCTTTGGAAAAATAATAGTAGGTTCGAGACCTAGATACAAATATCATTTGATATATAGATATGATATAGCCATTGTCCAATTTGACTGATGTTATTATATGCTTATATATATATGATGGAATACTAATAGAATCTATTTTCTTCGTGATTGTAGTGTTTACACATGAGTGGATCAAATTCTTCATTCAATGCATAGAAGAGGTGGTCCTAGATGTGAATATTGGGAGCAAGGTCATGGATGCACACAGGCCATAGTCAACAAGGTGACATGCCCAATTATTTGAGCCTCTAATCCATTTTTAGATAGCTTATGAGGAGGGCCAAACGAAGTTGGTTCAATATATTTTAAAGCTAGTAGCCATGACTAGGCAGAGAGATTAGAAGGGTGAATATTTTTGTTCTATCCTCAATGAGAGAGAGTTGGTAGTGACAAGAGTTGAGTGTGTCGAGAAGGAACATTGACGCTCTCCAAAGTCAGGTCAATGTCCTCAAGAGTGAGTTGGAGGTTGCCAAGATGGCCCCCATTGATATACAACATCCTCAAGTGTAGTAACTAGGGAATGAGTTGGCAATGAAAAGGTGGACTGGACATGATGAAAAAACATATTGCTTCTCTAAGGGAGCAGGTGGGAGAACTATGAAGAGAGCTACAAGGAATCCAATCATGGAGTATTATTATATATTAGTCACATCGGTCCCATTCCATGGTTCCATTTTCCACTCATGCCCACCATCACCAGCACTAGGGGGTTCCAAATCCATGTCCCTAATGAACAAATGTATTTTTATCATTGTATAGAATTTTTGATGTATAGATTCATATACACTCATAAAGGCACCACATTTTGTTACAATGGTGCGACACATGTACATGACATTGATATATATATATGAGATTATTGGATTGATATTATGTTTTGCATATGTATGTTATCTTTTCATGTATGGTTATGCTATGGATATAGAATTATATTAGATACTATCACGATCTAACTAAATGTATATTCAATGTACGCTTAATTAAAAATGTACTATAATGATTTAATTGTTGCTTAATGATGTATATAAGATCTATGATGTAGGATGTATGGATAAAGGAATTAATCAAATTCAATGCACTTTTACATAGCATAGAAATAAAATATACACACACACACACTTATATGTGTATAACTCTTAATTAAGGAAATTAAGTAAATTCACATGTTTACATCATAACATAAATTGAAGATTAATGTGTTAGTGAATAAATGTCATAGCATAATGAACCGTGATCCATAAAAAAAGGATGTGCATCATGCGCATGTCACATAGACCCCATGCATAGTATTTGTGAAGGTGCATTATATTGATCAATTCTTTAGAGGAGTACCATCCATAGAAGTCAATCCATAGGCACTAGAACCATACATGGAGGTGATATGTAAGGGCCTAACTAATTAGGGATAAAATTCTCCTTTTAATTAGGTGGCACATTTACATTTCCTCTACTTCTCATAGAGAATGAGATCAAATACTTTAAAAGTGAAAGAAAGATCACCTTGATTATAATGTTTAAAAATAGAGTTCTAATAAGCTTGAAGATGATTGAGGGCCTATAACCAGTGCTCATTGAGAAACTAAAGTTGATTTAGATGTTCAACATGGTAAGTGTCATCATCAATTAACCCTTTAAGGAAAACTTGTAAAAATCAAATTTAAAACTCTAAAGGAATAATAGCCTCAACACCATACACAAGGTTAAATGAGGTTATACTAGTAGCCATATGAAAACTCATGTGATAGTCCCATAATGCATAAGTTAATTGATTATTCCAATCTTGACCATGTTTATTCATTGTTTTGTGAAGAATTAGTTTAAGAAATTTATTAAATGCTTCTACTTAGCCATTAGATTGAGGATGGTAAGGTGTAGAGAACTGATGTTGAATATGAAACCTCTCTAAGAATTATTTTTCCTTTTTGATCTTAAATGAAGTACCATTTTCAAAAGCAAGGGTAGAAGGCAATCCAAAGTGAGAAATAATGTTATTTAGAATAAATCTATAGATTTCTTCAGCATTAGTGGATTGAAGCATAATGGCTTCAACCCACTTCATAAAGTAATTGGTATCTATAATGATGAAGGTGTTTCCTTTAGATGAAGGAGGATATATTTTACTAATAATATCCAACCCCCATGTTTTGAATGGTGAAGGAGAGGTTTGAGTAAAATGTTCTTATGTAGGATCTTGAATAAGATTAGTGTGTTACTCATATTGAGGATACTTCCTAACAAAGGTGGAGTATTATTCCATTCTTTGTCAATAATATCCCATATGAATCAATTTATGCATTAAGGATTTACCACCAAAATATATACTCCTAAAACTCAAATGAGCTACTTGAAGGGAAAGGGGTATTTAAAATTTAGTTGGACATCAAAGAAGAAGATCATTGTAAGATTTCTGGTAAAGAATATTAGACATAATGATGTAGTGGGCTACAATATTTTGTATCTAGACATGAGTATTCTTACATGCATGATTAGAAAATTTTCCAAATTTTAGGTAATTATAGATATGAAAATACTATTCCCCTAAGTCTATGTGATAACACACAATATTGTCAAGTTTAGGTTTGTCTGTGATAGTAGGAGAGGGGAGAAATTGAACCACAAAATGGTACTCATCTACACCATCACCCAAGAGTACAAGGGAATTTGAACTTTCCATTAGATCCACATGACGATTTTCTTTCCTAGGAACAAGTTGTCTATAGTAAAGGAAGATAACCAATCAAGAAAGGATAAAGCTAGATCCCGATACTAAGATAACTTTCTCTACTTAGCTAGATATGTTCCCATGATCTGATTTACAATAAGCTCAAAATCACCATGGATATGGATATGTTTAATATTCAATGCTATTTGTACGAGACAGGGACCGACCACTGCAAGGCCCTAGGTCACGAAAGGCCGAGAGCAGTAGGTTTCCCTAACTTACTTCACCTTAAAGGAATGTTAGGATAGGTAGCATGAGAATGATGAGAACTGTGAGGTCCTTCGATCACTCTGGAAACCCGAATGCTAAAAGGAGACTAAGTGAGTAAGTTCTTAGGGTCAAATCTACGTCTTCGATAATTCTCTGTTAGAGGATAGAAGTAGGGTATGTGCAGGATCATCATGGAAAAAATAGGTCCTTAAGTGGCAATGAAAATTCAGAAAATCAGAGTTGGGCAACTTGACATAAAAATTTGAATAAGTTATCTATATTATTTCAAAAATATGTAAGAATAGAATCTATGGAAGATTGAATGTAGTTTCTAAACTACTAGGTTATTTTTTGTAAAACAAATTCTATTTGGTGAAAATTGGAAATTTCAATGTAGTAGCACTAAAATTTCAAGCAAAAAATAAGAAGTAGGTGTCTGTCTAACCACCCTAACCATAATAAAATCATAATATTTTTTTATAATATTTTTGATATATGTAGAGGACTCATGTCCAGATGTGATGCATATTTTTTTTAATTTTTTTTCAAATAAATAATTAATTATGAATTTTTTATTACAACTTTTTAAAAATATAAAAAATTGTATGTCTGACCACCTTAACTTGGTCAAAACTTAATGAAATTCATTTTTTATTTTGTTTAATCCTATAGTATGCGAAGCATAGAATATGACGCATGTTTTGGATTCAAAAAATGTGATACCATTTGAAAGCTATAGATGTTTTTCTATCAGACTATCAATCAGGACTTTAGTCGTAATTCTAATAAAAAATTAAAAAAAAATATTTATTAGATTCTAAGTAAAATATAATTTATATTGGTAGAAAGTTGAGAAGCTCCTTTAAAAACCCTTTTCATTTCATCAATTTTAGGTAAAATAAAAGTCGTTAACCACATGGGCGAAGTCTGGATTAGCAAGGTAAGTTATTAAACACGTTTTACATGTTGACTTTTTAGGATTGGTAGGTTCGAACCAAATCCCGAGCCTAATACTAAGGCATTAAATTTTGTGTTAAAATATCGGATATCGGATTCAAATCGGATATCCGATTCAAATCCGATATCGAATTTGAATTCGATATATGATATCTTTTAGATCAGTTTTAAAACAATTTATACAATCTTTAATATATGATGTAAAAATGCAATTAAGTTTATAATTTAATATATATAATATCCAATAAAGTTTATAATGTAATATATTTACTATACAATTTATGATAATCTCTTATTGAATTATGTATTTAATATATAATATATTATTAAATGTATAATATTTTAATATTATTTAAATATTTTAGTTAATCTATAAATATTTTAATATTATTTCAATATTTTAGTTAATCCATAAATATTTAAATATATATATATTACCAATTTATAAAATATTTAAATATTATCTCTTTCCCTCTCACTCTCTCCACCTCTATCTCTCTCAAGTCTCTTACTCAATCACTCCTCTCTCTCTCTCACTCTCCCCTCTCCTTCTCACTCCCTCTCCTTCTATCTCTCCCTCTCTCCCTCTCCCTCTCCCTCTCCCTCTGCCTCTCTCCCTCAACTCTAAACCCTTTGTCCCTCTCCCACTCTCTCTCTCTCTCTCTCTCTCTCCCACTCCCACTCTCCCTCTCCTACTCTCTCTCCCACCTCCTCTCACCCCTCTCACCTCCCACCCTCCCTCTCACCTCCCTCACTCTCCCTCTCCCTCCCTCCTCCTTTCCCTCTCCCTCTCTCCTCTCCTCTCACCTCCTCACCTCTCACTCTCTCACCCCTCTCTCTCCTCTCTCTCCTCCCACTCTCTTCTCCTCTTCCATTCTCCCTCCCTCCTCTCACCTCCCCATTTATCTCCCTCCCTCTCCCTCTTCCTCTCTCCCTCTCCCTCCCTATCTCCCTCCCACTATCACTCCCTCTATCTCTCCCTCCCACTCTCCCTCTCTCTCTCTCAATCTCCCACTCTCCCACTCTCCTTCTCTCCCTCACTCTATCACTTTCTCACTCTCCCACTCACCCTTTCTCCCTCTCCATCTCACTCTCCCTCTCTCCCTCTCTCTCTCTCTCCCTCTCCCTCTCTCCCTCTCGCTCTCTCCCTCTCTCTCCCTCTCTCTCCTCTCTCCCTCTCCCTTTGGTCTATGTGTGTACAAATTGGATATCTGATTTGAATCAGATATCCGATTTGTGAAACTTCATTGTGCAAAGGTGAAATCTTACCGTTGCAAAACATGTTTTACAAATCGGATATCCGATTATATCGGATATCAGATTTGTGTGCCATAGAAAAATCCCATGTGGGCCATTTTTGTGCATTCCAATGGACCCTGCATTCTGTTTGTAGCACTTTGCAGGTGACAAACGCGTGGTTTCAGACAGGAAGAGACAAAGATAAACTTTTTGGAGCATCTTGTACTCAAATTTGTCATACATAATGATTTTTTAGCATCTTTTATTTGGTATAATGGGGAGCAGTAGTCGTCGGAAGCAAAAACGTAAGAGAAAGCTGACAAAAGAACAAATTGAAGGATATAGACAAAGAGATAGAAGAAGGTCATAGGAAGAAAAGACAAGGTATGTTAAATATTGGTGAACCTGAGCCCTATGGTCTTTCAAGTGAAGAGGAAATTGAATATGTTCAAGGTGAAAATGTAGAACATGATATTGAAATTGGGAATGAAAATATTCAAATTGATATTGAAAATTTTCAAGGTGAAAATGTTGTAATTGAAGATGTTGAACATGATATTGAAATTGGGAATGAAAATATTGAAATTGATAATGAAAATGTTGGAATTGAAGATGGTGAACATGATATTGAAATTGGGAATGAAAATATTGGAATTAATAATGAAAATGTTGGAATTGAAGATGTTGAACATGATATTGAAATTGGGAATGAAATTGTTCAAATTGATATTGAAAATGTTCAAGGTGAAAATGTTGGAAATGAAGATGTTGAACATAATATTGAAGCAAGTGTAAATTATGTTTACCCAAATTACATGAGAAATGAAGAACCTTGTGTGGAAAAAAGACGTATTCCAAATTCAAGACCTTCAAGGACCCCTAAATGGTTAGTTGAAATTGATGATAAAAATTATAAACAATTTTGAAGGCAAGAGGTCAACATGAACTATTTGGTTGTGGGCTAGAATACTTTTCAACCAATATTTTAGTGATAAGATATTGACCAAGCAATGCCAACTTTTTGTACAATTGCTAAAGATGCAAAATATGAGACCTTTGCTAGCCAAATTGAAGATTCGTCTGAACAAGAGGACCGAAAAAAATTCTATTATTGTCAAAAATATTTTTAATGCTCTCAAGTCTATTGGAAAAAATAACAAGGAAAAAGATAAGAGAGCTGATCGGAAAATAATTACCACTGCCCTAGTAAGCCATCAATTGAAAAAGGCTCGCTTTATGAGACAAACTTGTATTGATTTTGACTTAAATCGTAAACTTTGGATAGAGCACTTGCAAGAAAAGAAAGAATAGATGATCCTCTTCAAAATGATACATGGGCTTTTTCCAGAAGGCTTAAACGTGTTGATAAGAAGCTAATTGATAATGTAAAGTAGGAAATTCAATAATTTTGGCATGATAACTTTAGAGTATCACCCAATGCAAAGGATGTTTTAAAGTTAAGAATTGGTAGTTGAGACCGTACACCGCATCCTAAAAATTTCTTGGAATCAAGCCAAACAATGTTGTTCAACAAATTTATTCAAACACATCCAAATATGGAAATCTCGCAAATAACTTTTGAAGGTTTGAAGCCATTTTATTGTGTGCCTCTTAAGATTCGTAATACTTGTTGTTGCAAATAGCATGTGGAGTTTTCAATGTACCATGAACTATTATGCTATATCCATTCTACTTTTCATACTAATGAAATGTTGTAGGAGTGTGGTGCAATGCATCTTCCGAAATCATCAAGGGACTTGCTAGATCTATTTTTATGTTCTAGGGATGATGGTTCCTTTTTCTATAGAAATGATTGTTTAAATGCGAAGTTCTCACAATGTGGTGGCTTGTCAAAGTTTGTTCAATGTTTTCATGAGGGTTCCGAACATGAACTTGGAAAGAATCTTGTTGAGAAAAAGAGATATGAGATAGTCAAATATACTTTGCAGAGTGGAGGTGAAGGTTCTAGATGCGAGTTGGTTACAAAAGAATGTAGTGTTGCTGATTTTATTTCAGATTTTAAGGACAATATTCTCTACAAATATGCAAGGAATAGTCATAGGTCTCAGTGCTTGGATCAACAATTCAGGATATGTAAGGACTCTTTTTCGATTGGCACTATTATATCAGTGGTTGATTTTTTTCAAACCTACACATTGCAACCACAAAATGAGGTACAATCTCAGTATTACAATTCCATTTAGATTGCTATTTTTGTCCACATAACATTTAGACATGCACCTGATAGTATAGAGGAGGATCGAAAGATAATCAAAGAGTATCATTTTTATATGAGTGATGATAGATCTCACTCATCTGAGTATGTCGAACATTGTTTCAAGAATTTTTTTGAGTTCTTCCAGGAGCATGATATAGCACTGGGCCGACATCTCATTTGGTTAGATAACTGTACAGGTCAATTCAAGAATGCTCATATGTTTTATTAATTGAGTAGAATGCATGTAGAGAGGGGTGTACCTAATATTTGGAGTCTATTTGAAGCTAGGCATGGGAAAGGGGAGCATGATGGAGCAGGTGCATGTGTAGAGAGAGCTCTTGTTAAGGAGCAATTGGAGATTTCAGGAGAAAAATTTAGTGATGCACATTCTATTGTTGATTGGTGTAGTTTAGCATTGTCACAGGTAGGGACACTTGATTCAAAAGTGCACAGATTCTTTTGGTTGGTTGAGGAGGGTACAATGGGAGGAAGATTGGACTGTCATACAATCAAAGATTGTTCAAAGATGCATTCATTTCGAAGCTTAGATGCAAGCACATGGACCATTTGGACATGACAATTGGCTTGTTTTTGTCAAAGTTGTATTCAGTGTGAGTGGGATCAATGCGAGTCAAGTGAGTGGGTGGATACATGGGTTCCATAGTATCTAACTCCTTTATCTCAAACTATATCCATGAAAAATTACACAATGGAAAGTTCACTTTATTATGACCGGCTTTCAAATCTACTACATCCAAGACATGTTTTTACAGTTGTTGCATCGCAGGGGAATGAAGAGAGATCAGAATATTCATTGGCTCGATGTGTGCGGGTAAAGCACAAGCTAACATAATCAATGGAAGATGATGATGGGTTTGTGTATCCTACAGGTTCAATTGTGGTTGCAGGAACTTGGTTGCGAACATACATGATTAGAAAGAATGGCATACCTACATTTGAAGACTATGAGAAACACAAAACCATTCTCACGTATTCACACCTTGTTATAGCAACAAATGTTAAGTTGTTGAAGCATCATGCCAAACCAAAGACAAAACAACTATGGACACTTAGTAATGTTGATCATGAAGCAATATTGGATACTCTTAAGCAAAGAGATGACCCTTCAGGCACACTTGAATAGAAATTCAAGAATGGAAAGTACAATTCTTAAGCCTCTTTTTTGTTGTGACAATATAGATATATCATTTGACAAATTTTGTGATATTCTTGGCACGATTGATTATGGACCTGCTGCAACAATAGCCAACTCTGATCCTTTCAAAGAGGTATGCAACATATTAAAATAATATAGATTGGTTATTCAAAGCATCTTTTATAGTTTACATTACCAATTCATCATCATTCAGGTTGTTTAGATTAATATAGATTTGTTAGTCTAAGCATATTTTTTGTTGTTACAATATAGATTTATCATTTGAAAATTTTGGCGATATTCTTGGCACGATTGATCATGGACCTACTACAACAATAGGCAACTCTGATCCTTTCAGAGAGGTATGTGACAAATTACAATAATATCGATTGGTTATTCTAAGCATATTTTCTATTGTATGTAGTTTAACTACTACCTTGATGGTTTGTACAAGTGTTTGTCACTCCAAAACGCCAACATACTACTCTTGTGGAAGACTGTGCCCTAAATGCCTCAAATAGGCAAATTTTGTATAACTTGAATTTTGAAATGTGAAACAATGTAAAAAGGTCATAACTGTGTATAGGCATAATCTATATCCAGTGATATTTTTTGAAATATGGTTCAAATGTTTGCCATTGTACAAAGGGTATGTTTAAAATGTAAAAAGATTTTTGTACTTAATCGAGCTACAACCGGAGGTTTTCTTCCTGGTTCTTTCCTGTCGGTATGATCGTTTGAACCAGGTTTTGTAATATCTCCTATGTATATATAACAAATTATAGTGGCTTGCCACTTTTTTGAAAAATAAAAAATTTCATTGTGAATTTCATTTCCCATGTAATTGATTCAAGTTAATTAGGTAAGAGTTTTCTGATGCAAGAGCTAGGACTTGTAGAATCTTGATCCAACCTTAAATATTTTTTCCCTCACATTTCATTGACATTAGCACTTTGGACTCTTAAGAGAAATAGTCTATCAAAGATTGTTGCCTTTTAGCACTTTGGACTATTAAGGGAAAATGAAGGTCCAATGTAGCTCGAAGCGATTTGGCGTATTTGGGTGCAAAAGAGAATCATAGCTAGCATAAACTTACCCATCTGGACGTGTTGGAATAGTTCATTGGGTCATATGAGTTTGAGAATGAAAGTTGCACCATTGAAAACTCATCACCATAGGAAAATTCCTTCGAGACAGCAAAAAATGAGAGAGGTTATTGTAGATGGTCTCAACATGATCCCATATCCTCAGATGAAGAGTGTGTAAGCATGATAGTTTCTGAGAAAGAGTCTGTCAAAGTTTGCTACCTTTTAGCACTTTGGACTCTTAAGGGAAAACGCCACTCCAATGCAGCTCAGAGTGATTCGGCGTATTTGGGTGTAAAAGAGAACCATACCTAGTGTAAACATACCTTTTCAGACATGTTGGAACAGTCAGTTTGGTCTTATGAGTTCAAGAATGAAAGTTGCACCACTTTGCAACTTTACACTACTTGCATCTGGCAACTTTTCCATCAACTGAAAACTCATCACCATGGGAAAATTCCTTCAAGATAGAAAAAAAAAAGAGAGGTTATTGTAGATGGTCTCAATACAATCCCATATCCTCAGATGAAGAGTTTGAAAGCATCATGGTTTCTGATAAATATTTCGTCAAGGTTTTCTGTCTTTTAGCACTTTGGACTCTTAAGGGAAAATGCCACTCCAATGCAACTCGAAGTGATTCGGCGTATTTGGGTGCAAAGGAGAACCATACCTAGCATAAACGTACCCATCCAAACATTTTGGAATAGTCCATTGGGTTGTACGAGTTTGAGAATGAAAGTTACACCACTTTGCAACTTTACACTGCTTACATTTGGCAACTTTTCCCTCAACTGAAAACTCATCACCACGAGAAAATGCCTTTCAGATAGCCAAAACCAAGAGAGGTTGTTGTAGATGGTCTCAATAGGATCCCACATCCTTAGACAAAGAGTCTGTAAGCATCACGTTTTTTGAGAAATAGTCCGTCAAAGTTTGCTGCCTTTTAGCACTTTTGACTCTTAAGGGAAAACGTCGCTCCAATGCAGTTTAGAGTGATTCAGCATATTTGGGTGCAAAAGAGAACCATACCTAGCGTAAAGGTACCCATTCGGATGTGTTAGAATAATCTGTTGGGTCGTACAAGTTCAAGAATGAAATTTGCACGACTTTGCAACTTTACACTACTTCCATCTAGCAACTTTTCCCTCAATTGAAAACTCATCACCACGGGAAAACAAATTTGAGATAGAAAAAACTGAGAGAGGTTATTGTAGATGGTCTCAACATGATCCCATATCCTTAGACGAAGATTCTATAAGAATCATGGTTTCTAAGAAATAGTTCATCAAAGTTTTATGCCTTTTAGCACTTTGGACTTTTAAGGGAAAACACCGCTCCAATGCAGCTCAGAGCGATTCGGTGTATTTGGGTGCATAAGAGAACCATAAATAGCATAAAATTACCCATTCAGACATGTTGGAATAGTCCATTGGGTCATATGAGTTCGAGAATGAAAGTTGCACCACTTTACAACTTTACACTGCTTGCATTTGGCAACTTTTCCCTCAACTAAAAACTCATCACCACAGAAAAACGCCTTCGAGATAGAAAAAACTGAGAGAGGTTATTGTATATGGTCTCAACACAATTCCATATCCTCAATGGAGAGTCTATAAGCATCACGGTTTCTGAGAAATAGTCTATCAAAGTTTTCTACCTTTTAGCACTTTGGACTCTTAAGGGAAAACACCGCTCTAATGCAACTCAGAGAGATTCGGTGTATTTGGGTGCAAAATAGAACCATACCTAGTGTAAATGTACCCATCTGGATGTGTTGGAATAGTCTATTGGGTTGTATGATTTCAAGAATGAAAGGTGCCCCACTTTGTAACTTTACACTACTTGCATCTAGCAACTTTTCCCTCAACTGAAAACTCATCACCACGGGAAAATGCCTTCGAGATAGCAAAAAATTGAGAGAGGTTATTGTAGATGGTCTCAACACAATCCCATATCATCAAATGAAGAGTTTGTAAGCATCATGGTATTCGAGAAATAGTCTATCAAATATTGTTTCCTTTTAGCACTTTGGACTCTTAAGGGAAAACGCCACTCCAATGCAACTCGGAGCGATTCGACATATTTGGGTGCAAAAGAGAACCATACCTAGCTTAAATGTACCCATTTTGATGTGTTAGAATAGTCCGTTGGGTTGTACAAGTTCAAGAATGAAATTTGTACCACTTTACAACTTTACACCTCTGTAGAGATTTAGGGATGTCCTCTTCAGATCACTCTATTCTGAATAGGTTTGCGGGGCTACCAATTTTAAATCCAAGTTGACTGACTTTGAGCAAATCGTATCCCAGTAAACAAGATAGAGGTCCCACTTCTTCTTGAATGCAGAAGCACCATCTGAGCCTTTATCTCCATTCCTCTTGAAGCATCTTTTCTTTCCTCCTTTTCCTTCCTTCTTCGAGGATTGAGCAGAAAAAACATGAATATCTTCATTTGTAGGGCTTCGTCCAATGCCTCTCACAACCAACCTTGACTCCTCTTGAATACAGTCAGCCCTCAACAGATCAAACTTGGGAAGTTTCGATCTCATGTCGACTCCTTGAATGTAAGACTCCCAAGATGAAGGAAGACCATTAAGAGCCAACATGGTCAAATCTTTTTCATCAACAATATGACCATTTCTCTCGATTTCTTCAACTTAGAGATCAAATAATACAATTGAAAGCACTCAAAAAATGAAACACATAAGACAATAAACATAACAAGATATTTTCTTACAACTTAGGCCCAACTCATGGCTGAATTTGATACAATGAATAATAGCACCTCTTGTAGATGCAAAGATACAATTGAATATGCTTCTCCTTGAAATTGGCCTACTACTGCAAGATGAAGCATTGCTGCTTAAGTGCAAACTTTTGCTTGGATTGAAAATTATGCTGAATGAAGTTGATTGAGGAAATGAACAAACATCACCTCATATTTATACAAAATAAGGTGACTCTTCAAGGAGGTCGGCCTCTCTTGAAAATAATAACTTACAAAATAATATCAAGGAAGGTCAGCCTCATCCATTTAAATAAAATGACTATAAATTAAATAGCCATAGGCTATCATTTAATTTATTACAAACAAAGAATAAAATGAGTATAAATTAAATAGCCATGGACTATTTGAAAAAAAGCTTGAAAGAAATTGGTCTCATAGAATTCAATGACAAATAAATGCAATTGAAAACTGCTCATAGTTTTTAGTTATGCAATGTGAAGTAATTACATAACTGCTTAGGTTGACTTTGTAAGAACTATATTGTAATTGAAAAATTTTCATCTATGAACATCTAGTTGTTAGTTATGCAAATATAAACTACATAATATAACCATTCAATTTTAAGCTATTGTTCATTGATATTTAATCATTGCTCAAGATAAAATTTTCAAAGAGTTTAATCATGCACATGAGGAACAAATTAAATTTAGATTGTCAACTTCTATATATCAAATTATCTAATAATCAAGTGTATGTCCATATAGAAAAATGGCATCGATGCCAACTCAAACAATTTATTACAAAATGTGGCATGTGCCATCTCAACATGTATTCAAAATTTGCATGCCAAAATGTCTATCTCATCCTAAACTACTAGTTGATCATCAAAATGGAGCCTCTTTGAAGCACTCATTGGCTCTAAAGGTAGCTACACAAGAAAAATTCAAACCACAATTGAGATTAGTTATACTATATAATTTAAAATCTAATAATTAACATCAAAATCAATATACATTGAATTTTAATTGAACTCTAAAATTGAAATCTTGATTACCTAAAATATACATCTCTTCAAAGGGTCAGGAGTCCTAGAATATATCAAATCAACTTTTGAAATGTCAATCTATATATGTGAACAAAAACATAAAATTGATCCAAGTTAGCATACGATTATTGGTAATAGGAACTTATTTACCAAACACAAAATAAAATAAGCACATACCTCTTTAGGTTGATCTTTTTCTTTATCTCCTTCAAGTGTTTCGACACCTCCTCCTTGAGGTGTTTCAACACCTACTCCTTGAGGTGTTCCAATAACTACTCCTTTAGGTGGTGTGTCCCTTGTCATCATATCTGTATAGCTCATAATTATCTGTACATAAAATTGACAAGTACATATGAAACTACCAATCTATGTCGACGTATGTATAATCAATATAAGATCTTTAAAATATTAATTCAATCCATTTTGAGTTCAATTACCTTCCCCTTATCTAGATTTGTGCCTCCACAGTCTAGATGATGTTGCACCTCACTCGCACCAGGTATTTCCTATAGGAGGAAAACAAGAGAAACATATAAGTTATTATATAATTTCATTAATGACAATTAAAATGACAAGCAAGTATATAATATAAAATGAAATGGCCCTAAGGGTGCTACCAGTCGTGTGAGCTCCTCCTCAGACATCAATTGTTAAATAGACCATGTAAATAAATATTAGTACTTGATATTATCTCTTATTAATATTCATTTAAAAACAAATGCAAGTTATGAAATTACAACTTAAATCTTACCTGTGTCACTATTCCAACATCTCCCTCTCTAGCAGAAGAGGACTCTGTAGGGTGCACTCCATTTCCCTGCGACTGATCTATAATTTCCACATCATGGAGGTCATAATCAGAAGTGTCCAGGGGATGCTCAGTGGGTTGTACAAGAGGACCCAAGCATATCTAGTGGCACATAGTGAGAGTATGTGGAACACAAACATGTGGACCTAAGGAGGATGATGCACTAGCACTCGAACCTTCACCAACATCACCAAAATATGGCTGAGCTACTGTAGAAGCATGCGAAACCAAATGACCACTCAAAGAGTGAATAGCCTGAATAGTATATGTGGATGCATCCTAGATAATCTCTGTATGATATATTGGAGGTGGTAGAGGAAGGGGAGAAAGGGGAGGGAGGGGAAAATTTGGACATGAGACTACTCTAAATACCGCTGGTCTATCATGGGGCATACCTCCATCGACGCCCTGGAAGGGTTTAATGTCAAAGTAATTGACATGATGCTCAAACACAAACTTAGCATATAATTTTTTAATAAAGTAAAATGGTATGTCGGAATTATTGTTCGGTGGTTTATTAAAAACCATACACCAATGATCCCAAAAGTTAGCTAAAATATCCCTATGCATGCACCATTTTATGGAAAGTTTTGTTTTATTAACATTCACTAGCAAATCGGTGCGAGGGTCAATGAATAAAGAGGCTATTTGGGCTTTGGTTATTTGGAGATCTTTCACATCATCATAAGATAATCCACATCGATAATATACCCTCATGTCTTCTCACCATGAATAAAAGGAATTATGTTGGGTGGAGAGGCTTTCTATATTTTTAATTATTTCCTTCAATGTGTATGTCATATCTCTTAATCAAGGCATTGTCTGATAAATTTCACAAATGCCCCTCAATTTCCCTAAATTTTCACCAATTAAGTCTTCAATTGGTGGTTGCGGAGGTGGTGGAGCATTTGGCTATGGAGGTGGTGGAGCATTTGGAATTTGTGGATTTTCATTCGCAGCCATAATACCTGATTAAAGTTAAAAACTAATTAAACTAATTAAAATTACACAATATAAATGAAATTATTGTAGAAAAACCCTAGTTTTTAATAAAAATTAAAAAAAAACCATACTTTTTCACAAAAATCAATAACAAACTCTTATTTTTGATAAAAATACATCAAAACCACTAATTTTTAATCAAGATCCATTTCAAAACATTAATTTTGAATAAAAAATCAATGTAAACTCTAGTTTTTAAAAAAAATCAATAGAAAACCCTATTTTTGAAAAAAAATTAACAAAACCTACTTAAACTTAAGAGAATCTACTTGAAAAATCGATTACAAGATTGAAAAAATCCAAATACATACCTTTGAAATTGGATATTTGATCAAAGAAAATATCGAATTTGGGTTTTTCCTTGTGCGCCCGCATGCAAACTGTGAGAAATGAAGTTGAAAAGGTCGGTTGTTTTTTTATATACTGTTTCTAGAAATCGGATATCCGATTTGGATCGGATATCTGATTTGTGGAAACTAGGTTTGGTTTTTGGGTCGGGTAAATGTACTAACACCCGAACCTAGAAAAGTCAACTCGGCATTTCCGCGTTTTTGAGTCGATCTAAAACGTGATTTTTTCTCATTGCCACTTTTTGGCCCATCATGATCCTGCACATACCAAGCACAATTCTGGGACAACAGTATGGCACGCTGGAATCTTTTAGGTATGCTAGTGTCCGTATGGCCAGAAAACTAGGGAGGCAAGGTCTAACCTCTAGAAAGCGGACTAACATCCTAGTTACGAGTTTCTAAAGATGCAGAATAAGACTATGAAATATGAAACATAAAGACGAATGTGATAAAGGAAGTATATTAGTGCAAGGGTGATGAAGATGATCTCACACAATAACCTTTTCGCCATATTGCTCCAAGATGTCTCCACCTACACACAAAAAAGAAGGAAAATGTTGGGGGGCTGTTTAGGAGTCTACCTCAATCAGACCCCCATTTTGGTTTTTCCACCTCCACAGATAGCCAAGTTTTCCATGATATAGAAATAAAATGATAAAGAAGGAAATACAAGAAAAGTACACCTAAACACTACAAAACAGTAATGTGCTAACCCAACCAAGTAATAGAAAAGATGAGTGAGGACCTTACCACCACCATCCAAAGTGCTCAGGTTTTAGTGGAGGAGAAAGATTAGAGGAACTCAAGCTTCTACTACAATGTAGTTTTCATGCGCTTGGTATATTGAAGTGATGGAGTGAAGAGATTGTTGCTATGGAGTTTGGAATACTGCTGAAATTCTTGAAGTGAATGCCAGAATTCTTGGAGAGATTCTGTCAAGATGGTGAAACTTGAAAATGGATGAATGAATGGTCAATATGAAGAAGAGAGATGAAGAAACAACAATATTCGGGTTGGCCAACCAAAGGGAGGCGTTACATTTTGACTTCCAATAGGAAGTGTAACATCTCTACAGACTCCATCTACAGGAATCTTCTAGGGATGTAAGCGCACCACACGCATGTTTGCATTCCATGTGGGAATCTCGGACAAAAACGCTTCTACCGCTAGGCTCACCAAGTGATTCGGGAGTAGTGATGAACTTAGGAGAGGTCGGGACTAGTTTTGTTACTAGGACAAAACAATTCAGTGTGGGGCCACCTTTCGAGCAAGGTGGGTTCCTCTTATGTCATCCATTGCTAGAGGGATGACTCTCTATCTTCTTCTTCATTAGAGGATGCAAACTCCAGACAAACAAAGCGGGACCAATAGAGGGAGACAAGGAGGAAAGAACCATAGTAGATACAACCAAAGTGTTAATCATATCTACGGGCTTTGGGAAATGTGAGACATCCGGAATAGACCTCAACAAAGGTGGCTCCACCAAAGGAGAGATGAATACTTGCACCTTTCTAGGCGCATGTGTGCTCACAGTGGAAGCCATAAGTGATACAAGACTAGTTTGGATGGAAATAGAGGGGAGGAGAGAGGAGGATGTGATAGGTAGTCTTGATACAAGAGCAATTGTCTCCTCTTCTTTCTTTTGTGAAGCATCTTGCTTAGCCAGACGAGCCTTTTGCTGGTGCTTGCGCTCATGTGCAAGGAAATTTCTATGACTCTTCAAACTAGAGGCCAAAGGTTGTGAATGAATGGAAGGTTCCAGTTCAGCTATGAGAGTGTCCTCCACAACTGTTTCCAATCAAGGGATAAAATCATGGATGAGAACAGGAGGAATCGGTTTAGAAGCAGTAGGGGGAATTGACTCCAACACCTCAGCAATGGGCCTCTTCCCATTCACTACTTTAGAAGTAGGAACGGTAGGATGCCGTGGAGAAAATTCCCTTCGTGAGCCTTTCTTTCAGCCATATAAGTAATACCAAGGTCTCGGATCCTCAACAGGGAGATCTGATATCAAAATATTAGGTCTACACCAAGTAGGCACCATCGGACTTAGTGGGTAAAAACTAGGCTTACTCATCCAGTACTATTCCCAAGAGAGGGGAGGAGAGGAGGTATCCCGAGAAGAAGAAAGTTTATCTTTTCCCTTTCGGGAAGAGAAGACAATTGGCTTCTCAACTATAGGAAGGGTTAGTTTTGGTTGTCCCTTACCCCCAATCACATACTTTACGTAGTTCTTATTGTGAACCCCTATTTCATACCAAAGATAAATAAGGAAAAAAAGCACAATATTAGATCATACGCAAGCAAGAAACAAGGATTCCCCATGAAATCCATTTACAAAGATTAAACTAGGAAAATGAAGAACAAAATACCAAAGATAAATGAAATCCTAATTTAAACAATGAAAACTCTTGGTCCCATGGGGGAGTTGGTGCCAATTGATGTGTCCAAATCAGCCCTTTCCCAACTCCTTTGTAAGCCTTCATGATTTGATGAAGATTGATCCACCTTGGTTGAATTTCTGCATAACCTAGCTAAGAGCTTGATAAAAACATATGAGAATGGATATGCTTGAAGATGGATTTGACTATAGTAATTTTACTCAAATTTTGGATGATAGAATGAGAGGAAGAGTCTCTAATTTATAGATTTCTAAAATGGAAGAGAGAGTGGGATTGAGCAATGTGGGATCATTCAACATCCAATGGCCAATTGCCACTTGTCAAGATGTGAATGGTTGAAGGTTGAGCACATTTTGATCAATGTACAAATTTGAATTTTGAATTTGATGAAGTGACATGTTTAAGTGGGATGAAAGAAATGGAGTTAATGTCACTTGGCTCAATGTACAAGGATATGTAAGAGGCATTGAATGCCTTGTTGGAAGGACCAAGCGCATTTGAATTTGAATTCAAATTTGAGGGAATATTCCCTTTTGATGCCATGTTGAGAGAAAATAGAGTTTTAATAAATCAAAGTAATTGATTTATTATGCAAGTTGCATTCTCTAGAGGATGTGACATAGATTAGGATTAAATTAATTAAAGATTAATTTAATGAAGAATTAGGAGATGTGACAATTTAGACTAAAATTTATGAATTGATTTAAATCAAATTGAGAGGAAGGGTTTAATTAAATAAATGATTTGATTTATTTAACTAAAGAGGATAATGTTAGATTAAATCAAATAATGTTTAATTTATTCAATTTAATAAGAATACTTTAGGGATTTAATCAAATAAAATGAATTGTTTAATGAAAAGGAATTTTACATAATTAATTAAATAAAATTGATTTATTTAATTAACAGGAGATGATGACTTAATTAGATAAAGTTGATTTATTTAATTAAGAGATGAAGAGCAATGAATTTAATCAAATACATATTATTCGATTAAATGACTAGCAAAGGAGGTGATTCATGATGAAGTGGTGTTAATAAATCAGGATCCAGTGTGCCGGATCGAATTGTATATTTTCCATGTCTACACTTATAAAGTTTGTTTGTTCTTGGAGGAAGTGAACCAACCGAGGTGGACCAAAAGTGATCCAATGAGTATCCCCCATGGGACACCACTGGCTGGTATCTAGTATCATTCCCTATGTGCACGAAACCTTCATGGGAAAACTTAAGACACCTTCATGGGATACCTATCTTCACCCTGAATAGATTAGACTTGAGAATGACATTGAAAATTGTATCTACGTTCCTAGGTCCAACTAGGATGGACAGAGTTATTGACCCATACAGTGTTAGAGAAAGACCATCATGCATACGGATAATGGATTTTGTTTTTCCATATTCCTCCCTTTGTAGGGAGTTCAACAATAGAGTCTCCTTCATGATGAAATTCACTCTACTCGCAGGGTTGACTAAGACCCCTATCACAATGTTGCCATTGAGGCAAGCAAGAATGTAAAGTGGAAAAGGTTTGTCATTTACTGACACATCTTGCAAGGTGAATGTTATATCCAACAAAATGGACACAAGATGGGGAGAAGGAGCAACAACAACCATGTTAATGTATTATTTGTGTTGAGAAACAAAATCAGTGGGATCAATAATCATGTTAACTAGCAGAATGCGACAGAAATCGGTCAGTGTATATCTATAATTCACTATTAGCTTTTGCCACTGATTTTTTTGTATTCGGTTTGCTTCCATCAAGACGGATAGTACCATCCTTGATGTGATCCTATACCTCATGACGCAGGTGCATGCAACATTCGATATCGTGTTTGTTGACTTGATGGTATTGACAATAAGTATATTCATCATACCAGTTAGGGTAAGGCTCACTAATAGGATTAGGACTCGACAAGTTAACGATCTTATCCTTCAACAACTTCTGTAAGATGGAAGAATAATATTTTGATAACTTTGTGAACTTTCAGTCGCATCTGAAGCCATTTTTATCCATAGCGGCTACTACACTCACAAAAGATTTTCCCTTTCTAGGGATTGATATAATGGACTTCCCTTCAAGAAGGGAGTGTGAGGAAGATCCCTCGAATTGAACCACCATCTGTTGATATTCTCATAAATCCGCACATAAATCTAGAAAAGAAGGGTACTTCATGAGGGCAAACTTCTCTTGCCAAGGCCTTTGTAAGTTCCCTATGAACAGCTTCTGCACATCAGAGTCAGGTAAAGGGTATAATATTTATAAGAAGAGCACTTGGTATCATGCTATAAATTTGGTAATCTTCTCATTATCCCCTTGTTTACATCGAACAAGGTCAGAGAAGGTCATCTTTGGTCTGATGTTGGCTTGGAATTGTCATAATAACTGGTTCACATGTTGATCGAAAGTAAAGATGGAATTGTCTAGCAAGGAACAATACCACTCGAGTGTTGTATCCTTGAGGGATCGAGGGAACAATTTTTCCATTAATGTGTCATGATGGAAAATTTTTAAGCATAAGGCATTAAAGGTAGACATATGTATCTCTGGGTCCCCTTTGTTTCCGTACTTCTTGAATTTAGGAATTTTCATCCCTTGCAGGAAAGGAGTGTTCAAGATTGCTATCGATAATGGACTATGTTAGAAGAAGGGTTGGAAGATATGATGGGAATTTTTTTTGGAAAGGTTCACCAGCTGGTTCTACATCTTCCCCATATTCTAAAGAAGGGTATTCAGAATTGAGTCATTAGAAGATAAAGGGCCAGTGGGACCACAACCAAAGCCATCACTGTGACCATCGCCGGAGCCACCACCGATGCCATCACCACCAATGTGACCTCCATCGGTGCCACCGATGCCTCCAAAGCCACTACCATGACCTCTTCTAGAACCACTTCTACCAATACCGCCTCTGCCACTGAATTTACCACCACCAAAGCCTCCACCAATGATCCTGTCAAATCCTCCACCACCGGAAGCGGTAAAAGGGGTGAAGTGAAAATCTAGGGGATTTCTATTTACTTTGATAGTTTCAAAATTTTTTGAGGTTGCGGGCACATTGATTGAAGGGATCATGTTGGCCATGTACATAGATGTGGGAGGAATTGATACCTCTAGTGTCTCTCATTTTCTTCTAAGGGGCCACCTCGTATCATGTTGGTATGGTTTGTAGGGGCACATGCTTTGACCAAACTAGTGAGACTAGCCATGAGTTCAATGCTTGTTCAATCTTTTCCTACCATGTATCTTATCTCCTTGATAAGCTTAGCGTCCTTAGCCAGCTTCATGTCTTTCTTCAGGTGATTTTATAATGCACCCAACCCTTTGTGAAGACTAATGATGTATTCAGAAGGGATGTTGATAGCTTCATGCTCGTCTATGGATGATTAATTTGGTCACGTAAGAGGGGTAGGGGCATGATCAGTTTCATGAAGGAATATAGACTCGACCTGTAACACTTGTTCTTGTGTAGATAGGCCAACCGCAAAACCGAAGAAAAGACCACTAGTGTAACTAGAAGAGACCTTCATCTTCTCCATCAGAAGGTGTCTCAAATTTTTCCTAAAAATATACCTAGAGGTCATGGATTGGGTTGTGATGCTCATAAAACTTTCACAACACACAGGAGCACAACAATCGAAGGGTACAAGAGAAAAATCTCAGAACACCAAAAAATGAGTAGATGTTGGTTCATGTCAGGTTCACCAAAAATGTGAGAGAGGGGGACCGACCACTACAATTCCATAGGTCACAAAAGGCCTAGAGCAGTATATTACCCTAACTTACCTTAGTTTAAAGGAATGTTAGGATAGGTGAGATGATAATGATGAGAATTGTGAGGTCCTTCAATCACTCTGCAAACCCGAATGTTGAAAGGAGACTAGGCGAGTTAGTTCTTAGGGTAAACTTTCTGTCTCAGATAGTTCTCTATCAACTGACAAAAGCATGATTCTGGGATGACAGTGTGGCACACTGGCATCTCTTAGGTGTGGTGGTGTCTGTATGGCCATAAAACTAGGGAGACAAGGTTTAACCTCTAAAAAGAAGACTAACAACCTAGTTACGAGTTTCCAAAGATGCAAAATAAGACTATAAAATACAAAACATAAAGATGAATGTGATAAAGGAAGTATATTATCGCAAGGGTGATGAAGACAATCTTACACAATAACCTTTTCACTAGCTTGCTCCAAGATGTCTCCACCTACACATAGAAAAGAGGGAAAATGTTGGGGGCCATTTATGGGTCTGCCTTAGTCAGCCCCCCGTTTTGGTGTTTCCACCTCCAAAGACATCCAAGTTTTCCATGATATATAAATTAAACGATAAAGAAGGAAATACAAGGAAAGTACACCAGGACACTACAAAATAGTAATATTCTAACCCAACCAAGTAATAGAGAAGATGAGTGAGGAGCTTACCACCTTTTTCCAAAGCACTCAAGGCTAGTGGAGGATAAAAATGAGAGAAACTCAAGCCTTTTTTGCAATGGATTTGTCCTATGCTTGCTCTATTGAAGTGATGGAGTGAAGATATTTTTGCTATGGAGTGTGAAATGTTGCTGCAATGCTTGAAGTGAATGCTAGAATTCTTGGAGAGATTGTGTCAAGATGGGGAAACTTGAAAATGGATGAAGGAATGGTTAATATGAAAAAGAGATATGAAGAAACAACCATATTCGGGCCGGCTAGCCAAATGGAGGCATTACATTTCGACCTCCAATAGGAAGTGTAATGTCTCTATAGACTCCAACCATAGGAATCTTCCAGGGATGTAAGTGCATTGTGAGGACATCTCGTGCTGCATAGGCATCCCCGAAAGAAATGCCTCTACCAAAAATCAAAATAGGTTCCAACTGTAATGAGAATAGTGGGCCTATGTGGAATTAAGCCTCCAAGTTTTGTTTTCTAAAGTGGAGAAGAGTGAAAGGGGAATTTGCATTAGGGGTGCAAATTTTCTCCTATACACTATTACAATATATAAGCCAATATTATTTGACTATGGAATTCTAGTCAAAAAGATAAATGAATCGAATTTCCTTCAAGGGAGATTAAAACTACACCTGCCCCAAATCTAGTTTGACACCTCAATCCATCAAAATGCATTTGCCACATAGGTTTTTGATCCAAAGAAAATAGATTTTCATCTAAGAACAATTATATGTTAGGAAAAGAATGATGTGATGGAGCTTCTATGAATTGATCTAAAGTATCTTGTCCTTTAATCACTTTTTTGAGTCATGAACTTAATGTCAAACTCAGAGAGAAAAATCACCATTTTTGCTAAACTTCTAGAAAAATCAGTTCTAGGAAATAAATGTTTTAAGAATATCACATTTTATGCTCACATGAGTCTTTGCATGGAGAATATAGTGTCATCACTTCTTTGTTGTAAAAATAAGAGCAAGAAATTGTTTTTCCATAGTATAATACCAAGTTTCATAATAAACTAGAATATGACTAGTGTCGAACACCACTCTTTCTTTAGCATCATCATCATTTTGAGCCAACAAAATTGCTAAAGCATGAGGTGATGCAAAAATATAAAGAAAAAAGGTTCTATCTTGCATAGCTGACATTAATATGGGAGGATTAGCCAAATAAATCTTGATATACTCAAAATCCTTTTGGCATTCATCATCTTTCCAAAAATGGGCATCTTTCTTCAACAAACACGTGAATGGAAGGGTACAATTGACCAATTGAGATACGAATCTGCAAATTTCCTAAATCTTCTCTTGTAAACTGCATAGTGGAGGGATGTTCCTAGGTTGAGGCATGTAAATAATCACATCCATCTTATTTGTATGAACTTCAAAGATTCCATGATGAGAAATAATAAATCCTATAAAAATTCAACATCCACTTCAAAGACACACTTGAGATGATTTAGTCTCATCTTATCTAGTCAAAGCCTTTCAAAGATAAGATGAAGATTCCCAATGTGACCTTGATGAGTTGTAAACTTATTGAAGATGTCATCAAGTAATATTCTAAGATCTTGTTAATGAAGTTGTGAAAGATAAGAGGAATTTCCTATTGGTATGTTTCTAGTATTCTTTAATCTAAACAATGTGACTACATAGTAAAAACTAGCCCAAGGGATAGTGAACGCTATCTTTTACTAATCTTCTAGGTTAATAAGGATCTAATTATAGCTTCAAAAGCCATCCACGAAATACAACAAGACATGGCCTACAATTGAGTCTAGAATTTTATCAATATTAGGTAACAACAAATCATCCTTAAGAGAAACCTTATTAAGATCACAAAATTCAATACAAAAGCTAATACAACCATTAGGTTTACTAATGATGACAATATTCATTATCCAAGGTGAGTAGTCAATTTAGGATGGATAAAACCAGCTTTTAAAATATTTTCAATCTTAGTCTTGACTAATAAAGCAACATTGGCATTAATTTTATTGATCTTCTAGGTATGTGCAGGATCATGATGGAATAAACAGGCCCTTAAGTGGCAATGAAAATTCAGAAAATCAAAGTTAGGCAACTTGACATAAAAATGTGAATAAGTTATCTATATTATTTCAAAAATATGTAAGAATAGATTTTATAGAAAATTGAATGTAGTTTCTAAACTACTAGGTTTATTTTTTTTAAATAAAATCTATTTGGTGAAAATTTGAAATTTCAATGCAGTAGTGTACTTAAATTTCAGGGAAAAAATAAGAAGTAGGTGTCTGTCTAACCACCCTAACCATGATAAAATGATAATATTTTTTTATAATATTTTAGATATAAGTAGAGGACTCATGTCCTGATGTGATGCATATGTTTTTTTAATATTTTTCCAAGTAAATAATTAATTATGAATTTTTTATTACAATTTTTAAAAAATATAAAAACTTGTATGTCTGACCACCTTAACTTGGTCAAAACTTCATGAAATTCATTTTTTTTTAATCCTATAGTATGTGAAGCATAGAATGTGACACATTTTTTGGATTCAAAAAATGTGATACCATTTGAAAGCTATAGATGTTTTTCAATCAGCCTATCAATCAAGACTTTAGTCATAATTTAAATAGAAAATGAATAATATTAATTTATTAAACTCAATGTAAAGCATAATTTGTATTGGTGGAAAGCTTAGAATATCCTTTAAAACCCCTTTTTTTTCATCAATTTTGGGTAAAAAAAAGTCATCAGCAGCATAGGCCTTCATATCACTTACATATCGCCACTTTTTGGCCCATCATGATCCCGCACATACCCTTCTACTTAATAGGATTGGTCTTAGTACATAGGAAGATATTATGAACTATTAAAGATTCATCAACACTATGAATGTATTCATATTACCAAGAAAAGATATTGGGATCTTATAATGCAATAAATCATTATGTTGTTTAGATTATTCTAAATAAATACATTTTCCAATCTTAATTAACTTCTCAGAAGATTTTGGATCCATAAAGACGCCTGAGGTATCTTCTTTGAGGAGAGTATTATGGTCTTGAAGATTATGGATGGAAACAATATCATCCATATTAGATAAAGAAGCCTTCTCAATAGAATTCATAATGGACTCTCAAAAATATACCTTTCTATTTAAGCAATACAAGAATTGTTGTTAATGATAATAAGAGGGTAGGTTAGAATAGATTCCAAAGAAATTTTTTAGAGCTTCATCTGAAGAGAAAACATCTATAGAAACTTCATTAGAGTCTACCTTTATTTTTATGTATTCAAGATGAATTATTTTAAGTGGAATAAATTTAGTAGAAACCATGTTGACATTCAACCCTTAATTCATCTTATATGTTGTGGGGTGATATTTAACTCCAATATTAGAGTCACATGGATCAGCGTCTAAGGGGAATTTAATACCTTTTTCGTTACACCCACAACCTTTAACTCCATAACCAAATTTAGAGATATTAAATCCTCTTCCATAATGCGATTACAATTCCTGAGAAGAAGGAGGATTAGTTTGAAGAGAATAATCCACACTATAAGTATCACCCTTATTTACATAAGCATAATCATTCTTCGTAGTAGAGGATAATGATATTTTTGGAATATCTAGGCAAATTGGATCTACTTTGTATTCCATAATATAATATCTGGTAAAGTTCAAGGATCCCCAATCATAACTTAGACATGCATTCAGTTTAGGATAAGGGATAGAAGGGGTCTAAACTCAAGACTTTCTTCTTTAGTAGGATCTTCTTTCAGGACATCTTTGTCAAGAGTATCTTGTGTGATAGGTACTGTTGGAGTACATATCAACATGGTGGAAGATAATAAAAGAACAATTTTTTTAAGAGTAGGTATAATCAAGGTTTGACTAATAGCTACCATGTCACATAAGTGTACAACATTAGGGCCAACCTTGACTATGATCACCTCATTATTATAAATAAACTTCACAAAATAGTGAAAAGTAGAAGTAATCACTCCCAAATCATGCATCCATGGTCTCCACAAGACAATTTATTATATGGTAATAGTCATACCATAACATATACCAAGGTGGGCATGGAAATAGGTCCAAACCTTAAAGGAGATATTATCATGCCTAAGACTTTTCAATTGACATTATCAAACCCACAAATATATAAGGAAGAAGAAACTAGAGATGCTAAACTAAATTTAAATTCTAGGCAATAAATCAATGCTACATATGATGAGTGTTGAACCATATCAACAACAGTACTTCTAATGTCAATATTATTAATATAAACTATTATCATCATAGGTGAAATGTAGGGAAAGGGAACCCAAGTTTTGGTTTTTCACATTAGGATTTGACACCTTTCCCAAATTTCATTACAAAAAGACGAGGTTATGTGATGAATTGAAAATGCAAGAATTAAATGACGGTTTGATGGATTTGGACAAGATCTAATATTGACTTACATCATGGTAGATGAGTCAACCAACCCTTAACCAAATCTAGATATTTCCTAATAATGAAATATAATGATGTAACTACATGCTACCAATGCAATTTGTTGTTCTAATGCAAATATAAAAAGTATAAAAGTTTACAAACAAATTTGGACAACAAAATTTAGAAGAGAAGGACATTATATACCTCTGATTCAAATTTGGGGTAGAAAATGGAGGACATAGAAGCCCAAGGTGTGAGTATTTGTGTATGATTTTCTAGATCTATTTTTGGAGTCCTCTGATGTCGGACTGAGCTTCAGAATTTGGACTTTGAATCTATCGAAACCCTTCTAGATATTTCTATAATATATTTTTTGTGACTTGACAAGTGGTATGAGAAAAAATAAAATAATGAATATTTTTTCTTTAAGATCCTTCCAATGTCCTTCAAACCTGAGATCTACACTTTCACAAAGAGAATAAATGTTGGGAAATTTCAAGGGCTTTTCTCAATCGAACCCTGTGTAAGTGTTTCCACTTCCATAATAGAAAAGTTCAATGGTAAATGTATAATGAATAGGAAGGAATGATGAAATCACAAAGTGCTACAACTCACCACCCTTCAATGGCTTCCTTGTAGGACTAAATTCATGCACATCACTTCAAGGTTTTGATATTTCTTATGTGATTTACTTGAATTCTTGAATGGTTGCATGATTTGGAGACCTACAAAGATGTTAGCCTTCACAAAAAAATGAAAAGATAAACACACATAAAATCACATAGAACTAAACAATGATATTAGGATCTTGAATAGCTGCAATAAGTAGGTATTTATAGGCATTTATTCAATTTCCCAAAAATTAAATCCCAATTGCTAAATTTAGACAATTGAATTGGAAATATTAAATTGCTAACATTGATAATTCTGAATTTGGAGCCAAAATAGGGGGATACTCATGCCCAAGGTGTGAGTTTCCTTGTTCTATTTTTTTATATTTTAGGTGTCGGGGTAAGGTCTTAGATAGATGCAATTGATTCTTACTTTCAATGCCTCAGAAATTGTAAAAAATAGGCCATAGAATTCATAATTTAGAAAATTATACTCAATTAGGTCCAGTAATTTAAGGGGTCCAAACATCAGGTGAAATTCTTATGGGTGATAATTTATAATGGTACATTTATCCCCCATTTTAGTGAGAGTATGAACTTAACTCAGACTCGCACTAAAGTAGAAAACTTATGTGAAGAGGAGTCTAATTGTCCAAATGATGAAGATATAGGATGACTAAGGACTAAGGAGGGCGATCAAGCCCACAAGATCGAAGATCCCATGGAAAACCAACATAGGCACAAAGGAACACACACATGAATGATATGCAATAAGACAACATATAGTAACATACGCTATCAAAGTGAAATGAAAAAAGAGGGTATGTACTAGAAAGTTGTATTATGTCATAAACCGTACAAAAGGAAAATTCATGAGTCACACAATAGCAAAGTCTAATATTTTCTAGGTGAGTCACAAACCAGAGGACACACATGGACTAGTGAGGACTTTGTTTCACTAGGTAAGCCCTAAAGACAGGGTAGAAAAAAGAGAAACACACTAGGTCTAGTGATGACCATTTTTCAATAGTTGTGTACCCATACACATACCAAGAGTTATACTCCACAATAAACTTGATAAGGTGCTATAAAATGATCAAAATTATATGTCAATGCAACACTAAGTTCAATGCATGTGAACAAAGTGAAGAAATAAAAATTTCAATATCAATGCACCACTAAGTCTAGCCCCTATGAACAAAGTGAAGAAAAGTAATTCCAATCTATGCCCCCACTTTAAATAAATTTCTAAATACCATGCCATAAGCAATTATTTTAAAGTGAAAAATGATAAATTCTATACAACAAAGGACTGCAAGAGCTTATTTGGAAAGCCCTATGCCAATGATATGTTTCCAAATAATGCTACATCATGATAAGGGGTTTCCCCCAAAATGTAACGTGAGAAACAACATAAAATGGAACATTGGTAGATCCATGGATCTGGGGTCAATATATGTCTTTGCTATAGTGATATAATAGAGCTCGAAACTGACATCATTCCCCAAATACTCATGGAACAATGAAAAAAAAGGAGGAATGACACATAGAGAGATAAGAAGAAAAAAAATTTGGGTCAACATGGAAGATACCTAAATTTTTCAATTCTTTGCATCATCGCCAAAAGGAAAAAACAATGTTATGAAGAAGAATGGAGATAAAAGACAATAAAAGATAGTTTATGACATAGAATAATGAAGATACAAATAGAAGAATGTCATGATGTGTTTGTTTCATTTGTATCCTTGTGCTAATGAGGAAACAAGGGTCATCCAAAGAAAAATCACAAACATAAAGACATGCCAAGTAGAAAAACATAAGAAATCACATCATGTGCAAGAAAACACAAAGAAAAAAATCATAAAGGAGTATTGCAAGTGCAAGATGACCTAAAGCCGTTCATCTACACCCAATATTTCTCATCATATATGGATGGATGAAAAATAGCTAAAGGGACTACAACGAGTGTTGTACTAGGAGCATCTCCAGGTGTAACACATGGTGGGTCACTCTAATCAGGAAGAGCATCATGTTTGCCCCCATATAAATTCATTTTCTTTGACAATAAAAAATTAAAATCATTATCCACTTCCTCAACAATTTTAGTAATTTTTTCATCATCATCCAAATTGATCACAATATGAGGTTTTATAACAATTACAGTTGAATTTTCTTGTCTCATTTCTTGTTTTTGTTCCATGTCTTGTTTTGGTGAAAATCGTATTTCCTCTTGAGTTGTTTCCATAGATGTTGCTTTATCATGCACTATTTTTTTATTTTCATCCAATTGATGAGCAATAACATGGCATCTATGCCTACACTCTTGAGCATTTCAATTTCTTCTTGCACAATTTCCAATTTGTGATGTTGTAGGAGTGGGTTTCTCGACCATTGGTTTATTTTCTTCCCTTAAGGGAGGAACTGAAAGATCCACTAGGGGTCAAGAAACCATTGTTTATTTAGGTTTATATTTTAATATTTGGTGGCACAAAAGGAATCATTTTAATATATCTTGGTATCTTATAGGATATACGTGGGGGGAGTGGAACATATTTACCTTAGTTACATGGAAGGGTCTTTGTTTGAGGTATAGGTTCATCCAAACGGGTGGGGAAGGAGAAACAACCATGGACCTTTTATTCTTAGTAATATTGCTAAGAGATGACTTTTCTATGTGCATTTCCATGAAAATTTGATATGAATTGAAAAATAAATCTTCATGAGGCTTATAGGTTCAATAGGTTTGGGCAATAAGAAATCCAATTCAAAATCCCCATGAGAAGACAAAGGATTAAACCCACTATGATGCATTGTAAATATGTCATTTTCAAAGGGAAACTTTATGCACTTGTGAATAACTAACAAGACAATATTCATGGAGCATAGCCATGGGTATCCTAGCTTCACGTGGAATTAGTCTGACAATGGGATGACGGAGAATGAGACATGAAATTTCTTTGGTCCAAGTTTTAGAGGAAGAGTGGTCGAACCTATCATAGGGAAATGAAAACTATTATGGGTTTTTATCCATGATTTTGATTGTTCATAAGTATATTGATAAATCTCTTGTAAAAATAGGAACTCCTCAATTATCACATTCTCTACACATGTGGGATCAATGAGTATTCCCTGTACAATATTTTCATTGATATACCCGACAATATAGAGACCTCCATCGGGTGCATGCCTATGTACATACATCACTATTGGTGAAAAAAATGTTAGGTAACTCAATTGTTTGGACCTTACGATGTTGAGCATCTATTAGAACAACCATGTTATCTACTTCCTTTTATTTATTATTATCATCATTCATTTCATCACTCGTATCATCAATATTATCAACATTCATCACATAATTCTTATCATAAGCTTTCACAAAGTTGGATGAATGGTTGGGCATTAGGTTGGTAAAAATTTCCAAGTTTTGGTTAGGTGGGGAAACATAATTATTCCCTTGGTAATTATCACCACCCAACTAGATGTGATTAGAATCAATGAGGTCCTAAACTTGATGTTTAAGGTGCATTAATCATTTTGTATCATGCCCATTTGTGCGATGATCTTGACAAAAGGAATTTGGATTGAATTTTGGAGGTAAAGGTTTGGTTTGGGCCACATGTTTATAATGAGACACTCAAATAAGGTTCTTCCTCAAAATTTGTAGTATAATTGAATATCTAGAGTCTCACGTATTTGGGTGAATTACCTATCTATTGTTCAAAATTGGTATGGAATTAGACTTATGGCTACAAGTTGAGGTTCAATGTGGTTGGTTGTTTTATGAAACTTGATAAAAATAAAATCTTTTTGAATGATTGATTTTTTTTGAGGTAAGTAATCAAATTTCTCAATATGAGCTCATGAAGATGCTTCCACATTTTTACTAATCAAAATTTGATAATATGAAGCATAATGCACAATATTATAAAGGATCGAAATTTCATTAATAGAACCCTGTCCCTTATGTTGGTTTGCATTTTCAATGAAAATTCTTTGGGTATCCACATCAAGAAGAGTTAGATTAATTTTTGATAATATCAACTAATAGTGGCTTATGAAATCTATAACCTTTTCACCTTGCCATTATTTGCATTACATTAAATTAGTTATGTTGATTTTAGGACCAATATTGACTTGGAAATGATTAAGAAAAAAATCAACAAGATCATTAAATGAGTGGATTGAATTATTTAGCAATAAACAAGATCATTCCAACTCCATGTCATTTAATGACCTAAGGAAGATTTTAGCCGAGATTTTATCCTAAAAAAATGAAGTAACTACATAAGGTTATGTATGTCAATATATGATTGCTAGGATCCCCTTTACCTTTTTACTTGTCAAATTGGGGTATCTCTATGTTTTGTGGTATTTATTTTTACAATATTTCAAGTAACAATGGGCTCATTTTGACATATTTTGATGGTTTTCCATATTTTTTGGTTAAAAGTTGAGATTTTTTGTTGAAGTGAAGTTACGTTTTGAAACATTTGGTTGATGATGGAGTCATTGGTTGACATGTTCTGGGAATATGATGAATATGGTGGAATGGTGTATATGCTAGGTGGGCTACTATGTTGTAAATTATTGAGAGGTGATCAAGCTTGATATGTGAAATGGGAATATCAAAAACTATAAGAATTTCTAGTGGAAAGGTCCACTATTAGATTTATACAAATGCTTCGTTGTATTGTTGAAGTAATAGATAGTTTTGTGTATGTAGTAATAAAGGATATAGTTGTATGGATGAAGGCTTGACTTCCTCCTTGACTTTGAGTGTATCCCAAAGCTTGAGTGCAACTAGCGATTGTAGATACATTGCCATCAACTATATATGGTCTATGCTACACAAAACCTCTAATCCATGATCATCATTAATTATTTTTCTCATGTTGTGAATTATAGGAATCATTTTACTAGAGAAGTATTAAGTACTCACAAAGTCTTAAAGTTTTTCTAAGTTTTTTTCTAGTTTTCTCAAATTTTCTTGAGGAACACGGGTAACTATTGTTTGGTGTTTTTGCACATCAACAACTTAGATAGAATAAAGGCTATCCTATATCTCTTGAAAGGTTGATCTCTTATGAACAAAGAGATAACCCCAAGGTCTCTCGAGTGTCAGGTCATGACCATGTAGTAGAACAAACTTAGTGATAAAATGTGAATATGTTGGTAATCACAAGGGGTCTTACATTCAAATAATGGAGGTTTCTAAACTCATTAGATCCTTAACATGGTGTTGCTTAAACTTTGGATTTCAACCACACAATAAAAGAAACAGGAAAAGAAAGGGTTTCAGAATTTTAAATAACTAACACTACCTCTAACATTAATCATGCAGATGATAGAAGACTTGAAATGGACCAATCCCTTGAAACTAATTCTTGATCGACCTAGGCTATACCTACAATCTTGCAGAAAATAGTGCGATCTTCTAAGGTTTTAGAGATTTTTAGGTTGAAAGCATTCATTCAATGAGACTGAATGAATGAATGCAGCTAAACTAAGCACATGAATGGGGTACAGGTTGACCTTACACAACCTTCCCATAATCAAGAAGTTGCCCAAGATATGAACCAGGGATTGCTACAACACTTCAAATATTAAGTCATAAGCATTACATGATAGAATCTAAATCATATTCAAACATTTTCAAGCATTTCAAAAGATGAAACAAGAAACATGCAAGATTGTTTAATGCCAAGGAGACACCAGTCATAACACAATGTTTGCACCTTTAATTAAATCATCCTTTTTTTACAACATTCCTGGTCTATTACAACATATTCCTGAAACGTGAAAACTTCCTCTAATCCACTAACATGCTACTCTACTACTAAACTATGGATGATTACAAGTCTTTCCAACTTAGTCCTCTAATCTCTATCTCTTCCAACCTAGCTGAGTCTAACCAAAAAAGGAAGCAGAGTGCCGAATATATAGAAAATCGCCTGTGCGAGAATAGAGTTAGGGTTACAAAAACTCACGGCCACCAACCAGCTCGGCCCGATAAAATAGTAGTAACCTGTCGCCAAGCAATGAATGCAATGAAGGACACCACCTGATCGACCAAGGTCACATGCGACCGAGGGAGAGATCCTCGAACCACACCTGGCATGAATGAACACCCACAAACAAAGAAACACATGCCAAAACCAGGAGACAAAACTAGCCATCAATCAAGCTTGAGATGCACAACAAATGACCCAGATTGATTCCAACCATGAAGATCCCATCACATCTTATGAACCATCCATTAATGGCTACCAACCGCAATGATCTTGTGCATAGGAATGGTCTATGCAACCAATAGCCACAAACCACGCCCAGATCCGCAACGTACACATCTGCAAATCTGAGCTGCGTCCATCATGATCCAACCTACATGTAAACAAAACATGATCAAAACAAGATACACCATCAAAATCCAGCTAAGACAACAAACCTAAGGTTAGAGAACCAAGCAGCAATCTAGGAGAGAGCGGAGCCAAAAACAGGCAGAGGTGGAGGTGGAAAGGAAAGGAAAGGGGAACCAGTGAAACAAAGTGACAACCCAGCCAGGCGGAACCGGAATTGAAATTGGAACGGGAACCTAGGAGGAAATAGGTGGAATCGAAGGCAAAACAAAACACGGGCGAAGGGCCAAGATAGGTGGGAACAAAACACACCCCGGTGGAAGTGGAGCGGGAACCAAAATTGGGAACCAAGTAGAACTAGAGTGAAAACCAAAACGATAACCCAAGAGGGAACCAAGCGGAACCAGAGGCAAAACAAAACATGGGCAAAGGACCAAGATAAGTGGGAACAAAAAACACCTTGGCGGAAGTGGAGAGTGAACCAAAATAGGGAACCAAGCGGAACCGGAACTGGAACCCAAGAGGGAACTAGGCGGAACCAGAGGCAAAAAAAAGCATGAGCGAAGGAAGCCAGAGCCAAACAACCCAATGATGGAACCGACAAAGAAAGACCCAAACCAGTGGGGCGGAACCGGAATCAGAACCGGATTAGGACTGGGAGCTTTCTAGAAAAGTTCCCAACCATGATCCATTCCATGCTCAGCTCCACCAAAAGCTGACGAAAGAAAAGAAAAACTAGCGACAGGAACAAAAGGGCAAAGAAACAACAAAGAAAAAGGATGGGGCCGGAGTCAGAGAGGCAACTGAAACTAGATTTCCAACTTTGGAAAAGTTTAAAATCTGATTCCATCTCAGCTCTGGTCTCGACAAAACAAAAGAAATAGCGAGGGAAGCGAAGCGAAGAAAAGACTAAGGGAGCTAACCCTTAGACTGAAAGGAGGCAACATGAAGACAAAAATGGGAAAGTGGGAAGTGGAGTCGGAGCCGGGACCAAAACCAGACTCAGAACTTGTGAAAAGTTCAGAATCAGATTCCATCCTGGTTCTGCCTCCGATAGAACAAAAAAAAAACAAGGGAAAGCAAAGGGAGAAAACCACAACCCCAAGGACCCAAATAAAGACAACACAAGTGGAAAACAAAAGGCAGAAGAAGACCCCCCAAAAGGACATCCACAAGACACCAAGGCCCCCAAGAACCCAAGACCAAAGCAAGGACCAAAAATCCAAAAGGGAACCCAAAAACAAGGCAAACAAAACCCCAAGATTTTCAAAGTTAAGCACAAAAGAGGGGTAGGAAAAAGAGGGTCCCCACCTTCAGTGGGGCATGTGTGCAAACACTGCACAACAAATGGTGACTCCATTGGGAAAATGCTCCAAAGCATTTTTATGACAAACTGTCATCACGAACTCAGAATCTTTGGTTTCTTTCCAAGCATGAGGCTACACCTAGACAAGGTTTCAGACAACACCAGTAAGAAAACCTTTCCTATACCAAGGTCAAAGTGTGTGCATATGCGTTGATTTTCCTTTCCTAAGTTGTAGCAAGGACCAAATTCAGTCAGACAGGGATACATAAGGATCCTAACTCCAAAAGCAACCTCGATAGAGCCTCACTGCCAGTCAAGCATCCATAGCTCTGATGAGGTTATCACTCCGACCCTCTCTAGCATAGCTCTACTACTAGCCACACATCCATTGCCTCGATAGAGATACTAGGATATTCCTAAAAAACTAAACCTTTCTGATTTTCAATTTTCCCTTTCTCTCTTTTTTTTTGAGACTTGCTTTTAAAGCTTTACTTTTCACCTCATGGACAATGAAGCCCACATTTGAGGATGAGAACCATAGTGGCTCTGGAGCAGAATTTAAGATATTTCACCTAGTCAAACCTCCTAAAGACCACATGCAACTTCAGAATTCTTAAGATACGTGTGAAGATATAAGACCCAAATATATTCTAGAATTCAATTCAGATAAGTGACTCCAATTCCCATCTTATGCAACATCAGATAAAGGAAATATACCAATTT
>CM021107.1:57677348-58049929 GCA_007115665.2 Sequoiadendron giganteum | reverse complement strand
TTCAAATACCTGAAAGTTGCTGACATTGTTAGGCACCGAGTGCATTGGGAAAAGTTCCACGGTGAACTTCTTTAAGCCCAAAAGTGATAAGGGCTGCAATGTACTTGTGGCTTGTGCCAAAGAATCATCCATTTGGTTCTTACTCTAAGGGATCACTTGAATTTTGAAGGCATCGAATCCCTTAATAAGGTCCCAAACCCTATGTTTGTAGCTGGTCATTCTATGATCATGACACGAGTATTGATTTCTTATTTGCCTGACCATGAGCTCAGAGTCTCTGAATACTTGTAGAATCATTACTTTCTTTTTGTGTGCCATTAGCAGCCCATGAACTAGAGCTTTGTATTCATCCACATTGTTAGTGCATTGGAATTGGAGTATGTGAGCAGAAAAGTATGTCTTACCCTTAGGATTGATTAGCTCAAGCCTGGCTCTAGCACCTCTCTTGGATTTAGATCCATCAAACCTCAATACCCAGCAATCATTAGATCATGTCTTTCTCGAGCTACCTTGGTCTTTACCGACACTCGAAGGTTTGTCAGGAGGCTTTGGATCCCTTCCTTTTTTATTATTTTGAATGATTTTTATTCCTGACCCAATAATTAGGGCTGTGTTTATGTGTCTTTATATCTGTTCTACTACAGTTTGACACAAGCAGCACTCTAACTCGGAATGAGAAGCGTTGTGCACTTGGAGCCAATTAGGAAGAAGCAATTCTCCAAAGTGCATGTGTCTACCTAGCTAAACCTAGTTCTCTACACATTTTTGGATGAGCCCTTGGATGTTATTCAGCAGGCCAAGTTGCTTCTCTTCCTGGTCTCCAAGTTCCTCTCCTATCACCAATCTTGATATTTGGTGTAGCATCACTTTGGGGGCCATGGTTTCTGGTGTGGACCTACCAAAAGAGCCTTGCAACATCAAGACTTCCTCTTCATCCCGAGTAGGGGAGGCTAGGATGTAGTTCCCCATACTAATCTATGTCACCAATTTCTCATTTGAAGTATTTTGATATTCAGTGATGACATACTTCATTCTAGCTTCCCTCTCAATTCAGATCTGATTTGGGACTCCTTTCCAAGGGAGCCACATGTGGGAGTGATCTGTGGATGTGTATCCATTGAGTGCCTTAGTGAAATCTCTACCCAAGATCAAACCATAAGTGTCTACAATGTCAGCTACTTGGATGTTGACCACCTGTTATACTTTAGGATCTGAGGCCACTTGTGTGGGGATCATGTTTAGTTCTCCTACAATGTTCACCTTTGTTTTGTCCAATTGGGTGACTTTCTTTTGAGAAGTTGCAGGGGTAATGCCAAGAGCCTTGCAAACAGCAAACAACATGACATTTGTGGACGCCCCTGAATCTAGAAGGAAATTGTGCAGATTTTTACCAAATATACGAATGGAAACTAGGAAGGGAGGGGTTTCCATCTTGCCTTGGAATAAACTCAACTGTGAGTTAGCTTGGGCAACCTAACTCTTATCTTTTTCTTTACCCCTACCCCTGGATTATGATTGACTAAGGCCTTTGGGTGCTTATGGAACAAAAGGTCTTGTAATTGCCTCATTAGTAGTTATCCCTATTGTGGCCATATTTGAATTAAAAGACCCAAGGACCACATTTCTGATTTCAGGAACTCTCAATAACTCAAAAGTAGAAAGACTCACCTTTACCATTTTGAGTTCCTTGGTAACATATTCTCCCAGTTGTTCCACATTCATTTCAGTGTGGCACTCCTTGGAGTGACCAGCCTTCTTCTCCTCCATTGCATCAGCCATGCCTCCCTTGAAGACATCTAGTTGTCCCTCCTTTGTTAGGTATTGTGTAGGCATTTGGGGGTAGGATGGATTGTTGTTGGCATGTGGATCTGATGGAGTAGTAAAATTGTGGGGAGAGGCAGACATAGTGAATGGTCCCGTAGCTTGTGGATCCCTATGGGGCTTACTTCTCAGATCATACTTCCTGATAGGTTGCTGAAAAATTTGCACCTCTTTGACATCATCCTCTTCTCCATCCAATGGGCCATTGTCATTCTAATTTTCTTCATTAAATAGCTGAGAGATTTCATCTTCATTGAGTACTTGTTCAGCCTCTCCATTATGGCTACTTGATTCTTCTTTTGGTTCATTCTTTGCATCCCTAGGGAATAGAGCATGATTCAACACCAAAATTGGGAAATCATAGGGGTTCGAGGGCACCAATTCTTGGCCAGTGGAGTTATTTCCAACTTCACATTGAAAGATTGAGGCAACAGTCTAAAATTGAGGGTAGTCAAGCTCAGAATGTTGATTTGTCTTGTGAAGTCTACACCATCCAAAAAAAGCAACCTCTGCCAAATACACACCATTTGGAGATTTTTCTTGATTAGAAGGCTGATCCAGTGGAGTGGGAACTCCTCCATTGTTAGGCCTAGTATTCCATGGCTTGTTCTGCCTAGGTGGATGTCTTCTTTCAAATCCTTGTCCGCCTTGTTGGTTTTGGTCAAAGTTCTAGCCAGAACCTTGTCCTCTTTCAAAATTTTGACTTCTATCATAGTGCTTCCCTCTATTATAATTGGATTGCATGCTCTTCTGATTGGCTCGAAGCTGATTGTTCTGGTTCCCTAGGCGAGTTACCTCCATATTGAGTTTCTTCACTTGCTCAGTCAGTTCATCTAATCTTTCTTTGTCAGGGTTGTTGTAAGGGACCAGATTCATGGTGTTTGGGGAATACCCTAACACTCCTCTAAAACTAGCAGATTGATTCAAAACCTTCGAGTTTTGCAGATATGTGGGGAAATTGGCCCATGGTAGAGAGTCAAGAGGATGGTTGGTAGCTTGCTGAGGATAACAAGGCATTGGTTGAGCCTGGTTTATTGGATGACCCGAGTGAGGAACCAGAGGCAACTGCGGAATAGAGTTCATGATGGGAGTGTGATTAGTCAAGGCTTGGTTGAGAGATTGGACTTGTCCTAGATGGGTGACTGGTCCTAGTGATGGAAAAGGTCCCAAAAAGTGTTGCCTTAAGTCGGTGTTGACCTTGAGAGCCTCTGTCTATGCCGCGAGCAAGGTGGTGGGTGGATTAGTTCTCCACTTGAGAAAGGTAGAGGTGAGACTATCAAGGGCTTTAAAATAGACCTCTAGGGTAGTGGCCTCATTTCCAGCATAAGGTGCTTGCCGTCTGGTGTACGCTCTATGGAACTTATTGTTGAACGACTGTATAGGCTCGTTGATTTCCCTCTCTACCCCAATGAACTACATATATAGCTCATTGGAACTGATGGGAATCTTGAATTTTAGCAAGAATGTGGATTCAAACTCAACCCAGTCATGAATGGAAGCAACAGGTAAGTGGTTGTACCAATAAAATGCTTCCTCTCCTAAGGAATAAGGGAAGATTTTGCACGCAACATCTTCATGGTTAATCCGCCTATCTCTCAAACAGGTCTGAAATATTCGAATATGTTCTTCTACTATCCTATTTGGGTCATTCATATTAAAATTGGAGTAGAATTGCTCAGGGTTCTTGGGCATGACATTGTAGGTGTTGAATGTCAAGGGTGATGGGTTGGTTGCCAAGAAGGCCATTGGTGGGGGTGGTAATGCCAAATGGATGATGGGTTGGTGTTGTGGAATGGAACCTACCTCAGAATTGGATGAAGGTGGAGTGGGTGGTGGTGAAGATGATAGGAATGTTGGATTAGATGATGATTCCTCCCTCCTTTTGGTCCTTCTTGACCTAGTTGGAGGTGGAAATTCTTGAAATTCTTCTACTTCTTTAGTTGCAAACCTAGTTCTCCTTCTAAGCCTCTCAAGAGAAATGGCATTTAGAAAACAATCCAGCTTGTTGGCCCTCCTTCTAGCACCAATCTTGTTGTTTGGTGTTTCTGCACATCAAAAACTTAGATAGAATAAAGGCTATCCTATCTCTCTTGAAAGGTTGATCTCTTATGAACAAAGAGATAACCCTAAGGTCTCTCGAGTGTCAGGTCATGACCATGCAATAGAACAAACTCAGTGATAAAATGTGAATATGCTGGTAATCACAAGGGGTCTTAAGTGCAAATAATGGAGGTTTCTAAACTCATTAGATCTTGAACATGGCGGTGCTTTAACTTTGGGTTTCAACCACATAATAAAAGAAATAGGAAAAGAAAGGGTTTCAGAAGTTTTAATCACTAAGACTACCTCTAACATTAATCATGCACATGATAGAAGACCTAAAATGGACCAATCCCTTGAAACTAATTCCTGATTGACCCAGGCTATACTTGCAATCTTGTAGAAAATAGTGCGATCTTCTAAGGTTTTAGAGATTTTCAGGCTGAAAGCATTCATTCAATGAGACTGAATGAATGAATGCAGCTGAACTAAGCACATGAACGGTGTACAAGTTGACCTTACACAACCTTCCCATAATCAAGAAGCTGCCCAAGATATGAACCAGGGATTGCTACAACACTTCGGATATTAAGTCATAAGCATTACAAGATAGAATCTAAATCATATTCAAAGATTTTCAAGCATATCAAAAGATGAAACAAGAAAAATGCAAGATTATTTAACGCCAAGGAGACACCAGTCATAACAAAATGTCCGCACCTTTAATTAAAACATCCTTTTTTTACAAAATTCCTAGTCTATTACAGCATATGCCTGAAATGTGAAAACTTCCTCTAATCCACTAACATTCTATTCTACTACTAAACTATGGATGATTACAAGTCTTTCTGACTTAGTCCTCTAATCTATATCTCTTCCAACCTAGCTGAGTCTAACCAACAAAGGAAGCAGAGTGTCGAATATATAGAAAATCGCCCACACGAGAACAAAGCTAGGGTTACAAAAACTCATGGCCACCAACAAGATCGGCCTGACAAAACAATAGTAACCCACCACCTAGAAATGAATGTAATGAAGGATGCCACCTAATCGACCAAGGTCACATGCCACTGAGGGAAAGATCCTCGAGCCACACCTGACATGAATGAACACCCACGAACAAAGAAACGCGTGCCAAAACCACAAAGCGCCCATCACAACAAATGAACCAGATCGACACCAACCATAAAGAGCCCATCACGTCCCACCAACCAGCCATTAATGGATACCAACCACGATGATCTTATGTGTAGGAACGGGATACATGACCAACAGCCACAAACTGCACCTAGATTCGCAACGTACACATCTGCAAACCTGAGCCATGTCCATCACGATCCAACTTGCACACAAACAAAACACAATCAAAACAAGATACAGCATCAAAATCTAGCTAAGACAACGAACCTAAGGTTAGAGAACCAAGCAGCAATCTAGGACGGAGTGAAGCCAAAAATAGGTGGAGGTGGAGGTGGAGGCAAAAAGGAGAGGGGAACCAGTGAAACAAAGCCACAACCCAATTAGGCGAAACTGAAATAGAAACTGGAACGGGAACCCAGGAGGAAACAGGTAGAACCAGAGGCAAAACAAAACATGGGCGAAGGGCCAAGATAGGTGAGAACAAAACACACCCCGATGGAAGCAGAGTGGGACCCAAAATAGGGAACTAGGTAGAACCGGAGCAAAAAACTAAACGGGAACCCAAGAGGGAACCAGGCGGAACTAGATGCAAAACAAAACATGGGCGAATGGCCAAGACAGGTGGGAACAAAACACACCCCGTTAGAAGCAAAGTGGGAACCAAAATAGGGAACCAAGCAAAACCAGAGTGGAAACCAGAACGGGAACCCAAGAGGGAACCAAGTGGAACAAGAGGCAAAAAAAAACATGGGCGAAGAAAGCCAGAGCCAAATGACCCAATGATGGCACTAGCAAAGAAAGACCCAAACCAGTAGGGTGGAACTAGAATTAGAACTGGATCAAGACTAGGGGCTTTCTAGAAAAGTTCCCAACCATGATCCATTCTACGCCCGGCTCCACCAAAAGCCTACGAAAGAAAAGAAAAACTAGTGACAGGAAAAAAAGGGCACAGAAATGACAAAGACAAAGGACGGGGCTGGAGTCAGAGAGGGAAATGAAACCGTATTTCCAACTTTGGAAAAGTTTAAAATCTGATTCCATCTTGGCTCCGGTCCCAACAAAACAAAAAAAATAGCGAGGGAAGCAAAGTGAAGAAAAGACTAAGGGAACCAACCCTTATACCGAAAGTGGGCAACATGAAGAAAAAAATAGGAAAGTGGGAAGTGGAGCTGGAGCTGGGACTAAAACCAGACTCGGAACCTATGAAAAATTCAAAATCATATTCCATCCCGGTTCTGCCTCCGACTGAACAAAAATAAAACAAGGGAAAGAAAAGGGAGAAAACCACAACCCCAAGGACCCAAACAAAGACAACACAAGTGGAAAACAAAAGGCAGAAGAAGACCCCCCAAAAGGAAATCCGCAAGACACCAAGGCCCCCAAGAACCCAAGACCAAAGCAAGCACCAAAAAACCAAAAGGGAATCCAAAAACAAGGCAAACAAAACCCCAAGATTTTCAAAGTTAAGCACAAAAGAGGGGTAGGCAAAAGAGGGTCCCCACCTTCAGTGGGGTGTGTGTACAAACTGATGTAAGCTAGGGTTGGATGGAACACTCACTATTCCATGCTCTGGGTCTCACCTTGGCAATCCCCTACGGTGGCACTATCCACCTCCTTAACCTATAGGGCCTAATTATTGTTAGGCACCCTTGGTTCTCCTGGCCAACCCTACTAACACCTCCATGTTCCTAACCAAGCCAATCTTGGTGCTCTCTCTACCATTCTCCTCCTTAAAAGCCATTTTAAAATAACTATGGAGATTGGTGAGGGTAAAGTGACTCAACTCTTCTTGGATGTTCCATTTGAGGCCATTTAGATACCTTGCCACCTTGATGCTTTCTACTTCTTGCACCCTAGACCTAAGGCTTAGTTTTTGGAACTCCTCGGTGTAGGAAACCACATCTAGGTCTCTTTGCCTAAGGTTTTGCCTCTTCTTATGCAATTGGACCTCATAGTCTTCAGGTAGGTAATACTCCTTCACTTTAGCCACCATAGCTTTCCAACTTGAAATGTGTTTCTTGCCTTCATTCTCCATTTCTTCCTATAGGAATTTCCACCAAGTCAATGCTTGTCCCCTTAGCCTTGGATTTTCTATCTTCACCTTCTATGCCTTAGTCACTCCATCACACTCAAAGTGATTCTCCATTCCTTCTATCCACTCCATAACCAACTCTGCATCCATTCTACCTATGAAGATGGGAATGCCTTCTAATGCTTTACCACTCAAAGCCTTCAATGCCTTGAGGAAGGGTTCCTCATTTAGTGGTGGATTAGAGTCTGGTTCAATGTCCTCCTCAACCTAATCCTCGGCCTTGTCTCTAACCACTGCTAGCTATACCTTCATCTTGCCTGCAGCCTCTACCACCTCTTCTAACCTTTGCTTCATCTCTTCATTGTCACTTCAAGTTGCCTGTTCTTCTCTTGTTCCTCTGCCAGGTCTCTTGCCAATTCTACATTGGTCACCATGGTGTTGGAACCACTTGATTCAACCTCTGACATACAAATCACTATCCCAAACCTTTCACTTGCTTTGATACCAATCTGATGTAAGCTGGGGTTGGATGGAACACTCACTGTTTCATGCTCTGGGTCTCACCTTGGAAATCCCCTATGGTGGCACTCTCCACCCCCCTAACCTATAGGCCCTAATGATTTTTAGGCACCCCTAGTTCTCTTGGACAACCCTACTAACACTTCCATGTTCCTAACCAAGCCAATCTTGGTGCTCTCTCTACCATTCTCCTCCTTAGCCCTTAATCTTCCCTAAAGGCTAGATACTCCCATCCTTTCAATTTATCTTTGCAAGGGTGTAGAAAGGTTTCTATAGGCTTCCAAAATTCCTCCTAGGGTTCTTGTATGTTCACCAAACTCCATTCTTCCTTCGCTTTCACCAAACCCTCATCTAGGGTTTTGGTTCCTTATTTCTAGGCCTTCAAAATAGGTCTTTTTCCTGAGAAAATGAGGTAGCTCTCCTAAATTCTCCAAAAGACTTCCAATATTTTCTTGAAATTCATGATACCCTAGCCCACACCTTAAATATTTTTGGAACTTGGAGCCTCCACTGTATGTACTCTATCCTGACCCTTAGTTTAGCAAATTTAGGCTTGTTTAAGCCATTTTCTGACCAACTGATGGACTGTCATTTTGTTTTCCCATCAAACGGACTGTTGGGACCTCCTCCTCGGTACCAAGCCTCTACAAGGCTTCCTTCCACCTTTGTACCTTTGGATTTAGCAAGGAGAGCTCATCCCTGCAAGTTAGGTGCTTCACACCCCTTGACTTTCCTAGTCGGGCACTGTTTAGCTCGCCTAGGAAAGGTCTTCTTTCATGAATACCTGACCCCTAATGAATCCTACCACTACTATAAGTATAGGCATTGATCCTAGACACTATTTCCAAGAGCCCATACACCAGGTATAGGGGAAGAGTGGTCTACAACCCCATTTATTGCAGCTTGTCAGTCAGAATAACCAAAACAAAAACCTAGAGAACTGAAATTAAAAGCTTTTAACAAATAAACAACTAGTTACAGACCCAACCAACACTTGGAGAGCAACTACATTACTTTCCACATGTATTCCCATTCCTGGTTATGCCATTAACACACTTCCAAGATCACAAACATAGAAAACTTAGCAATTATTCCTACTGTTCTTACTTCTCCTTCATGAAAAATTCAAACTTACAAAACTTCAAATGCATTCCAACCTTTCACATAGGTCGAGGCACCCATTATAAAGGTTCATAAAGTGGTTTCCCTTCCCCTTGGTTAGACATATCCACCACATTAAGCCAAAATTACACATATGCAACATTTTGGGCTTTATTTCCAATTACTAGAAACTACCAAACATGAGTGTCTAAACTCACAACTCTTCCACTACTGATAGCTCCTGACCAAGAAACTTTTAAGTCTCTCCCACAATTGTAATGGTCAACATGAACTTATAACATCAAAACAAAAATTAACAAAACAATTGCCTATTCCTAGTGTTTCCTAGGTGTTCTTCTAGGTGCTCCTGCACCTCAAACACTTCACAATAGTAACCATACGGTGCTACCACAATAGTGGTTTACACTTTTTGGGAGATCTTTATTTTTTCTGAAATCACATATTGTTAGAAAATATAATGATTTAAGCCTTGAAAGGTTCCATTTAAAGGATTCCAATTGGAGAGGGTTTGATCAAACCACCTTAGACCAAGCCCCCTTGGATAGAACCCCGCTAATTTCAAACCATACCTATAACGGAGTCTCCTTTACAGCTATCAAAATTTTGATGAAAGACCACTTTTGATTTACCTTTTGTGGGATCAAATGAGTTCATTTAAATTTTAGTTTTCTAAGTATGTAGTCCTTATTATAAGCTTCCAAAAAAGTATAATTTTAATTTAATTTAATTTGATTATTTTATTTCTTTTGAATGTAGGTTTCTCACTGAAAATCAACCTCTTTGTTCTACACATGTGGAAAAATAGTAGATTATCAAAATAAAATTTTGAAAAATATGTTTCGAATGGGTATTGATGTCCTTGATCCATTAAAAAAATAATAATTTTGATACATATAGAAAAAGTTATGTTGTATATAGTCTACCTATGTCTAAATTTTATTTAGTTTGGCTTCGAAACTTGATTAAGGAAAAAATATTTAATAAAACACTATGAAACCAAATCAACTGGTTAGATATCATAGATAAAAATCTAAATTCAAAAAAATTATAATTTCATCCTTCATACAAAAAACGTTATGTTGTATATGGTGAGAATCACTCCTTAAAAATGTTGTTTACTCATAAAAACTAGTTTTGGAAGGAGATGAAAAAAAATGTGCAATTTGATTCCAAAAATTTTGAAAAAAATATATTTAAAGTCTTTAGAAAAAACTCCACAAATCACTAGTTTGCATCATCTTCAAATCCCTCATATTTTAGCCGCTATAGGAGCCTGAAAGTGAATATTTAGTTAAAAAAAATCAGTTCAGTGTCTAGTTTGCCCAAAAATTGTAAACCAGTATTGTGGGATCACCCATAGTCTCAACATCTATAAATACAAGTGTTTGTATAGTTTTCATTGGTATGGTAGCATCAAGAATAGAGTCCAAAATAGGTTGAGTATTTACAACATTTTTCATGAAATATTTAGAAGATTAATTAGCCACAATGGATGTAAAACCAATGTGGGATGTCAAAATTCTAGAACTATGTCTCACTAAAGTATTAGTAATAGGACACTAGGTCATCAAACTCATGCAAGCTTCAAAAAATTGAGTGTACCCATGATGAACACTAAATTATCAAACAAAGATAGCACAACACTCATAATAAAAATTTAGATAATAGGAGCACACTAAGATCATAGAAGCAAAGGTCTGATTCAATTTTCAATCAGAAATAGTAGAACATAGGTGACTAGTGCATCTATGTCCTAGATAGGGTTTTTGGAATTTTAGAGTTTGAATATTCAGGGTGATGTTTAAGGTTTTCAAATCTATATGCAAACAAGTCTAATAGAAAAAATATATATTTTCTAGATTTTTCTAATTTTAGAATTGTGAACTTAACAATGTAAGCATGCAACAATGCACAAAGTAAATGATAGTTTTGAAATATAGAAATAGAATTCAAATAGTATAATCCAATAAAGAACATAAAAATAGATCATTGATTCAAATTTAAGTCAAAAATATCAAGATAGGTGCCTAGGGAATCTATATCCTAGATAGGGTGACAAGAAATTCAAAGTTTGATTATTCTTGTTACTATTTAAGGTTCCAAATTTTGTGCATATATAGTTTTGACAATGAATATTTTTACAAGTTTTATCGACTTTATCACTATGGAAATCGAAAATGTAAGTGTGCAAATCTATGAAATGTGAATGACAAATTTTCAATGGAATTTTAAGATACCAGATGCAATGATTGGAAAATTCCAAGATTCCAAGTCCTAAAAATGATGATTTGATACAATTTTAAAATAAAATTATGCAACTTTCACTTTTTGACCTAAATGAAAGATGTAATTTTGAATGCAATGAAATATTTCAGATTTTAATAACCTAATGAATGTAATATTGGATGTAGATATTATCTAAGAGAACTAAAACAAACCCTATTTTAACCTATAATACAATATGAATACAATGCTTTTATATTTTTATGACTTTTTGTGATGAAAAAATGAAACCCTAAATGAGAAATGCAAAAAATGATATGAAAAACCTAGATCTATGGTGAATTTTTAGAAGGTATCTAATGTTAGTAGGCTACATTCACCAAAATCAAATGTTGGGAAAGGGATCCCTTTCCGATTTTTGGCCTTAGGGTTTAACTATACCTTTCCCAAATTTGATTAAAAAAAGGAGGGGTCTATGATGAATTAAAAATACAAGGATGAAATGAGGGTTTGATGGATTTGGACAAGGTATGAGATTGACTTACAGCCTAATAGGTGAATCAAATAGCCCTTAAGAAAACCCTAAAATCTCTTAATGATGAAATGAAATTATCTAACTATGCTAACAATTCAATTTGTTATTTGGATGCAAATGCAAAAAGTATAGGAGTTCAAAGACAAATTTAGACAATGGAAATGAGTAGAGTAGGACATTGTGCACCTATGATTCAAAATTGTGGCCGAAAATGGAGGACACAAATTCCCAGGGCATAAGTGTCCTATTCTTTTTCATATATATTTTTAAAGTCCTCTATTGTTGGATCCGAGATTCAGAATTCTGCCTTTGAATTTTTCGGAACCCTTCTAGATATTTCTGTAACTAAGTTTTCATGACTTGACAAGTGGTATGACAAAAAACACAAAACTAAATAATTTTTCTTCAAGATACTTTCAATGTCCTTCAAACTTGAGATCTCACTAACTCATTTGACTGTAAAATACAATGAAACTTTTCGATGAAAGATGTACAATTAGATGTATCATTGGGTACCTGTGTATTTAAAGTAAAATTTTCAAAAAAAATTAAATTTATGCCCGACATTCGTCAAATTTGTGATGCTCCATGATTTTCGTCACTATTTCATCATACACTTAAAGTCAACAATCTCATTCCATCAATTTGTGGGCCAACATATGGTTAGCCTCCTTAATTTGTAGGCCGACGGGTATATGGTTAGCATTCGTCGGGGTTCTGATATTTTTTTTTTAATAAATAAAAGTGGGTTCGACAATTTATCTATACTTGCGACTGTGTTTTACTATACTTGCAAATTTTCTATACTTGTGATAGTTTGTGGAGGTTATAGGACAAATTTTTTTGGTGCAAAATATCATAATTATTAGATTTTGTTACCTATCTATGATTAAAAGTTATTGCAGTGTGAGTTTGATATTTTTTGAAGATCTAAATATTCAAGCTTGGTAAAGAAAAATCATGTCAGAGAATATTAGTGCAGAACAAAATAAAGAGACACTTGTTAGATTGTGAGCTAGATTGAAAAGAAAGGGTGATGGGAAATGTTATTGTCCTTGCAATAATTGCAAGGGATTAAAGATGAGAAGACTTTTAATCACAACAACTGAGAAACATTGTAGGCAACATGGTCACATTGAAGGGGGGCATGATTATCATCCATTGGTAAGTTGTTCATTATATGTCTTTATATTGATTGAATTTTTAAATTTATATATCATTTATATATATAAAAAATCACTTGATTGTGATCATGGTTTATTTGTGTTGATCATTATTATAAAGGTGGGGTGCCCTAAGGAACATGATATGGATTATCATGGCCTAAAGAATGTGGTTTTGCAAGCAAAGGAACATGTAGTTGTGAATATCAAAGATGAAGTTAATGATCCTATGGAAGAAGATGATGGTACAAATACATTGATCCATGACACATTTAGTGGTGCAGCTGATCATGATGATCGAGATGACTTTGATGATGTTCATGATTTACCTATACTTTAGAAGGCATACGAGCCCCTTTATGAAGGATCCCAAACAACTCTTCTATCTATTGTATTGTTGTTGGTGAACTTGAAGGTTATGAATGGCTTATCCAACATAGCAATCTCATGGATGTTAAGGTATGTCATATATGTAATCTTTTTTCATCTATTTTTGTTGTTAGTTCATCACTAGTAAATAAAGGATGAAATATGTACCATTAATATTCTTTGTATTAACAAATTATTTTTTTGTTGTAGATGGATAAGTGAATTTTTGTTACCACCATCAAATATTTTACCTCGTTCATACCGAGATTTATCTGCCATTATGAAATATATTGGAATGGAGTATCAAGCAATAGATGCATTTCCCAATGATCATATTATATATCATAAACAACATGAATTTGCAATAGAATACCTGGAATTTCATATCAATAGATATCAAACAGATCAACTAACAAAAAAGGTGCCTCACAAGGTTCTTCGTTATATTCCCATTATGCCACATATGGAATAATTATTTAGGTGTGAAAGCTTAGTGCAATTTATGAATTATCATGCACGAAATAGAAGTGGAGATGCATTATTCGAATGCCTATGGATGGTTGTGCATTTTGAGACATGGAGGAAAAATGGCCACACTTTAAAGAAGAATCTTGTAATCTCAAGCTTTCATTGGCAGCGAACAGTGTCAATCCATTTCGAGAGATGAGATCTATTTACTCGACGTGGCCTATTTTTTTTATCAACAATAACATTCCTCCATGGATGTCAATAAAGAGGGAGCACATAATGTTGGAAATGATTGTTCCAAGTATATTTTTACATCAATTTTCTTTAACGTAGTAGCATCTTATTTTTCTTATTTTTTGCATAATGACATATTTTTTTCATTTAATAGTCATGTACATTAATTTATATATATTTCAGTAAAAAGGTTATAATAATTATGTAATGTTTATGTTCATTCAACTAGGTAAGTACCAAGTTAAGGATATGAATGTATATATCGATCCTCTTATCGACGAGTTACTAGAGTTATGGAATGGTGTCACTATGTATGATGTCTCTAGACTAATAGGACAAAGACAATTTCAATTCCATGCAATGCTTGTATGGACAATTCATGATGCCCCAGGGCTAACACATTTTTGTGATATGTTATAACGTTCGACTGCACTTTAATGATATTTAATTTTATGAAGTAGATATCATGCATTTTTTTAAAATAATCTATTAATTATATATAATTATAAAAATTAACATAATTAATCCAATTATATATGATCTTGTAGGTCTTCAAGCAAAGGAAAAATTTGCATGTCCATTTTGTGGTCCAAAGATGAAATCTTGTCATTCAACAAGTTTAGGAAAGCAGGTGTTTGATGAGTATAGGCACTTCCTCCACAAAAATCATTAGTATTGAACTACTGAAAAACATCTTTTCAATGGGAAAGAAGAGAGTACATCAAAACCACGAAGAATGACACCTCGCCTATGGAAGTTGGAATATAATAGAATTAATCGTCAAGGTTATACATCAAATCAAACTGTTTATCTATCATATATGATATGTTTGGAATTTATATTTTTATATTATGATTTTTTTACTCATGTTGTAATTGACAATGATTTTTATTGTTAATTTTTTTAACATATATGCTTCATGAAGATTATCAAGCCATTAATGGTTGGCTTCCACAAGGACTGAAAATTTATCCCAGACAATTTAGTAGGTTGCCCTACTATGAGAAGCTACAAATTATGCATTTTTTTGATACAATGCATATCGGAAAGAATATAACATAAATGTAATGGAAAATATTGGATGGAGGGCATGACAAAGAAAAAACTGTCAAAATTTTTAGTGACATTCAAGAAGCCAATCATGCAATGAAAAATTTTATTCAATTAAATAGCGATGAAAACCAAATTAATATAAGCGCCCTTCCTTTGTTATTAACGGAGTAGCAAAGCAATGCTATAAAAGAAGTCATATGAAAAATTTGATTTCCCATAGGATTTGCTGCAAACATAAACAATATCATAACAAAGAAAGGTGAATTTGGGTTAGGGATGAAAATGTGTGATTGGCATACCTTCATTAAGGTAATTATTCTGGTATATTTTATATATATTTATATGCTGCATGTACTTTTCAGTGTATTATGTTTACTAGTTTTGGAAAAATAATGAAAAGATCATTTTATAATTGTTGCACTACGTTCTACCTCTATCTCTCCCAAAAAACTTTGAAACCAATGTCAAGCAAGTTATATATGATCTTGTAAAATACATGAGGTAACTAGCGATATTTGTTCAATTCATTATATAGATCTTATTTTGGCAATTTATTTTACTTGTTATGTAATATATTGTATATATTTGTTAAATCTTGTTAATATATTTGTGCCTTGAATCACTTGTACATAGTTGTCATCTAAAGAAATCCATAAAGAAGATATAAATTATTGGAGGAGAAAAATTCCTTGTCTAATGTGTGAAATGCAAAATTTTCTACCTTCGATATTTTTCAATGCACAAGAACACTACCTCATACACCAAGTTGAGGAGATTCAATTGTGTGGACCTGTACACACAAGGTCAATGTGGATGGTTGAGAGGCACTTGAAATTTTTGAAGGCTTTGGTTAGAAAAAGAGAACTTCTCGAGGGTTCTATGGTGGAGGGATATATGGTATACGAGACCATGGTGTACATTACTGAATATCTTCCTAAGTTCACAACAAAGATCTATGTAGATCGCATTTGGGATCCCAACTCCATTAACAAATTCAAAGGGGAGTACCTGATGGGGAAAGTCAGATTGAGGAAACTGAGAGGTAATTATAAGATGGTCATGGAGATTAATTAGAATACATTTTACATTTCCTTCAATTGCTTGAAAAGAAACAACAAAGAACTAGTCCAAATGAAAGAATCTTCCACACACAAATATAAAAGTACCGGTATTGTGGGTATGTGTAGGATCATCATGGTAAAAACAGGCCCTTAAGTGGCAAAAAATCAAAAAAAGCAGAGTTAGTCAACTTGACAAAAAAAATTGAATAAGTTATCTATATTATTTCAAAAATATGTAAGAATAGAATTTTTAGAAAATTGAATTTAGTTTCTAAATTACTAGGTTAATTTACAAAAAAATAAAATCTATTTGGTGAAATTTTGAAATTTCAATACAGTAGTATTTAAATTTTAGGGAAAAAATAAGAAGTAGGTGTATGTCTGACCACCCTAACCACATTAAAATGATCGTATTTTTTTGTAAGATTTTAGATATAAGTAAGGGACTCATGTCCCGATGTGATGCATAATTTTTTGTAATTTTTTTCTAAGTAAATAATTAATTATAATTTTTTTATGACAACTTTTTTTAAAATATAAAGACTCGTATGTCTGACCACCTTAACTTGGTCAAAACTTCATGAAATTCAATTTTTTATTTTTTAATCTTATATTATGCGAAGCATAGAATGTGACGCATGTTTTGGATTCAAAAAAGATGATACCGTTTGAAAGCTATAGATGTTTTTCAATCAGCCTAAAAAACAGGACTTTAGTCGTAATTCAATATAAAATGAATAATAATAATTTATTAAATTCAAATTAAAGCATAGTTTATATTGGTGGAAAGCTGAGAATATCCTTTACGAAACCTTTTTGTTTCATCAATTTTGGGTTTAAAAAAAGTCACCAGCCACATACCCATTATATTCCCACTTTTTGGCCCATCATGATCCTGCACATACCCTTGTATTACTCTAGAAAATAAGTCTTTCACTGCTGAAAAGTATCAAAATCTTAAAAATGTTGATGATCAAATATTACAATTTGAATTTCATATATATATAAGAAGAAGACCCAACAAAGGTGTCTCTTCAGATTGTCTTTTGGAAAATAATTAAACTACTGATCTTAATTAAACTTATAAAACAATTTAATATTCTCTTAACATTGACTTCGTCACTGAAATGTTTTTTATACTCCTCCAAGGTATGGGTATCTGCATCATGCACTACATTTTGGGCTTCATATTTGAGTGTTATCATCAATTCCATATGTTTGCATGCTCCATCCAAAAATAGCCCTTTTTCTTTGACTGTATCCAATGCTTCCTGAAGTATCCTATTGCATTCATCCATCATGTTAGCTCTCAAAAATGTAGGTTAAATACCTCAAGAGATTGCCAAACTCTTGGTACATTTCAGGGTAACATACAAGGCTGAATGGTTTAGACCTTCTTCTCTTTAGGTGATGCTAGACCTAGGTGGGTACACCTATATGAATGAAGTAGACTTGATTTGTGTTTATTCCCTAAAACAAATTCTCCACAATTGCAAGTGGGAGTGGATAAATGAATTCTTATTTTGGTATAGATTGTATAAGCAATATCAAGGCTAATCTTAATATGTTCAGTTAATAGATGTAAAGGATAAAATGAATGAAACTAAAATGATGGAATGTGAGGGACCAGTGCTCTATTTGGTATATGGAGTCAAATAGAAATCAAAGTTAAGTGACTTATAACTGGCAATAATTCTAACTTTTTGGCACTTTTATGTCTATAACTTGTATAAATAGACAAGGGTGTAATTATCATATTCTTCTTTAATAATCCAAAATAATAATTCCAAGTTGCTGTGAATAATCAAGAGGATTTTAATCTTTACTTGAAATACCCAATTAAATAAGCCACACAGATACAACAAATGTGCACTGATAAATTGAAAATATGCTTGATATATCAATTTAAACAATAGAGAAATATCAAATATGGAGAAAAACTAATAATATCTTTAATTAACTTAACAAACAATTGATACCAACATAGAGCCACCAAATTAGAGGTTTTCATTAACTCTTTCAAAATTTACCCGTGCATCTTGGTCCTTTTTGTTGTAAACATTGTATAAATCTCTATTCTCTTATTTCTTCTATCTTCTATCTTCTAATCTAATCTTCTCCTTGTGGTCTTGGTCTCTCTTATTAATACGAGAGGAAACGAGCTTTAGACCAAAGGACGTGGATTTTGATAACAAAACTTAACTGAAAAGATAAAATGTATATAGAGATAACTAACATATGAAAATATGTTAATCTTCGAGTAAGAATCCCGTGGTCATCTAAGACCTATCCAAGACTCTTACTTTATGATATGATATGTTTTCCTTCTAATGACGTTGATCAATATTCATCCGAGCCCAGATATTTTTCCTACCATTTTCTTATTGTTAAATCATTCGGCCACTTGAATTCCTATTCAGTAGTGAAATTCATAAGGTGACTCTTCCATCTTCTATCAAGCAGGTTTCTAGAATCTACAACAAACTTTGTGTAACCATTATCCAACATTATACTTCCATCAAGAAAAGTGTGAAATGTTTCCAGATTGATATCAGCATCACCCTGAATACATTTCAAGCATTGAGGAACCATTTGATCAAACTCATTCTTTCATTCATCCACATCCTTGAATTGTCCATCATATTTGTTGATCAAAGGACTGGAACTATGCTTTATTGAATCAAATGAATTCCTTATGTTCTCCACCTTCTTCTTCATGTCAATCAAATACTTATGCTCATCAATAACTTCCTTCACCATCTCTTGAGTAGGCTTTAATTTCAGGGCTGCATCGGGATCCCTCTGTGTTGCTTTGCATAAAGTGTTTAAAATATGGTAAGTGGGTTTCCATATTTCATATAATTCCTCTAGGACTGGGGAATTAGTAGTTATTTGTCCAAGGCTTTCACTAAATGACTAAAACCCTCATGGACTCCACTTATCTTCTCTTTTAAAACTCAACTCTATGCTTCAATATTTCATTTAAGGTATCCAAGGTGTGTTGCCTGACATCATTGCATATTATGTTTCTTCGAATTTTCAATCTCCTCTTTCAACAATTGGATTTGTAGATCTTCAAATGGAGCGGGTGGATGATAGACAACCATTTCATCCCCTTTTACATCTATGGCTTGTTGTAATTGTTGCTATAATCTGACACCTTCAATGAATAACTTATTTATTTCATCATTTGATAACTTGAGTCTCTTTTCATACTCTGTTATCTTCTTCTCCATGTTTTCTACTACATCCTTTGTAAACATGGCACAGTGCATAGTTATGTTTGTTACTTCTATTGGAGTAGTGTCCTTCATTTTCCTAACCATTGCAGACTCTCTCATTTCTTGTACTACATCTAGAAGCCTTGGCTTCCTTGTGTTTTGATGTTCTGTCCATAGGGCAAGGGTCTTGGTGGTAGGATTGTATCCTGTGCTTGAGACTCCTTATTTTGAATCAAATTACACAACCAAGTTTGGATCATCCTGAGCTCTAATTTGATCTAACAAAAATACCTTAGAGAGTTCCATTCTATGTATGATTAACATCTCACTACTTAGCACCAACTCCCTTTCTTCTTTGGGAGTAATATTGATGTTATCAATATCCAACTCTTCCATTGTCTAGGCTTGCACCTCTCCATGCTTTGAATCATCAATCTCAATGAGGTTAATATTCAGTCTATCATCAAACTATCTCATTTTAATTTTTATCCAAAAATATTTGAATTCGCTTGTATGGATGAAATCATCATCCTCCATGAACCGTAGAGAAGTAATTATTCTCTTATCATCTTGTATCTCATCAACGACTTCCTTTGATATTCTTATTTTTGGGTCATTAGGCTCTAACACTTTTTTTTTCTCTACTACTTTCATCTCATTCAATGTCATGCCTACTTCTTGTTCTTCATCACTCGACCCATTATCAACTAGTGATTCGACTTTATGTTTCTTAGCAGGTGGTAACCAATTAGGGATGAAGGAGATGGATGAACTGGTGGAGGAGGTGGTGTATGCGATGTGGAGGCTATGGATGAGGGTGGCTAGGGTGCAAATGGTGGTGTTGACTTCTATTCTTGAGCCTTTTTATACATCTCATCAAACTTACCTAGAATCAAGTGCATCATTTTCAACAAATTTGGCTCTTCGTCAAAGAACCCCTTAAACTTATTTATTTTTCTTTCTTCTAGTCCTCCCATCTCATCGTCATTAATCATTTTCTACTTTTTTCAATCACATCTAAAAATTATACCAGGTTTCTTATCACATCCTCCTCTGGATCAAATACATGTGTTATTTCCCTCTTTGTAAGCAGGGTCCTTCTGATATTATTGATGTGACCCTCTAGATCATGTACTCTCACCTTTCCTAATCTGAGAGAAAAATTAGCTCTTATGAATCTCTGTACTTCTTCCAACATATCTAACCCAACTGATAATTGCTCAAAAACTATTAAGCCTAGCAAGAAATTCCCCTTTCTCTGATTCTTCATAAGACTATGCTCCATCTAGAGCATTTTCCAAATAAACTCTAAAAAAAATACTCTACTAGGCACAAATTTTGGTAAAACATGTGGGTCTTGATCACAACCATACACCCTAATGATGGTATATTGTGGCATTAAAAACCATTTAGCATAGTTGTGTATGAAACCTTCATCTGGTTTATATTGCAAAGGTCTCATAACTTTCATTAAAGATTGTGGTAACCTCAGTGTAGGAAAACCAAGGGCATCAATTAGTTTGTGGGCAAAGTCATCTCTAAACAAAATAAATTCATCTTCAGGGCACTTACTATCCCAAACATAGCACAAAATTTTCACTAGAAGCATAACTCAATTTTCATGTGTGATCAACTTCATCCTTTTAGTCCACTTTGTTTTATTTTAAAATAGAATTAGATGACATAGTAGAGAATACTTTCTAAAAGTGATATGGGCCTTAAATTCCCTAACCTGTAATATACCTTCATGAATTTGTTCCTCAATGATAGAATCAAAATCAAAATCCACATTGGAATTGGGGTGTTGGATAGTCATTACCATCCTCATCAATCCAACTGACATGTTGTCTTCAACATTAAATCCAAGAATTTGGCATAATTCATAATAGGTGTTTCTGAAATAAGTTTGAAAATCAGACATTAGAAAGGGTTCAACTTTTGAAGATGGAATAGGAAGGACTCTATTCTTGTCACCCCTTTTCATGTGCAGGGGAAGTTCATCAATTCTATAAGTCCTCTTTAATCTCTTGTACTCCTCTAGCCTCCCCAAATCTATCTATGTGACAACCTGCTTATTTAGGTCAAAACACCTAATTATAGCCTCCTTGGAGATATCTACTAGAGATTGTCCATCTGGGAGCCTAACAACCTTTGGTGGGGCATGATATCTACTGGCTAGAGCTCTAATTAGCTCAATATCAATAAACACATTAGGAGCTATCAATTTTTCCATGTCAAGAGTCCATGGGTTCAATACCGGGACCCCTTCATTCCTATTCTTATAAACATACCAATATAGATTCCACCTAGACCATGGAATTATTGGGTCTTTGCACCCTTGAGCTAAATCCTTAAAGACCCCCTTATAACCTTTATCGACGAAAGCAGGTAGCAGTGCAAGTAATGGTGACTGTAATGAAGCTTTATTGGTTTTTTCTTCTTTTTTAGTCCTTACCTATGTTTTCTTAGGTGCCATTGATTAAAATTCAATGTGTGGCAAATAGAACTTACTCGAAATATTGCTTGTCCTGAAGAATTATCCTAACTGTCACACCTTGAGCTCACCTATACTCAGCTTCAATTACCACAAGTGAACAAATTCACAATCTACTTGGTTTAATTATCATATCATATTGCATTAATTCCATATAAGTTCTACATCATTCAAATCCTTCACATTGAGCTAAATTTCATATTTTGATGCTGATTGATGTGATTGGCCTTCATTTAATGCTCCAACAATTGATTATTTTTCTACCGCACATCACTCCTCACTCCTCCACGGTACCATGGTACATAATATTTACTTATTCTTATTAGACCACACTACCATGCACATGCTTGTCTTCCTTAGTGGTACCATAGTGTTTATTTAGTATTTTATCTTATATACCACTTTACCGTAGGCTTTATTCTGACCCCCCACGGTATAGCGGTTCTCCCTTATGTCTATTCTTACTTTACCAATCTACCACTAGCCTTACTCTCACCCCCCTCAGTATAGTGGTTCCTTCTGCTAGTATTGATGATGACCCTGCTCTATCACGGGCTAGGTATCAACCCTCCATGGTACAATGGTAATATGATATACTACCATCCTCTTACCGCACTGCCGTGAGTTACTTTGTTGGAGGTTGCAGTAAGGAGGTAAAAGGAAATGCATATATGGTATACTCAAGTATGGTAGCGGTATGGCGGTAAAAGGGTAATTTGACTTTGTGGATGGAAAAACCATTAATTTTATGAGAATACTAAGAGAGACACCACCAAGCCAAGGAGAATACTAAGGACCTGGTGTCGGATGGAAAGGGTAACGCTGGAAAGAAAAAAGGAAAGACACCACTGGGTCAAGGAAGGTATGTGATACTATCAACAATATAATTATATACTAATTAATCTTTCTTTTTACAGAATCTAACATATTTAAAACTTTTCATAGGCTACCCAACACATCGAAGGCAACTAAGGAAAGACTAGAAAAACACAAGCAGCACAAACTTTGCTCTAGTGGTTATATGAAATTAGCCACATGAATTGTGAGTATCAATAAATGAAATATTGCATCCAAATAATAAATTGCAAATAATTTTGGTTTTATCACACCATATAAGAAAAATTCATGATCTTATGCAAAAATACAAGGCTCTGAATTCAACAGAGTGCCCATAGAAGAGGACCTGAAGATTGCCCAACAAGGCTATGAAGCCATGGCTGAATGCCTAAGACTCTTGACTAAGTAAACACAAGCTTCCACTGCATCTAACATGTAGGTAAATAAACTTAATGAAGTTTATTTCAAATTAACACTTTTGCAATCTATTCAATATTAATTTCCACCATAGATTAATTTTGTGCCTATTTTTTTTAAACAGGCAAGCAATGATAATACTACACATGACATTAGAATGCAACCTGATGAGAGTGGAGCACAAGCTATAGATGAAGATCATTGTGTGCATCTTGGTACTAGATGTATTCATGTGCTATACAAAATGTAGTATGGATTAATACAAGTAAACATCTTTAACTACAATTGGTGTATTAATTAATGTAACCTTTTGCATTTCAAATTTAGAGCATGTAGAGCATAATCAACATGTTGAGTATGATCAGGCTAGACAAGATTAGGTACATTATGTTGAGAATGAGGCTATAAGAGAAGATCGGGAACATGATGTGGCCCCATCAAGTAAAGACCACCACTCTAATGTTCTTTTAATTAATGAAATACTTGTAACAATAATAATAAAACATATCAATTTAACATTTCTTTGTTATTGCAGTAGACCCCCCCTTGCAGCAGCCTCCATGTCGTGAGTACACGACTAGGCATACATTAAGATCATGAGCAGAGGGAAGAACAAATAAATGGGGGAAAAATGATTTAGAAAATGATACTCCACTTCTTATTTTCTTAGCTACAAAAAAGAAACATTAAAAAAAGTGATTGTAATCATATTATGACAACCATATTTTTGATAATATGTAAAAATTGAAAGAATGAATGTCATATGCTAATGAATGAATGTGAATATGTTAATGAATGAATGTTTTATGTTATTAATGGATGAATGAGTGATTAATGTTATATGATTGGGTATGGGGAATTGAGAGTGATGTGAGTGGGGGGAGGAGCCAAATGAGCTTCCACCATCATGTGGTTGGCCCTGTTAAGTAGAGAATATTAATCTATTCTCGAAACAAAGAGAAGCTCAATAAGGTAATGCACTTTTCAATATTTCATTATGCTGCACTTTTAAGCTTATGTGATTTTCATTAGTTCTCTTTGCTTCAATATGTTACCCTTTGTACTTATTTTACTTTTTAACAAATCTCATATGTTAGCCTCTCTCTCTCTCTCTCACACACACAACTGACCAAAAATAGAATGTATTGTTTGGAAATTATTAGTTGTGGATTTAAATTCTATTTGAAATGAATTGTAATTAGGTGGGCTTCATATGTTGCGAGAACAATACTTGTTTTGATTCATGAGCTTGGTGTGCAGTTCAATGATGGCATCAACATACTTGTATGTTGTCTTTACACTAAATTTTTCTTGTAAAATGTTAAGAACATATTTTACTTTATTCCACTATGAGAGAAGAAGGTGACTATTAGATTTTATCCCAAGGAGATCTTCACATATTTTAAATTTTACCATAAGTCTTCTATTTTTTCATTCACACCTATCTCAACTATTAAAACAGATTTTGTGATTAATCCTTTCAAATTAGTAGACAATTGTTTACTTTTTGATTGGTTAATGAGGGTTTTTGTAGGGATCCCACAACCTTATGACACAAATTTGGGTCCCTAGTTTCCATGTGTGGGTTTTCAACACTATGTCCATATGCTTTGGGACTTGCATTATTCCAGGTCATGTTAGACGTATCCAACAATTTCTATTGTAGTTTTCACCCAAGTCTTCATTGTTGGGTCTTCTACCATTGTTCTCATAAGCTATTTACTCAGTAGAAGGATTCAAGACCCATTGTTCACCCATTGTTCAAAAATTTGGTTCTTATAAGCTATGACCAACTCTAATCATTCAAGGGTACTTCAGACCCCAAACTCAAACTGAGAAGTTCCATATGCTTTTCAAGCCAAAATTCACTCAACTTTTAGCATAATCACCTCCTATCAAAAGACACCAAGACTCACCAACTGCTCCAAATGCTTATCCAATATTTTAGAGGCATCTAACAGGATTAAGATTCTTGAATAATCACAACTACATCACCAATTTGATTAGAAACAACTCACAAAACCAGTTTCACTATTTCACTTGATAGCAAAAATGACTCCCAACACACCAAATCACCAAATTAACTTTTAAACACACATCAGGCCCAAAACCATTTTCAAAATCCATAATATGACTGTATCAAAGCAAGAACAATGTTAGACAAATCAGAATCAATCAATTCCTTCAATCTTCACATTCAAGGCATCAAATGCTAGTAATAGTCCTTTAGGACAAAAATAGGTGTAACTCCTGACCCATCTTTTGAAGAGCATGGTGTTCATTTCAGAAACACATATGATAGGGAAGCAACCCCAAGGTGTTGTCAAGGATCAAGTAGGAAAATTTGTGTTGAAACAAAACAAACTTTCATGGATTTGGGGGAGGATGATGACATATTGAAGGTTGTGGAAAATTTATACATATCAAGCTCTTACAATGATTGTTTAATTATTTTGGTGGAGTTGATGGGATATTATTTAGGATACTTAAGTAGCTTGTTATGTGTACCTACTCATTTTCCTATTTAACTACAAAGCATTGGTATTGATCAACTTGTATCCAATCATTACTAATCAACTGTCACATCGAAGGCTTCAGTTTTAAAAATTTTAAGTACAAGCTGCAAAGTGTAGAAGTTGATAAAACTCAACCTCACAGTCCCCAAGAATCACCTACATGCAATCATCTATCACATGCAATAGACATTCAGAACAAAACAATAAGAGATGTTTTGTAAACCCTCAGAGCAAGAATGTGCAAGCTAAAACCAAAATATGATTATTGAATAATATGATATTTACAATGTGATCAATCCTTATGAGGAGATCAATAAAACCTAAAACTAGGAAACCCTAGTGTGCACACTTAATAATTAATAAATAATTATTAATGTGCCTAAGTTTAGTTTAAGCAACCTAAATGAATAAGTGACTTAATTAATTAACCAATATGATTAAATTAAATAAGTGGAATAGCTTATTACTCTAACAACCCCCCTTAAGATGAACTTAGGGAGTAGCTAAAACACTAGAAAAAAGATGCATGAAAGCAAAGATGGGTCCTGAAAACAAAGGCCTGATCAAGTACCCAAGTACAAATGCAATGCAACCTAAACTAAATGGGGTAAAGGAGAAAACCCAGTGGGAACAAAACTCCTCCCAAAAATAGAATGCAAAGAGAGACTAAGTGATGAAAGATGGAGGAATCCATAAGACCCCCCAAGGACACCATCCATCACAAAGATACATGAAATAACCCCCCAAGAAGAGAGGAAAAAGGAGACCACAAATCCCCCCCAGAATGAAGTAGCCCCAAAAGAACTAAAGAAACTGCATCTCCTGAAAGAAGTGAGAGGGAAGAGCTCGAATGAAAGCAATCTCTGAAGGTGAAGTAGGTGTAGCCCAAGATGTCTCCACAGAAGCAGGTGTGACCTCAACAAATGAAGAAGTCAAAGTAGGTGAAGACTAAAGTGAAACCTCCAAAGATGAATGGTCAACTAGATCCTATTGTACTAAAACAGAAGAAACCACATCTAGAGTCATAGAAGTATCAGTAACTGCAAAAGTAGGTGAAGGAGATGGAATGGATGGCTCAAGAGTAGACTCTGAAGTGAGAAATCCAATGTTCAAGTAGCCAAATGTCTCCTCTGAATGATGATTCACACTAGAAGTGTGATGAATAGTTGTAGGAACAGAAGCACCATTAGTAGAAAAATTTGAAAAGGAATACAACCGAGATGAGTGATCCAACACCCCAGTAGCAATAACCACTCTACTCTCCAAGTCTCTGATGATAACTGAATCAGGTGTGAACTCCACAGACCTCCCATTGCCTCCATGTGTGATCTAATATATAGAAAGAAGGTTGTTCATCAAATGAGGAACACACAAGACATCCTAAAAAAGTGTTGTCCCCAAAACTAATAGACCCCTTCCCTATAACACGCATGTATGTATTGTTTCCCATCAAAATAGGAGACATGGTGTGAGACTCAAAGGAAGTGAACATAGTCTGTGTAGAAGCCATATGATGAGATACTCCTGAATCTAGAAGCCATCTCCCTGATCTAAGACTTGAAGAAGCACAAAGAGCATGTCCCTTCATATCTTATGAAGTATGTAAACTAGTTGTGCCCCTGTCATGCTGTACTAAAGAAGGAGGGGAAGGAGATGATGCAGACATCCTAGAAGGCAAATCAATTTGATGTTTCTGAAGAATATTCTTCAGCTCATCGATGTCCTTCTTGTAGAAATTATGTTCTACATGTCCTTCTCTCTTGCAATATGCACATGGGCCCTTCTCCTTCCTAAATTATTTCCCCTTAGAAGAGGATGATGAATCTGAGGAATCCTTCTGTTGCTCATGAGATTTGGAATCCTTTTGTTTTTGTTTCTTTCCTTTTCCTATAGAAGCCTTCTAATCTCTAGGTTTCTGTGATGCAATGAGTGCCTGCGATGAAGAGGGCTACAACTTGCCCATATTAGCCAACTTGATCTACTCTTGAGTGAGAGAAGATGAAAAATCATCAAAAGAAGGCATAGTAAATCTAGTATCAAGTGCATCCTTAGTAGCATAAAATGTAGAAACAAAAACTAAATAATCTGGTCCAAGCTTAGAAAGAATGGACAATATCAACTGAGAGTCTTCCTTCTGAACCCACATTGTGACAACTGCAATCTAAGAGACTTGAGTTTGGTGAAAAACTCCTAGATGTTGTCAAAATCCCTAGGATTTAAGCCAATAAGCTCATTCTCTAACTGAAACCCTCTCATAGTATCCTGCTTCCCAAACAAAGACTACAAAGTAGTCCAAACCTCATGGGGTGTAGTGCAAGACTCAATATGAAAAATAAGGTCATAGAAAGAGAAAGATATAATGTACCATAAGCTTCATCACATCTATTAAACCACTTTATCTTTTCAGCAGCACCTGTAGGTTCAATTTATGTGCCCATGGTTACCTTGTACAACCCTTTGTGTTTCAAGTGAATCTCCATTTGTTTTTTCCAACCAAAATAGTTGAATGGAGTAAGGGGTGCAATTTTATGTGTATCCATGATAGAAAACAACAATATATACTATCAAATAAAAAAAAAATGCTCGCTGATCTCAAAAAAATAGCCTGATTGCATGCTTCCCAAGAAAATAATTGAAAAACTAAAGGCTGAGATCAAACAATAAAATTAGATACCTAGTAAAAAATCTTTAAAAATAGGTCTGAGATCTGTGTAGAGAACTAAACCAGCTTTTTGACACCTATTTTTTTTCTCAAAACTAAGTCCGGACACAAAAGATATGCCTCTCGAAGTGAAAACAATAACTTCTAGCTTTGATAGGTGAAAAAGGCACCAAAACTGCAAAATAAAAAATTCTAACCTCCACCACTGTGAAGAGCATCGAATTAGCTTTTTGACGATATTTAATTTTCAAAAAAGGGCGTCCGTTTACCCAAGTTATGAGAAAATGAAAAAAGGCCTGTAAAAAGGCACTTCTAGCACTAATCAGGAGCAAAAATTAAGCACCTTCCCTTCTGGCCTGTGGTTCTACATAAGACCGGCCGCTGGCACTTAGAGGCTGAATCCGCAGCTCCTGGTCACTGAGGTGACCCTGGCATAGGTTGGGCCGGCCAATGGGGGCTAGCGCATGGGGCCTAGTCACCCACGTGACCAGCGACTCTACCTTAAAGCCTGCGGGGGCTGGACGACTACAGGTGGTAGTTTGGGTGGTGCCACCAGGCCAAGTTGTCCCTGGATGGTGCGGCGGTGGATGATTGGTGGCAGGCGGGCATCGTAGAAATTTTGCATTGCCTGTGTAAACTCTCTGGTAGTTTTTGTGATATTTTAAATATATTTTTTGATTTTTTTTGATTTGCGAGCCTCAGACTGCATGCTGGGGAGGCTGTACGGCCTCTTAGGCAAATTTTTTTTGCCTTTTTTTTCAATAGGTCCAAAATCAATGAAATGAAAGGTATTTCTAGGGTTTATGGGCATCTTGAACGTGATGGCAACATCCGTTTTTTCCAAGCATGCACAAAAAATCAGTCTGGCTTGAAACCCTTACACAGAAAAAAATGTTGTGAGAGAATATATTCAAATCACGAATAGGCATCCGCAGGTCTGGAGCTCTGATACCATGTATAAGTTGATAAAACTCAACCTCACAGTCCCCAAGAATTACTTGCATGCAATCACCTATCACATGCAATAGATATTTAGAACAAAACAATAAGAGATGTTTTGTAAACCCTCAGAGAAAGAACGTGCAAGCTAAAACCAGAATATGATTATTGAATAATATCATAATTAAAATGTGATCAATCCTTATGAGGAGATCAAGAAAACCTAAAATTAGGAAACCCTAGTGTGCACACTTAATAATTAATAAATAATTATTAACGTGCCTAAGTTTAGCTTAACCAACCTAAAGGAATAAGTGACTTAATTAATTAACCAATATGATTAAATTAATTAAGTGGAATAGCTTATTACTCTAACACAAAGTAGCTCCTACTTATAAGAAACCACTTTTTCAAGGAACTTGTATGCCTAAAAGCTCATTAGAAAATTAAAGACAAACTATATTTTTGATCATGGTGTTCTGGTAAAATTGATTTCTCATTATTAGTATGCAGATTTAGCTTTTTTGTTGTCATTTAGTTAGTTTATTTGCATTGGAGCTATTAAATTTCCAAGCTTGAAGTGGCTCATTGTATGTAAGCCAAAATACATTTGTAGGAGCTAAAATATCAGCTAATCTCAATATCAAATGAGCTACTTGATAATGTTGTTGAGCTCAGTCCTCAAAAATCTGAAAAGCTTCGTCTAGAATGGTTAGTGAAGAGAGTTAACTTTGAATTTTCTAATGATTTATAATGCTATAGTATCATTAAATGTGGATGAAATCTAATGTTCCTATAAGTCCTTGAATATGTAGATCTCACTTGAGCAAGAAATTTTTCTATCTAGAGTAGCAACTTCAGTGCCCTCCTTTAGATGATAAGAAGCATGAATTTTATTCTTCAGCTTCTAGAGAACCTATAAGTTGCTCTTTTGGAGCACCTTCAACCATTTTTTCTGCAACTACACATAATCAATAGGTCAATGTGAGGGAGGAAGGACACATGAGACTATTGCGAGTTCACCTTTTGTAAGGAAAAATCACAATACTTCTAACTCTAGTCATGAAATCTTTGAATTGGAGATAAGGAATCGCAACTAGTCATTTAGGAAGCTATATGTTCATGTAGATTACATACTTCTTGTGCTTCATATGAGATTTTTTATAATCAAAGAACCCAATTAAAACATATTGGGAGAGAACGTTGAATACCCAAGTTCACTGAAGTGAACTACATGGAAGGGTTTGGTGATAAGAAGTGGATCAAAAAAGACTTTTACTGGACTTGAGAGATAGAGGTATTTGGTAGTTTATATTATTTATCATGGAAATTGTACTAGGTAATGATAATATTTTTGACACTATGATAACTTGTTTTAGGAAAACAATAGAAAAGTTTTTGCAATCATTCTTTCTAACTAAATCAAAGAGAAGTGATCAATGCAACAATGAGTGGACATGATGTATTTGTTTTGATGCCTACTGGTCGTGGAAAAATCCTTACTTATCAGGTAGCTTAAATATTTGCAATAGATTTTCTTTAAGAGAACCATTGACTATAGAGTAGTGACATTCATTGTTTCTGATGTAAATCTTACATCATAGGTTTGAAGAAAAATATTCAATGGAGAGTTAATATCATTAGAAGAGATAAAGAAAATTAAATTTATTGGAAGATTTGATCTTCAAAGATTTATACACAAGAATTATGGAAATTATTTTTTACTAGATCTTATAATGTTTTTGTATGATCTTTGAGTACAAGCTTTTGTTTGCGAGTAAAGTAAATATGGTTGAGGGTTTATCATCTATTTGTTATTAAAACTAGTTTTTCTTTCATTTTGCAAAGTAGTAGCCAAGTATTTGCACCCATTTTCATCTGTTTGAACTTTGATTGTATGATTTGAATGGGTTGATGCGAACAGTTGATTCCAACTGAAAAAATCAATAAACCATTTGTATATATAAAATTATTTAATGCATGTGAAGTTGACATATTTTGTTTTGGGACCACTAAACATAAATAAAAAATAAAAACATTCTAATTGTTTGTCAGCTTGCTTTAACTTGTGTAGCTAGCTTCAAGAAGTCAAATAATTTGAGAAAAGCAAAAGGAAAAATATCTGAGATTTTTTAGAGGATTTTGAAAGTAGATCTACCTAAGTACTGCAGAAAGGAAAGATAATAAAGTAGAGATTCATATATAGCGGACTGTGAAGTATGTAGTTCTAAAAAGTAGCCATATACTTTGAAAGGATCATGACTATTCGCTTATCAAAACAAGAAGCAAGCAAAATCAGACATGTTGGATATCCTTGGAGTTTGTCATCATTATTTCTAGAAATGTCAATATTTTTGGATTCTTGTGTAGAACACAACCCTTGTTATGCTTGTGGATCTCTTTTCCTATAGGTTATGGAGCAATAACACCTTGTTGGACACCTTTTTTTTTTCAATACTTAGTACTTGAAGTTCCTCCTATTCAGTGTGGCAACAAGAGAGAATTTGGTGGTACTAGGTCCACCTGCAATACTTTTGTCTATAGTGGAAGGGTTGGGATTTGAGAAGATTTTTTTCCAACAAGAGGGTTCTTGTCTGGCTATTTAATTTGGTGCATAGTAGGCTTCGAAAATTTTCATAACTGTGTTAGGGAGGGAAGATGTTTGAACAAATAATTTGTTTTTAAAAAAACTACAAGGTTTCATCGCAATTTTGATGAACATAGTCTGACGAACCAAAAAAAATTTTGACAAGGTTGTTGTACACAAAATGTAGTTTTCATTGTAATGGAAATTACAGTTTTCTCCAATGTTTTTCAGAAAATAAATGGGGTTTTCTCACAATTTCGACGAACATAGCTCGACGAACCACAAAAAATTGTGACGAGTTTGTTGTACACGAAACATAATTTTCGTGATAATGGAAATGACAGTTTTCTCCAACGTTCGTTAGAAAAGCGATGAAGTTACGTTTATTTTGTGATGGACATCACCAACATTTTTCGTGGCATTGATCGATGATATTGGGTCATGGTTTTGACATTAAAAAATGGGTCGTTAAAGCGATGAAATTGAAATCAGTGTTGCATCGATAAGTTGATAATAGTTTGTCAATATGTCACCAAAGATCCGTCTGAAGTTGTAGTCAAATATAGTAGTGTCTATACATTCACAAAGAGAAGAAAAATTGGTCCACTTTAGGCAATTGCCTCAGTCAAACCTCATGTAAGCGTTTCCACTTCCACAATTGTAAATGATAAATGAATAGGAAGGAATGGTGAAATCATAAAGTGTTTCAACTCACCAACCTTAAATGGCTTCTTTAAAGGAATAAATTCATGCACATCACTTCAAGGTCTTGATCCTTGTTTTTTTATTTTCTTGAATGCCTAAATTCTTGAATTCTTTTGAGACCTACAAAAGTGTTAGCCTTCACAAAACAATGAAAACATAAACACACATAAACTCACATAGAATTGAACATGATGTTAGGATCTTGAATTGCTGAAATAAATCTCTAAAAATGTGGCTCTTGACTTGGTCTTGATGATAGTAATTGATCTTGATGTTCACTTCTTGCTAGATCTCTCTTGTTAGATTTGAAATGATTAAATAGCTAGGTATTTATAAGAATTCATTCAATTTCTCAAAAAATAAATCTTGATAGCCAACTTTAGACAATTAAATTGAAAATATTAAATTTATAATAATGATATATTTGAATTTGGAGCTAAAATAGGGGGACACTCATGCCCAAGGCATGAGTGTCCTTGCCCTATTTTTTGGGATTTTAGGTGTTGGGGGAAAGGTCAAAAATAAGCCATAGAATGCATAATTTAGGAAATCAAATGCTCAATTAGGTCCAAAAATTCAAGGGGGAACCAAACATAAGGTGAAATTTTCATGGGTGACAATTTACAATGCTAGAAAAGGATGTTCTTTATTTTTCAATTCTAGGGGTGAGAGTTCATGTGGATGGAATGTAATATTCAACAAATCTGCACAAATATCATCTATCAATGCATTATCATTTGACCACGTCATAAAGAAAGGAAAAATAATATTTTTTAAGGCTTCTTGAATCATACCTTGTTAAACTTGAGTAGTCTAAAGAAAATACCAAAGTGAGATATTTGTGGGAGTAGTACACAGTTTCTCGATAAGATCATACTCACCTAGTTGCTTAAATGCAATTCTAGGTGGTTAAGGAAGGCTTGATTGAGGAGGTGGTAAAGAGTTAGGTTGATTAAAATTCTTCTAACTCCTTCTATTGTTGTATGTATAGGCTATAACTCTAAAAGAAGGATCCTTAGATTTTATGAATCTCTTACGAAGATCTAGTATATCACTTTCAACAATAACCCTATGAATAGAACGAATCCTTTTAGAAGGGCTAGCAAGAGTCACATAAATGACCTATCTCTTGGGCCTTTGAGGGGCTATAGAGACTAAAACTATATTTATGTACTTCTCGATGTGCGAAGAAGAAGGTTTTAATGGAGAATTTTTCTCATTTGACTTTTGAATAGAAGGTGATGTGTCTAAGAAATCATCTATGACATCATCTAATATATCAAAGTCTTGCTCTGAAAATACATTATCAAAAGCATTAAAATTTTGAAGAAAGAGATATAACATGATTTCATTCACTTTGGGCTCACCAAAATGTAAAGGCTATTCACTACTCTTATGATGATGAGATATTAATGAGTAAATATCCCTCAATTACCTCAAAAGACACTACTCAGGTGAAAAGATAAATGATGGAGAATTTGTACACAATTTAATTGAATTGACACTAATTTTTACATAATGAGAATACTAAAATCATTTAATTATAAGAGTAAATGATAGAGTTAAATTATTTGATATACAAAACTAGAATGTTAAAAAACCCAAAGATTATACCTTCAACTGGATTAGCTCTTTTCCATGGACATTAATGCACCATGGAGACATTTTCACCCATTCTATTGTCTCTGATTAAACAAATACTAAAAGTCTAGAATCTAGAGTACCCAACTCATCAATTTTTTTCATCTACACACAAGTAGAACATGAAATATGTTGGGGGATGTTTAGGGGCTTGCCTAAGTAAAACCCTTTCTTTAGTGTCCACCTCCATGGACAACCAAATAGGAAAAACCCTTCTTTTAGTGTCCACCTCCATGGACAACCAAATAGAATTGAGATACATATAATACATAAAGAAAAGATGTGTGATAGAAACAAACCCCACAAAGGAGGAGAACCCCTATCGCAAATATAATCAGATAAATAAATATGAGATCATATAAACAAGATCATGTAAGATAAAATAACAAGAGAGTGTCACAAACAACCTATGTCTCACCTCTTGGATTGATAGACATGATAAATTATTGTGCAAGAGGAGTCTTGACCACTATGTGATAAATAATTTCTATAGAGCTTCGATATGAGAGTGAGAGAGAAAAATAGGTTTTGGTTTGTTAGAATCCTCATCCAAAATGAGAGTGAAAATAGTTTTATTAAGATACATGGGTAGGAGGAGCTATTACAGACACATAATTTCTGCTACGACATATATCATCAAAAAATAATATGGAATATTCTCTTTCAAATATTAGAAAGTATGGGGATGCTAGCACATCATGGAGACTTCTATGTGTCACCCTAGTGTGTGACCAAAAAATTACAAGAATTAGACACTCAGGCTACTAGCACTTGATTGTTGTTTCATATGGTCAAACTCATAAAAAATTCCAAATATAGGTTTTTTCCATAAATAAGGAGTCCCTAAATGTGTAAGTGTGAAATTGCCACAAGGCAAAATTTTACAACACTACAATATGTAATTTACAAATTCATCTCCCTTATCTCAAAAATACATCCACACAAATTTCGTGGATTAAACATGATTATTTTTTATAATAATAATCTTGTTATGTAATACTCAAGGCCCCCATAATATATTTTTCCAATTTGAACACTTACATTCCCTTATGTTACTTTCCCTATTCTCATGGGAAATGAAAAATGGGCTTATGGGTTGATCAAAAATCTTAGGAGAAATTTGTACATGATACTCATTTTTTTCTTGTAACATAAATCTTTGTACCCACTTAGGGTCTCTAACACTTCTAGGGTTTTTCACCTAAAAGGAGAGAGGTAGGCCAAAATGCTAATGTTAACATTCAAAGATTTAGGGGTTTGGAATAGGTGTGATGTATGTGGATTGTGATTGAAATGTGTCTAATGCTGAAAACTAATGAAATAAACTAACTACTAAATGTGAATTATTGAAATGAAAAGGATGTTTGAAAACACATAATGATATGCAAAGAGCTAAATTAAATACAACACAAGAGAAGATAGAATATAAAATAAGGAGTGAACCTAGAAAATAGAAGAGGCTATAGTGAACACTATACATGTCCCAAAAATTCTGCAAAATCTAACTTTTATGCCTGGTGGGACACTTGTGCTAATGTAGGCAACTTAGTCTAGTTTTTTTTTTTTTAAATGGAAAACTGCATCGGGGCCTGTTTCAACCAAAAGGGTATCTGAATCTATGGACATCTCTGAAAAACCTGCACAGTGGGACTAAGTCACCACAACTAGGGGAAGTGTTATTTTTCACTTTTCAGAAGATTTGAAGGGGGAATCTATAGTCCTTGGTCTACACTTCTGCTCCTGGTAATTTCCCAGATCTGGAACTGCAGAACTTGGCCTATAGGTGTTCTCCAAGCTCCAATTAGGGTTTTTTCAACCTTGAAGTCTTTGAAACTTTGATAACAACACTTCTAAACCTACTCTTTGGAAAACCTACAAATAAGACCTGCAAATCACACAAAGAGAGAAAGAAATATTGATGTTAGGGCATAGGGGTTTGCCTTGGTCAAACCCCTTTTTAGGTAACTAAACCAAAATGAAGAGACCATTAATGAAGTATGAACATGAAATAATGGATTTAGTACCTTTCCATGATGATTGATCTTGAGTTGTTGCAACAATGGAGGAAGATTCAACCCTTGAATTCTTTAGATAGGTCTCTTGATGACCTAGGATTCTCAAACCCTAGCTTGCTTGAGAAGAGTAGTGGATGAGGAGTGAGATAAGAGAAAATGAGACTTACGAGATGTAGGAGATGAAAAATGAGGGGAAAAACCCTTATTTATACATGTTATACCCTTATTTAGGGTTTTGGAGGAAAAATATTGTTAGAAATTTGTTTTAATTTTGATTTTTATGTTAAAAGGGATTGTCACCCAAGGTGGTGACTTAGTCCACTTGGGAAATTTTGAGTGGTTGTTGGGAATTAAGATGTGATTATTATTTCTTAATGAGATTGTCTTTCGAAACACACTGAAGTTGGACGTGTAAGAGCATTAAGGGGTCTAAGAAAGGGTTAATTTAGTGATGAAAAGCCTAGAAAAGTGTGAGAGTTTGTTACAACTCTTTAAAACACTTTGAAACAAGGTTTAGAAAGAGGTAAAAAAAGAGGTTCAAAATCCATAGGAAAGGCCCAAATGAGTGAGAAGCTTCAAGGATACACTTTTTTGTGACACATTTAGCCCCTAATTTAGTGAGAGGATGAACTTGCTTAAAACTCAAATAGACATACATACAAGAATACACATTCAAGGGTGAACGATTTGCAAAAAAACAAGATACTTGATCATGCAGCGACAAGAACTAGGAGGAAGAGAAGAAGGAAAGTGAAAAGGGTTGGATCAACCTTTGACTATTTGTCCAACTAGTTGTGGATCAAATCTAGGTTCTTTGTCCAAAAATTAGTGTACTCACTCTGGGGCGATGATACTTTCAGTTGTTTGTCAGGTGAGAGGGCCCAAAAGGAGTGGTTTATTGAGAAAGTCATGCTAGTGTGTCAACTTTTGACCGTCTAATCAGAAATTCATGACAATGTGTTGGCTTCCCATTATACCAACCATGCCAAAGTTACCTTGCTTGATAAATTTTATAAGGCACAACAATGCTTTTGTAAATGCTTTTTAAATATTATGTGAAGATTTTCTTGAATGGGATTTTTCTTTTTTAATGTGAGGCCTTCTTCTTAGGGAGCATTGTTTCTAATGTCTCCAAGAGAGGAAAAGTGAGGGTGTCAGATCGTTATCTATGGGATGCCTCATTTTCATCAGGCCACTTCAGTTGATCATACACTCTTGGAAGGCATCGAACCTAATGACATCACCAAGGAGAGGACACATCACAAGGAAAGAAAAATCATGCCAGAAACTTTTGTAAAAAGATGTCATCTATGTATTCCCCCACTTTAAAGGAATTGTTACACCATCACTATGAGCAATTTCTTTAAGTATCCAGGGATAAGGGAAATAAGACATGAGAGATAACTTGGAAATCCCTATGCTAGGTCATATGTTTCCGAATTAAGATACATCATGAAGAGGGAGAGTATGTCACATAACTTAAGACATGTCATCCACATCCCAATCTTTCTCTTATAAGTTTATGAATGGTTAACAACTAGTCAAAAGAGACAACGACAAGTGACATACGAGGATAAGGGTACTAAACCCATTTCCCACACTTAGTGCAGGACAAAGGTGAGTCAGGAATGGAGGATGGTCTGTTTATCCTTGCAAGGGATTTAAAACATGCAATAGTGAGTATGTTATGATCCTACAACTATTACACAACAAGAAGCAAAAATTGATGTTATTTATGTGGATAAGTGAACAAAGTGTCAAAAAAGTTAGCCTTGATGGTATACAATTTGTCATATATGTGAGAAAGGTCATTGTAACTTGGTTGGTGTGAAAAATTGTGTTGGGGTGGGTAAAGGATGAGTTCGGTTGTGTTTGGAGTTGGTTTCTTGTGTGATGGTGGATAAATAATGAGAAGATTCTTAGGATGTCCCATGGGGTATGTAAGAGGTTCATTGATCAAAGGGGATCTAATGTACACTTATGTATGCATAACCTCAGTGGGCTTGGTTTGATGTATGTCTAAGAAAGGGAAATCTAGTATCATCTTGGTACCATCACACAAGGAAGACACATGACTATTGTTTGAAAGGATTTCAACCATGATACCTTCCCTAGAAGGAGAGTTTATAGGAGAACTATGCACAAGATGTTCAAGAGATCCATTATTTGGTTCTTCCAAAATAACTTCATCATGTATAAGGGAAGGATCAATGGTTTGATTGTGTTGTTTATGAATAGAGGGGAGAGAAGGAGAAGGCTCTAGTTGATTGTGTAAAGTCTCTTTGTCTTTTTCCATAGTATTCACCATAGTAGGAGAGTTTGTAATAATTTCCTCACAATCTATGGTTAGAAGTCATGAAGTAGCTTCATCAAAAATAGGGAAGATAGCAAGAGAAGGACTATTTTGTTCAAAGAGGTCTTCCCAAATGGTAGGGGAATCAGGAAAAGGAGGAAGAATATTTCCAAGAGGCTCATTAAGGATAGGTTCTAGCATGAAACTATCTTCTTCACATCGAGGGTGGATAGTAGGAGAAGGATAATTATCATGGTTATGGTTATAGATTCTAGGTAACGTGATGTTTAGGAATGTGTCTATGATTTCATTTTCTTATGCTAAAATATCCTCCCAGAGGGGGTGAGGATAAGGACAAGAAAGACCTTCATGATTCTCAACAATTGTACCCTCTTTCAACAAGATACCTTTGTCACTAAAAGGAGAGGTATCATGAGAAGAACAAGTGTGATTATCATGTTTTTCTATGTTTTTATTCGCTTCTAAAACACCATCCAAACAAATAGGTGAGATAGGAGGGGGTAGTGAAAGTGTAAGACAGGTGTTAAGGCTTTCATTCTCTAGATTCTCATAACTAGGGAATGCATTGAATGAATGAATAAAATGTTTATTAATGAACTTTTTCTTTTCAAATTTGGAAAGAATTAAAACTAACATTTTTGAAATTTAAAATTCAATGTAAAGAATAAAATGAAATGCAATTTTCAAATATCAAGCAAGGTAATTTGGTAATTACACTATGCAATGATCTAGAAATGAGATGTTATAATTGCCAAATTGAAAATGTACAGTGCATGAAATGAGCTAATTTGAGCAAAATGTAATGAAATACATGTTAAAGAAACACAACCAATTGATATGGATAGATAAGGGAAGCAAATAGAAGCCTAAAAGTAGGGTTTTCAACTCTGTAAAAGGTAGTTTCAGGGGCCTAAAGGGACTAAGTCACCCAGGGTGGTGACTTAGTCCACTTGGTGATTTTTTTGAGAATTTGTAGAATATTGTGATGGATGTAGGTGGTTTTTGTGTTTTATGAGGTAAACCTAAAATGAAAATGCAAAATTTTAGAAATGTTTAATATTTTAAGATGAAAAATGCAACCTATATGCACTTTCACTAATGCAAAGTTTAGAAACCCTAGAATGCCACTTCACTAATGCAACATGAAATGCAAGCTAATTCTAGAAAAAGGAAGGACTCTAAACTAGAAAGGAAGGGTATTTGAAGGTTGGGTTCACCAAAATGTAACAAAGATTTTGGCACCACAAGACTCTCTAACATTTCTAGTGTTTTTCACCTAAAAGGAGAGAGGTAGGCCAAAATATTGATGTTGACATTCAAAGATTAGGGGGTTTGGAATAGGTGTGATGTGTTTGGATTGTGATTTAAATGTGTCTAATGTTGAAAAATAATTAAATAAACTAACTACTAAATGTGAACTATTGAAATGCAAAGGATGTTTGAAAACACATAATGATATGCAAAGAGCTCAATTAAAGATAGCACAAGACAAGATAGAATAGAAAATAAGGAGTGCACCTAGAAAATAGTAGAGGTTGGATTGAAGACTGTAGATATCCCAAAAATTCTACAAAATCTGACTTTTATGCCTGGTGGGACACTTGTGCCAATCTGAGTGACTTAGTCCAATTTAAGGAAAATTATGGAAAATTGCATCGAGGCCTGTTTCATCCAAAAGGGTATCCAAATCTATAGAAATATCTGAAAAACTTGCATAGTGGGACTAAGATTCCACAACTAGGGGAAGTGTCCTTTTTCACTTTTTGGAAGATTTGAAGGGGAACTTTGTAGTCCTCGGTCTGCACTTCTACTCCTAGTAATTTCCTAGATTTGGAATTGTAGAACTCAGCCTGTAGGTGTTCTCCAAGCTCCAATTAGGGGTTTTTCAACCTTGAAGGGTTTGACACTTTGATGACAATAGTTCTAAACCTACTCTTTAACAAACCTACAAATAAAACTTGCAAATCACACAAAGAGAGAAATAAATGTTGGATGTTAGGGCATAGGAGTTTTCCTTGGTCAAAACCCATTTTAGGTAGCTAAACCAAAATGAAGAAACAATTTAATGAAGTATGAACATGAAATAATGGATTTAGTACCTTGCCATGATGATTGATCTTGAGTTGTAGCAATGGAGGAAGATTCAACCCTTGAATGCTTTAGATAGATGTCTTGATGACCTAATATGCTCAAACACTAGTGTGCTTGAGAAGAGTAGTGGATGAGGAGTGATATAGGAGAAAATGAGACTTAATATATGTAGGAGATGAAAAATGAGGGGAAAAACCCTTATTTATACATGCTATGCCCTAATTCCCTATAAAATAACACATTATAGGCCGAGCTTCGGGTTTTAGAGGAAAAATCTTGTTAGAATTTTTTTTTAATTTTGATTTTTATGTCAAAAGGGACTAAGTCACCCAAGGTGGCAACTTAGTCCACTAGGCAATTTTGAGTAGTTGTTCGGAATTAAGATGTGATTATTATTGCTTAACAAGATTGTCTTCTGAAAGATGCTTAAGTTGGACCTGCAAGAGCATTAAGGGGTCATTTTGTCATAAGAAAGGGTTGATCTAGTGATGACAAGCCTAAGAAAGTGTGAGAGTTTGTTACAATTCTTTACAACACTTTGAAACAAGGCTTGGAAAGAGGTAAAAAAAGAGGTCCAAAATCCATAGGAAAGCCCAAATGACTGAAAAGTGTCAAGGCTATGCTTTTCGGTGACACATTCCTAAGATATCTTTACCTCAAAAAAATTGAATTTAGATGCTTTATGATGTCATATCCTTCCAATGTAGCATATATATTTGGTAGATTCTTCCACGTAGTAAAATTCTTGGTTATAGTTCTATTTTTTATCTTTTCTTGTCAAGTATTCATGTGATCTTTCGATATTAGAGTGAGTCTTCTTGTAACATAGAAACTTGTTGTCACTAGGGTTTAGGACCTAGGACAATAAACTTTCTATACTCCACATTCAAGAATGCCCTAGAGATCTCACCCGAAGAGTTGAATAGAGGCAAGATATTTGCTAGAAGGGTGTCCTAGGGTATGTTTATAGATTAATTGAGGATGAATGAGGGGTTCACCACTAATCTAGGGCTTGGAAAAATGTATGATATGCAAGATAAAATGATTGACCTCACTGATGCATAAAGCTTCACTAAATGAACTATAAATGCAAATAAATAAAAACAACAAACTAGAAAAGTATAGAGGAGAACCTAAAAACCTGAGAGAGCTTGAATGGAGGCTAAAAATGCTAAATATCCTAAAATTTAAGCCTAATGGGACTCATATTCCAGTCTGAGCATATCAATCCCAAATCTAGGTTTCTGTGCAAGATCTGGTTTCTAGAAAAAGGGTATCCAAAATTTCCAAAATCTAAAAAATGACCTAAACTAGGACTCATACACTAGGACTAGCGTATGATTCTAGTTATAGGTTTTTAGAACTTCAAATTATGTATCTTCTCTTCAATGTCTTCTATTTTTGTTCCACTTTGTTTTCGAAACCAAAACACTAATTTTAGAGTTATAGGTGACTTTTTAGTGAAGATTACAACCTTGCAAATGAGGGGACATTTCCAAAAACTTTCTCCAAGATCGTAACCTAATCTTCGATAATAATTCAAGCTCCAAGACACCTAGATCTGCAATCACACACATAAACAAGAGAAGACTTGTTGATTGTCAGTGAATAGGGGTTTGCCTTGGTCAAACCCCTTTTAGGTAATTAAACCAAATGATGAGATAATGAAATTAGGGTATGAAACATGAAACATGAACAATGATACCTTGATTTGATTCATTTTAAATGATGATTTTTAAATCTGCAATCTAACATGAAATTGCAATAAAGGATGTAGATCTAGATCTTGATATAAGTGTAGAACAATGCTTTACCTTGGATATTGAATGTGACATAAAAACACTAGCTCAATAATATTCTTGATGATTTATTTCCTTTACATGATGATGGATTTTGAATTGTTGCAACAATTGATAAATAATTCTACCCTTGAATGCCTTAGAAATGATCTCGAATGTTCTTTAGATGATCTTGTGAATTCATGGAATGCTTAACTCTTGAGTGCCTGACTTGATATCATGTAGGCTTAGTCTTTCTTAGGTACAATAATGATTTGAAATCTTTTTTATATAGGAAAACCATCCAAATGACCATTTATTAGATCCCAAAGGCCAACATAGAAAAAATTAGAATTGAAAACCCTATTTTCCTACTTAAATCCTTAAAAATAGACCAAATGGGACTCATACACCACCAATGGAATATGGGTCCCACCTGGATGGGACTCATATGAACAAGGTGGTGTATGGGTCCCATAGAGCCTATTTGAAGAGAGAGAATGTTGAGAAGTGTAGCAATTAAGTTTATATGAGGTTTATGTTAGGATTTTGGTTAAAATATGCCTTGGGATACATAATATAGGGTCATAGGGTCCTATTAATGATGGTATAAGGGTCATAAATGAAAGAGGGGCCAAATTTCAATGTGAAAGTGTAAATAAATATACTTTACAACATTAAATTAAGGCAAAATTGGGTCTATTTAGCTTAGAAGGGCCTAAAATCCCATGTGACTGTGTACAACACATTACAACACTAGATTAGGTCCATTTAGTTTACAAGCCTCCTAAATTTAATGTGAAGGTGTAAATAAATAAACTTTACAACACTAAATTAAGGAGAAGTTAGGTTTATTTTTCTTAAAAAGGGCCCAAGACCTAATGTGGATGTGTAAAACATATTACACCACTAGATCAAGGTGACCTTAAGTCCATTTTAACATTAATCATTCCCAGATTAATAGAAATTGTACCATCTCCAAGGGAGTACAATTTCCATCATTACATCTAGGTTCCACTTTAGTGAGAGGATGAACCTGCTTCAATCTCACACCAAAGTGGACATTCAAGAGGTGTACAAGTGTACCAATGTAGATGTTCTAGGATAACAAAGATCAAGGAGGTGGTCAAGCCCCTAGGTTCCAAGATCCTATGTCAAACTGACACAAGCACAAGTGGCCACACATGAGGTGTATAATTTGTAACAAAAAAAGATACACAAACATACAATGTGAATAACTAAAAGAAAGAAAAACAAAAACATGTAAAAATAAAGAGAGCTGGACCAAGCCTTCACCATTTGTCCAAAGTGATGTGGATTAGATCTAAGTTGTTTTTCCAAAAAATGCAAGCTCACTCTAAGGCAAAAAAACTCTTGGTTGTTCGTTGGGTGAGTAATCTAAGAAGGTGAGACACATATGGCTGATATGCACTCACACAGACACGTGGGTTGCTAAGGGAAAATCATGCCTCAGATTGGCTTCCATACCAAGTTATAGCTCTTGATAATTTTTATAAGGCGCCACACAAACATGAACTTTGATCTTCATGAGGAAAGAAAAGTTTCATATGGTTGGGACTCATGAACAAAAAAGATGGCTTCATAGCCATGCAAAGTGTATAATGCAAGGTGGTCATATAATAGGTATTGTAAATGAAAAATAGTGTAAGAAATGTTCAAATGGATTTTTCTTAGTTCATGTAAGGTCTCTTATTAGGAAACATCATTCTTAATGTCTCCAAGAGAGGACAAGTCAAAGAAATATCACACTCTTGGAGGTAATCGAACCTAATGACAACACCAAGAAAGGGGCACATCACAAGAAGAAATAAAATCACACAATGAAACATGAGTATCGATGTATGCCCCCACTTTAAAGTGGTTTCTAACACCATTTCTATGAGCAATTTATTTAAAGTCGAAGAAGACATAAGATATTATTCGAAAAGCCCTATGGAAATTTATATGTTTCCAATAAGCTATAAGTCATGAATAAGTATGTCACATGCGAGCCAACTTAATGCATTTCATCCACACCCAAAGCTTTCTCTTATATATACATGAAAGGTGTTCAACTAGCCAAAAGAGACAATTAAAAGTGATATACGAGGACAAGGCTACCTAACCCCTTCGCCCCAACTTAGTGCAAGATAAGGATGAGCTGAATAGGATGAAAGTAAGTATCAGCTAGAGGAAATAGGTGCTTCAACACAAGGAAGAGCACCACAGTCCTTAAGGTGTTGAATTGTATTATGCAAATACTTACATTCGTTAGTAGAATGACCATGAACTCTGTGATATATGCAAAATGAATTCTTGTAGTAAAAATTATTTCATGTTTCTCGAGGAAGAGATATCAAAAAATCTTGGAGGAGTCTCAAAATATACTCTCTTGATCAATAGTATAACATGTTCTTTTATTTGTGTAAGATGTCATATACACACTAAATGATAAGGCTTTAGATGAAAATGGAGATAAGGGTGGAAAACCTAGATCTTTCCCGAAAGAGTATGGTATGTTGGTTTGCTTCATGTGTTCATTGTATCCATGTATAGGAGGGAGACCAACACCATAACAATATTCCAATTAAGATGTTCAAAGGAGGTTTATTCTTCTAAGAAGGATTGGCTTCTTCCTGGGAACAAAAATCTTTTTTAAAGTTATGCATTGTCTCGTCATGAGGGATGGGAGTTACATACTTCCCATCACCGCCATGGGGTAATGTTGTAGAACCAAGTTGAGAAAATTAAACAAAAGGTTGTTTTGATTTAGATTGTGATATTTTTCACTCATAAAAAGGAAGGTGTAAAACCCCAATCATCACTAGAACTTGTATTTGAAAATGAATCATTTGTATATGACTCTTTGGATTTTGAGGGTGAGATTTAGGAATCTTTATTGAAATGAGATGTAAAACATAATGATCCCCAATTATCCCTAAAATATTTTGTTGTAGGTGAAGGATTAGCATCAACTTGTATAGCTTCAACTTTTGATTTTGAAATTAAAGTATTAGGGGAGTTGGAAGTGTTGTGATCATATGATTCATAGCCTCATTCATCTGCTTCAATCGTATATATCTTGTTGTTGCATTCAAATTTAATTGTATGGTGAAGATTATATCGGACTCCTTTCGTAGCATAAATCCATGGTTTCCATAGGCGAAGGTTGTATGAAAGGGTTCCTCACATGATATGGATAGGGGTAGGAAAAACTACAGGTCTGACCTCAATAGGTAATGTGATCATTCCTAATGGTTTCCTATTAGTATTGTCAAAGCCAAAAATATAAACATCATTAAGTTGAATAAGCCTCTTTTCCATGCCAATTTTATCTAGGAGATCAATGCTAAAAACATTAAGACCTGCTCCATTGTTTATGAGAGTGTGCCTAATTGCAGTTTCCTTAATGATAACCTTTTTCATCAAGGCTTCATTTTTTATTTGAATCTTAGGTGAGGGTAATTCATGTTTAGGAAATATGATTTCTAACTTTGTGAATTGTGTAGGATGAAAGGAGGATGTTACATTATTCAATTTCATAGAATCTTAGATCTCCTCCTACTTTCTTTACAATATTTATTGAAATAGACACTTGTATGTAGGTGATAGTTGAATTAGTTACCATACAGATATATTAGTAGGAGTATTTTTAAGGTCTTCAACACTAAGCTAACTATGTTGAGGAAAAGGTAATGGAATGGGAGTGATTTGAGGTTGCCAATATTTTTGAGCAACTAAATTATAACTCAATTGCTGCAAAAAATTTTAATTATTAATTTCATCATAGATTTCAAGAAACCTATTATTTTCTTATGTGATTCACTAATGGGAGGTGACTTAGGGAGCTAAATAGTTAAAGGAGATCCAATTTGTGTCATCATAACCTTAAACAACTTGTCTTTACTTTCATTATTTATTAGTGAAGAGGAATCTAATGTTACTTCATCATATTCTTCATCTAAGGAAGATTTTGTGTTTGAAATACATGTGTCAATGTTCACATTTTCTTGCACCATGATATCCTCCCTAGGAGGAGAGTTTTTAGGAAAACTAAAAACTAGATGTTCATGACATTTAAAGTTTGGTTCTTCTAAAATGGCTTCATCTCAAGTAAGAGAGTTACCAATGGTTGGATTTTCTTGCTTATCAATGATGTTGTTTTCTTGTTCAATAATGTTTTCCCTAGGGGAAGAGAGACACATAAGACTCTCATGACTTTCATCGATTGTGTTTTCTAACATCAAAGTATGTTTTTCATGACTAGGAAAGATACTAGGAGAAGAAAAAATGCGATTGTCATGATGGTACATAGTTTCATTCCTTTTCCCCTTAATATCTTCCAAAATAGTATAGGTAAGAGAATAAACGTAAAAAAGGTTGTCATAGATCTTGAAGGTTTGCTTATCTAACACCAACATATCCTCATAATCATCACAAGAGGAGAAGATGTTGGGAGATGAATGTAGGTAGGTTTCAATGATCTCTTTTTGTCTTATGTTATCATCATGATTAATTATTTCGATGTCGTCTTGTTTAGTAATGTCTTGCCAAATACGAGAGGTAAGAGGAGAGAAACAACTCAAGTTCTCAAAACTCTCATCGATTAGTTCTTCTAATTCTACAATATCTTCTTCACAAGTAGGAGAGATATTAGGAGAAGAAAAAATGTGATTGTTATGATTACCTAATGTTTCTTTCACTACACTAACCTCACTCTTAGAATGGATACTAGGGGAGGGATCAATGAAAACAAAAAGAGAGGGGAAAGGACCTCATATTCATATGCACCTAACAACACTTTCTTACAGCACTCAACAAGATCTAAAAATAGAACATGAAATATGATAACTATAGATTTATGCAATGAAAACATGATGTAATGATTCTCCTAAAAATTTGAAATGAAATAATGATAGAATAAACATGCAAAAGGATAATCCAATTTTTAGATTTTGAACATGATAATTAACTGATTATGCTATGTAACAATGTGAAAATACAAATTTGAAATTAAGCAACATATGAAATGAGCCAAATTAAGTAGATCTAATGAAATGTATGTAATAAAAAATTAACCAATTGTAACATATAACTAATGGAATCAAAAAAAGGTGTAGAAACAAGGTTCCAAATGTTGTAAAAGGAAGTTTCAGATGTGCACTGGGAATAATTCACCCAGAGGGATGTATGAGTCCCAATGAGGGTTTTTGGCATAATTTTTAGTAAATTTTAAGAGATTTTTATGTTTTTTGGTTTGCATGATGTGTTACCCAAGTGAAAATGCAGATTTTATATGATTTTTAATGATTTGAGATGCAAAGATGCAACCTATATGCACTTTCACTAATGCAAAAATTAGAAACCCTAGATGCCAATTAACTAATGCAAAACCTAATGCAAATTTTATGCAAGCTAGATCTAGGATGATGATGGACTCCAAATTAGTAAATAAGGTATTTTAAATTTAGGTTCACAAAAATTTAAGCTAGTTTTTTCATCACTAGGGTTTAGGACCTAGGACAACAAACTTTCTATACTCCACATTCAAGAACTCCCTAGAGATCTCACCTCAAGAGTGGAATAAAGGAAATAGATATACTAGAAGGGTGTCCTAGGGTATGTTTAGAGATTAATTGAGGATGAATGAGGGGTTCACCACTAAGCTAGGGCTTGGAAAAATGTATGAAATGCAAGATTAAATGATTGAACTCAATGATGTGTAAAGCTTCACTAAATGAACTATATTAACGTGAATTTGCACCCCTAGTGCAAATCCCCTTTTTTCCCTTTAACACCTTAGAAAATCAAAAGGGGAGGTTTAATTGCACTTAAGCCTATTTCTTGCAGTCCACCTAGTGCCTTGTTTGTGTGTCGATGGGGGCATTTTTGTCAGAGATGCTCGCATGGTGCAGAGATGACTATGTGATGCATAGGTGTCTGCATGACACGCTTACATCCCTGGTAGATTCCTACAGCTGAGACTGTAGAGGTGTTAAATTTCTGATTGGAATTCAAAGAGTAACATCCCTCTTTAGTTGGCCAACCTAGATATGGTCATTTTTCATCCATCTCTTCATAATATTCACTCTCTCATCCATTGCTCTCTTCACTAGAAGTTTGGATAGAGTTTGGCAAGATCTTGAATCACTTTCTCCCCCATTTTTCATCCATTTTCAAGCTTTGTAGCAAAATTCTTCACTCCATTTGCAGAAATCTATCACTCCATCACTCCAACAAGGCAAGCATAGGACAAATACCATGGCAATAGAGGCTTCAGTCCCTCTCATTCGCTCCTCCACAAGCCTTGAGTGCTTTGGATGGAGGCAGTAAGATCCTCTAATCTCTCCTTTTTTTTTTGATTGGGTAAGCTCATACTACTTGTAGTTCATTTCCTTTATCATTATTTCTACTATTCTAAACCTAGTTGTTCATGGAGGTGGAAACACCAAGATAGGGGTCGTATTGAGGTAGGCCCTTATATATTCCCAACAACTTCTCCCTTCCTTGTGTGCAAGTGAAGAGAGCTCAGAGCAAGATGGCGAGGAGAGAATTTTGTGAGACCATCTTCATCACCTTGGTGGTAATACATTTCCTTTATCACATTCATATTTTATTTTCTCTCATCTTGATCTCATTATATTGATTTAAACATCTCTAGACTTGGATGGTAGTCTCCCTTCCTCAATTAGAATCTTGTCTTTTCGGTTCTCTGGCCATATAGACACCAGCACACCTATGAGATGTGAGCGCATCGTGTTGTCATCCCGGAACCACACTTATGTCTTCAGATATAGAGCTACTTGAGACATGAGTCTGACTCTAAAGTTTGGCTCGCTTAGTCTCCTACAAACTTTTGAGATTGTAGAGTGATTGGAGGATGCATAATCCTCATCATTCTCATCCTCGTCATCCTAACTTCCCCTTAAGTTGAGGTGTGTTAGGGCAGGCTTTCCGCTCTTGGCCTTTCGTGACCTAGAGCCATGTAGTGGGTGATCCCCTACTCTCACATTTTTGGTGAACCCAATGTGAACCAATGTCTATCCTTTTTTCGGTGTTCTGAACTTATTCTCTTATACCCCTTGGTTTTCATACCCTCATGAGTTGTGAAAGTTTATGAGCTTCACAACCCAGTCTAAGACCTCCGAAAATATTGTTAGAAGAATTATGTGACACCTTTCGATAGACAAGACGAAGGTCTCCTCTAGCTTCACTACCAGCCTTTTCTCTGGTTCTGCGGTTGGGCTGTCCGCATAGGAGCAAGTATCACGAGGCAAACTTAGGTCTCTTGATGAAACCGATTGCGTCCCTACTCCTTATGCATTGTCGACCTCTTAATCCATAGATGAGAATGAGTTCATTTGTATCCCTTCTAAGTATGTCATTAGTCTTGGTAGAGGGTTAGGTGCATTAGAAAATCACCTGGAAGGCAACCCGAAGTTGGCTAGGGCTGCTAAGGTGATCAGTGAGATAAGATACATGGTGAAAAAGGACCATACGGGTGTGGAACTCTTGGCTAGTCTCACCATTCTAGCCTAAGCATATGCCCCCTTGAGCCTTGGTTGCACGATATGGGGTGCCTCTTTGAGGAATGCGAGAGGCAACTGGAGATGTCGATGCCTCCTATATCCATGTACATGACTGACACGGTCCCCTCAGTCAATATAGCTTCTACTTCCAAAATTTTGGAGACCTTCAAAGTAAATAAGAACCCTTTGGTTTTCCACTTCACCCGTTTTGTCACCTTCGGTGGTGGAGGCTTTGGCAGTGAAAAATTTAGAAGTGGAGGTGGCATTGGTAGAGGCAGTGCTGGTGGAAGTCATGGTGGTCACTTCATCTCTTGTGGTGGCTCTGGAGGAAGTCACACTGGTGGCGGTGGCATTGGTGGAATCTCTAGCGATGGTCACGATGGTGACGCCAACAAAGGTCACACCATTGGTGGTGGTTTTGATGGTAGTCATAGTGGTGGCCTTGGTAGTGGTTCCAGTGGCCCTCTATCTTCTAACAACCCTATCTTGAATACTCTTCTTTAGAATATGGGGAAATGTAGAATTAGCTAGTGAACCTATCGCATGCCTTAGCTCAACCTATCTTTCAACCTTTCTCTAGACACAAACTATTATCAGTTGCTATTCTAAACAATCCATTCCCGCTAGGGATGGGGATTCCCAAATTTGAGAAATATGTTGGTAAAGGGGATCTTCAAACACACTTATCCACCTTTAACACCCTATGCAGTAATTTCTTCCATCATGATGCATTGATGGCTAAATTGTTTCACCAATCCCTCAAAGATACAACACTAGATTGGTACTGTTCTTTTCCTGATAACTCCATCTTCACATTCAAGTAGCTTGTGAACCAGTTCCTATGATAGTTCCAAGCTAATATTGGGCAAAACATGACCTTCTTAGACCTTGTTCGATGCAAACAAGGGGACAATGAAAAGGTTACAAACTTTATAGCATGCTACCAAGCACTCTTCTCACAGATCTCATATCTGTTACCTGACTTTGATGTATAGAAGGTCTTCATAGGGAATTTATAGAGACACTGGCAAGAGAAATTTTCCCTCATGAAGTATCCCTCTTTTGCACATCTGTGTGTGACTCTATGAGAATAGCAATAGATAGTGGTTCAGTTTGGGGGTTCCTCCTCACACTCCTACTTCGAAGGAAGATCTATCATATTGATTTCTGAGAAAGGGAAAGTTATTGCGAATGTAGTAGCCATTGTAGATAACAATGGCCTCAGACATGACTGGAAGTTTATGAAGCTATCATAATCTTATTCTTCCATCTTGCAGAAGTTGGTGAGGGATAAGATCTTGGCCCTGGTACCTCCTAAACTGGTTAGAGAACCATACCCTATTTGGTATGAGGAAAACATGTATTTTCAGTACCATTAAGTTAATGGACATCATACTAAACACTGCATGTTCCTGCGTCATGAGATACAGGACCACATCGAGGATGGTACTATCTATCTTGATGGGAGTAAACACAATACAAAAAAATTAGTGGAAAAAATGAACAATGATTTGCAAATATACACGGATCCATTTCCATCACATTCTGCTAACATGATCTTATCGATCCCACTAATTCAACTTCTCACCCGGAGGTGTATGTTAACGTGGTTACTATTACTCCCTCTCCTTGTCTTGCGGACGACTCACCGGATGTTACATTTAACGTGCAAGACGTTCCAACAAATAGAAAACCTTCTCCTTTATATATTCCTGCTCACCTCAATTGAAACATTGTGACAGGGGTCCTAGTCAACCCCGCGAGTAGAGTGAATGTCATAACAGAGGAGACATTACTCTTGAATTCCCTACAAAGGGAAGAGTGTGAAAATACCAAATCCATCATCTATACACATGATGGACTTTCTCATAAACCTTATGGATCGCTAAAGTTGCCCATCCTAGTTGGACCTAGGACTGTAGACATGGTCTTTGATGGCATTCCCAAGTCAGACCTATTTAGAGTGAAGCTAGTCATACCTTGGTTGGCTTCCATGAATGGGATTGCCTTTGTGGTTCATAAGTGTCTTAAGTTTTCCCATGAAAGTGTCGTGCATGTAGTGCATGACACTAGATATTAGCTTGTGGTATCCCATGGAGGATATTCATTAGATCACTTTTGGCCCACTCCAGTTAGTCCACTCCCACAGAGGATGGACCTACTTTACAAGAACTGTGTGAAGTAGAAGACTGGAAGTTAGGGACAACCAAAGTTGACTCTTCCTACAATTGAGCAGCTTGCTGCCTCCTCCTCCCGAAAGGGGAAGGAGAAGCTCACTCCTTTCCAAGCTGACTCATCTACTCCTCTCTCTTGGGAGGAGTATTGGACGAACAAGCCTAATCTCTATCTGCTAAGTCTGATGATGCCTCCTTGGAGAAATCCCAAGACTAAGATATCGGATCTCCCTAATGGGTCTCTAGGACCTTGGTATTATTTTTATGATAGAAAGAGGCTCATAGAGAGAGTTCACCCCTCGGCCTATTCTTGTTCCCCTGAATAGAAAAATGGGCCACATCTAAGGTGCTAAAGTCAACCCCTCCTTTCATTTCCAAACCTTCCTCTTCTGTTCCCATTCAAGAGACTGTGCTTCCACTGGGAATAGCTACAAAGTACACTCCCATGGTTGAGAAGGATCCTTTTTTCCCTTCGCAAGTCTCGAATTCTAGTTTGAAGAGTCATAGAAACTACCTTGCACATGAGCGTAAGCATCAAAAAAAGGCTCTCCTAGACGAGCAAGCCTCCTTACAGAAGAAGGAGGGGGAGAAAACTGCACCTCCTACAGTGTCTTTCTCTCTCCCATCTTCTATATCCATTCAACCTAGTTTTGTATCTCTTTTGGTTCCCTCTGTGAGTGCACCTTCACCTAGAAAGTTACAAGTGTTCATTGCTCCTTTGGTAGAGCCACCCCTATTGACTTCAGTTTTGGATATCTTTCCTCTTCCGAAGCCCATGGACATGGTGAACACTCTGGTCATATCCGTTGTGGTTCTTTCCTCTCCTCCCTCGATCCTTGCTTCATTTGTGGGGAGCTCACCTCCTCCTCCAAAGAGGATAGAGTGTGGTCCCTCCAATAGTGGAGGACATAAGACGAGCCTGCCTCCTCCAAAAGGTGGCCCTGCTCTAGCTTGTTCTATCCTAGTGACAAAACCAACCCCCATCTCCCCTAAGTTTTTCATTGTTCTCAAGTCTCTTAGTGAACCTAGCAGTGAACCTCGGGTGCAGAATCCTCTATCTGCTAAGGTAAAACATGACACTTCTATTAAGTGTATGTTCAATTTGGTGGATAAAGTTTTGATCCTATCAGCGATCTTCGCTAGGTCATTGACCCTAGACCCACAAGAGCTGAGCAACAGAGACCTTACAGGTCCCTCTACCTTAGCCCTTGTTGCGGGAGGATCAGAAGCTCCTCCCCTTAACATTATACTATTGAAAGCTCATCATCCTTCCCCTTTTGATGATCTAGAGTGGGAAGTTGAAAACCTCTTGGTTGACCAATGTTAGGGGGAGACCCTCTTCTTAATCTCTAGATTAGATGTGTGTTTGTGTTGTGACATGTTCCCCTTTGCTCATTCTTTATGTTGCTGGATGACCCTCACGACCCCTATTGTTGCTTGGACATGGGCATGGTGTTTGTGTTGTACACCTTCCTCTATACATATCTATATTCTTCCATGTTTGTGATAAATTGGGGATGATGCAAAGCATCGGGAGCATTTAGGCCTCCTTCCATGTTGACCCAATTTTTTATTTTACTTTGTCTTCTCATGCATTCCTCACATGGCCTGATATAGTAGGGGGTTGATGATAGTTCATTTATAAACTATTAGTATACTTATACATATATTTATCAAGCACTTCTGACCCTAAAATATCAGGCTACCCTTGTGTTGTTTGTATGTGTTCTCCTTTTCTTTTAATTTTCTCTTTATCTTTGTCTGTTCTTTTCTTGAGCTTTCCCTCTCATGTGTGACAACATTACTTCTACATTTCATGATCTTTAGAAAATTCATTCATTTCCAACCAAATATTTTTTCAAAGACCTTTCACACACTTCCTTATTAGAATTATATTCTCAACTTAAAACCCTAGTGGAACGTGTTTCCTTCATCACGGGTTCATAAAGAAAGGACATGGGAATCCTCCTCCAAAGTGGGAATAGTCTTAGTCTTCCACTCACGTGAGCACATCTCCTTCATTTCAAATTCCATGATAAAGTGAACATCTTTCAAAAGGATTCCTTGATGATGAATTGATTCGAGAAGGAAGACATTAGCTTTCGAATAGTGAGTCCCTTGAGTGGACCCCTACTTTTCATGTTGGGTTCCTAAGAGACCCCTTCAAAAATATCAACAAGTTCTATGGCATCTAGCCCAGGGGCAGCCCAACTAGACCGGTCTCACATTTTTCATGTCTAGTCTGGGGGCAGACTGACTAGACTTTACCTTTCAATCAGTGTGTCACTTGAGTGGACCATCCTTACTTTTGAAGGGTTCTCGAGGGATCCCTTTAAAATTCTTACAACTTAGTGATGGTCTGCGTGACTATCTGTTCACTAGCTTGCGCAGCCACTTCCTGATGTGTTCTATCTATGGGTAAACATGTCACCATCTCTGACTCTATGGAGTCCCCTCTACTTAGTCTCCCTCATGTTAGAGTTCTTTGGGGATACCTTCCTTCTAGTTTTGTAGCTCTGTAGGGTGTGTTTCTTGGTTTCCTTCATGTGAGAGTTCTTGAAGGATAACCCCCCTTACAGGACTATGAGCTTGTAAGGCACTTTCTTACTTTAGCTTTGTATTTCTGTGGAACTATGAAGTCCTCCCCTACACTTTTGAGTTCACCACACTATGCTTTGCTTCCTCATCGATTCAAGTATACACTTCTTACTCTACTACTTCCTTACTACTCTACTTTACTGAAGCACTCATTAGTACTCATGCTCGCTAAAGTGGGGAAAAAATGTATTAACGTGAATTCATACCGCTAGTGCAAATCCCCTTTTTTCCCTTTAACACCTCAAAAAATCAAAAGCAAAGGTTTAATTCAAGTTAATCTCACTGCTTGCAGTCCACTTGGCACCTTTTTTTTGTGTCGACGAGGGTATTTTTGTTAGGGATTCTCATGTGGCATGGAGACAACTACACAGCGTACAAACGTCTGCACAGTGTGCTTAAGTCCCTAGCAGATTCCTGCATCTGAGACTACAAAGGCATTACATTTTTGACTGGAAGTCAAAGAGTAACGTCCCTCTTTGGCTGTCTAACCCGAATATAGCCATTTTACATCCATCTCTTCATAATCTTCACTCTCTCATCCATTACTCTCTTCATTAGAAGTTTGGATAGAGTTTGGAAAGATCTTGAATGACTTTCTCCACCATTTTTCATCCATTTTCAAGCTTTGTAGCAGCATTAGTCACTCCATTTGCAGAAATCTATCACTTTGTCACTCCAACAAGGCAAGCACAAGATAGACACAATGGCAACAGAGGCTTGATTCCCTCTGATTCACTCCTCTACAAGCCTTGAGTGGATTGGAAGGAGGCTATAAGCTCCTCTAAACTCTCCTTTTTCTTTTGATTGGGTAAGCATGTACTGCTTGTAGTTCATTTCCTTTATCATTATTTATACTATTCCAAACTTGGTTGTCTATGCAGGTGGAAATACCAAGATGGGGGTTTGACTGAGGCAGGCCCCTATACAGCCCCAACAACTTCTCCCTTTCTTGTGTCTAGGTGAAGAGAGCTCAGAGCAAGCTGGGGAGGAGAGAATTATGTGAGATCATCTTTGTCACCTTGGTGGTAATACATTTCCTTTATCACATTCGTATTTTCTTTTCTCTCATCTCTATCTCATTCTATTGCTTTACATATCTCTAGACTAGGTTGGTAGTCTCCCTTCCTGAATTAGAATCTTGTCTTTTTGGTTCTTTGGTCATATGAATGCCAACGCATCGCGCTGTCATCCCAGAACCACACTTCCATCTTCAGACATAAAGTTTCCTGAGACATGATTTTTACTCTAAAGGCCGGCTCACTTAGCCTCCTACCAACTTTCAAAATTGCAAAGTGATCAAAGGATGCATAATCCTCATCATTCTCATCCTCGTCATCCTAATTTCCCCTTAAGCTGAGGTGGGTTAGGGCAGCCTCCGCTCTTGGCCTTTCATGACTTGGGTCCTTGCAGTGAGTGGTCCCCCTCCCTCACATGAATTATAAATGCAAATAAATCAAAACAACAAATTGGAGAAGTACAAAGGAGCACCTAGAAACCTAAGAGATCTTGAATGGAGGCTTGAAATGTTAAATAGCCTAAATTTAGGCCTACTAGAACTCATATGCCACTATGGGTATATTAGTACTAGATCTAGGTTTATGTGTAGGAACTTGTTTATGAAAAAAGGGTTTTTGAAACTACTAAAATCTAAAAAATAACCTAAAATGGGACTCATATGCCAAGACTAGCATATGTTTTTAGTTAGGGTTTTCCAAAATTTCAATGTTTGGATCTGGTCTTCAATGTCTTCTCTTTTTGTTCCACTTTGTTTTCAGATTTGAAACCTTGGTTTCAGGGCCGTAGGTGACTTTTTAGTGAAGATTACAACCTTGCAAATGAGGGGACAATTCCAACAACTTTCTCCAAGCTTTTAACCTAATGATGATCCTTCAAGCTTAAAGACACCTAGATCTATAAACATGCATGTAAAGAGGAGAAACCTTGTTGATTGTTAATGAATAGGGGTTTGTCTTGGTCAAACTCCTTTTAGGTAAATAAATCAAATGATGAGATAATAAAATGAGGGTATGAAACATGAAACATGTGACATGAAACATGAGCAATGATACCTTGAATGATGCCTTGTAAATGATGCTTTATAAATTTATAATCTTACATGAAATGATCGTGAAGGATTTAGATATAGATCTTGATATAATTGTAGAACAATGCTTGACCTTGGATCTTGAACATGACATCACAACACTAGCTCAATAACATGCTTGATGCTCGATATCCTTGACATGATAATGTATATTAAATTGCTGCAATAATTGATGAAGAATTCTACCCTTGAATGCCTTAGAAATGATCTTGAATGTTCTCTAGATGATCTTGTGAAGTCTTGGAATACTTAACTCTTGAGTGCTTGACTTGATATCATGTAGTCCTAGTCTTTCTTAGGTGAAATAATTATTTGAAATCTTTTTTATATAGAAAATTCATCTAAATAACCATTTATTAGATCCCAAAGGCTGACATAGAAGAAATTTGAATTTAAAACCCTATTTTCCTGGTTAAATCTTTAAAAATAGGCCAAATGGGACTTATACACCACTAGTGGTGTATGGTTCGCACCTCGATTGTACTCATATACCCAAGGTGGCATATGGTTCCCATAGGACCTATTTGAAGAGAGAGAATATCAAGAAGTGAATAAATTAAGTTTATATGAGGTCTATGTATGGATTTTGGTTAAAATATGACTCAAGATGCATAATATAGGGTCATGGGGGCCTGTTAATGATGGTATAAAGGTCATAAATGCAAGAGGGCCCAAAGTTTAATGTGAAATTATAAATAAATATACTTTACAACATTAAATTAAAGCAAAATTGGGTCTATATAGCTTAGAAGGGCCCAAAATCCCATGTGAATGTGTACAACACACTACAACACTAGATTAGGTCCATTTAGTTTACAAGGCTCCTAAATTTAATGTGAAGTTGTAAATAAATACACTTTACAACACTAAATTATGGAGAAGTTAGTTTTATTTAGCTTGAAAAGGGCCCAAGACCTAATGTGCATGTGCAAAATATATCACAACACTAGATAAAGGTGACCTTAAAGTCCATTTAATCATTTCAAAATTAAGATAAATTGTACCATCTCCAAGGGAGTACAATTTCCATCATTACACATCCTTCATCATCCAAACATAGTAAGTCTTTGGATGGTACAAGATGCTACCCCAATAAATTTTTAAGGAAAGAATCATGGAATATTTTTTGAAATATACTATTCTCAAGTAGTTATAATTCACAAGCTACTCCTTTAACCATTCTTAAAATATTTTAGGGACCATAGAGTTTTAGTTTCAAACTTTACACACTTATCTTGTGCCTCTACCTTTGCTAGTAATACCTCCAAGCAGAAAGGTGAGCAATACACTAGAGGGGTCTAAACAAAAAATTAATGGATTTGACATAAATGTTGAGGACTCTTACAACATGAGATAAAACCATGTCTTTAACTTTCAAAACTCTTTCATTATTTCTCTAGATTCTACATAAATCTTTTACTAGTTTTGGGAATTTTCAGGCTCCCCCATGAAGGATTTTAAAACCTCTTAACTCTAAAAAATTATATATACTGCTCTATATACTCTATTTTCTATGATTTTTACCCTTTGTTTGACAATTTTCATTTTTATAGTCATTATTTTTCTTTTATAATTATACAAATGTTAATTTTTTGAAAAAATTTCAAGGTTTCAAATATTTTTTCATCTCTTGATATTTTTTTCACAACCTTCTTGTAGTCTAAAACATTTAGTCTAAGCTCTTTATGTTTGGATGAAATTTTTTGTGTCAAAGTTTTGTTTAACTTTAGTTGTCAACAATGTTTCTCTGACTCTTTGAATGTGAAATAAGACATTTTGAAAGGAATGTTAGAGATTGGAAAATGTTTCAAAACCTTTATTAGATCCCAAAAAGGTTTTCAAAACCTTTTCAAAGGCGAAAATAATTTTTAGAACCTCAAGAGAATGCAAAGGAAAATACTTCTTGGAAGAAAAATTAGGAGTTTCTAATGATTTCAAAACCATTGTCAAAGGACAAAGGATACTTTTTAATTGTTGACTTGTTTAAAGTCGGGGCTTATGCAACAATGAATGAACAAGGTTTTTGAAATATGAGAAGATGTGAAGAATAGTTAAATAAACTATTAGAAAAATGAGGAATAATATATCACAAGAATATTTCAACATTTGTGAAACACCAAAAAATAGGTTAACCAAAGTATGGAATTGATAATAAGAGGGTTATGATGGACCTATTTTCCTTTATTTCATTACGAAATGAGATCCCCACAAATAATTAACTAACAACACTTGGGTGAATCAAGTCAATGTGGGAATGTTCAAATTTATTTATGCTTTGAGGATGAGGGTCAAGGTCAAACATCACTTTTGGGAGAAAAACTAAAAATAGAAAATCAACCAAATTATGCCAATTCAAACTTGAAACAACAATATTAAAATCAATATTAGAAAAACCAAAAAATAGATTACAGATCTGATAAGAGGAAAAAGGTGTTTATGAGTCACCAAAATTTAGTTTTCAAAAGCTGACTAGGACTCATTCACCCATTGGTGAATGGGTCTTTTTCAATGTTTTTTTGCAACTTTCAAAACCTTCTAATGCTAATCTGTAGATTTTGATTTGTCCAGGTTTTAGTGTTGATAAGTTAGAAATCATATCTAAAGGTTATATTATTTGATTTGATAACAACTTTGAAGATTTTCCAATCTTTCTTGAAAATTTCTTCAATCCTTCTTCCACCTAAATTTTCAGTCACACACACAAGAGATAAAAATGTTTATTTTTGGTGAATGGGGGTTTGCCTTGGTCAAACCCCATTTTGGTAATCAAACCTTGAAATGAAATAGTGAAATGAAAGAGGGAATGAAGAATGAAAAATACTATGTAACCACCCAACAAACCCTTGAATAAAACTTTGTAATGGAGATCGTAGAAGGTCTGCAACTTGCACGAAATGACTTTAGTGGATGTGGATCTTGATACTTGAATAATTATTTGAATGGTTAACTTGATCTTGAAACCTACATCATAATGTTAGCTCCAAATATATACATGATGCAAGAAGAATTTGACATGAGGAATATATCTTGACTACTGTAATAGATCTTTGATATATTTTCTCTTGAATACTCTTTATTTCTCTTGAAATCCATTAAAATTTCTCTTAAAATTAGTGAAATAGCCTTTTTTTATAGGTATGTATCCTTTGTTGGAAATAAGCCACACTGACAGGGGGGGTGAATTAGTGTTGTTCAAAAATTATCTTTAGTAATCTTTAACTTCAAAGCATCAATAACATTCATTCATAATGCATAAACAAGAAAGTAAACACAACACCATAACACCAATATTTTTATGTGGAAACCCTATTAGGGGAAAAACCACGGTGGATGGCCAATCCACAAGTATGATTCTGAGAATACTCAAAAGTGAATATTACAAGGGAATGCACTTGTATTCAAGTGCACTGCCTAGAGCTCATTGCTTAAGAAAGAAAGGGTTTTCTTCCCAAGAGTTAATATTAAAACTATCTGAAGATTTGAACTAAGATGATAGCATCTAAAATGCCTGATTACAGTTCAAGATTAAGCACAACAATGGATTTGTTCTTGTATAAACTGAATCTACAATTCTGCTACGCTCTGCTCATGCACACAACACAGATCTTCTATGTGCAAGTGACAATACAAATTATCTCATCTTTGCTCTTCTCGAACTCACTGTTCGAACTTTAACAAAACTCTTACATGATAAAAAATGATACGAAAGACCAAGTATATATATCCACAACATAGGATTTATTTGCACTTTGTCGGCTTCAACAAAACATTAGAAAATTATAACTGTCGGCTCACATTATGAGAAATATACAATATGTACCCTCAAAGGTTGGCCATAGCTTGTTTAGGACCCAAAACATGACATAAAAACATAGATATACCTAATTAATTCGTTCACATACATCTGCGACTTAATACATTCATGAGGTCGGCCTCAATACAAGAAAAATTGAGAACACAACAACTAAATCTTTTAACTTTCACATGATCTGGTATGAGCCATTGTGCTTCAGAAGAAATTAATATAATATGCCAAAAAATGTTCCCTGGGATGCGCAAACAAAAATAATAACTAGAAATTATCTTACAGATCGAAGAACACTATGTTACTGGATACTGTGTTCTCGCTTGACAATTTTGAGTCTTCTTTCCGGTAGTTACAAATGATGGAGTGCAGACCTGATAGATGATTATGGTTGCCATCAATGACAATACCAAGTGAACCTAGTAGTGTCTCTTACCAACAATATCCCCCTTTGGCATTAATGAAAACACTTAGTGAAAAATGACTAAGTGTCGGATCAATATCAAGTTGACTATACCGTCCAAAAATTTAAAAAATGTAATTCTCCAATTCTCTCCTTGAGATGATTAAAATTTTTTCACTCTATTCCTTCTTCCCCTTCGACATCAATGGCAAAGGTAGGTGTCAAATGAAAAAAAAATGTGTCAATTCACAGAAACTATTTGAACAAAAAAAAACTGTAACTTACATGAGTTGAATATCAGCAAAGTCTTTCTTTAGTTCAATTAGATTTGCATCCCAAACCATGTTAAGAATTTCCAAAATTGTGAAGTGATCATAGATCATATAGGATTGAGTCTCCGTAGACTCCAGGTTGGATGGATTTGCAACTCCTAAAGATTCCTCTCCTTCTTTGAGAGCACTTGACAATATGTCAAGTTTTGGACAGATGATGCTTCAACATTCACAACTTTTGGTAACAATTTTGTCATTTTCATATTTCAACCCCTGTATATTACTAAGAAGAGACATCACTTCTTCTTCTAATTTCCCAACACTAATGGTTACCGGATGAAATACTTTTGATATAGCATTTAGTTTGAGTTCTAGCTCCTTGACCTTCTTTTCATTTTCCTCTATAAATTTTGAGAAAGGTAGGCATGCTTTGTAAATATTTCCACCTTCTGATACAGCATCCTTCACATTCTTAATGCATGTAGTCAAAAGTGTTTTATCTTAAACAATTAACTCTTTCATGCCACTAAATCTTTTAGCATCAAATTCTTTTGGTACTTTTGTAATGGCTGATTTTTCAAATGACTCAAAGTGAGTGTCAACATAACTCATTAGTCTTTTTAGCTCACATGAGGATGAGCTAGCTAGATCTTTTACATAAGATGGAATTAATTTCTCCAATACCTCGGATGCTAGATTTAACAATTGGTTGTCCTCAATGTGAGATTTTAGTAGCTCCTCTCTTGCCTAAGCTTGAGCGAATGTAGCTACTCTCATCTTTTGAACTAGGCTTAAAGTAGACAGGTGAATAGGACCTTTGATCAATTCTAGATCCAGTTCTTCCTTTTGAGCAACAAAAATTTTCTTTACAACTTCTACAGTGTCTCTTGTAGTAACCGGAACTGCTTTCTTCTCCTCAACAAGTGTTTGCTTAGTTGAAGGTGTGGATTTGAATTTAGATATTTCTACCTTTTCAACTGAAATATTTTCAAGTGCCTCCACTTCCATGGGAATTTCAGTGGTAGCATTAGTACCAACATTATCATCAAAAAATTTATCATCATTGTCTTCTTCTACTTCATTCACTGAATTAGGTAAAACATTATCAACATGGGTTTCTTTAGTCACAATATCAACTCTTTCATTTAATAGTATTTCTCTTAGAATTTTCTGAGTTTCCTTTGTGACTTCTTCTGTTTCACCAATTATAAGTTTGTTGATTGTTTTTTTACTCTTGAACTTATTTTGCACTATGTTCAGGAGTGCCTTCATTTCATTTAGAGACATATCTAGACATAGTTCAGCTAGAATCCTTTCTCTCATTTTCTCTTCTTCATTTCTAGCAGTTAACCTCCTAGCTTCCAAAATTTCATATAAACTTTTCAGAAAACTGTCCATTATTTCAATCAGAAATTTATTTAAAGCATCATTTGTTTTATAGTTTCCTCTTCCAGAATTCTTTTATCAGAACCATTGAAAGATTCAAACCATTTCAAAACCGGTTTTAAATTTCCATCTTGAACCATAGCTTTCTCAACAGCTTGCACAAACATACTTGATTTATTTTTCTTTTCTTTCTTCTTGGCTTGATCACCTTCATCGGAAGGATTACTTTGTGTGATTGCAACTGCTTTATTGCCTTAATCTCGAATCTCTTTGATTTCTTTATCAGATTATGTCTCCTCATCACCTGAGATAGCCATATATATTCTTTTTCTTTTCTTCTTTCCTTTGTTTCCAAATCTTTTGCACTCAATTTTTATGGGAGTGACTTTTGTTGTAGAAACTAACTGAGATACAAAGCTTCTTGTAGTCCTAGCTCAGCCAGATGGCACTGCCAGACTAGCTAACTCTTATTTTGATGCCTCCTTAGCAGCTTGTCTTGTTGCTTCATCTTCAACTCTTTTCTATCTAGCTTCTCTGAGCAGATCTAGAGATATTCCCATGCGCTCTATGAGAATCTCAACTTCTTTTCTCACTCGCTTAGTTCTAAAAGGATTTCTCAACTCACTATGCACCTGTTTTTCCTTTTTAGCATATGTTCTAAAACTCTCTTCTATCGGATCAATTGGTTTGCTCAAAATGTATTGATCATATATTTCTAGGATTGCTCCATCAACTTCATAACCCATAGGCATAATCCAATTTTTTCTGGGATTAGTGACCTCCATCATGCACTGATCAATGCTCACCATAAAACAAATAGAATCTTTATATTTTTCCACAATAGAAGTAGGAATCCTCTCTCTTGCTTCCATCATAGCCTAGAAATCATTGAAATGCCCCCACATAGTAGCATTCCTTGATTTCATGTCCTCGGTATCATATAGAAGATCTGTGATTTGTTCAGCTACCAGAGCATTGTTTCTTCATTAAACTTTACCAACTCCCAAAATCTCATCCATGAAATAGTAGAACAAGCATAAAAGTAGGTTACCATATTTGAATGATTTTTTCTTATCCTTCTTTATTTTGGCCAGATTTTCCATTAGCTAAATCCTTATCAACTCACATAGATCATAATCAACATTTTCTTTAACCATCTGGTAGGCTACATAAATTGTTGTGTTGGATACAAAGTTTTCTCAACTAGAATGGTAGATTTTGTAACCTATGACCATGGATGAAAATTTTACATCTATATCAATGATGTTGTCTATGGAAATTTCCCTTCTATCATAAGTTGATCCTGTTGCATCTGTGATAGTTTGATTTTTCACACATTTGAGAATGGGCAACCCACCAAAAGAATTCAAATCAGTTATGACATCGATGGCTTCCTTAGTGATTTTGAATGGAATGGTAAGACACATGAATTCATCGTGCACTCGACTTAGGACATATTAGACCCATTCCACTTCAAGAAACATGGGGAATTTAATCATATGTACAAATTTATTTGTTTCCAAAATTTTATGCTTTGGATTTACATGGAATTCTTCATCAACAATGTGGTGATTATACAGATTCAAAAGTTGGGAGCTACCTAGTTCTTCAATATTTGCATGAATATAAACCCTAATATCTTTTGTATGCAAAACTCCATGTGAGGCCGATGAAAAGGCTCCTAAAGGATCGGTCTCAAGAGATTTATAGGGATTCCATTTGAATTTTGGTCAAGGATGATCCTTGACTTCTACTACCAAAGGAGTACTCATTTTTGCCAAATCACAAACTTGAAGAGTTTCTCTAAAATACCTTTTTTGCTAGATTGCAATTTGAATGTTGAATCACTTCTGATGCTTGGATCTCACCTCAAATCGCCAAAGATCACTTATGATCTCTCCAAAATTATTCTCTTTGAAATGCAAGGTGAGAAATGAAGTGTGAAATGACTTTTTATCCTTTTTCACACCTAACACTTTAGTCGCAATAAATGTTGTAACTCTAATAAATCTAGTTATACTATATCTATACATAGTGGCTAATAGAACATCTATGAACCTCCATTTCAACATACTGATTCCTCTAATGAGTTCAATAGAATATATTGATCGATTATGCATCTACTAAACACATTTGCATCCTGTGTCACTTTCTTGTTAGGGGTTCATCTGGTTTTCTTTGATAGCTCCCCCTAGGCCATAGGCCTAAGACTAATTCCTAAAGGAATTACCAAAAGCAGGTTCTGGTGCTGGCACACTCTCTTTAGTAGAATGTTCTTTCTTTACCCATTTCTTCTGCATTTATTGCCTCACTGTATTTGTAGTGATTTTCCCTTTTCCTTTGATGTCTTTCTACACATTTATCTTCTGGTTTACGAGACCTTTTATATTCCAACAATATGTTGCTATATGACCAAATTTGTTGCAATAGTAGCATACAAAATTTGTTTTTCTAGAAAAGTTGTTCCATTGATTTCCTCTTGATCTCCACTGGTTGGTAGTATGGCCAAGTCTATTGCACATGTAACATCTGCCACTTCTATAAAATTGATTCATCATACTTTTGCATTGATTTGACTTATGACCTATCTTACAACAATTGAAACATTGACCTGAAAAATGTGGACCACTTTGATTCATCCTATTTCTACAATGAGATGCCATATGTCCAAACTTATTGCATTTGAGATAGTATCCACTAAATTCCTAAGCATTAGGTTCTCCTAGCAGATACCTTCCAGGTTTGTTCATTTTGTTTCCTTGCCTGAATTGCCTTTGTCAAGAATTATTTTGTCCTGATTTTGAGCTTTCTCCTTTCTCAAATCCAAGACCTCTTTTGTCACCATGAGTCCTTTGATTATCAATTAGTTCATTGAGCATGTTTGAGCTGGATTTGAACTTTTCCTTGTATTCATTGGCATTAGCAAGTTCATTTTTGACATCATCCAACTATTTTTCAAGTGCTTCTTCACTATTTTTGGATACTTCCAATTCATCATTCAATCGGCCACATATTTCAAATTTTTCTTCCAAGGATTGGGCTAGACTTTCTTCATTCTTCCTTCTGTCTTCAATCTATTTTTTCATCTTCATCATGATGGATTCCATTTCAACTTTCAGAAATCTATTCTCTTGGGTAAGTTTTTCACATTATTTTGTCTTCTATTTTAGGGCTTTGCTAGTTTGATCATCTTTAGTGATCTTGTTATCATTCTACTGAATTTGATCACAAAGTTCCTTTATCTTTTCTCTTGACTTATTGATTTTTTCTTTCAGAGACTCAATGAATTTTTCTGCATCCTTGAGATTTGCTTGAATTTTCTAGACTTTAGCTTTTCACTGATCAAGGTTATCTAGAGCCACCATAAGCTGTTGTTCAAGATTTCTTGAATCCATTGACATATTTTCCAACATCTCCCAAATTTGTTAGACTTCTTCTTCTTTAGAGGAACTAGCTCTGATACCAATTGTTGAAAATAAACCACACTGAGAAGGGGGTGAATCAGTGTTTTTCAAAAATTATCTTTAGTAATATTTAACCTCAAAGAATCAATAACATTCATTCACAATGCATAAACAAGAAAGTAAACACAACACCATAACACCAATATTTTTATGTGGAAACCCTGTTAGGGGAAAAACCACGATGGATGGAAAATCCACAAGTATGATTCTGAGTATACTCAAAAGTGAATATTACAAGGGAATGCACTTGCATTAAGGTGAACTACCTAGAGCTCACTGCTCAAGAAAGAAAGGGATTTCTACCCAAGATTTCAAATTAAAACCATTTGAAGGTTTGAACTGAGATGATAGCATCTAAAATGCCTGATTATAGTTCCAAATTAAGCATAACAATGGATCTATTTTTCTATAGACTGAATCTGCAAATTTTCTCTGCTTTTCTCATGCACACAACACAAATATTTTATGTGCAAGTGAAACTATGCATTATTGCACCTATACTCTGCTCTAACTCATTGTTTGAACTTCAACACAACTATGACATCATAAAAAATGATATAGAATACCAAGTATATATATTTGCAACATAGGATCTACTTACACTCTATTGGCTTCAACAAAACATAAGAAAATTACAACTATTGGATCACATTATGAGAAATATATAATGCGTACCCTCAAAGCTCAGCCATAACTTGGATAGGACCCAAACAATGACATAAAAACATATATATACTTAATTAATTCATACCCATACATTCATGACTTAATACATTCATGAGGTCAGCCTCAATACAAGAACAACTGAGAACATGACAATCGAATCTTCTAACTTTCACATGATCTGGTATGAGCCACTGCACTTCGAAAGAAATGAATATAATATGCCAACAAATGTTCCTTGGGATGCACAAAGAAAAATAATAACCAGAAATGATCTTATAGATCAAAGAACATTGTGTTACCAGATAGTTTGTTCTCGCTTGACAATTTTGAGTCTTCTTGTCGATAGGAACAAATGATGGAGTGCAGACCTGATAGATGATTATGGTTTCCATCAATGAGAACGCCAAGTGAACCTCACAGTGTCTCTTTCCAACATCCTTAATTTTCTAAAATTCAAATATCACAAAATGACATCGAAATATGGATTTGCGGACATTAAAATACCGCTAAAAACATATTTTAAATTTAGGTTCAAAAGTCTAAGGAGGACACATTCACCCATGGGTGAATGGGTCCTAGGTCCCTATTCCTAGAACACACATTTCTCAAGGTAAAGTGCTATGTATTGTAATTAATTATTTTTGGGTTTCCCCTTCAAAAAATGTAATTAATAGGCTTGTAAATGAATAAAATGGCTTATTAAGGCCTAATTAAGCTCATTTTAATAAAGAGGGCCCAAATAAGTGTGAAAATATAAAGGGATACATTGTCAAAACTAAATTAAGGAATTATTATGTCTAATTTTAATTAGGAGGGGCCAAAAAAGTGAGAAAATGTAAAGGGATACATTTTCTACACTACATTTAGCCTCCACTTTAGTGAGAGGATGACCTTGCATCAAAATCACACTAAAGTGGACAATCTAGAGATGTCTAATTGTATAATTGTTGGATGGATAAGATGAAAAAGGTCATGGAGGATGACCAAGCCCCCAAGATATAAGATATCATGGAAAAACTAGCAAAAACACAAGGATACCCATTCCTATGTTAAACATATATACACAACAATGACAAGATACTCAATCATACAATGTCAAAATACTTAAAGAAAAAGAAAATGAAAAGGGGATGGATCAAGCCTCAACTATTTTTCCAAAAAAATTTACAATTGGAACTCGCTATCCACTATGCAAACAAATAATGCACTCTCACATAGGCTAGTGAAATTTGTTGTCGACTAGGTGAGCCCCCAAGAGTGGAAAATGAGAAAATATTATTAGGCTGCCATACCATACCAAATTTATATGTTTGATAACTTTAATAATTCACCACACAATATTAACTTCAAGCTCCATAAGGCTTAGCATGTTGCATTATGCTAAACACTTATGAACAAACAAGGCTCGATAAGAAAGAAAGATGTGTTCTGCTTGGTGGTCATGAAAAAGGGTGTAAGTTTGATCTTCACAAGGTTAGTAAGTTGTGCTATGCTAAACACTTATGAACAAAATTAAAATAGGATAAGAAATTATCAAATGGGTTTTTCTTAGTTCATGTAAGGTCTCTTCTTAGGGAACATCGTTCCTAATGTCTCCAAGAGAGGACAAGTCTTGGATAAAAATATTCACAACTTAGGGTATGCAATGTGTAGCATCAACACTAAGAGGAATGTTGTATGCCAAGAAAGGTCACACTCTTGGAGAACATAAAACCCAATGAAACCACCAAGAAGAAGACACATTGTAAGAATTAAGAAGACCACACTATGAAACATAAGATATATAGTCAAAGATCTCCAAAATAATAATGCCAATGTATGCCCCCACTTTAAAAAAAATTGCTAACACCATATTGTGATCAATTACTTTAAAGTAGAAAATGTTAAATGCTAAACAAGACATGAGAGCTTATTTGGAAAGCCCTATGTAAAGCATATATTTCCAAATGAAGCTACGTCATGAAAAAGGGGCTGCCCCCAAAATGAAATCCCAAAATCAAACATAAGGGATCCACAAATTTAGGTTCAATGTATGTCTTTGATATAATGATATTATAGAGCTCAAAAATGTCATCATTCCCCAAATAACTCATGGAATGGAAATAATGACATATAGAGAGAAAAAACAATGAAAACCTTTTGGGTCAACATGAAAGAGATGTAAATGTCTTGATGCCTTGTGTCATCCCCAAAAGGAAAACACAAGTCAAAAGAAAAGATAAATTTTTATGACATATAGAAGAATGTAGGTACAAATAGAGGAATGAACACAAGGACACATCAAGTGTATGTGTAGGATCATCACGGAAAAAACAAGCTCTTAAGTGACCATGAAAATTCAAAAAATTAGAGTTAGGCAAATTGACGTAAATAAAAAAATAATTTATCTATATTATTTCAAAAATATGTAAGAATGGAATCTATAGAAAATTGAATTTATTTTCTAAACTACTGGGTTTATTTTAAAAATAAAATAATCTATTTGGTGAAAATTTAAAATTTCAATGTAGTAGTACTTAAATTTCAAGGAAAAAATAAGTAGGTGTTTGTCTGACCACCCTAACCACAATAAAATGATAATATTTTTTTATAATATTTTTGATATAAGTAGAGGACTCATGTCCTGATGGGATGCATATTTTTTTGTAATTTTTTTCCAAGTAAATAATAAATTATGAATTATTTATTACAACTTTTAAAAAATATAAAAAATCGAATGTCTGACCACCTTAACTTGGTAAAAAATTCATGAAATTCAATATTTTTTTTTAATCCTATAATACGCAAAGTGTAATTGGGGGTATTTTTTTGCAAGATAGGTTATCAAATCACATGCAAACACATAAAACCCACAATACGTAATGAAGTGCAAAGGAAATAATATAAAGAATGAAAGGAGAGATCTCACCCAAGCTCTTCATCCTCCATGATTGATCTCCATTACACCTTCTAGCTTACTGTAATATGAAAGGTTGCCCTTAGATTTCGATGAGCAATCTAAAATATAAACTAGTCCAAAGAAAGTGTTGAAGGATTTAAGACTCTGTGCAAGAGAATATCAACTCCTACTGCAATGACTAAATGACAAGATAAATGCTAAGTTGACAAGAATGCAAGAAGTTATTCAAGACATTAAGAGATTAAGAGATTAAGCACTTTAGACATGACAAAATGAGGACAAAATTGGCATTTTATAGAAAATGCAATTTTGGATGGATGGGTGAGATGAAAGATTGAGAAGTGTCCTAGAATCTATGGTCAAGATTCAAAATAACAACCCCTTATTTAGGGTTAGGGAAACTTTAGGGTAAAATTTAAATTGAGTGGACAAGATTTAATTTAAGAAATTAAATCAAAGAACAGTTATGACAGTGAAATGAAAATTAGTAAGTGGAAAAATGATGAGTTAGAAAATCAAGTTATTTTAGAAATAACTTAATTTGTGGAGGGAATCTCTATTTTGAATTTAATATTTTAATTTAATTCAAAATGGTGAATTCATGTGATGGTAAATAATAATTATTTTATTTACTTGAGGAGAGAGAAATTAAAATAAATGATTTTTATTTAAATTTGGAAATGAATTGTGATAGACAATTAAATAATTAATTTAAATTATTTAATTATGGAAGAAGTGGATTAATAATTAAATAAATTATGGGGGATTTATTTAATTATGAGAAGACTTTAATGTTAGAGACATATTTAAATAAAATTAATTTACTTAAATAATCAAGAGGGAATAGTGGATTAAATAAGTTTAATAATTTGTTCAATTTAAAGAGGACTTTAGACGTTAGTCACATATTTAAATAAAATTAATTTATTTAAATAATCAAGACGAATAAGGGAGATGAATTAATTAAATAATTAGTCATTATTTAATTAATAGTTGAATTTAGTCAGAGTGACATAATTAAATTATGTATAGAAGAATTGATGAGAAAATTGAGTTCGCAGGCCTAGGTCAATTTTAAGTGTCTACATTTTTTCCCTCTTTGTCATAATGTAGTTTATCGTGTTATGGAAAATAAAACAAGTCCAATATATGCCCCAATGAAGGTACGGAGTGCCTATGCCCCCTTAGGAAATTTTTTGAATTTTGGCCCGGGGTCAGAAAAAATTGGGAAGTGTCCCGATAAGCTAAATGAATTCCCAGAAAACCAACGGTATGATCGGTTTTGAAAATGGAGGACGTTAAGCCAGTGAAACTGCTAGTAAAAGGTGGTCAAATGTGCCTCTAGTACAAACCCATTAGGTCAAACCCTAATTTTCAACCTATAAATAAGTTGAAAAAGCCAAATGAAGAGTCACTTTCACAATTGCTATTTAGAAATTTGGAGAGGAGAGCACGAGGAGAAGATGGTGATCCCTATGTAGAGCATCATGGCTACTGCGTGAGGACCTTTTGATAGCTCGAGGGTGCAGAGGCACCAGTAAATACCCCATCCTACCTTTAATTTTTTTGATTTCCAAGCATTTATTAGGGTTTAGGGGTCAAAAACAATTGCATTGCAATGCAAATGTCATTGTGTAAACCGCAAATGCATTCGTATTCCATGCATTTGATTGCGTTGTGACACAAGTGCAATGGGTGGGAAGATTTAGGTTTAAAAGCATGCAAATGATAAGGAAAATGATGCAAGTGCAAATATGCAATGTAAGTGCGGTAATGGGCGAGACAAGTGCAATATTGTGATGCAACCGCCATGCCCAATGATGCAACTATTATACAATGACGCAATTACCATACAGAATGATGCAATCATGGTAAAGTTTTGCAATTGCTAGCTGAAATGATGAAATCACTATAGTGCGACACAACTAAGAAATGCAGAGCCACATATGACCTGTTGTGACACAATTGTAGTCAACGCGATGCACTTTCAGTTGACTAGGGTTGACCAAAGAGGATTTAGTGTAGATTCTTTTTTCAGATGCATTTTTGGTTTCTCAAATAGTAATAATGTGTTGAAATGCTAATCCCTATGTGATAACCTTTTGTTTTGCATGTGCAGAAACAATTAGTGCCTATTTACACATGCGAGTTCAGACCTGTGACCTATGCTTTCAGAGATCGGCTGAGTGACCGAGAGTGGCAGCAGTTGATGAGACTAGGTTTATATTGTGTCACCTACATGCCTATTATTCAGACAAATAGGGGATTATTGATAGCACTCTGTGAGATATGGCACTCTGAGACATGCTCTTTCCACTTACCAATAGGAGAGGCCACTATTACCCTAGAGGATGTGTACCGTATTCTATGCATCCTGATCAACGGGGAGAGAGTAGGGTATGATCCACATAGAGGGTGATAGGCCCTCACAGATATGTATGAGGATGCAGATGCTACGAACCTAGGCATTCATAGATATGAGATTGAGTGGGATTTTGTGGCTGACCATTATCCATGATGGGATGCCATGCTTATGACATTGATTGTCAGGGTCCTGATCCCAGAGTGGCGTGGACATGGATTTCCCATAGGATGGGGGGACGTATTGGTCTGCATGCACGCTCAAAGGACAGTGTTTTCTTGGGGGCCCTACTTGTTGGGTATGCTTTACCACCAGCTACATGAGGTTGCATACCAAGAAGGATAGAGTATCATTTGTGGTACCACATTACTTATGATTTGGGCATGAGAGCACATTCCCATTTTTTGTCCACTAGTATAGATTCAGCAGCTGGGTGAGGGTATGCCCTATGTTTACTTACATGCTAGTTCAGTTATTCAAAACCATGTAGGAGATATCGGATACTAGCGAAACCAAATTGAAACCTTGATGAGATTTGTCTAGAGGCCCTCCAGATATTATGCCTAGTGGCCAGATGAGCATGGCCATCTTTCTTTATGCAGATAGTTCAAATATTTGATTGGCCACATAGTTCAGAGTCAGTAGATCATAGAGATGTACCTACCCCAATGGGTACTACGATAGTTTGGTGAGTAGCAGGGTGTGCTTGTGGGGACAACCAAGTATGCATGGTTGTCCAAAGAGACCATGTGGGGGCCACCGATAGTAGTGGCAGTGGAAGAGTAGTAGATTGGCAGCTTGGTCGCACAACAGTGGGGATGGAGGGTAGGTCCAGCAAATGCAAGGACATCGATTGAGTATGATACTTGGTGGTAGACCCATAGACCCATTCCATTGAGAGATTTGTATGGTCCCACTCCCATTTATTGTAGATCATTCATTCCATGAGTGTGGAGGGGAGTAGGGGAGGGAGAGATGGAGGGAGAAATGGTGGCCAGTGGGGGGATGGAAGCAGAGATGGTGGTCAGGGTGATGGAGGGAGAGGTGGGGGAGATGATGGAGGAAATAGGGGTGGAGATGATGGTAGTGGTGATATGGGTGGGAGGAGGAGGAGGGGTGATGGTGGATGGAGGAAACCCTGGAGAGTCAGACAATGGGTGGGTGGTGCACTGTTGTCACCCATCAGGGAGGAGGGTGAGGAGGGAGAGCAGCCAGAGAGGTAGGAGGTGAAGATCAAAGGGGATGAGGAGGTGGAGGTTAGAGGGGAGGAGGCAACTAGAGGAGAGGGAGAGGAGGATATCTTCGTAGAGCACCATCCTCTTGATATCGATGTGGAGGAGGTTCAAGGAGAGGAGGAGAGGGAGGAGGGGGAGGAGGGGGCGGATGAGACTAAGAGGAGGCTATGAGAGAGGATGATAGAGGGTGAGGTGGAGGGAGATAGACCACCCACCCTGTCGGTGGATGCTACAATGGATCAGAGGGTGGCTGACTTACAGAGCAGATTGTATGCGGCCTTGTCTAAGAACAAGGCCATGGTATCAGAGTTGGAGGTTGTAAGGGTGTAGAGAGATTAGTTTGTACTTCAATAGTAGGAGGCACAGACCTGAGTCAGAGAGTTCACAGAGCTATGCATAGGACTAACAAGGGACATGGCTAGAGAGTTGGCTAGGATGAGTGAGAGTAGGGGCCATTAAAAATTATTGTATGAGTAGGTTGTGCCACCATAGATATTGGATCCAAGTTTATCTCGGTCATACAACAAGACTAGTAGTGGGACCCGAACCCATAGCACTAGCAGGTCACATAGCATCAACCATACGACTATTGGGGGGTCCACTTCATCTGGTCATTCATCAAGGCACAAGTCTTACAGCTCCCACATACATTCATCTAGTCATAGCCATAGGTTAGGGCACAACCATATATCAGTGTCATCAGGACGCCAGACAGAGCAAAGTAAGCCTCCCACCCTTGACCCTCTAGGATCTCAGAGTCAGGATCTAGCCACCATGCCTATTTAGGTTAACTTTCATCTGATGAGTTAGTAGCAGCCGCCCCATGGGTCACCTCCACAAGATGGAGAGGGCAGGGCATAGGATTTGTACTTGTTTATTTTTATCAAACATTGTATATTTGGCATTCTAGCCTGCGAGCTCCATTTTTGGGATATCCTATGACTTTATTCTATGACATGATATTATTTTTGAGGTATATATATGAGGTGATTTTGGATCCAGACTATATGATTTTATTCGTTATGATGTTCTATGCTTTATTTAATGTTATGTGATGTGGTTCGATGTGATGCCTTTATGATGTTATGAGATGTATGGATATCATCTTTATGGTTATGAATTCAATTATGGATATGGTTATGTATGTATGCATTACTGTGATGTATGATGATATGATTCTTACCTGTTAATGCAAATGATGGTTATGATGTCTATATGTTAATGCCAATTATGATTTTATGTATGCAAGATGGATGTATGTAAATGATAATTTCATGCAATTTGAATTACGGTATTTGATTTATGAAAATTTGAAATGAAATGCTTGCATGATCATGTATGCAACTATATTTTTTTATGTCACAGGATATCATCAGAGGGCGAGAGAAGAGAAGACGAAGATGGATTTTAGTGCAGAGAAAGATATGCATGTTAGTGTGGAAACAAGAATCCTTCAACAAATTCCATAGTACTATAATAGTTGTTGCTCTTAATCATCATTGGGAGAATTCCATAATGGCCAACAAACACTATGATATGACATAGATCAATAGTGTGGAAGGTCGGACCATCACGTAGATCAACCAATCGTAGACAAGGATGATCATGACTCATACGAGGAACGTAATTTCCCCTAGTCATTTTGTCATAACCAACCACAAACATAAAAGACTAGTCATGAAATGTTGTTGCTTCTCTAAATCCTAATGTCCTAGGCCATCCTCGAGAAACTAGCCACATGATAGTCAACAACAGACAAGAAAATCATCGTACTATGTCATTGCTCCTCTAAATCTTGAAATTAGGACATCCTCAAGAAACTAGCAGCATGATTATCAAAACGTATAAGGATGATCATCATGATACGTCATGGCACCTCTGACGTAAAGAACTTATATCATGATAATCATCAAAACGACAGATAATTTTTGTCAAGTGTTCACCAAGTGAACAAAATGTCAAGTGTTTTGATGTTGAAATGCCAAGGTTGATAGGATTTAGGTTTCCAAATGTCGAATGATGCCATATCCAGGAAGGACACATCCTAAATGATTTTGATGTCTAGAGGATCGATTCTCGAAGTCAGGAGAATCCATCAAAATGCTAGATAATGATGATGATGATTAGGAAGGAAAGATCCAAAAGCATAAAGAAATGACAAGATTTTCTTCTCAAAAGGACACATCTAAAGAAGAACCCAAAAAAATTTGACAGGTTGAATTACCTTGATACAATTTGACTAGATGATAGATTTGACCACATGCCATTGCTGACATGCAGGTTTGATTGAAATGTCGATTGAAAAGATTGTTTAGAGTTTTCTAGAATATTTTCTATTTTAGAATTGATGAATGATTTTCTTGATTTGAAGATACTTTGATGTGTGTGAAACTGTAGTGCCATGAACACTAATGGACTGACCTAGTGCAGCCTCGGGGGCTCATCAGTTGATGGACTTGCCTACGTCGTGCACTCAGAGACCTCATAGTTTGACACAACCAAATTGACTTTGTATGAAGGACAGAGGATTTGAGCCATGATTTTATTATGACAAACCTAGAAGGACGAGCCTAATATCTCGGGTATTTAAAGATGAAGCTTGCCTATGTAGTGTTAGAACCAAAATTTCCATAAGAATTCTTGGGGATTTCCTATTATTTTCCACAATTTTCCATTAGAATCCTAAGGTCTTTACCTATTTAAACCCTTATATTTTCCTATATTTCATAAAATAATATATTTATTCCCCATCCATGAAGCCAAAATGACTTATATATTCTACTCCTAGCTTTTAGCCTTTGAAATTACTATCCTTTTGATTCCTACTGCTTTACCGTGGACAACCATCAAACCATCTGCAGTACCATGGTGGAGGCAAGGCACAGTCATGATGATTGTTACTGCTACATCACAAATAGTCATCCGACTGACCACGATGACTGTGGTGATGGAGGGTGATAGTTAACAAGCAAGGCATGAAGTGAATACCACCAAACTGCGCGCGGTCAATTAAATTCATTGACCGCGGTATCACTGTGGCGGTGAGATAATCGGTGAGAAATGGTGAGTCGATGATGGGGATAACGTTTGAAAAGACACCACCACACTGCATGAGGTTAGGAAGTAGACAACGGTAATGCGGTGGCCATAGAAAATGAGAGTTAACGTTGGCACCGCGCTACTACTGACAGCAAAAGTGAAAACCGCGGTAGATGAAAAGGAGGTAGTAGTTAGACTATAGGAGTTAGATTTTTCCTAGGAAGGGACTGGGATGGAAATCATGTACAAAATTTTCTTGAAGCAGAAACAATGAAGACTAATGTTTTAAACTGGTGAATTTCTCTTTGGTGTTCAGTTGTTGTGTTGCATCAATTTATACTCTTTATTTTGTGTTGTCTCCAACTTGAAGTCTTTTAATCATTTAAATCAGCATATCAAGCATATTCCCTGATTTATCAAAATATATTCCATTTTGTGTGATTTGATTAATTAGTGTCTGCAAGCCAGAATTAAATTCTCTTAATAAATCACAGTGGTTTTAAGATTTCTTTTGGATTGTTGAAGTAAAATCTGATAGAGAAACATTCCAACACTATTTATGCAAGTCACAGACTTAGTAATTTTTTATGCTAGCCATAGGATTTTCAAAGTGCCTAACAACTAGAGTTAAGAAAATAAGAGGAAACACATTTCATTATTTGACTCCATTGCCCATGTGGATAGAAGGCACTGATCTACCACAACCCAGAGATCTAATTTCATATCAAACAATTTACTCAAAACCTTTCATTTGTGCAGTAGGAGTAGGAGTAGTTGTAGCGATTTTATCTATCCACTTCCCTTTTCCATTGTGGTTAGATTGTTTCATAGGAAATACATTTAAATCTGCATCATTCACATAGGTACACCCACCTAGGTTTAGCAGAGCCTTAAGAGAAGAAGGTTCAACTATATTGGTTGGCCTTGTTAGTTGGCCAATAACGTTGTGAGAGTTTGGCAACCTCTGGTGGTTCAAACCTACATTTTTGAGACCCAACATGTAGCAAATGCATAGAGACATCGTAGTTCAGACCAGGATGAAGATTGACTAATGTGATCGACTAGAAGTGACGAGACAGACTTGACTTCTTTTCGAATGTTTTTGTACTTTCTTTAGGACATTTTTCAATTTTTAGGTCTTTTTTGAGGACTTTTTTCGATTTTTAGAATTTTATTTTTTCAAGACTTTTTACAATTTTTAGGATTTTTTCAAGGTATTTTATGATTTTTAATCACTTTTTTCAGCACTTTTTCCAATATTTAGGATTTTTTTAAGAGTTTTTGCGAATATCAGGACCATGTGAGATACCCATTGTAGTTGAATGATAAAGGTCTTGCCCACGGAAAGGTCAAGGATTACCTACGTAAAATGACATGGACAAGGGTGTAAGTAGTATAAAAGGCAAGTGTATGCAAGATGTGATGTCAACCACTACTAGCCATGGACGAAAATGACAGGACTAATGAGAAATTTCATGAGTGTCGGGATGTCATGGCTATGCGAAGTGAGTAAAGGTCGCTTAGAGTAATAGTAGATGGCAAAGCAATGATCAACTACACATGGGGCTTGTTTGCCAGGTTTTCACCATGGTACTTATCTAAACTGCCTGTTTGCCAGGTTTTCACTATTGGACGAATTTATTTCTTTTTAATATTTTTGTATTTTTTTATTTTTTTGGTTCCACCAAGACGCCTATTTGCCAGGTTTTCATCAAGGTAACGATTTTTTTTATTTTTGATTTTTTTTTGTATTTTTAAGGTTTTCAACCAAGCTCTCCATTGCTATGTGTAGAGCTTTCACAGATGTAGGCTATTGATGAGTTATGTCAACTATTCTCCATTAGGTGTGGCTAGCTGATAAGCTCCAGAACCAAATGTTGTAGTAATGATATAAGGACCAAGCCAATTAGGCTCAAACTTTCTAGGCTTCTCACGGTTAACCTGATTTCTTAGGTTCTGCATGAGGACCAAGTCAGCAAATTCATTGACCATCACTCTTTTGTTATAGCTCCTGCAGAGATGATTTTGATATGCTTGTAAATGGTTCAAGGCATTTTATCTTCTTTCTTGTATAATTTCTAGGTCATGTAGGCAAGACTGTCTATATTCTTCATCATCGATCATTCCCTTCAAGGAAACTCAGAGAATGAATTTCGACCTCGATGGGCAATATGGCCTCAGATCCATAGACCAAGGAAAATGGAGTGGCTCCTAGTAGGTGTACAAATATTGGTTCGTTAGGCCCACAAGGTGGGATTGAGTTGTAAGTGCTAATCTCGACCAGTTTCATTGATGGTCTTCTCAAGAATGCGAAGAATTGTTTTATTTGACGCTCAGCTTAACTATTGCCTTGTGGATAATATGGTGTGGAGAAATGGTGTTGGATGTGTAATGGCTCACAGAGTTCACAGACATCCTGATTTTTTAATGGATGATCGTTATCAGTGATGATGGATTGTGGAACACCATACTAGAAAATGATGTAATTAAGGATAAACTTTGAGATTTGCTTACTGGTGATGTAAGTGAGGGGAACAGTTTCAATCCACTTAGTAAAGTACTCAGTGGTGGTGATGATGAACTTATGGCCATTGGAGGAGGGTGGATGGATTTTTTCCATGAGGTCAAGTCCTCATTGTGCGAAGGGCCATGGAGAAGTGATCAGTCTCAACTCCTGTGTAGGTGCATGGATTAGGTCATTGTGTACTTGGCATTTCTGACATGCTCTAACAAACTGAAGTGCATCTCTCTCTATTGTTGGCCAGTAATACCCCAGTTTGGTGATGTTTCTGGTTAGAGTTGGGCCATTCAAATGAGATCCGCATATACCCTCGTGTACCTCTCATAAGGTTCTTTGTGCTTCATCATTTTCAAGATAGTGAAGAAGGGCATTATCAAAGCTACAATGATAGAGGGTGTCACTAATGATGGTGTATCAGGAGGATTTTCATATAAAGGACTTTCTTTGGTTATTGGAGAGGTTGGGTGGTAGGGTTTGGGACTTAAGATAATAATAGATGTCCTGGTACCAAGGTGAACTGGGACCAACAATCTCGCAAACCATTTATGACTCTAGGATGTCATATGCAGGCATCAACAATTGTTCCACAAAAACTTCAAATTGTGACACATTATTGGGGATGTCTAAAAGAGATCCAATAGTTTCCATTGCATCGACTTACTTATTTTGTGTCCTAGGGATCTGTTTGAAAGCAATGAAACTTAAAGATGTTATGAAGCTATCAACCATCCTCTTGTAAGGTAGAAAATTTTCATCCTTTGTCTCATAGTCATCATTTACTTGGTTGATAACCAACTGAGAGTCTCCAAAGACTAATAGTGTATATATTTTCCATTTAATGGCCATCCTGAGTCCCGTGATGAGGGCTTTGTATTCTTCCATGTTATTTGTACAACGGAAGGTGATCCAAAATACCTTAGGAATAGAATCCCCTTGTGGCATGATGAACAGGATACCTGCTCCTGAGCCATGACCAATATGAGATTCGTCAAAATACAGATTCCATGGTGATGAAGGTTCCACATGAAAGATAGATTTGTCAGGAAAATCAGCTATCAGAGGATGAGTGCCTTGTATAGGGGCATTTTCAAGTTGATCGGATATAACATATCCTTTTATCACCTTGCATTCAGCATATTGGATGTCATATTCACTTACAACCATTACACATTTTTCTAACTGACCTGTCAATGTTGCCTAACTCAAAAGATACTTCAAAGGATCAATCTTGGCTACCAGGTGTGTTTGGTGATTCAGCATGTAATGTCATAGTTTATGTACTGCAAAGACAATTGTAAGGCATGCAAATTTGATTATTGTATAGTTCAACTCATATCCAACCAATGTGTAGCTAATATAGTATATAGCCCGTTCTTTTCCCTCATAATCATTTTGTGCTAATAATGCCCCTAGTGCCGAAGTGGTTGTAGAGACATACAAAATCAAAGGTTTCCCTTCAATTGGAGGCATTAAAATGGGTGGTGTCAATAGAAATTATTTGATTTGTGAAAATATCACTTGACATTTATTTGTCCACACAAAGGGGATACTTCTGCGCAACAGGTACTAAAATGGTTGACATTTGTCTGGTAGTTGTGCAATGAAGCATCAGATGGATTGCAATCTTCCCTAAAGTGTTCTCAACTCACTAATTCCTTTTGGTGGAGGCATGTCCAGTAGTGCTTTCACTTTTGTGGGATCAACCTCTATGCCTCATTGTAAAACTATGTAGCCCAATAGTTTGCCTAAAGTAACCCCAAAGACACGTTTTTTTGGGTTCAAACGAACCTTGTAATCTTCTAGTCATCTAAAAAATTTGTCTAGGACTCTGAGATGATTTTTTCATGTCAATGAGTTGGCCAATAGGTTGTCCACATAATATTCCATTAGGATATGGATCATGTCATGAAATATTGTTGTCATAGCTCTTTGGTATGTGGTGCCTACATTCTTTAAGCTGAAAGGCATGACATTCCAATAGTATGTTCCCCATGGGCATGTGAATGCCATTTTGTACTGATCCTCAGGTGCAATGTGGATTTTTTTATAGCCCGAGAAACCATCAATGAGAGACAACATATCATATCCCGTTGTGAGATCAACAATTATGTCTATATTTGGTAATAGGAAATCATCTTTTGGACAAGCCTTATTTAAATCTCTAAAATCCATTCAAATGTGAATCCGTCCATTTGTCTTTGTGATAGGGACAAGGATGGAAATCTAGTCAGCATAGTCTATTGATCTTATGAATCCAACATCCAATAACTTCTTTAGTTCAACCTTTACAAGTAGTGCAATCTATGGATGCATTTTCCACAATTTTTGTTTGACTGGTTTGATACCTAGAACTAAAGGAAGATGATGCAATAACAATTTTGGATCCAGACCTGGCATGTCGGCATATGACCATGCGAAGTTAACTTTCCTTTGTGTGAAGAATTGTTGGAATTCAGGTTTTTCTTCATTTGTTAATGATGTGGCCAAGAGAACCATTTTGGGATTCTCTGGTGTAGCTATGTTAACTTCTATGGTGTCTTCAATAAGCATTGCTGATTTTTCTTGTGTTATGGGAAGAAATTCCAATATTCCATCCTTAGGCACCTCAAAGAGGTTTTCACCTTCGGATACATCCTTTATTTTTATTTACTATTGTATTGTCAAAAGGCGCCTTACAGTTTTCACCTAAAGACATTTTTTTTTTTTTTTATTCTTTGTATTTTTGTGACTGGAGGATTGCACAGTCTCATCAAAGTAAGCTACACAATCTAGGTCAATATAAAATCCCTCTTTGTGATCAACCCATGATATTCCCTCTCAAAGTCCCATGAATTCTGCAATGGCCTCATCATTCTAAAAAAAATCCATAGCAAGTGGCTCTTGTTGGTCCCAATCAATGAATTGTGGGTAAACAAGAGAAATCTCATCATTAGTGCTGGTAAAGGATAGTGAAGATGCGGAAAGCATGTAGATGGAAGCCTCAAGTGTGAAGGTGGAGTTGTCAATTTCAACTTCCATGTCAGATTCAATGGAAGGACCATATATAGATTTGGATGAGTTGTATTCATATTCATAATAGGGGACAAATGTATCAACATCATGAATATTGGATGGTAGTTCAGAGGCATGGACAGTAGGTTCAATCATTTCAAGCTCATGGGTGGGCTCGAGAATGGGGCAGGATAATTCAGATGTTGTCAATGATAATTTATGTTCTTTTGGATCCCAAGGAATGCTTACCCATTACTTATTTTTAGAATGGCAGTAAATAGTTTCAATGTTGTATTCTTGTCAAAATCTTTCTTTAGAAGGGAGTTGGCCGGGTTCCAAGAATAATTCATCAATATCATAATCACTCAAGGTTTTGGCAGATCTCCATTCCCATATATGAGAGCCAGTTTTGGTAGGGGAGTCTTCACATGTCTCGACACTTTCACAAACCATTATGTCCTTACTTGAAAGTACATAGGTATGCCGATCGTCAGTTCTGAGTTGGCCAAACCCTATCCCTATATTATTTGGTCACCTGGAAATGATGATAGACTCTCTCCTTCCATTGCTAGCTTTTCCAAGGCCACTTGTGCCATCAAAACCCAATGCTTTACATATTTCATAGCCTTTTCCATAGAGATGCACTGGTAGTGGAGGTAATCCTTCTGGATCCTTGTAGATCTATTTATCTATATCAATAAGGACTCCATTCCTCATGTCTCCCCATAGTGTGAAGACCCTTTTTGGAGGAACCTTAAATGTTGTCTTAGGCTCTACTGTGAAATAGGGTCACCCATAGATTTTAGGCGGGTTGGGTATTGTTGTAATACAATAAGTCGTATTCAATTTGAATTCTCCATAGCCAAAGTCCTAGATCTTAAGGTCATTACTTGGTATGGAGGCCGAGGAGGATGGTGCGGTGGAAGTCGATGGAATGGATATGGATGATTTGGTGAGTGTAGATGGTCAATGTATTTTGAAGAGGTGGAAGTTGAGGCTTCTCAATTGATGGGTACCTGGTGCTCAGCAGTGGCTCTCAGATTGGTATAGTATTGAAATCGATTAGGATCTCTTGGGATAGTAATTTTTTTACCATCAAAAGGGAATTTCAGGCATTGGTGGTAAGTGGAAGGAATGGCCTTTAAGGCATGAATCCATGGGCGACCAAGTAAGATATTTTAATGTATAGAACAATCCAAGACTTGGCATGTTGTGTCTATGATAACTAGTCCCACAAGAATTGGAAGTGTGATGATGCCTTTAGAAGCACATTATTCATCATCATATTCTTTTATCACAATAATCTTGGTAGCATCCACACATGCATTAGAGAAGCCAAGAGCTTTAACCAATTTTAAATAGCATATGATCAATCCTGCTCCACCATCTACTATGAGTCATCTAAGCTTCTGCTTATGGACGAAAACCTCAATATGGAGGGCATCATTATGAGATGGTTTGGGCGAGGAATATTCAATGTCTGAAAAGGTAATGTGATGAGGTGAAGTCAAATATCCAACCATAGTTTTGAAATGGTTGACATCAATATTGTTTGGGATGGAAGACTCTTGGAAGACTTAATAAACATAGGTTAGCAATGTAACCTGAGGGTTCACCAATGTAACTGGGGTATTTTTCTGCAAGATAAGTTAGCAAATCACATGCAAACACATAAAACCCACAATACGTAATGAAGTGAAAAGGAAATAAAATAAAGAACAAAAGGAGACATCTCACCCAAGCTCTTCATCCTACATGACTCATCTCCATTACAGCTTCTAGCTTACTAAAATATGAAAGGTTGCCATCAGATTTTGATAAGAAATCTAAACTATAAACTAGACCTAAGGAAGTGTTGAAGGATTTAAGACTCTATGCAAGAGAATATCAACTCCTACATTAAGAGATTGAGCGCTTCAGAGACGAAAAATTTGGCAGTTTATAGAAAATGCAATTTTGGATGGATGGGTGAGATCAAAGATTGAGAAGTGCCCTAGAATCTATGGTCAAGATTCAAAATAACAACCCCTTCATTAGGGTTAGGGAAACTCTAGGGTGAATTTAAATTGAGTGGACAAGATTTAATTTAAGAAATTAAATCAAGGAAAGAGAATAGTTGTGGTAGTGAGATGAAAATTAGTAAGTGGAAAAAGGATGAGTTAGAAAATCAAGTTATTTTAGAAATAACTTAAATTGTGGAGGGAATTGCTAGTTTGAATTTAATATTTTAATTTAATTCAAAATGATGAATTCATGTGACAGTAAATAATTATTATTTTATTTACTTGAGGAGAGTGAAATTAAAATAAATGATTTTTATTTAAATTTAGAAATGAATTGTGATAGACAATTAAATAATTAATTAAAATTATTTAACTGTGGAAGAAGTGGATTAATAATTAAATAAATTATGGGGGATTATTTAATTATGAGAAGACTTTAATGTTATAGACATATTTAAATAAAATTAATTTACTTAAATAATCAAGAGGGAATAGTGGATTAAATAAGTTTAATAATTTGTTCAATTTAAAGAGGACTTTAGACATTAGTCACGTATTTAAATAAAATTAATTTATTTAAATAATCAAGACGAATAAGGGAGATGAATTAATTAAATAATTAGTCATTATTTAATTAATAGTTAAATTTAGTCAGAGTGCCATAACTAAATTACGTATAGAAGAATTGATGAGAAAATTGAGTTCGCAGGCTTAGGTCAGTTTTAAGTGTCTGCACAAAGCATACAATGTGATACCATTTGAAACCTATAGATTTTTTTCAAGCAACCTATCAATCAGGAGTTTATTCATAATTCAAATAGAAAATTAATAATAATTATTTGTTAAATTCAAAGTAAAAACATAATTTATATTGGTGGAAAGTAGAGAGTCTCCTTTAAAAACCCTTTTCATTTCATCAATTTTGGGTAAAGAAAAGGTCATGAGCCATCATATCACTTACATATCGCCACTTTTTTGCCCATCATGATCCTACACATAACCTCAAACAAAATAATATGGAGGATCACATTACACACGTACAATAACACAAAGAACATTAAAAGAAAACAAAGAAAAGACTAGTAAGGAATATGTGATTCAACCTATAGTAGGTTTTTTGCATCCCAATCTTGTTTAGAATATGTGAAAGGTAGAAAACTAGCCAAAGGGACAATGTCAAGTACCCAACTAGGAAAATCACCAAGTTCAACACATGGTGAATCACTCTTTGTAGGAGGATCATCATGGTTATTATCATTTAAGCTCATGGAAAAGGAAAATAATAAACTTAACTCTTTATGAACTTACTCTTTAATTTTTGCAATCTCATTAAAATCATCTAAGTTAATCACAATAGAAGTTCTAATGATAATATCCATTGCAGGTGCTTGCTCTTATTATTGACGAGATATAGGATTTTCTTGTTGTGTCGAAAAACATGGAGAATCATCATGCATTACTTGATGTAAGTTTGGATATTTATTTTCTATATTGTTCTTTTATTCTTTTTCTTGTAATAGATGAGTAATAGTACGACATCTATGCCTATTCTCTTTACCATTTTTGTTTCTTTTTGTTTGATTTCAAGTTGTGATTATATAGGAGTAGGTTTATCAACCACAGGTTTCTTTTCTTCTCTTAAGGGAGGAATGGAGGGAACCATGGGAGGAAGTTCAACCACTTTTATTTATCTTTATAAACTTTTTTGATTTTAGGAGGCACAACATAACTTATTTGGTTATCTCGTGGTCTCTTAGAACAAATTGGTGAAGGATTTTCTATGGTTTGGTCTTTGTTACTTGGAAGGGATTTTGGTTCAATCATGTTTTCATCAAGGATAGGAGGCTCAATCATGGGTTGAGGTATATTGCTAAGGGATAACTCTGCTATAGAAGTCCTCACAAAGCCTAATAGGTTCTACAGGTTCAGGCCAAAATAAATCCAATGATAAATTTTCATGGGAAGACACAAGATTAAAGTCATTATGGTGCATAGTAAAGATCTAATTACCAAATGAAAACTTTAAACATTTATGTACTACCGATGAGATGAATTTTATAGAGCAAAGCCATGGGTAGCCTAACTTCACATGAAATTGGTCCAACGACGGGATGATGGAAACTGAGACACTTAATTTTTTTGGTCCAAATTTTAGAGGAAGAGTTATCAAACCTATCATAGGGCAAGAAAAACCATTACGTGTTTTGATCCATGCTTTTGGTTTTTCATAAGAATCTTGATAAATCTCATGAACAAACAAGAATTCTTTAGTGATCACATTCTCTACACAAACATGATCAATTAATATCCCATTAGTATGCTTTCCATTGATTCTTCTAGGTATATAAAGAGGACCATCAAGTGCATGTTTAATTATATCATGTGCGAGAAAGAAATTTCAAGGAGCATTTTGGTTTGAACTTCAACAATTCCAATCATATTGTCTGTCTTTTTTGTTTTACCAATATTTATCACATCATTCTTTGTTTCACTAGCTTTGACAAAGGAGATGTTATGATTTGGCATAGGATTATTAAATATTTTTAAGGTTTGGTTAGGAGGAGATAAAAAAACATTACCTTGATAATTAACACCACCAATTTGAATGTGATTAGAATCAATGAGTTCTTGCACAATATGTTTAAGATGCTTGCAATGTTTTGTATCAAGTCCATTTTGTCAGTTAAAATGGAAATAGGAATTTTGTCTATAGTTTGGAGGTAAAGGCTTAGTAGGATTAGGAGCTCTAACATGAGGTAAGGAAATTAAGTTATTGTTTAAGAGTTAAAACATGATGTTATGAAGGGTATCGAGTAGAGAGGTGAATTGTCTATTTCTATCTCCAAATGTGTATGGATTTTTTTTTATAGCAGCCACTTGGTTATCAACATGTTGAGTTGGTTAAGGGGTATTAAGTTGTAAAAATCCCTTTTTTTTTTTTTTTAATGGTTAATAGTTGTTATGAGGCATGTATTTAGATATTTCAAGATTCTTAGAGGAATTTTTCACTTCACGACTACTAACTAAATTTTGGAAATCTTGAAGGGAAACACACAACTATGTGAAGGAGGTTGTAGTGTAGAAAATTGTATGCTCTTGAAAGAAATGCAATTTCACACTTAATTTGGAACTATTTTAGCACCCTTGGATTAAATACCCTTTAAATCATCATTAATAGGCCCTTAAGACCCATTATTTTAGATCTTGAGGCTTATTTGAGCTAAAAACCTGAAAAAAATCATCAAAAATTCCAAAAACCCACATCAAAAATCTAGGGTGGGACTCATATGCCACCTTGGGCATATGAGTCCCCCTAGGTGGGACACATTCTAGGGCTACAATATGAGTCCCATTTAGGGCATTTTTAGGGTTTGAGTGGGAAAACCATCTTTTTATTAAAATTTTTGGTTGATGTCAGCTTTTGAGATTTGAATAAAGGTAAATTAGGTGTTAATGCCTATATAAGCAAGCTTCTAAGTCATTTTTTCATCTAAGAAAGAATTTTCAATAGAAATTTCAAGATCCAAGCATTCAAAATTCTTCAAGAATTCTTTCAGAAGAGCATTCAAGTTTTAAAAGCAAGCAAATTTGAAGTATTGGTGCAACATTAAAGTGTTTTTGTAGGTCTTTAAGCTCAGTTGCAATCAAAATATAGCATTGTCAAGGGTTGATCATGGTTGTGTATGGTGAATCATGATGGATTCTAGGTTGGGGAGATGCAACTAGCCATCAAGCCAAGCCTAATGACTTGTTTCCTAAGTGATTACATCCTCCATTATCACTCTACATTCAACCTAAGGAAGGTGGAAGAATTACTAGGGCTCATCTGGGTGATTAGAAATCTCTCAAAGTGAGTCATCCATCTTCATATTTCATTCATCTATCTCATTCTTGCATATTAGAATAAGGTTGCATTGCATTCAAATTTCCTAATCTTAGACACACTTAAGGTTAGGGTTAATTGTTGGATGTTGTGGTTGGATTGCTGATATGTGGTTGTCATTGATGTTAACACTATTAGCATTGCTGATTTTGAAGGCTGTATATGTCGAAGATATTGAGAAAATTGTAATAAATATATTGCAAGCAACCAGTGAAGCTGAGAAGGTCAGAATGTTGGAAAGTTGTGAACGTTGAGTTTCTAGTGGTGTGCATGAAAGGGATTGTTGTTAAGTCTATCTAGTATGTTGTCTGAAAGTCTTAGTGGTATGCATCAAGATTTGAGGAAGTTATGAAGTTCTATGTGTCTATAGTCATTTTGTTATTGTAGCAAGTGTTCAGTTGTTGTGCATGTACCAGTGACATTCATGGATGAGTTTAGATCATGCTCTATCCTTGTTGTACGTCTGCATTGATCGGAGTGTTCGTGATCGGAGGTTTTTTTGATGTGTGCTTGAGTTTTCATGTTCTTGGCCAACATGATGGTGGTAGCATGTTGTGGATCCATGAAGATTAATATTTTATTGTTTGGCATGTTCGAAGGTGTTTGTTTGGATCCTCAATATGTTGGGACTGACTTGTGTTGGTGCACAATAATATTTATTCATGTATTGAGGCCAACAGTTGTAATTCATTATTCATTTATGGCCAAGAAAGTAGTTGATGCAAATCCATGTGGTGGATATATAAGAGTGATTTTTTACTCATTTTGAAGTGTGCTCAAGGTGTGCTTAGTGTGTGCAAGTGATGGACATGTGTGAATAAAGGTCAAATTATTTAGGAGCATAGCAGTGTTTGAAAGAGATTGAGCAGAGTGTGGAAGAGTGTGTATAATTTTTTGTGTGCCTAATCAGAACTGTAATCAGGATTTTGTAGAAGCCAATTTCTTAGTTCAAACTCATTTGATGGATTGAATTTGATTATTGTATGTAAGGTAGTGACCCTTCCTCTGAGCAGTGTGTTCTAGATAGTGTGCCTGAATGCAAGTGCATTCCTTATTCATTCTTCATTATACTTCTAACAGGGTATAATCTTGTGGACTAACATCCACCATGGTTTTTCCCCTAACAGGGTTTCCACATATAAAATCTTGGTGTTGATGTGTCTTTGATTTATGCTTGCACTACTAATTATCAGATCTAAGATTTAAGGTTGATTAATGTTGAATAAGCTTGATTTTGGTAACAACTGATTCACCCCTCCCCCCGCCCCCCTCTTAGCTGTCTATCCTTTTTTCCAACATTTACATTCCTATTTACATGCATATTCCATTATTTCTATCAAGGTTTAATTACCAAACTAGGGTTTTGACTGAGGCAAACCCACCATAAGAAAATCAAGTCTATACTTTGTTTTGTAGGTCTTTTTGTGAAGTTGGATCCGAAAATCAATTTGGGAGAAAAGATAAGGTGTTGAAGTGAAAATATAAACTTTGAATTCTTGAAAAAGAGAAATGATATTGATATGCTAGAAGTGGTGAATGAGTCCCACTACAGGTTCATTTCATGTTTTTTCTAGATTGAGATACCCTTCTCCTAGAAACATGTTCTTGTAGACAAACCCTAATTTGGGACTGATTCACCCACCTTGGTGTATGAGTCCCAATAGGTCAAAATTTTAAAAAAATTAGCGTTTCAAAGCTCATATCATCCTTCTTTAGGTTTTCAAGTTCACACTTTTGAGATCCCACCTCTTCGTTATGATTTTCATGCACTTTTAGGTCATTTATTCAAGTATTGCATCATTATTACGGTTAAGAATTTTTATTTACGTTGCATTTGTCTTTGCAAGCCATAGCTTAGTGGTGAACCCCTCATTAATTTATAATAATCCCCTAGGATAGCCCTATTGCAAGATATCTTTCTCCTTGGCATAATTGGATTGATATCTCTAGGGTTTTCCTTGAATGAGAGAGTGAAGATTGTTATTCTATTTCCCAAGCATAGAATCCAAAAAATTTTCCACCTTTCATTTTGGTGAACCTCCATTTTGAACTTCATAATTCTTATTGGGAGTGCATCATCATCCTATATCTTTCTTGCATTAACATTGCATTAGGGTTTGTATTAGTTAATGGGCATTCTAGGGTTTTTAATTTTGCATTAGTGAAAGTTCATATAACTTGCATTTTTGCAATCTAGATCATTGAAATTCATATAAAATATGCATTTACATATAGGTTACCTATCACACAACAAAAAAATCATCAAAATCAATTGAATTTTTTTAAAATTTATACAAGCAATCCTCACTAAGACTCTTATGACCCTCTGGGAAAATCACTCCCAGTGCAGATTTTGCACTATGTTTTTTAGAATTTAAAACCCTATTTTTAGGCTTTTTTTCTTGTTAAAATATTTATGTTTTAGTTTGCATAGATTCTATTACATTCAGATCACTAAAATTAGCATAATTTTCATTCATTTCAATTGTGGATAGAATTAGATTCTTGCACTTTTCAATTTCAATATTAGTTCATAATTCAATTAGATTAGACTACATTTGGCACTCACTTGAAAACAAAAACCAAAAACCTCTAAACTGATGAACCACTTGGAGAAAGTATAGTTATTTGAGTCAAATCTCTTTTTTCTAAGTTAACCTAACCCTCAAGCCTTTTAGTAGTGAGGACTTTGACATGTTAGATGAAGCCCTTGAGGAATTCATCTCACAAGGTTCATCCACTAAGGCTTGTTATGATAAACCAAAACCAAAAGAAGTTAACATGATTCAAACTCAACTTATCCTCTACCCACCTTCAGACAAACCTCAACCTAAAAACAATCCTAAATTTACTCTTTAGCCACCTAAGAGCAATGTTTTTCAACAATCAAGTAATAATAGAATTACTCATAGATACAACACTTGAAACAATCAACAACCAAAACAACCAACTCAGACAACCTTACCTTTTCCTAATCCCATTTAGCCTAGTGCTCTATTGGGAAATTTTGCACACACACCCCCACCAGAGTTAGCGATCCTCTCTTTTCTTTCTTTTGTTTCTATTTTGTTGTAGGGTTCACCATTTCCCCTTAAGGGATAGGTTCATCTGAATTTTGGATTTTTCTTCACTTGAGGAAATTGATGATTTATCTGCACTTAGGGTGCATTATTTTTAACTCTTTGATCTCAAGGTAGAATTAGCATCTCTTTCCCTCACATGAGATTTAAATAGCACACGAAACTGGCTAAGTATGGGAGGCCTTCAGGGATTTAACACTGACTCAAATTCACCGAATGATGGGTCATCTCAGGAAATCCAAGGTGGCCCAAAATTTCCAACGTCCGATCCTTCAGAGAATTTAGCCTTGCCTAGATTCCCCGAATTCGCCCTATGTTCACATTCTTGAACCCTTAAACATCACTTCAATGTGCTTAGGAGGGGGTAGGTGGTTGTATTTAATGCAAATTTGGTCGATTATTTAAAACTATTTGAAGTTCATTTCTCCACATTTGAGCTCCTCAAACTGTCTCGCATTTGACACACTAGATCCTCCTCAGTTTGGTGATTGTGCTTGGAGATTGCAGTTCTTCTTTTGGTCTTCAATTTCCATTTTAGGGTTCTTTCACACCTCTAGTCTCCAAGTTTTGCACATCAAAGGTAGGGTTTTCCCTTTTGTTTCATGATTTTTGACCTAGCTATAACTTTGCATGATGATTCGATATTCCCATGATTTGTTTAGCCTTAATGAGGGAATGTGATCATGAGTAAGGTCTTTCATTGATTGCAAGTGTTTTAATTTTGATTGACTCCTTGGAACATCATGGTTATTCCATTCGCATTAGGGTTGACTTATTTCTTTTATTACCCTCCTCATCCCCTAGGGTTTCATTTCTCGTGTGGTTAGGTGTGGGAAGAAAATGTTATATTGAAGTCCCTATAAGTTGTAGTCCAGTTCAATGAACCAAAGAGATTATACAGTGGCTCATGTAGTGGGTAAGTACTAGTTTGCCCATGCCCTAGCTCATTTTCCCCTATTTGCTCAAATCTTAAAAAATTAATCGAGAATAATGAGGGTTCTTAATGCAAGCTTTGCATTTGTTTCATTGAGTATGATAAGTAGCTCTAAATTGGGGGGGAAAACATGAATTCTTAAGGTGAGCAATATCTAACTAGAGCTTTGAAACCTAGAAAATTATGAAGGAATCATTTGAGCTTTGTGCAAGAAAAGGAAGTCAAATGAAAACATGAATGTTTGGCTCACTTTAGAGAATCTGAGGAACCTCATCATTTCTAAGGGTTAATCCTTCATAGATTCTATTGCCTCAGGGATTCTCTAAATCCTTCCACTACCTTGACCCCCAAGGGCTAATGTGATCCATTTTGAACCCAAATTTAGGCTCGAGCTTGAATTGAAAAGATTTGATTCCAACTAAGGGAGTGATTTGGGAGAACATCTAGACACTTAGAGATTTCTTCTCAACAAAAATTCTCCAGAGGAATTTCCTTCAAAGAACTCACCCTAATGGAACCCATAAAAAATTTGTTCCATCTCAAAATCTTGATGAGTTTAGGGAGTTATGGGTCAATTTTTTATCTCCTGCAAATATAAAGGGTTTTAGGTTTACTTTGGTCTTATGTGAAAACCCTTGGAGTCTATATCTTGGCCTTTGTTTTATTTTTAAATTGAATCCTTCTACCAGTCATCAGTCTTTTAAGTTATGACTTTCGACATTAAATCTCGTTGAGTGACCAACCCTCTAGTTTGTTTTTACTTGTTAATCATGATGGATTATTATTTTGCAGTTGTCCTAAGTCGAGCTAAATATTTCCCGCTAATGAAGATCTTAATTTCTTTATGTTATTTCCATGGCCTCATCATCCTAGGTTGGGTTAATGTTTTTTGACATGCATAGGTGCATGAGCCCCTGAATGTCGTGTGATTGATGAAGAAAATATGAGTTGTTCCAGCTAACCCGTCTTTTTTTCTTGGTTACTAAAATAACCACACGGGCTAATAGGTGATTACCACCTGTATTCATTATGATGGGTCCAAGGATAGTATTTTCGAATTTTAAATTTTGGATGTTGCTGATATGTGGTTTTCATTGATGTCAACACTATTTTTATTAATGCATTAGAGGTTGTATATGTCGAGGATATTGAGAAATTTGTAATAAAATAAGTTGCAGGTTGTCAGTGGTGAAGTGAAGTGAAGTATCTTGTCTAGCTCGGTATGTTGGTGATTAGAGGTTCTGGATTAAAAGGTTTTTTTGTTGAGTATATCTAGTTTATCCCCCATTAAGTTTCAGAGATCCACATGAAGATTTCATTGAGTTATGAGTACCTGTGTTCTGACAATATTTTTGTTGCTTCAATTGGTGTTCCTAAAAGAAGGTGATGTAATTCAAGTAAGTTAATTTATTGTGGATGCTTCTCTGGTGATGCATGATGCTTGTGGATTTTTTCTAGATTGTGCTCTATCTATGTTGTACATCCACATTGATCATTGCACTCGTGATTGGTGATTTTATTTTGTGTGTTCATCTTTTTCATGTTCATGGCCAACAAGGTGATTGTAGTGTGTTGTGGATCTTCAATGAATAATTATTGAAGATGTTTCATGTTCGAGGATGCTATTTTGGGTCCTCACTATGTTGTCGTCAACATTGGTTGATTCGCATTGATAATTATTTATGTTTTAGGCCGATAGTTTGTATTCATTTTATATTTTATTGAAGCTGACATGTAGATGATGTTATTATTGGTTGCGGATATATATGAGCGATTTTTTACATCATTTGTGAGATGCAAGATACGAGATGCGAGATGTGATATGCAAGATGCAAGATGAGAGATGTGAGATGCGAGATGTGATATGGGAGATGTGAGATGAGAGATGCGAGATGTGCAAAGTGTGTGTGCTATGTGCGAATAAAGTTCAGATATTTCGAAGGAAAAAGTAAAGTGTGAATAAGAGTGAGAAAAATTAAGAGTTTTCATGTGCTTAATGAGAACTATAATTAGGCATTAGAAGATGCTATCTTCTCAATTCAAAATCTCTTAGATGGATTTTATCTGAATGTGACTATTAGTCAGTGTGTCTTCCTTTGGGTAGTAATCCTTTCTATATTTGAGTAGTGAGCTCTAGGAAGTGTACCTGAATGCATGTGAATTCCCTATTTAGTATGCTTTTAATAGAGTATAAACTTTTGGATTAACCTCCACCATGGTTTTTCCCCTAACAGGGTTTCCACGCAAAAATCTTTGTGTTATGTGTGTTTTTGATGTGGTGGTTTTTTATTTCATGTTTAATTAACAAATCTAAGAATAAGTTTAATAAGTATAATTTATGTGACAACTGATTCACCCCCCCTCCCATTTATCTGCCCTTTTTTTTTCAACATCATCTTGGTTAATAGTTGATAGCGGGTGACATGGATCAACCTGGACTACTCCTCATCATCCCGTGTGGGCCCCATCCTCCTTGCCAGTTTCTCAATGGGGAAGCGGGTTTTTTCCATGTGGAGTAACTTTAAGGAAGTGGAAAGTAACATGTGCATTAATAAAGTGAATATATTACATGTGCCTAATGATCTTTTAATATGAGCCCTTGATATTGTACGAGGAATAAAATTGAAGCTAGCTAAGTAGTGTGTACGATGAGGCCACAAGATTTAATCTCAGCCTCTCCCTGTCTTCTCATTGATAAAATTTTCTTGTGAGTTATGGATCATGGGGAAAGGGAAGACAAACACATGGATTATGTCTAAAAATACAAAGAGATGGTGGAGCCTGCATACTACAAACTTTTTTTTCCATGTGGTCTCTTGTCATTTGGCAATTGTTCTGGTTGTGCATAGTTGGATGTTTTATAATAAGTTGATTAAATTTGGATCGTGGATCAATGAACTTGCTAAATGAATCAACTGTTGGTATTCAAAATGAATTTGATGGAAAGCAAGCAATTCTATTTCACATGAGGGAGTCTTAATAACTGAAAGGACATTGAGCTACCAAAGTAAGGAAATACATGGTTATTAATATTTATGTCAAAAGCATAATTCAACATTACAAGTACACTCAATACACTCTAGGAGCTCATGTTGTGGTTGCTCAACATTTTCTCACGTTAGAACTAGGGTTGTCAACCTATGAGAAAATAGTAATTCAATTATCAATTTCCTTCTGACATTATTGATAGGTTGTGTTTTCTCAAGCTTAAGTCTGTTAGGGATTTTTCTTGGTTCGACTGTTAAACTTTAGCATTCATAAAAGAGGATTTTTTTAATAATGCATTTGTACAATTCATGCCAAACCCTTGAAAAATTCATAGGCCTTTCTTAGTTATACCAAAAAACCCTACTTTGTTGTACTTCTTGCATTATGGCCCCTAAAGCAAAAAAATCTTCATCTAAAGGGGAGGCTTCCACTCCCAAGAGAACTCTAAATAAAGACCTTATGGATCAATTAGCACCTTCCACTAGCAACAAACCTAGAGGCCAACTAATTCCCAGAGGACCACATATAGTAGAGGGTTTTTTTGACAAAAGAGGTTCTATCAAAGATGTTAAATTACCCTATACTAGATGGGAATTATTTTATGGTTGGTTCAAGAATAGAAATATGGGTCTCCTAGTGGGAAACCCTTGGAATTGTGATTTGGGAAAGTTATTTGTGTCAATTTTTTATATGGATGTTGACTTGCTGAAGGTAATAGCTGCTAACTATGACCCAGTCACTAGGACTATCAAAACCTGTGATGGAAAAGAAATGGTTACAGTCACTAGGGAGGAATTCGGTCTTGTTTTCAATATCACCAAATGGAATGAGGAAATTTATAAGATAAATGAAGAATCTCTTAGATAGGAGAATGAGAAAACAAAGACTTCATTTAGAGTCCACATTTTACCAAGATTTCTAGGAGAAATTGTAGGAAGAATTATTGTGATAGGATCACATGATAAGGAACCCTTCCTTGTCAATTACTTTAATCCTTATTTCAAAAGGACTTTATATTCCATTTGCCAAATAATTGGTTATGATCCTATCTCTTGAATTCCAATGGCCTGGATGTATATGGCTTTCGATATCCATCATCCCCAATACTATGCAGTATATGATTATGCAGGATTTCTTTCTGAAAGAATGCATGAGGGGCTGGTAAGATTAAAGAAAGGTGAATCTGGGGTAGGATGCAAATGGTACTCACTACTGATGCATATGTTTTAATACAAGGGTGAAATGTATTTTGGATAGAATATTGACTTGGAAAGAGATGAAGGTGACTTGGATTTTCCCATGCAATGTTCGATCACATTCTTGGATAGGGATGCTAGGACATATGATTATGTCACTTTCCAAAATTTGTTTGCTTATGAATTAGAGAGAGCTTTGACTGTGAAATTGCCCAGATTTCCTATTGCTTTACATGATTTCTTGAGACCAAAGGAAAGAAAGCTTGATTTAGGCATTGATCATAACTGGGGAGATATTATCTCACTCCCTGATTTTACTATTTTAAGAGTATATGGTTCTAAGGTAGCACCTCACTTTTTGCCAAGGTTTCTAATAGAAAGAATTGGTTTCCTTGAGGTTATGTGGCAATTAGGAAATGTTGAGAATGAACATTTGTTGAATCAGGGAAAGGGAACTTTATTTCCTTTATAGACTTGTTTTTATGATTTTGTAATGACCAAAGGTGGTTGGAACAATATCATTGAAGTGCTCAAATTATATTACATACAAAGGACAATTGAGAGGGTCAAATATGATCCTGAAGGTTTTATGGCCTAGTTAAATAAGAGAAATAAAATCTACAAATATGTCCACATTTTCCATTATCCTGAAGATATAATAAGGAACGTGTCGGATAGTGTGGAGTAGGAAAAGATGTTGGCAAGGTGGATTTCATTTAATAAGATGCAAAGGAAGATAAAGTAGGAGGAGCCTAATTTCAGGATCCTCCCTAAGACTGAGGATATAATTCAAAAGGCGGAGCATGTAACAAGAAATTTTGACTGAATAGTAGGCCACCTTGAAACTAAAGGGGTGGTTAGTAAAGAGAAAGAGAAAGCTCTAATTGTTGAAGAACAAAGTGGAGGAGTAATATCTACTATTGGAGAGGAGTGTACATCACAAGCCCCTAAGGAACCGAAACTAATTTTTTTTGTAAGAAGTAAGAGTAAGAAAAAGAAATCTGATGAAGCCTATACTCCCACTTAGTATGAGGAACATATGCCTCCTTCTCTTGTGCCACAAGTATCTCCCACATCCCCACCAAGTTAGGAAAGACCTGAAATTGTGGATGTTGATTCTCCACCACTTAGTGAAATACCACCTGGGGAGCCACCATTGAAAAGATTAAGGGCACTAGTTTAGTGGATTATGATGAAGACTCTAACAATGACATTTGGGTATCTGAGCAAGAAATATAGGATGGAGTGTCAACTACATCTGTAGTAACGGCAACTAGCCAATTGGGAAAAATATTGAGTAATGTTGATCTCAAAGGGACCAATGGAAGTGATGACATGCAAGTTGAGGCATGTACCAAATTATTGGACAATGACTCATTTGTGAAGACTCAAGATATTTTGGAGTTTTCCTATAGGGCTAAATGAGATGAGTATGTAGAAATTCTAGCTATAGACACAATCCTTCATCTAGAATTGCCTAATGTTGTCATTCAGAAAAAAGTGTTAAATGAGATGAGAGCCAAGTTTTAAAATATGACTGCAAAACAAGGTCGAGAATTAGTGAGAACAAGTGGTATCTTTTTGTTACCAGAGTGGGATCTAGCTTCAACCATTCTTTTGACACAATAAAAAAATGTGACATACCACTCTATAATACAGACGAAGAAGCTACACTTGCATTACAAGGGTCTGCTTTTAGTGAAGAGTGGGAATCCTTGGCTATATGGTCTCTAGCCCCAAGCACAAGAAATCCAAACATTGTTGAACCTGCACCTAACTACAAGGGAGGCCTAATAATAAACAGAGTATCAAAAATATCAGCCTTAGAAGCTATAAATTTGTCTATTAATGTTGCACAATTCACCAGGGCCATTATGGAGTCTATGACACCTGGGAAGGATAAACTTGGAATAGAATTGAATAATTTTTTAGTCAAGTATGGAGATCTTGAGAGAAATAATATGTAATTACATCCAAAAATAGCATTGTTAGAGGATGTATTACAAAATTTACAACCTAGAAAACTCAAAGAAGATGATGTTGAATCTCCCACTACTATACAAGAGGATATATCCCCTAAATTTATAGCTGATATAAATACTTCATGGGCAATTGTGCCATATAATATGGGAAATGCACCCATTTCAACAATAGAACCCAATATATCAGAAGGGCCATAGGTGGAAGGGAATGTCAAAAGGGAAGATTTTCTTAGGAAATTAATTGAATACAAAGAAATATGTAAAAGTTGTGATGAAGATATTTTTAAGAGAAACATGAGGATTGTCACAGTAGTCCTAGAGCATCTGAACAAAAAAGTGAATAACAAAATAAATAGTATTCACTATAGCTATTCATCCATGGTTGATGCCATAAAAATGTTTGATATTGATAGAGAAAAATCCATTCCACTCATGGAGGTCTAGATTCCTAGGAAAAAAAGAATTGATATTCATAGGGATTGGGGTTAAGAAGGAACCCAATCCACCTGAAATTTTTAAGCCTACTATGCTTCTAGTAAATAAGATTGAGGAATATAGAGGGAATGTTAAAAAATTGGAGAATAGGATAAAGGAATTGGTGAAATCTTTCAATGAATCTCATCATGGTATTCTTCTATCCATCTTAATGGATGGTGGTAGTATTAAGACTTTACAAGAATGGAGAAGTGAAGTAAATAGTGTTATCTCAGATCAAGCTATAAAAATCTGTCAGAATTTTGATATGAATACATTGAAAATGAATATGGGTATGTTAGTCCATGCTAAGACTATGTTGCTAGAATTGGATAAAGAAGCTAAAAAAATTGTCACTAAGTATGCACCTTATAGGAAAAGGGTTGATAAAGTAATGAATTTTAATTGGCCTACTGAAGAAGAATTCCTATCATGGAAAGGAAAACATTTGGAAAGAGTGGGGGTTTTACACTAGGGGTGGTACGTTAGTGATTTGAAGGTTTGAGGTTTGCAACCATGATGAATAAAGGATAGATGGGAATGCACTACATAGCTTGGATTTAGTACAAATTAGTCTGATGTTAAAGTATGGAGAACTATGGTGCATCTTCTTCAAAATTGATTTGATGGCAACGCTATAGACATGGGTCTTACCTTTTGTCTTTTTCTATTTTCTTCATGCTTTTCCTTCTTTTTCAGTTTTTGTGTGTGGGCAAATTTTTTGAGGTAACTTTTTGATTGAAACCATTTTGAATATTGTACTTGATCCCCTACAATGAATGAGGACTACATTAAGTTCTTCACATGTCACCCACCTCTTGGGAGTGTGTTGCAATTGAATTGGAGAATCTTTGATATAGTGGTCCAATAGGGTTTCGACATGTGTACTTTCTAGCCTAAGGCTTGTTTTTTCTCCTTCATTTCTATAAGAAGGAATTCAAGGCTAGGAAGTAGGGGTTCATTGTTTTATGCAATTAACACTGTGAATTTTAAGAGGAATACTAAGCATGTGTCTAGAGTTTCTTTGATATTAATCTTTAGAGTTCATAATTATGTATGTAATTTGGATAACAACAAAGAAAAATATATACTAAGAAAAACCAATTTCATGGCTATTGTCTCTCCTTTTTATCATCTTATGAGTTATGAATGAAATTAATCCAGGATTCCTTTTATTTGTCTCCATTGTTTATCAGTGGATGTTTGATTTCATTATTTCTTATTGATTCAACAAATTAATGTAAATGCTTGAATGAGATTAATAACTTGTAAGAATCAAGTGCTAGGATATTGATAAGTAGTATTAGTCGTGAATGTGATAGGAGAATGTTGTAATGCAATGTCTCTTGAAATTATATGTTTCTATTTTTGAATTGTTATCTAGTTATATAGGTTGGTTATGACTCTATGCTTGGGATGAAGGCACTAGTTTATGTAAGGTACTCATGATTTAGTTTTTGTGTTGATTCATCAACTAATCACTTTTAATTTACAAACTTTCATGGACACCATTGTAAGTGTTTCATGTTGAGGTCCCACCTTCTCATTTTTTAAGTATAATACGCTGATAAATAAGCCACCAGCTTATTTATTGTATTAGGATCTTGAGAACTCTAATGAGAAGTATCTATTATTGGCAGTGTATTTGATTATAATTGTATTAATTTAGGGGTATACATTGTGGAATAACCCTCCTGAGTTCTACAGATCCCAAAGTGTAGGAGTACAAGTTTTGCAACTTCCACTCGTTCGTTGGCCAATCCTTTTGGAGTAATGATTATTGGAAATGGTAAATTCCATAGGTATTTCTGGAGATAAGTTTGGTTCTTAAAAACTAACCAACACACCCAACCCCAGATTGTTTGAATTTGTGAAGGTTAGGAAACTCCGAAGGTGTCATGGAGATAGGTTGAAGTTAAGAATTAAATGCATGCTTGGGAAAGCCTATCTGGAATTTTGCCATAGCTCAAAATTTTTGAGCCCTAATCCTTCGAAGAATTCAAGTCCTCACGGATTTTCCACAAATTTCCCTTGGACTTCCAAAAGCACCTAAGATTTGAACCTTGGATGAAATGCTATCAGGTGATCATGTAAGTAAGTTGGCAATTTGAAATTCTTGTGTGCAATAATTATTTTCAAAGATTCTTCTCAACCAAGAATTCACTGAACTTTGGTTCCTGCAAAGAATCCCCCTAGCTAAGAAATCCCCAACCCTTATTCATACGAAAAATATGCCCTCGGCTAAATTTTTTGAAAATCCTCCTAGGCTCTAAAATCTTGAAATGCATAAATTTATGGTCAATTGTCTTGGATTTCTTAAGATAAGTTAAAGATTTGATGATTAATTAGAAGCTCTTAACTATTTTCTTTAATAATGAGTGTATTGACGATTAGCATGTTTTCTAACAGATGGAGGCAGAGTTGAGTCCTGGAAATATTTCCATTTCGAATCCTTCACATGCTCAAGAGGAATTCAAAATAAGAATAAATACAATGAAGTATCATTTCAAAGGAATATGGTTAGAATCAAGAATCTACTCCACATGGTCAAAGATAGTTGACACCAATATGGGACATGTTGATTATGATGATTTGCAACTGAGGATGTTTGGAAAGGAACCTACCCAATTGAGACAAATCATCACACATACAGGCTTGGCTCAAGGGGTAGGGTTTCCACCCACTTTGTTGTGTCTAGAACTAGTGTTAGAATGCTCAAAACACTATGATGTTGACAAAAGGATAATAGTGGGCCCACAAGGGAGATTCATAGCTAACTTGAATGAGGATTCCATTGTTGAAGCCTTCAATATTGCTTCCCACCACAAACTCATCAAGGAGATGAACATCCAGGAAGCAGAAGAGTTTTATGCTAAATATAGTGCCAGGGATTTTCACATGATGAATACTTCATGGGTGGCTAAACCAAAACCAAATTATTCCAAGCTCTCAAATCAATTACATAGGAGTGATTTCAAAATGGAATTCCATGATCTTATCACACTCCTAGGTAGGGTAATGGGGTTGGATGAGGCTTTCATTTTTCAGAACCTAGATGTTCTACCCAATCACTTAGATCTTGGGTGGCAAGCAATATCACTAGGCAGGTATCTTGAGTTACAATTTGGATTGGAAATAGAGAGATGTCCAAGATTCAAATGTGTTCATGATGACATCCTATCTTGCTTATATGTTGGAAAGAAAGAACAAATAAAAGGGTTTAAGTTGTAAAGGGGTTCTTGGCAAGGCCAAGATTTGGGATGTCTATCCTCAACTATAACTTAACTCAACCAATTATAGGAGAGAAATTGATTCATTTTTCATGTATATTCCCAAATTATTATAGGGTTCTCCCCATGTAAGAATCTCCATGGAGGTAATGGAATTGATTCAAAAATATGGGAAGTGGTTCATACCATTTCATAGATTCTCTTACATTAGGATACAAGGATCTCCTATCATACCAATCAGAATGTTGAGGTACCCAACCAATAAAATCATTCTACTAGAATTGACAAGACAAATGGTGGCCTTCAAAAAAGTACTGCAAAATAAGAAGAGGAAGGGGCTTGGAGATGAATTTCCATTGATGCTTGGCATCCTGGAGGCCTACCCATCTCTCCAAAGTGCTCAATAATTTGAGAAGGAAATGGTGTAGTTCAAATTATATTCACACACTAATAGAGACAATTTTGACCCCTATTGAAAGGCACATAAATATTCCAGTAGGGGTATAGGCACAAGGACCACATAGAAGATTACTGGGCAAATTGTAGAGATTAATTTGAAGTCATAAAGGGAAGGTACTCTAGGCTTCCCTTGAGGCTCATCAGACTCTACAAAGTGGAACAAGTTCTGGATTAGGTTGAGTAGGATGAAGGGGATCTTATATAGTACCATGATTATGATCCCTACATAAACCAACCCCTGCCATTAGTAAATTGGTTAGAGGAGGAAGTAGTTGATCTTTGTCAAATAACTGAACCTGTGAAGAGGTATTCTAGGCTATGGGTCAAACATAAGGTTGCAGAGTTATAGGTGGATGGTGCCCAGTTCAATTATGACCTAATGGGGAACCTTTAATCCCACTCTAAGGATGACACCGAGGATACTCAAGATGATGTTGCAAAACCCTCACATGGGGATGATTAGGAAAGGCCCCTCACTCTGAAGAGGAGAACAAGAAGTCAAGGGAAAGAAAAGAAAACTGAGAGGCAACCTACACCAAAGGCAAATAAGGATCCTAAAAAATATATCGAGGAAGGAGAGGAGACTCCTCAACCTACTAAGAAGAGGATTCTAGTGATTGAGAGGTAGAGAATAGAAAAGAGAAAAAATATTATCGGGGCCTCAACTACCCCTCCCAAGGTTATGGAAATTGAAAGTTCTAGAGAAAAACCACAAGTATATGTGAGAAAAAATTCACCAAAACAGAGGGTGTCTACCATAGGGGGATCAAGAGTTGAAGTTGAGAAGGTATTGTCTAAAGAGACCCCCACTAATGATCTCACTAAGGAAGCTGAAAAAAGTAGTAGCAGGAGATAATTCACCTTCTCCATCCCTAGTGAAGAATGAACAGAGGGATGAGGGTCCAAAGGTACATACAAAATTAAGTCGAGATGAAGGCCCACTTAACAATCCTGATGAGGAAACATAGAGTGAAGAAGTATCTACACCTAGAGATGGGCAATTGAGTTGTTTGGCCAAAGAATTGGGAAGCAAGAAAGAAATCTACAAGGAGACTGCCTTTGAGGTTAGTATAGAAATTCTATCTCAACCTCAAATAGGTGAACATGTTGATATGCCACACTCAAAGGATGAAAATGAAGGAAAATATGGTGAGGATAGGGAACAAAAGGAGATAGAAAATGGTGAGGAAAATGTTAAAATTGTTGAAAGTCCTCACCATGATCAACCTGAACATGACATTCCACAAGAGAATGTAGAGAATGAACAACATGCAGCCTTAGATTGGTTGGAGAAGAGGTTGAAATGGAAATAAATTATTGCAGAGGATGAGACTCCAAGTTGAGACAAGCTACTAGAAAAGTGGGGACAACCGAAAGAAAGAAAGAGGGATAGAACAGTCTCTAAGTTTGCAAGAGATGAGTTCAACAACAAGATTGTCCATGTTGTTTTTCCCACATAAAATAAATATAAGCATGAAATCAGATATGTAGATTATAAGTTGAAAACTATTAATTTGGGTCCAACAATAAAGGTACAAGAGAAAGAAGATTTCCAAGAATCCTCTGAGGAAATTCTAAGAAGACTAGATAAGGAGACTGCTAAGAAGGAAGAATTACAAAATCAATTCAGGGAGATTCACAAGTAAATCCAGCATCTAATTAAACCTCTAAAATCCCAAAGCAGTGAAAGCTCCTCATTCCCAAAGGGTTTGTTATCCAAACATGAAATTTTAGAGATAGAGAGATTAAAATCTCTTGCAAAAGATACATAGGAATGGCTGCAAAGTGTCAGTGATAGAGGGGATGAGATGATTGAAAAGGTGCTACCATATTATGAGAAGTCATCCTTCCTTTCCAAGGACATAACTTATTTCCTTGATGATTGAAAACAACCACCTGATGATGCAATTGTTAAGGAGCTGGAGAAAATTCTTGCAGTCCCTACAGAGACCCTGGTGAAAGAAGGTGTTGTCACCATGCAAGATACATATAATGCCATCGAATGGATAGATGCTATCAATTTTAATAATGAACTCATAATGAAGGCACCTAAGAAGTTATCCAAGGCCTAGGGAAAGGTGAAGGAATTTTTTGAGAGCTGCAATTCCTTTCTGGAAATGGTCATGGGAAGCAAGAAATTCAGAAAAAATGACTTGAATGTAGGACAATTGTAGCAATGGTGGCACGAGGTGTATGCTGCAAGTATAGAAGGCCCGATAATTAAGGATCAATTAGAGGATGTTGTAATTTACATCTCTTGTTTGGATAGATATCAGGGTTTGTGTGTTGATTGGGAGAAGGCCTTAGCCAAATATGAAGTAGAGTTAAGTTCAGCTAGGGCAAGAATTAATATGATAGCTACCCCTACTTAGGTTGACTTAGATCCAATCCTTACAAAAAATAAAGAAATTTCTATAAAGAATGGGGTAGGTGAATATGGAAAGGGCAGCCCAGCTTGATTTCCTAGAAAGATGTGCCATTAATATTGATTTTACATGAAAAGGTAGGTCGGCTACACTGTGAAGTTCATGTCTGGGTGGCATTAAATGTTAAAAGTTGACTTTTGGAGGCCGACCTCCATTATTTTAATGAAAATTTAAAACTTGTAGACTTTGGAGGGAATTATGGCTGACCTCCTTGGCTGACCTAACTTGTAAACAGTAATTTGGGCCACCCTTGGGTGTGTATTGTTATGAATTTGGGTTTTTCCCTCATTTGTTAAGCTTAGACAATTGGGGAAACTGTTAGAACTTTAGTTAGGGGATTAGAATGCTCTCTAATACTTGCGATACTAGAAAACTAGGATTGTTGAAAATTTTGGATTGAAAATACAAGAGAAGGCATTATTATTTGGTGTTCTTCATTGTGTTATTCATCTATGCATGGTTCTTGTGATTCTTGTTTATCAGATTTTGAAATTTTACTTTAAGTAAGTTAATCTTTAGATAATATTAGAGATATTTAATTTCAGTTGTTTTTATGGTGGAATATCTAAAGTGTTAGAGCAACCCTTCATCCATAGTTTTGGTTGCTTGTTGAATGTGAGCAAATGTGTAAAGTTAGATTGGGTATATATTTGAAGTGCTTAGTTCAATTGTGAAGTGTTTTCATTTTAATGCTATATGTGGATTGATATGTGAATGCTTTACAATATGAAAATATTAATAACTTAGAAGATGGCACTATTTCTGTGACATTGTAGGTTAATCTAGATTTAGCAGAAATTGGTTTGGAGGGGTTGGTCCACTTTGAATGTTCTATTATTTTCATAGCTTATTTCATAAGTTAGATTTAGATCTCTCTGAAACCTTAATCTCTTTTTCTCTTTCTTTATATTTGGATTAGTTTAGGATTGAATCAGCATCACCACATTTCTATATTTGATGAGTTTGAAGCCTCCAAAATTATTCATTTGTGTGTAAGGCCCTTTGTGGAAAACCAACAATTTCACATTATCTCTTAGTTGTTTTATTGCATTGTCAAGACCTGACATTAGAGACCTTGGGGTTATCTTTTGAGTCTTTCTGATAGGTATCTACCTTTCAAGAGAGATAGGATATTATACTTTTTTTGAGTTGTTGTTGTGTAGAAATCATCATCAGCAGATTGGTGCTAGGAGGGATAATCTAACAAGGTGGAGTGGCTTATGTCATCAATATCTCCTCAGATATTTAGGAGGAAAACCAGGTCTACATCACAAGGATACTTCTAGGAGTTAGGGCATCCTACCATGTCAAGAAGGACCAAGAAAGGAGGAGCATCATCATCTTCACCCATCTGGTCATCATCATCATCTTCATCATCTGATTCTGAATCAACCTCCACTGAACCAACTCCCATTGAACCTCATCTCTCATGAATTCAACAACCCTAGTAATAGGTTAACCAACCACAACCACAACTACCTCCACCTCCACCAATGGATTTCTTGGGCAATAAACCTTCACCTCTGCTCTTCAGCAACTACAATGTCATGCCCAAAAACCTAGAGTACTTTTTCTCCAAGTTTCATGTTGGTGATCCTAATAGAACAATAGAGGAACACATTATAATCTTTCAGACTTCCCTTAGGGATAGGAGCATCAATAATGAGGATGTTGCATGTAGGATTTTCCCATATTTGTTAGGTGAAGAGTCATTTTACTAGTATAACCACTTACCAACCAGCTCTATAACCAGTTAGGTTGACCTAGAGAAAGCTTGTATGCTTAAATTCAAATTCCCATTAGTGCTAAAGAGTTGTATCTTCAGTTTACTAACATCAAAAGAGAATTCAATGAGCCGATAGGGTCATTCAATAATAGGTTCCACCATGCTTATACCTGAGTGCAATCCCCTTATATTGTAGATGATACCACAACTAGAGAAGTTTATTGTGATGAACTAGATAGCCTGACCTCTACTTTCATCTAGTGGAAGCATAATCCTCTTGATAGCTTGTTGAATGCATATACAAAAGTATTTAAGACAACACTTTTCAGGACTTTTCCATCATTAGGGCTTACTTCTCATCTAGGAAAAGTCTAGGACATAGGTCAAGCCATAAACAATTTGACTCCAATCATGAACCAAATCCCATAACTACTTATAGCTCCACATACAAGACCCCCATTAAATCAAACAACCCCTACATCAAGCTATTCATACAATGTGGGTCAAGCAACTTTTCCTCTGCAATAGGCCAAAATTCTGATCTATTTACAAAATTTTGAGGTGTTGCATCAATCGTTGAACCAAGGCTCACATGCAATATATTTGTAGAATTCTACAAATTTTGGGTTTGCATCAAGTAACTTAAACACAGAAAGATGGGATGAACTGATGGAACAAGATAATAATTTGACCATTGAGGTAACTTATTTGGAGAACTAGAATAGCCAATTGCAAGCTGCTCAAAGGAGCATCTAATCTAACTATAATAGAGATAAGAGGGACAATACAAAGTTTGGTTATAACAAAGATAATAGGGATTTTGTGCAAGCATACAATCAGGGCTATGATAGGGGACATTCCTTAGGAAAAAAATTTGATAGGAGGCCACCACCAAGGAAAAATAGGACATGGAATACTAGGCCTAACAATGGAGGGCTTCCAACTCCATTGGACCAGCCCAACAATCCAGAAAGGACCACTAGTACTTTCCTCCTAACAGAGTCTACTCTCTGAGGATACTGCCAACTCCACAAGACAACCCAACATTCTAAATTCCATTGTCCTAAGCTTCAAATAGTTGCAACTATATTTCAGCTCGAGGTACAAGATTTTATAGTTGGTCCCTCGTATGGTTAGGAGATATTACACTTAGATCCTTATGATTTTGCGGTGTTAGTGTTAAACAATGCACCTTTTCCTAGAGGAGAAGAAAATGGACCTAAAGGAGAATCCTCAAAGGAAAGTACAAAATTAGAACAAGTGTACAATGGGGAGTCAATATCAAAGTTATCTGAAATTGATGGAGCTATTGACAATGGTCCTTTGGATGGAGAAGAAAAAATAATTCATTAAGTACAAATATTCCACCAAAGGACTAGGCCATATGATTTGAGAAATAAGTAGGTCGGTGGACCGTTCACAACTTCTACTCCAAACAATATTAGAACTCCTCCCAAAACAAATGCCAGCAACAAACCCTCATATCCTCACGTACCTAGACAATATTTCTCTAGAGGAGGATATTTTTATGGTTCAAAGGGAGAAGCTTCCAAGGATCAACAAGGGATGTCATCAAGGAGTAGTCAATTTGATATGACTATATTCCAAATGGGAGAATATGTAGCAGAAGAACATAAGAAGGTGAAGGTTGGTTTTTCAGCCTTTGAGCTATTGAGAGTTCCAGCTATTCGGAGTGTTGTAATAGTATTATTGAATGACCAATCATCCATGAAGTTCTCACATGACTTTTCTACCAAGAAGGTTGGTTTTATTGAACCCTTGGTTAGGGATACAGTTGAAAAGGCTCTGAATTCTCAGTCAGCCCCAAGTTAGAATACTCAATCCACTAGGGAGCAATCACAAACATAGGAAAAGATTCAAGTGGTTAACTTTGATTCCCTGGTAAGTCTATTCAAAACCAAGCAAGATACTCCTCCTTTTATTATTTTTATTCGAATCTTTGGCAAAAATCTGCATAACTTTTTGTTAGATTCTGGTGCATCTATGAATATGATGTCATTCTCGGTCTGTAAAGCTCTAGGAATCACTCCTGCTCCTTCCCAACAAAAATTGACTCAATTAGATAAAATTGAGGTGAGTGTAGTAGGAGAATTAAACATGATCCTAATGCAAGTGGCATTGGACCCACGAGTAGAATAGGTCATTAACATCTAGGTGGATGATATGATCAATGCCTACAAAATGATCCTTGGTAGAGACTTTATGCGGGTCCTTAATGGATACACTTCAACAAATCACTGTCATATGTGGTTTCCATGGAAGGGAGTCCTGAATCATATCAGGATTGAGAGGGAACCTAGATTGAAGTACTTGATTACCGAATATCAGAATACCTCCAATGAAGTACTCATTTTTGAAGAAAGTTTAGGAAACTATTTCCTAGAAGTTGTTGCCCAAGAGGCAAAGGTAGAGGAGGTGTTTATGATGCAATACATGCCTAGAGACTTAACTCAATATCTTAAGAGCATTGAGGTAATGGTAGAAAATGATGAAGATTCTAAATGGAATGATAATAATCTTGGATTGTTTGATAATTTTAGAGAGTTTATTCAGATATGTATCAAGTTTGGGAAGGCAAATGGACTTTGAATAATTATTTCTACCCAACTTGTGCAAGGTCCACAATTCTTCTCATCTTGAGTTTGAGTGTTTTCTTTTCTAGATTACAGTTGAGTAGATTAAGGGGTGCATTGATCCATTCTTAATAGTAAGACCTGAAGAGCAAGAGGTACATCGAGACAGAAAAGGGAAAGAGCTAGCTAGGCAAGATAACCCTTGCTCTAGTAAAAGTGTGAGTATTAAAGATTCTAGAGGTAGTTCATCTCCCAGAATCTGGACTCTATGATTTGATGGATCAAAGTGTAAACAAGGTGTAGGAGCTATATTTGAATTGATAATCGTGATAGGGAAAACCTTCTTTCTTGCTCAAAGGTCACAATTTCAGTGCACCAATAACGTTATTGAATATGAGGCTCTGATCCATCGACTACTTATGGCACTAAAGAAGAACATTAAGATATTTAATGTATTCAAGGACTCGAAGTTAGTAGTGAAATAGGTCAGAAAGAAATATTTCTGTCACAATAGAAGGATGACTAACTATCGACACTGAGTGTGGGATTTGATCGAAGGCTTTGATGAATTTAACATCCAGTTGATCCCAAGGGCTAAGAACTATATTGTGGATGATTTAGCTCAAGCATCTAGTATGCTAGAACCTCTATCCTTATCTAGATTAAATAAATTCACTGTCGAATAGACACCAGTTCTTTCTGTACCTGACAATGTTGCCAACTTCCAAGTGTTCAAAGATGACAAGCATATCTTGGATTTCTTAACCAGTTCTGACATGTTCACTTCATAAGTGATTGATGAGATATAACCCCAAGAGGTAGAACTGGATATGGAAGGAGTGCTAAATTTGAAGACGAACACAATTCCAATGGGGATGGTGCAGTTGGAGTGGATTTTTGACTTTGACAAAATAAAAGATTAGGACCAACAAACGAAAATAGATTCAATAGACAACCAATGTGATAGAAATAGAAATATAATCAAGTCATGGTCCAATACAAAGATAGGCATAAGACTTCCTTCACCACCAAGTGGGGCACATTCACCTACAAAATAGTTCCTTTTGGATCAATCAACATAGGGGCCACATTCTAGGGGGCAATGGATATTGCTTTTAAGGACATCATAGGAGAATATATCATTATCTACATGGATGATCTGATGGTTCTCTCCAAGAATAGAGGTGATCACATTACATATTTGTGCAAAGTATTTCAAAGATGTAGGGAATTTGACATGTCCCTTAATCCTAAAATTTCTATTGACCTTGATAGAATACAAACCATTCTAAAAATTCAGCCACCTGCCAGCAAGAAGGAGATGAAGTCTTTTTTCAAGAAGATTAATTTTGTCTAAAATTTTATCATTGGATTTGTAGAAATAGTAAAACCATTGAATGCGATGATGAAGTAGGATACGAAAGTGGGATGGAGTGCTAAGGCTAAACATGCATTTGATGAAATCAAGAGAGCCATAGTGGATTCCCCCATGCTGGTAAGTCCTAATTATCAGAAACCCTTATATATATTCTTTTGCATTTGATCATTCTTAGAGATGTAGAAATACGATATCCAAATGTGGAGAAACAAGCTTATGCTTTAGTCTGAGGTGTTAAAAAGTTCAAGCATTATATCCTAAGAAATAAGGTCTTTGTCATTCTACCTAATCCAGTCGTGAAGCTCATGTTGATGCAAAATGAGATTGGAGAAAGGATAGCTAAGTGGGTTACCATGCTACAGGAATATGATCTAGAAATTTAGCCTATGAACTTGGTAATAGGACAAGCTCTGACATAGATAATGGTTGAAACAGGCCCAAAGATTGTTGCACAACAGTATCATCTTCAAGATGTATCTTCGGATGAATGGTATGATGATATTGTATATTATTTGCTGAATCAAAAATTCCCCAATCATTTGAACATGGTGCAACAAAGGGTCTTGCACTTGAAAAGTGAAAATTACATGCTACAAGGAGGAATTTTGTCTAAGAAGAACCATGAGGGGATTTATTTATGGTGCTTGAGAAAAGAAGAGGAAATTCACATGATGAAAAAGTTCCATGAAAAATATGGTACAAGCCATGGTTTTGGACCCGCTACCACACACTAGATCCTGAGGGCAGGTATTACTGGCCCACCTTATTAAAGGATGTGCATAACCATTTGAGGACCTGTCATGTGTGCCAAACATGTGCTACAAAGGAGAAATGTTCCACTTTTCCACTTCATCCCATTATCGAAGTGAAACACTTTTCCCAATGGGGTATGGACTTCATTAGCCCAATCAATCCACCATCCTTTGTAGAAAAAAGGTATATTCTTACTATTATAGATTATTTCACTAGGTGGACCGAAGCTATCACTTGAAAATAGTGTACTGTTAAGGTAGTGATCAATTTCCTTGAATTAGGTATCATTAACAACTTCATTGTCCTTTTTCTTTGGTACGTGATAATGGTTCTGCATTTTCTTCTTTGAAATTCTTGGGTTGGGCAACCATGGTATAGTTACTAAGTTTTCCTCAAACTATTATCCTCAATGGAATGGCATCATTGAGTCCACTAAAAAGAACCTCTTAATTGTGATCCACAAGTTTCTTGAGAGGAATCCTAAGGATTGGCACACTCAGTTGAGATTTTCCTTGTGGGTTGGTCGTACTCGAAAGAAAACATCCCTAGGAACATCCCCATATCACCTAGTGTATGGATTTGAGCTTGTATTTACTATCCAATTGAAGATTCCCACTCTCCAATTCATTAATGAATATTATGAGGAAGGAGAGTGTTCAGAGGCCCGTCTGGCTGAGTTGTTACAGCTGGAATAAAAGAGGGATGCAGCCCTAGAATTTTTTTCCAAACATCAGGGTGTGGTTAAAAGGTGGTTTGATCATAAGGCCAGAGTTAAGGCCTTTCATATTTCAAACTTAGTCTTGTATTGGGAAAAGACACATGAAAAGAAAGGGGAGCATAGTAAGTTTGACAAGCTATGGCTTGGTCCCAATCAAATTTCTGAGATCTTAGGAGACAATGATTTTCATCTTAAGACTCTAACTGGAGAAGATGTCACATTCCCTATCAATGGGAAGCATTTGAAGAATTACTTCCTTGCTTGAGTTATTTTCATCTCACCCTTGTAAATAGTTAGAGTAGGTGTTTTCTTTAATTTTGCTTTTCGTTGGTTTTTGTGGTTTTGCTTGTTGCTTTGCTTTGGATCTGGGGCTTATCTATCTTCTAGTTTGGGGTAAAGTGTCTTACTTACACAACAACTATTTCTCTATGTGGGTTTGTTCGAGGTATTTCCCTTACAAACTTTAATCATCTTTCTAGGATAAGTTTGTAGAGGCCCTCTGCTCAATGTCACATGTGCTAAACATTGAAAGTAGATGAATCCTTAGATTAATTTAGTCTTGAATGTGCTTGGGTCTTATATTATTCACACATCTTAATAGTCTGAAGGTTGTTAGGGACTCCTTAGAAGGTCTGGTTAAATGAAAAATCCTATTTCTGCTTCAGCGCCACTCTAGTTCTTAGCCTTGAGTGTGAAATTCATTTTTCACAAGTTGATGTGAAAAAGTGGAAAGAAAGTATATCAGAAAGAAACAAAAGGAAAATATTGAAAATAAAAAGATGAATTCAACTTATTAGGAGGATATCAATAACTCCATTGAGGCTATGGATTTCTGGTTGGAAGTGGAGCTATGTTTGGGAGAACCACAATGATAACCTCGTCAAGGCTATGGATGCCTAATTGGTAGTGAGGCTCTATCTAGGATGCTTTTGAGGTTAGAATATTTATGTAGCTTAACCTGACCAACCTTAGTTTTCTTGTAGCTGAAGAGGGAAGGAAATTAATGCATCTACACACACATGGATTCCTAGCACAAGAAAGGCTATCTTGTCCATCAATTCTGAAAACTTTACTTTAGAGGTGACCTAAGGCGAGGACCGAAACCAGGATTTTTGGGTTCCTGATTCCAGTTTGTCATCGAAATGCTTTGGAGCATTTCCCCAATGGAGTCACCATTTGTTGTTCACTTTTTTACACATACCCCCACCAGAGGTAGGGACCCCCTCTTTGCTTGCTTTTTTTTCGGCTTTTCTATAGGTTTCACCTTTTCCCCTTAAGGGATAGGTTCCTCTGAATTTCGGCTTTTGCTTCAATTGAGGAATTTAAGGATTTCTTCACACTTAGGATGGATTATTTGCAACTATTTGATCTCAAGGAATCATTAGGATCTATTTTCCTCACGTGAGATTTAACTTGCATGAAAAATTGGCTAAGTGTGGGAGGCCATCATGTATTTCACCTTGACTTAGATTCCTTGAATGATGGGTTATCTTGGGAAATATGAGGTGGCCTAAAATTTCTGACATCTAATCCTTCTAAGAATCTGACCTTTCCTAGATTCCCCAAATCTTGCCTATGTTCGCATTCCCGAACCTTTAAACATCACTTCAATGCACTTAGGATGGGGTAGGTGGGTGTATTTAATGTGAATTTGGTTGATTATTTAAAACTATTCGAAGGTCATTTCTTCCCATTTGAGCTCGTTGAACTATCTCACATTCAGTGTGCTAGATCCTCCTCATCTTGGTGATTGTGCTTGAAGATTGTAGGTCCACTTGGGGCCTTTGATTTTTGTTTGAGGGTGCTTTCACACCTTTGGTCTCCTAGTTTGTACATGTGAAAGGTAGGGTTTTCCCTTTTGTTTCATGATTTTTTACCTATCTATAACTTTGTACAATGATTCAGTGATTCACATGATTTATTTAGCTGTAATGAGAGAATACGATCATGAGTAATATCTTTCTTTGATTGCAATTGTTTTAATTTTGATCATATCCTTGTGACATGATGGTTATTCCATTCATATTAGGGTCGCTTTCTTTCTTTTATTGCCCTCCTCATCCCCTAGGGTTTCATTTCCAATGTCGTTAGGTGTGGGGAAAAAATATTGTATTGAAGTCCCCATAAGTTACAGTCTAGGTCAATGAACCAAAGTGATTATACGATGGCTCATGTAGTGGGTAAGTATTAGTTTCATCTATTCCCTATCTCATTCGCCACAATTTGATCGAATCTTAAAAAATCAATTCAGAATAATGAGGGTTCTTAATGCAATCTTTTCATTTATGTCATTGATTATGATAAGTGCCTCTGAATCGTGGGGGGGAAACATGAATTATTAAGGTGAGAAATATAGAACTAGAGCTTTGAAACCTAGAAAATGATGAAGGAATGATTTGAGTTTTTCATGGGAAAATGAAGTCAAACAAAAACATGAAGGTCTGGCTCACTTCGGAGAATCCAAGGCACCTCTGAATTTCTAAGGGTTAATCCTTCAAAGATTATGTCACCTGAGGGATTCTCTAAATCCTCCCACTACCTTGACCCCCAAGGGCTAATGTGATCACTTTTGAACTTGAATTGAAGCTCAAGCTTGAACTGAGGAGATTTGATTCTAACTAAGGGAGTGATTTGAGAGAATATTTGGACACTCAAAGATTTCTCCTCACCGCAAAATCTCTGAAGGAATTTCCTTTAGAGAATTCACCCAACTTTGAATTCTCTGAATCTGTGAAGGTGAGGAAACTCAGAAGGTGGCATGAAAATAGGTTGAAGTTAAGACTTCAATGCACGCTTGGGCAAGCCTTTTGGGAATTATGCCATAGTTTGGTATTTTTGAGCCCTAATCCTTCAAAGAATTTGAGTCCCCTCAAATTTTTTGCAAACATCCCTTGGACATCCAAAATCACCTAAGATTTGAACATTGAATGAAATGCTATCAAGTGATCATGTAAGTAAGGGGTATGTGCAGGATCATCAAAGAAAAAATAGGCCCTTAAGTGGCGATGAAAATTCAAAAAATCAAAGTCAGGCAAATTGACATAAAATTTTGAATAAGTTATCTATATTATTTCAAAAATATGTAAGAATAGAATCTATAGCAAATTGAATGCAGTTTCTAAACTACTAGTTTTTTTTTTTTAAAATCCTATTTGGTGAAAATTTGGAATTTCAATGCAGTAGTACTTAAATTTGAAGGAAAAAATAAGAAGTAGGTCTATGTCTGGCCACCCTAACCACATTAAAATGATAATTATTTTTTATATTATTTTAGATATAAGTAGAGGACTCATGTCCCGATGTGATGAATATTTTTTTGTACTTTTTTTCTAGGTAACTAATTAATTATGAATTTTTTATTACAAATTTTAAAAAATAATGTAACACATGTTTCAGATTCAAAAAATGTGATACCGTTTGAAAGCTATAGATTTTTCTCAATCAACCTATCAATCGAGGCTTTAGTAATAATTCAAATAGAAAATGAATAAAATTATTTATTAAATTCAAAGTAAAGCATAATTTATATTGGTGGAAAGTTGAGAGTCTCCTTTAAAAACTCTTTTTATTTCATCAATTTTGGGTTAAAAAAAAGTTGTTAGACACATGGGTCATCATATCACTTACATATCACCACGTTTTTGGCCCATCACGATCCTACACATACCCTAAGTTGGAAACTTGAAATTCTTCTGCGTAATAATGATTTTTAGAGATTTTGCTTCACCAAGAATTCACCAAAATTTTCTTCTTATGGAGAATCTACCTAGCTAGGAAATCCCTGACCCTTATTCCTGCGGGGTGATCCCACAATAGTGGATTAGAATTTTTGGCCAAACTGGACACTGAAATTATTATTTTTAATTAAATCTTCACATTTAGGCACCTATAGCGGCTAAACCATGAGGAATTTGAAGATGATGCAAACTAGAGTCTCATCACATTTTGTCTTTAGATTCTTAAAAAAAAATCTCCAAATTTTTTGGAATCATATTGCACTTCTTTTTCTATCTCCCATGAAAACTGATTTTTTTCAGAAAACAACATATCTAAAAAGTGACGCACACCGCACACCGTATAACACATAACTTTTTTTTCATGAAGTATAAAATTCTAATTCTTTTGAATTTAGATTTGTAACTCTGATATCTAGTGCTTCCACTTTGTTAGATAGTTGTTTATTTAATATTTTTTCTTTAATCAAGTTTCAAAATCAAACCAATTACAATTCAGACATAGTGCGATCGTATAACGCGTAACTTGTTTTTGTATATATCACAATTCAATTTTATTTTTTTTGTTGGATCAAGGACTTCAATATCTAGTGCACTCATATTTTTAATTTTTTTTTTTGATAATTTGCTATTTTCCACATGTGCGGAACATAGACCTTCATTTTCAATTAAAAACCTATGTTTAATAAAACTAGAAAAACAAATACATAATAAAACCAAAACATATTAAAATTATATTCATTGCATGGCTCGTTCCGAGGACTACCATAATCATTTCAAATAAATTTTAAATGAATTCATTTGATCCCCCAAAAGGTAAATCAAAAGTGATTTTTTATCAACATTTTGATAGGTGTAAAGGAGACTCATTTATAGGTATGGTTTAAAACTAGCAAGGTTCTATCCAAGGGGGTTTAATCTAAGGTGGTTTAATCAAACCCTCTTCAATTGGAATCCTTAAAATGGAACTTTTAAAGGCTTAAATCATTATATTTTCTAAAAATATGTGATTTAAGCAAAAATTAGTTCCTCTCAAAAATTGTAAACCAGCTTTGTGGGATCAGCTTGCAGAAAATCTGCCCTAGGCCAGATTTTTCGAAAATCCTCCCAGGCTCCAAAATCTCAAAATGCATCAATTTATGGGAAATTTTTATAGATTTTTTAAGACAAGTTAAATAATGTGATGATTAATTAGAATATCTTATCTATTTTCTTTAATAATGAGTTTATTAGTGATTAGCATCATGGTGATTATCATGTTTTCTAATAGATGCAGGCAAAGCTGAGTCTAATTACAAGCTGCTCAAAGGAGAATCCAATGGTGATTGTCATGTTTTCTAACAAATGGTAATAATGCAAGGCACCTACCCAATTGGCACAAATCATCACACATACGAGCTTGGCTCAGGAAGCAAGGTTTCCACCCACATTGTTGTGCCCATAAATAGTGTTAGAATGCTCAAAAGAATATGATGCTAACAAAAGGATAATAGTTGGCCCACAAGGGAGAGTCATGGCTAGATTTATTGAGGATTCCATTCTTCGACCCTTCAATATTGCTTCCCACCACAAGCTCATCAAGGAGATCAAAATCTAGGAGGTAGAGGATTTTTATGCTAAAGATATTGTTGGGGCTTTGGACATGATGGACAATTCATGGGTAGCTAAACCAAAACCATATTAATCCAAGTTCCAAAAGAAATTAAATAGGAGTGATTTAAAAATGAAATACCATGATCTTATCACACTCCTAGGTAGGGTAATGGGGTTGGAGGAGGCTTTCACCTTCAGAACCTAGATTTTCTACCCAATCATTCAGATCTTGGGTGGCAAGCACTATCACTAGGTAGGTATCTTGAGTGAAAATATGGATACGAAATTGAGAGTTATCCAAGATTCCAGTGTGTTCATGATTACATCATATCTTGTTTATATGTTGGAAAGCAAGAACAAATACAAGGGGTTTAAGATGTTAAGGGTGATGGGTGTCAAATGTGTTTAATTTTCATATCCTTTTTCCTTTATCTCATTCCCATTTTAACCTTCTCCTAAGTCCTTGCCATCAATTTTTAGGGAATCGCAAAATATTTGATATGTTTTCAAAAAGAAGAGAATACTTTCAAAATTCTAAAATAGTTGAGGAAATAATGTATTTTGGATGATTTTTCTACAGGAACTAAATGTAGAGAAGGGAACTGACCCTGTGAATGACAATAATTGAGCACCATAAGATGGGAAATGAGGGTTGCGTCTGAAATAATTTTACCTATTTTTGTTTATATCTCTTATTTCAAACTTGCTATTTTAAACTATCTTGGGTTTGTGGCCTCCAACAAACCCAAAAACTATAATCGTTCAATTTTTTGGCCATCGGCCATAACAAACTATGTTTCCTATATCATTTTTACTTGATGGTGATTGATGAACATCTACGCCTATATCTATGTGTGTTTTGAGTTAAACTAATATAATATAGAATCTTCATTAACTTTTAGTCGATGTTATTATTGTTGAATCCTAGATGCATTGATCATGGTTTTAAGTAGTGTTTTTGTATGCTCACCATATGGACCAGAGGAAAGGCCCCCTCTCAGGAATCTTGGTGAGATTTTTTTATGGTTTGTTAGTTTAGATATTTTATATCTCATAATATTTAATTTAATCTGAATCCATATTTTTTGGATCAGTTTAATTTATGTTTAAGATTAGCTTGTGTGATTAATTTGGTATTAAAGGAATTGCAATGAATTCTCTATGGAATGTAGTTGTGGTTTGAGGAGCAAGGAGTGTGTTTTAGTTGTAGTTAAATTACCATATTTCTCATTCTAGACTATGTTGTCTTTCATTCTATAAAACTTCTTGTTGCATTCCATTCTCTTTGTATCTCTCCACTACTATGTTTCAACTTCCTGTCGCCTGTACTCTTTCAATACATCTTTGGCAACTGAATTCTTTGTTTTACTATTGTGAAGGATGTTAATATTTGTATACCATAATATATTGAGTTTGTGTTATTCTAGTTTAATGAGGAATAGATAGATTGGTTGAAGTAGGTAGGCAATAATTTAAGAAATTATTTCATTCATTTTCAAAGTGTGCTTTTGAATTTTAGATTGAAAAGTGTTTTTTCCATTCTTAGATGCATCCATCCCCCCTTAGTTCATTATTTTTAGCCCTTAGGTATATTTCAACAATAGTGTTCACAAGCTTACATTCCCAGATTGACACTTGAAGGATAAACTAAGGAACTTGTGAAATTCCCGAAGATTGATCTCAATCCATTCACCCATTTAAAGATAGAACTACAAGGATAGTTTTAACTCGAATATCAACCATGGTTTAATTCAATCATTCTAGCACCATTGTTGGGGAATGGTGTTAAAGGCCTATCAGCCTAGTGAACTAAGATACGAGAATTGCACTAAGGAGAAATTTTATGCGACAGTCAACCTCATTTGGATAATTACCCTTAGTTTTCTTTGTTATAATTCATTTAGGTGCATGAATTATAGTAGGGATAGTAGAGGAAGATTTGTTAAAAATGACAAAGGGAGTAACATACAATAAGAAAAATTAAACAATCCAAAAACATTAGTTGAGGGAGGCAACTCACAACAAGGGAAATTGAAAACTAAAGTACAAACCTTACAATTACCCGAACCTGATATTGAGAAATGTGTCATAGAGTCTACTATCATTGAGACACTAGCAGGTACCCATCCAAGTTCTTCTAAAATATTGTGAAAAAAGGTTGAAAAGATCTTTCTAGAAACTTATGGGCTGGAAGTTGAACCATTCTCAGAAGAAATCCAAGAAACATTTAGAACCTACTATACCCCTTGGGCTTTAGACATCATGGATCCCAACAACAAAAACAAAAATAAAAACAACAACAAAAAAACAACATCATCAACAACAACACCAATAATAATAATAGGGCATTGGCCAGTAATAATCCAGTTACCTTTGAGTTTCCTATCACACATCTCAAACAAGATGCCCCTATGAAAAATATCCCTCATTCTACCTTGCTCGTTTCTCATGGTCTTTCAATTGAGGATCTTGGTATTTTTTTGTTTGAATTTGATGTGTTGTACCACAACTATAATTATCAAAGTGACATGTAGAATCTCAAGTTGTTCCCATCCACATTAAAAGATGTATCCCTATGATGGTTTATGAACCTCAAGAATATTAGGACATGGGAAGTCATGAAGGAGTTATTCCTGAACAAGTACTAGCATTATTGCAAAACAAAGGAGGTTTGGGATGAAATCTTTTGCATGACACAAAAGGAAGATGAGTCCATGGAGGAATACCTTGAATGCTTCATGTTCAGTCTTCAATGATCCAACCAACTAGGACTAAATGAGTATGTTTTTAAAATTTTGTTTCTTAGAGGCATAAGAGATGATGTTATGGAGGCATTAAAATTAATAGGAAAGGGAATATTTCTAAAATGGAATTTTATGATATCTATGATATTTGTAGGAACCATTCCAGGTCTCATTTCTCAGAAAGGAACTACCCAAGCAAGCTATATTTTGTGGGAACTTCAACAACTATCACTAAGTGTGAGATAGGTAATCGACTTGAAGACCTTAAGATTGATTTATAAATGCATATGGATAAATAGATAGACACTTTATATACATGAAGAAAACAAGAGGAGGCTGAAAATTCCTTAGTTGTCTTTTGCTCCATTTGTCAAAAGAAGCATAGTAGCGAGGAGTGTCCATATAATAGAACAAATATATCTTCTTTAGAAAAAACTAGTAGGGACACTACTCTAAAACCTCTTTTTGTAGGTATGACCAAGGTAGAATACACAGAAAAACCTGTTTACTTCATGGCCTAAAGAAGATAGTTGCAACCAAGAGCAATGCCCCCACCCAATTATCAAGTTGCACCCCAAAATCCTTTTTAACAAAATCCCTTCCCAATCTAGTATGGATGGTATGGAAATGGGAAGCACCCTCCATACTACTCTAAGTGGTCACAACAATATCTACCTACTCCACACTCATGGAAATCATGGCGAGTACCACCATCACCCTATCCGCAATATCGGTCATTTCCCTCATATTTGCAACCTCCAACAATAAACCCATATTAGCAATCCCAACAACTCTTACCACCCATCTCATTATCTAATCAACCTTCTAGTTTGACCCAACCACCAAAAGCCACACCAATGCTCGCATAACCAACACCCAATCCAAAAAAAAGGTGACTCAATGAGTTTATAATAATGAAGTGATAGGATTCTCAACTTATCTTGTCAATGCATTAGAGATCGAAGGTGTAAACCTAATGTTAGGGAAGAATCTTCAAGGACCGACCATCACAGAAGTTGAAGACCATCTGATTGAACCTAGAGAAGAGCAACCAAAGCAATAGGAAACATTTCAATATGACTTTGATTTTATGAATGAATTATGCAATGTTAACATTAAGATTCCTTTTTTGCAGGCTATTCGAGATATTCCTGTGTACACCGAGGTAGCTAAAGAACTTTGTGGGAGGAAGAAACAAAAGAAGCAAGACCCAAGATAGTCCAAGTCATTGGAAAACTTACAGAATTGATGTTGGGAAAGATTTCAGTCCCTAAGTATACAAATTCTAGTAGTCCAATGATTAAGGTATGTATTGGTGATGTAACCATTCCAAATACACTTATGGATTTAGGAGCAACTATAAATGTAATGACTAATGAGACTAAGGAGAGGCTAGGCCTTCAAGGACTAAGACCTACTCTAATAGTCCTACAAATGGCCATTCATTCCCTCATAAAACCAGATGGTATGACCAAAGAAATCATTATTTCTATTGAGTCTTGGGAGTATCCAATAGATTTTATGATTTTGCAGCCAAAGATTAAGCTAGGGGGATACCCCCTGATTTTATGAAGATCTTGGTTAGTTGCTACTAATTCCTTCATTGATTGCAAGTTTGGAAATATGGTGATATCGAATGGGGAGAAAATGAAGCAATTAACACTATACCCTCATGTGCAACCATTACTGGAAATAGAGGATCCTTTATGGATCCATAGCGACGTAGAGGACTCTCTACCTATTTTGACAATAGATCAAAGTAGGGAATTTGAAGAGGTTTCAAAAGACATTGTTATTAATCATTTATTGTAGAATCCTTATTTAGTTGATAGTGATATTGAGATAATGATTGTTCCTATGGACCAAAGTGATAATTGCCCATTTGGAAATTTTCCATTAGTAGGTAGTTCATAGTTTGTTCAACACTTTATTACTTTACTTCAATTATTACCACATGATTGTATATACCATCCATTTTTAATATCTAGGGATACTAATACATCTTCGTCTAATTCACAACTCCTTGATGTAGATACCCCTGTACAATCCCAAGCTACTAAAATCTTACTTGATAAAACACTTAACATCAATCCTAGATTAGATGTTTTTCAATTGAAAGAGCTCACTGAGATGTTTTCTGCCCATAAAGAATCCTTTGCTTCAGATTATCAAGATATGAGATGTATTCATCTTGCTACTTGTACACACCATATCTATATAGAGGAAGGAAGTAGACCTGTGTGACAACCCCAGAGAAGGTTAAACCCAACCTTACAAGAAATGGTTAAGTTAGAACCTCAAAAGTTTCTCAATGTAGGATTTATTTACCCTATATAAGATAGCCAGTGGGTGTCCCCACTTGTAGTAGTACCTAAAAATAATGGGAATTTATGAATATGTGTCAATTATAGGGCCCTTAATAAGGACAGAAAGAAGGATCATTTCCCACTTCCTTTCATTGACCAGGTCCTAGACACCCTAGCTGGGAAAACATTCTCCTTTCTTAATGGGTTCAGTGGGTATAACCAAATCCGAATTGCCCCGGAAGACCAAAAAAACCACCTTTACCTAGCCCTGGGGAAAATTTTCCTACAATGTCTTACCTTTCAGACTTTGTAATGCACCTGCTACTTTCCAATGAGCTATTCTAAGAATTTTTTCTGATTTAATTCATTATTTCATAGAAGTGTATATGGATGACTTTACTATTTATGGTAAGACATATGAGGAAGCTGAGGAAAATCTTGAGAAGGTACTTAGACAATGTATTGATACTAATATTTCATTAAGTCATGAAAAGTGTCATATCTTAATGACTGAAGGTATTATGTTGGGTCATTATATTTTTGAAAAAGGAATTGAGGTAGATCTAAAAAAGATCAAGATTATTCAAGACTTTCCCGTGCCTACTTTTCCAAAGGATGTACATAGTTTCCTAGGACATGTTGGTTATTATCACAGGTTTATTCAAAATTTCAGCAATATTGCCTCACTATTGTTTTTCTTACTAGGAAAGGATGCAGATTTCTCATGGACAGTGGAATGTCAACAAGATTTTAAAGAAATCAAAGGTAAGCTCATCAAATTACCTTTGCTATGAGGACCCAGTTGGGAACTGTTATTTCATATACATACCGATGCATCAGATAGTTCTATGGAAGCTATTGTTGGAAAGAAGGAAGACACCCTCTTTTATGCTATTTATTATATTGGTAATAATTTTACTGGTGCAAAGGTAAATTATACTGTTATTGAAAAATATTTTTTGGTATTCGTTTATGCAATAACTAAATTTCACCACTATATCACTAGATATAAAAAATTTGTACATACGGATCATTCTACCATTATATTTTTAATGAATAAACCTATTGTTACCAGGCGAGTGATTCGGTGGTTACTTCTTTTGTAGGAATTCAATATTACTATCATTGACAAACCAGGGTGAGAGAATGTGGTGGCCAATTTTGTCTCCAAACTACAACATGAAGATGAACCAACTCCAATTGATGATACCTTTCCAGATGAACATCTTTTTTCTATATCAGCAAAGAGTCTATGGTACGCTAACATGCCAAACTACTTGGTTACTTGTAGGTTCCCACCTCATTTCTCTCCAAGGGAACATCGAAACCTAGTGGGACTCAATCGTGATTACATGTGGATTAATTGGATGCTCTTCTACCGAGGCCTTGACAATATCATGTGTCGATCTGTGCTCATAGAAGATGTGTTCAGCATTCTACATGCATTCAATACAGAACCTTGTGGAGGACATTTTTCTGCCCATAGGACTACTCAAAAGATCTTAACCATTGGTTACAACTGACCCACACTCCACAAGGACAGTAAGTGTTATGTTCAACATTGTGAAAAATTTCAACATATGGGATGACCTACCTGCTCTAATAAAATTCATTTACACCCTTAGTTATCTATAGAACCATTTGAAAAGTGGGAGTTAGATTTTGTAGGACCCATTAGCCCTCCTTCTCAGAATAAGGAATATATTTTGGTTTGTATAGATTATGTCACCAAATGGGTAGAGGTAGTAGCCTTAAAGCATGCTAGGGATACTAAGGTGCTAACTTCTTGTATTCTGAGATTTTTACTAGGTTTGGTGTGCCTAGGGAAATTACTACAGATCGAGAAGCACAATTCACTTCTGATTTGATCATCGCATTGGTCAGAGAATACGAGATCAAGCATCAGAAGTCCTCTCCATATCACCCATAGGCCAATGGGAAAGTAGAAGTGACCAACAAAGAATTGGAGAATATTCTCATGAAGACCGTTATGGTGGATAAGAATGACTGGGCCGAATGACTTCCTGAAGCAATTTGGGCCTATGACATAACTTGGAAAATAACCACATGGATGACACCATATGAGCTCATCTATGGAAAGAAGGTTTCCTTTCCAATTGAATTTGAAGTGAAGAATCTACGCATTTCCATTCAACTTGGGATGAGCCTCAGTGAAGCACAAAATGAGAGACTTTCTCACCTCCACTTGCTGGATGAAATATGTCGAGAGGCTCTTTTCCATATAGAGGTGGTAAAAAAACAAATAGCGCAGTGTCATGACCACTTCATTTAATCACAAAGATTCCAACTAGGGGATTGGGCATTACTTTATGACTCTCAATTCTAAGACTTTAAGGGTAATTTCCATACTCGTTGGCTCGACCCTTATGAAATTTAGGCTGTTTACAATAATTTTGTTTTTTGACTATGCATAGTGAATTCTGAACAAAGGACTCTTCTTTTTAATGGGCACCACTTGAAACTTTACAAGAGGCCTCTTTCAAAGGAGACATTTTATGATGTGGTGAAGGAACTTACTATTTTTCCTTTCGGCCTCCTTCGAGATTGAGCAATGTCATAATAATAATAATAATAAAAATAAAGGCAATAAAAGATCCAACAACGAAAAAACCTTTGAGCGTTGTTCGCCAGTTGGCATTTGAAATCTGGTCTTCGGTGACCACTAACTACTAAAATAACTTAGAGGTGAAAATTGGGTTGCCGATGCCTCTAGGTGGCGGTAGGTTGAAAACAAGGTCACCGATGGTCTATTGTCGATATATATATATATATATAAATAGAGCACATCAGGTGATCAGTCAGCGATATCTCCTATCATGACCTATTCTATGGTGTGACAAGAGCTTCTTATAGTTTTTGACACCTTTTGAGGTGGATGAAACTTCTTTTCTTATTGTCACTGTCTTGTTCATGGGCCTTTGTGCAATTTTGGTTTGGAGGTAGAACCTTTTCTTCCTACTACTTTCTTGGCTCCTGTCACCTGACCTCTACATGGTCCCATGGGATGGTTCGGCTATGTGTGTCTCACAATCTTTTCACTGCCTACCATCTCCTCTACATTGATGTTGTTGTCGATGTCTTTTCCATCACCTCTGCTCCACTTCTGCTCATCCTCTCTTCTTCCATACTACTACGTTATTATTCTTCATGGTGTGAATCTCTTCGTATTTTTCATGACATCACCTCCAACCATCCTATCCCCAACCATTTTCCTCATGGTTATCGATATCAGGGAGTATTCACTCTTTTTAAAAATAAACTTATTTAATGCTCTTTATTTCTCTAATAATTATTTGGCTTGATCGAGATAGTTCATTATTAAGTTGGGGGGGTATGGGTTAACCATTCATTATTATCTGAGTTGGTCAAACTTTACCTGATTATAATTTTTTGTCACCTTCCACCTCACATGGTTATCATAATCCTTTATATGTTGTTACACGTAACCTACCATTGATAATTTATCAATTAACCATTTTCTACTATTCTACTTGCCACTGTAACCGATGTTGAAGCTCCTATCGCATTCTCAATGCCATGGGAGGTGAACATACTAGGTTTGAACCCTTGTCTATGAATAAACTCCTTTCCAATGAAGAAGCGTATAAGCTTTTTAAATAGGTCGGTTGGATGACATAGTTTGAGAAATTATGTGGTTTTGATGAGGATGTTGCCATGGAATTCACAACAGGGTTTCATAAAAAGAGTGCTACTTTAAGGGGTTTGCAGTTTGTGATCATAGTTCAGATGGCTGCTTTGGTCACTAGTCTTCCCCAAATAGGAGATTGTTTCTTTCTCAACTCTAGCACGAGGGTTACAGATCTTAAGCTCCACTATAAGAATTTTCTACAATAAGGATAACCTTCCAAATATGTGCAAGGTCAAGAACATAGACAAAAATCTTTTCCATCTCCATGGGGTGAGGTAGCAAATTTTTTAATGCAGTATATTACTTGTAAAGGTAGGTATGAGTACATTCATGCACACCATATTCATATCATGTTGCATTTGAGAAATTCCCAGCTTGTTCATCTTCCATATTACTTGGATTGTTGTTAGAAATTAATCTTTCCTTGGTGAAAATATGTATTTAAATGGATAAACCAAGGTATCCTATATTGTATTTGTCGTCTACTCCAAGTAGGAGGACATGTCATTTCTTGTAATTCCTTTAATAAGGAAAATAGATATTCCTCCTTAAGAGGAATCACACATTTGTCACACACACAATAGGAATGTGGCATTCATAGGAGATGGGAGTTACATGCAAACTCCACCACTCATCTCTACTTAAGAGATGCCTCTCACACACTTGCTCAACAATCTTTTCCATTCTCTCATTTCTTCTCACATTCTCTTCTTGCTCTCATTATTGTATTGAGCTTATTGCTCTCATTCTTTAGGCTTTGTGCCATATTCTTAATATTCACAAGGGGTTTTTTCTTGCTTTTCCCCTTTCAAATCCTTGTGTTCTTGCCTTGGTTCTTGGAGCATTTCGGTGAGCTTGTGTTTGATCTATTGAAGGAAAATCTCTCTCTTTCTTTCTTAGTGTTTGGTAAATCTCTTCCATTGCATACTCTCTTGGATTCTTTCCTTACCTTTTCATTTTACTTTATGATTCTAACATGGTATTAGAGCAAGTTTAATCCTTGCTTTTGAGTGTGCATGTAGGGATAGCTGAAGAATATTTCAGTTGTAAAGGAGAAAACATTTTTTTTTTAAATTTTTGTTATCTAACCTTTTTTTTGTAGGTTTTTATTCATCTTTTTTTCTTGCAATTTAACACCTTACTTCATCATTATTTTGAATCTAACTTTTATTTAACTAGTTCTGGATGGCTTGCCACTAGATCTAAATATTTTCATATCTATTTCAAGTTTTTTTAAAGTTCTAACTCACCCTCTGTCGAGCAACTGCAAGGGTTTTCTCTTTTATGCATTTTTCATTCAATTCTCTAACTATCTTATTTGCAAATCTGTATATTCAGATTTATATATTTCAGCATTATAACATTGTTTCTTGCATTCGCTTTTCTATAAATCTGTATATCTAGCTTTTATTGTAGGATTAACTTAAGATCTCTTATTCATCTATTCCTTAATCTCTGTTTTTTAATATATATCTCTGTATATTTATCAGAGTTTATTTGATTTCTAACTATTTTATATATCTCTGCAAGTTTATAAAAATATCTTTCTTTGATCTCTATCTCTGTTTCTTATTTGTCTCTATTATTATATTGTGGACATGAAAATCTGCAAATGGTTAGCACAATGACAAAACAACATAAACAGAAATTCCTATCCCTATGAGATAATACTTCATGATTCAAATGCAACCAAACAACAAAATTAAACAAAACATGTAAACCATGAAATATCCCTATCGCATATTGGATTGGTGCAACTTAGTTGTGTAGGAAGCTGCCCTTTCCCAATCTTTGATAAGCAAGATTGCCAAATGATGAACAAGATTGATTCTCAAGTGAAGAGAATAACCTTGCAATGAGAATGAGTTGTTACTAAGCAAATGGTGTTGTGATGAGCAAGATTGATTCTCAAATGAGGAGAGTAACCTTGCAATGAGTAAGTGTTGTGTGTTTGAAGGAGAGAAGCCTTCAACTTATAGTTGAACTTGAAGAGAGGAGAGGCCAAATTGGTGAATGTGGGATCATTCATGGGCCAATGACAAGATGCCACTTGTCAAGGTGTGAGAGGGTGAGGAATGTACAAGTCTTGGCCAATGTGCCAATTTGAATTTTAATTTTGGATGAAATGACATGTTTAGGGGGGATGAAAGGTGAAATTAATTCCATGTTTGACTTGTGCAAATAGCATTTAAAACCTTGTTGGAAGGGACAAGTCCCTTTTGGGGGGAAGATTCAAATTGGAAGAATATTCCATTTTGATTCCATTTTGAATGTAATTAGAGGAAATAATAAATCAAATAAATGATTTATTGGTGCAAGTGGGTGGGTTAGTTAAGAGTTTGGATTTGACTCTAGTTGAGTCAAAAGCTAGAGAATGATAATCATGATTAGAAGTTAATTAATTTAGATTAATTAACTTAGGGGATTTTAGGGATTTGACATTTGATTTAAATAAGTTTGATTTATCAAATCAAATGAGAAGAACATAAGGATTAAATAAATAATTTGATTTATTCAATGAACCTTAGGAAATTAATCAATAAATTGTTATAATTGATTAATAGTAGAATGGTTAGAGCAGGATGCATGATGTTAGTTTTGCATGTCTACATATATATTTTCTTCCTTGCTATCCATTTAAACCATTCTGTGACTATCATGTTTGAAGACAGTTTTATAGACCTGTACTCAATGCATCATAACTTTTGTTTCGAATAATATTTTTTTAATTGCTCTAGTGAGATCCTTTGGAATTAGGTGTTACAAATCATATCCGAAAATCAGCCAAATCCAATGGTTATTTTGAGATATATTTCCCCTACACTAGGACTATATTTCTGAGACAGTCATATCTCTGCAAACGTTTTTTATTCTTTTTTATATTTTTATCTCTGCACTTTTCGAGAATAATTCCAGTTGTAGGTTTCTCACTTTAACATATTTTTGATTTATGCAGGTTCTAATCAGTTTTGGCAGCTCTTCTCTTCCATAGTTTAATCATTAGATTCCATCTGAAAGTTTTATCATTATATTCTTTATCATTTAAAAAAAAAAAATCAAATCATTGCTATCATTATATCATTTCATTTTTTTCTATCGTCAGTCGCAAATGGCAAACTAGGCGAATCGAACAAGTGACTCTAACTCTTCTACTTAATCTTTATCGTAATCTCAATTATTTTACTTAATTCTTTTGTTCAAATCTTTATTCAAATTCAATTCAATTTTAATTCTTAGTCTAAAATTCAATTCATGTAAGTTTTACAAATTTTTTGTTTATGTCATTTTGAGTAAACAAATCCAATATAATTGTTTAACATTGTTCAAATTATCTATTTATTAGATATTTCACTCTTATCATATTCTTTTTCTTAAGAATTTAAGAAAATTTTAAAATTTTCTTAAATCTCTATCTATTCAAATTTCATAATTGTAATTTTGTTCTTTCTTGTATCATCATGTCTACTCTTATACCGGAAATTAAACTTAATGAACTATCATCAATGGAAAACTCATGTTTCATTTCTACTTTGTTTTAAACATTTACTCCAAGTGCTACAAATGCCACTATTGAACCAGCTGCCTCTGCTTCTCAAGCTGAAAAAGTTGCATGGCAAGGTAAGAACAATGAAGCACTCGGTCTAATTGGACTCTCCATCAGTCCCGATCTCTATGTCTTGATTGGACATTGCACCAAAACCCATGAAACATGGGACATCTTGAAGCAAACCTATGATAGCTCCTCTAAATCACGTAAAATTCAACTCCAAGACAACTTGGAAGATCTAAGGTATACAAATTTTAAATCAATGGATGAATTTCTACTCAAGCTTGATGCTATTAGAACTCAATTAAATGGTTTAAATGTTACTCTTATTGATATTAGATTGATCACTATAATACTTAAGAAATGTCTCCCTAAAGAGTTTCAACAATTCATCACTAACATCCACTCTCAGCTTGCTATTTCTAGTTTAGCTCCTCTTTTAACTTATCCTATTTTTCAAAATTTATTGCATCAAGAGGAGGCAAAATTATTGCAATTTGGTACTATTAAATCTTGTGAACATGCTTTTTTGTCTAATCATAAGAAAAATTTTAAACCTCATTGTAAACAACAACATTATAATTCCAAACATCATTATAATAATGGCAATGATCATAGAGAGTTTAACTCTTCTAAGAGACCACATTGCACTTATTGTAATAAGGATGGTCATTGGCAAAATACTTGTTTTAAAAAAAAAAATGACAAAAATCTTATGAATCAAATAATCAACAGTTTCATAACAATGGAAATCAATCTAGACGTGCTTTTACATGTAGTTTTAATGTTTCTAAACCTTTTTGAATGGGTTATTGATTTAGGTGGATTTCAACATGTTACCTCTCATAAAAGTTTTCTTTTTAATTAACTTCACAAGTGCTTTATTATTAGACTTGATCAACCCAATAATAGTGTACTTGTTTTATTCAATTATATTTGGAATATGAAAAAGGGATATTCATATAGTCATGAATGCATGAATATCATCTTAATGTCTTATTTATACTTAATAATCCTTCAATTCATAGTATGCAATTCTCATTATTCCATCACTTTTTTTCTTAATATTAATTTTTATAACTCAAGGTGGCTTGATCTGTGGCCGTTTTTTTTATCTATTACAATATTTAAAACAAACCTAGTGTTTCCTTCTCAACTACATTTATGTTGTTTTGATAAAGGGAATTTAATATTTTATTGTGTCTCATTAATCTAATATTGTGCCTAAATTTTTCCTTCTTGATGGATTTATTCCATCTATATAAGTTTTGAAAATTAATCTCTTTATCAAGTCTCAATGGAGCCTTCACATATATATTTTATGCACTAGATGCATTTGCAGTAATGTTGCATAGGGAGCCCTATTTATAATGATTTTTTTATCAAGTCTCATTGGAGCTCTTTTTTTTGGGACCCATGGAAAATATTTCCATCCACTTTGATGGTATGCACTTACTTATTTATGATGAACTTAGATCTATTTTCTTAATTGATGGGGATCAAGTTCTTGAAAATTTTATGTTTCATTATTTTTATTGAAGGCATTATGGTTTTTTTTAAAAACCATCTTTAGGACCAATTTTTCAAAGTCCTTTATTATTAATCTTGATACAACTTCCCTTTACAATACAATGATTTAGTGAGAGGAAACCTAGATCTATTATTGTTGTCTATATATTGACATTTTATAATTTGGGCTATGCTTTATTTCTATTTCATGGTTTCATTAGAAGTAAAAATGATCCAAATTTATATATTAAGCATAGTGAAACTGTGATTATTATTTTTATATGTTCTAGTTCTAACATTTTTTATTAGTGATGTTAAGCATAGTGAAAATGATATTGTGAGTATTATTTTATCAAGTCTCTTTGTTCTACAAAAGCTAGATATAAAGGTTGTACTAATGCCTCTAAAGAAGCTCTATGGCTTAGAAGAATACTTAAAGATTTGGGTCTACCTCAACAAGAACCTACAACTCTATATTGTGACAATCAAAGTGCAATAGCCTTGGCGAAGAATCCGGTTTACCATGCAAAGTCAAAGCACATTTCACTCCACCACCACTTCATTAGAGAGCAAATTGAAGAAAAAAAAGTCTCCCTCATCTATTGCAAGGGTGAAGATCAAGTTGTAGATATTTTGACAAAACCTCTTTCTAGAGAGAAATTTGAATTTCATTGTAATAATTTGGGTTTGATACCCCTTGATGTAAACTCCCCAAGTAAAGATTAAAGGGGGGTGTTAGAAATGAATATTTCCTTGGTGAAAATATGTATTTAAAAGGATAAACCAAGGTATCCTATATTGTATTTGTCCTCTAGTCCAAGTAGGAGGACATGTCATTTCTTGTAATTCCTTTAATAAGGAAAATAGATATTCCTCCTTAAGAGGAATCACACATTTGTCACACACACAATAGGAATGTGGAATTCATAGGAGATGGGAGTTACATGCAAACTCCACCACTCATCTCTACTTAAGAGATGCCTCTCACACACTTGCTCAACAATCTTCTCCATTCTCTCATTTCTTCTCACATTCTCTTCTTGCTCTCATCATTGTATTGAGCTTATTGCTCTCATTCTTTAGGCTTTGTTCCATATTCTTATTATTCACAAGAGGTTTTTTCTTGCTTTTCCCCTTTCAAATCCTTGTGTTCTTGCCTTGGTTCTTGGAGCATTTTGGTGAGCTTGTGTTTGATCTATTGAAGGAAAATCTCTCTCTTTCTCTCTTAGTGTTTGGTAAATCTCTTCCATTGCATACTCTCTTGGATTCTTTCCTTACCTTTTCATTTTACTTTATGATTCTAACAATTGTTCATTAAAGTGTTCCTATAAACTATTTTGTAAAGGTCATGTGAATTCCCTTACCCATCATAGCTTAATCAAGATAATAGTTATGCATGGCCTCCGCTCTGTACAACCTCCACTAGAATGGGATGCTTTTGTGAGTCATGAACACACTAGAAGCCCTATTACACAAGAAACCCTAGTTGGGGAGTCTTCAAAAAGGAAAAAACTAAAAAGACCAGTTATAGAAGAAACCCTATCTTCTAAAAGGAAGAAATCAAAAGAAAATCCTATCGAGAAAACCCCCAAGAAGCCTAGTCCTAGCCCTAAGACTACCTCAACCTCACCTATTGTGGAAACCCCAATTACCATTAGGCGAAGCACAAGAAGAAATTCTAGTAGGTTGGATAAGTTAGTGAAAGCAACTCATTCCTTACCTGATGTGGAAATTATAGAGACAAAATCCTCTGGTAAAAGAATAGGCAAAGAAGCTAGGGAACTTAGATGTCAGAATTGGCATAAAAAGATACAGCAAGCCTAGAGACCCCAAATAGAGACTCTTCCTTCTGAGGAGATAGAGGACCCTGCATTGACAAATGAATATCTCGATGATAAGTCCCCTAGTCAGAAGCCACAAAGTATTGACCAAGCAAGTGAAGGTGAGGAGAACCCTAAGGAGAATTCTCAGGATATATGGAGGAATGAAGCCCTTAAGGCTAGTATAGAAATGTCTTATGGAGTAGGTGAGGACACTCTCCCTGCAACAAAAATGCAGCATAATGAGGAAACTTTCGAGAATGATGAACATACTATGGGGGAAGAGAACTATAATTAAGATGATACAAATCTTTGTCAAAACAAGAATATTGAAGAAACCAAAAGTATGAAAGAAGGGCCTACTCCATCTTAGGAGAAAAATGAAATTTCTACTGAGCCAGAAGCATTAAATGTTCTTGTTGTTGTCACTGATGAAACTGCAAAGGAAGATTGCTTTCAACCATTCATTCCATTTGATCAACTCTACCGAATAATTGCAAATTTACAAAAGTCAATCAAAAATTGAAGACTCACCTACTAGTTGAAACAGGTAACCAAAAAGAAGATAAAGTTCAAGGGAACACAATAGGGCCAAGTTGGGTAATTGGTGTAGGTTCATTCACTTGGTTTTTATCCATTGGTTGCATGCGAACATGCAAAATCCTAAAGCTAGGGGGGAGATGATGGGTGTCAAATGTGTTTAATTTTCATATCCTTCTTATTTATTTCGTTCCCATTTTAACCTTCTCCTAAGTCCTTCTTTCCATCAATTGTTAGGGAAATGAAGAATATATGATATGTTTTCAAAAAGAAGAGAATATTTTTAGAATGCTGAAATTGTTGAGGAAATAATGTATTTTGGATGGTTTTTCTACAGGAACTAAATGTAGAGAAATGAACTGACCCTGTGAACAACAAATCTTGAGTGGCATAAGATGGGAAATGAGGGTTGCATGTGAAAGAAGTTTACAAGATTTTTTTTAATCTCTTATTTCAAACTTGTTGTTTTAAAATATTTTGGCTTTGTGGCCTACGACCAACCCAAAAAATATAATCATTCAGTTTATTTGGCATCGACCATAACAAGCTATGTTTCATTTATCATTTTTACTTGATGGTGATTGATGAACATCTACGCCTATATATATGTGTGTTTTGAGTTAAACTGATATAATATAGAATCTTCATAAACTTCCAGTCAACATTATTCTTGTTGAATCTTGGATGTGTTGATCGTGGTTTGAAGTTGCATTTTTGCATGCTCACCCTATGGACCAAAGGAAGGGGCCCCTCGTGGGAAGCTTGGTGAGATTGTTTTATGGTTTGTTAGCTTAGATCTTTTATATCTCATAATATTTATTTTTTGTTGAATATGTATTATGTGGATCAGTTTAATTTATGCTTAAGATTAGCCTGTGTGATTAATTTAGTATTAATGGAATTGCAATGAATTCTATGTGGAATGTAATTGTGGTTTGAGGAGCAAGGAGTGTGTTTCAGTTGCACATAAATTACTATATCTCTTATTCCAGACTATGTCATGTTTCATTCTGTAAAACTTCCTGCCGCATTCCATTCTCTTTGTATCTCTCCACTGTTGTGTTCTAATTTCCTATCGCATTTCATCTTCCTATCGCACTCCAACCTCCTATCACAATTTAACTTCATGTCGCCTACACTCTTCCAATACATCTTTTGCAACTGAATTCTTTCTTTTACGATTGTGAAGGTTGTTGTTAATATTTGTATACCATAATATATTGAGTTTGTGTTATTCAAGTTTAATTAGAAATAGATAGATTGGTTGAAGTTGGTAGGAAATAATTTAAGAAAGGATTTCATTCATTTTCAAAGTGTGTTTTCCATTCTTAGATGCATCCATCCCCCCTTAGTTCACTAGTTTCATCCCTTAGGTAGATTTCCACAACACTACATTCACAAGATTACACCCCCGGATTTACACTTGAAGGATAAACTCAGAAACTTATGAAATTCACGATGATTGATCTCAATCCATTCACCCATTTAAAGATAGAATTACAAGGATTGTTTTACCCTGAATATCAACCATAGTTTAATCCAATAAAAGGGGTTCTTGGGAAGGACAAGATATGGGATGTCTATCCCTAACTCCAATTTAACTCAACCAATTATAGGAGATAAAATGATTCATTTTTCATGTATACTCAGATTATTGCAGGGTGCTCTCCATGTAAGAATTTTCACAGAGGCAATGGAATTGATCTGAAAATATGGGAAATGCTTCATAAAATTTTAGAGATTCTCTTACATTAGGATACAAGGATCTCCTATTGTAGCAAACAGAATGTTGAGGTACCCAACTAATAAACTCATTCTATTGGAATTGAAAATACAAATGGTGACATTCAAAATAGTACTACAAAATACGAAGAGGAAGGGGCATGGAGATGAATTTCTATTGATGATTGGTAGCCTGGAAGCCTGCCCCTCCATCTAGAGTGCTCAATACTCTGAGAAGAAAATGGTGCAGTTCAACTTATATTCACACACTAATAGAGATGATTTTGACCCCTATGGAAAGGCATAGAAACATGCTAGTAGGGAGTACAGGAACAAGGATCACATAGAATATTACTGGGAAAATTGTAGAGATGATTTTGAAGTCAGAAAGAGAAGGTACACTAGGTTGCCCTTGAGGCTCATCAGACTCTACAAAGTGGATCAAGTTCCAGATTAGGTTGAGGAGGATGAAGGGGATCTTATATAGTACCATGACTATGATCCCTATAGAAACCAGCCCCTTCCATCAATGAATTGGTCAGAGGAGGAAGTAGTTGATCTTGATCAAATAACTAAACATGTGAAGAGGTATTATAGGCTATGGGTCAAGCATAAGATTTAAAAGTTGCAAGCAGATGATGCCTAGTTCACTTATGACCTAATGGGGAACCTTGAATCCCACTTTGCATATGACACCGAGGCTACTCAAGAAGATGTTGTAGATCCCTCACATGGGGATGATAAGCAAACACGCTCACTCTAAAGAGGAGAACAAGAAGTCAAGGGAAAACAAAGAAAACTAAGAGGCAACCTGCACCAAAGGAAAAGAAGGTTCCTAAAAAAGCTATCGAGGAAGGAGAGGAGACTCCTCAGCCTACTAAGAAGAGGAGTCTAGTGACTGAGAGGTAGAGAATAGACAAGAGAACAAAGACTATTGAGGCCTCAACTACCCCTCCCAAGGTTATCAAAACTAAAAGTTTTAGAGAAAAACCATAAGTATATGTGAGAATAAATTAACCAAAATAGAGGGTTTCTCTCATAGGGGATCAAGAGTTGAAGTTGAGAAGGTACATGTTGAAGAGACCCCCACTAATGATCTCACTAAGGAAGCTAAAAAAGCAGTAGTAGGGGATAATTAACCTTCTCCATCCCTAGTGTAGAATGAACAGAGGGATGAGGGTCCAAAGGGAAATGAACAAATAAGCAGAGATGAAGGCCCACTTAACAATCCTGATGAGGAAACATAGAGTGAAGTATCTACACCTAGAGATGGGAAATTGAGTGATTTGGCCAAAGAATTCAGAGGCAAGAAATAAATCTACAAGGAGACTACCTCTCGAGCTACTATAGAAATTCCCTCTCAACCTCAATAGGTGAACATGTTTATATTCCACAGTCAAAGGATGAACATGAAGGAAAATATGGTGATGGTAGGAAGCAGTAGGACATAGAAAAGGGTGAGGAAAATGTTGAAGTTGTTGAAATTCCTCACCATGATCATCCTAAAGATGACATTCCCCATGACAATGTCAAGATTGAACAACTTGTTGCTATGGATTGGTTGGAGAAGAGGTTAAAACAAAAACAAATCATTGTGGAGGATGAGACTCCAAGTTGGGACAAGCTACTGGAAAAGTGGGGATAGCCTAAAGAAAGAAAGAGGGCTAGGACAGTCTCTAAGTTTGCAAGAGATGATTTAAAAAATAGGATAGTCCATGTTGTTGTTCTGATAGAAAATAAATATAAGGATGAAATAAGATCCACATATTATAAGGTGCAAAATATTAATTTGGGTCCAACCACAAAGGAATAGGAGAAAGAATATTTCCATGAATCCTCCCAGGCAATTTTGAGAAGACTGGATAAGGAGATCGTTGAGAAGGAAGAGCTACAAAAGCAATTGAGGGAGGTTCAAAAGTACATCCAACATCTAATTAAACCTCTACAATCCAAAAGTAGTGAAATCTCCTCATTCCTAGAGGGTTTTTTATCCAAAGAGCCATTTTCAGAGATACAGAGATTAAAATCTCTTACGAAAGATACATAGGAATGGTTGCAGAGTGTCAGCAATAGAAGTGATGGGATGATTGAAAAGGTGCTACCATTTTATGAGAAGTCATCCTTCCTTTACAAGGATATAACTTATTTCCTTGATGACTACAAACAGTCGCCTAATGATGCAACTGTTAAGGAGTTGGAGAAAATCCTTGTAGTCCCTACAAAGGCCCTCATGAAAGGAGGTGTTATCACAATGCAAGATACACATAATTCCATGGAATGGATAGAGGCTATCAATTTTAAGAATGAACTTAGAATGAAGGCACCTAAGAATTTATCCAAGGCCCAGGGCAAGGTGAAGGAATTTTTTGACAACTGCAATGCCTTTCTAAATGGTTACGGGAAGGAAGAAATTCAAACAGAAGGACTTGAATGTAGGACAATTGCAACAATGGTGGCATGAGGTGTATGCTCAAAGTGTAGAAGGCCCAATGATTAAGGATCAATTAGAGGATGCTACAATTTACATCTCTTGCCTGAAGATATATCACGGTTTCTATGTTGACTAGGAGAAGGCCTTAGCCAAATATGAACTAGAGTTAAATTCTTCCAGGGCAAGAATCAATGTGATAGCTACCTCTGCTTAGGCCAACTTGGATCCAGTCCTTGCAAAAATTAAAGAAATTTCTAGAAAGAATGGGGTAGGTGAAGAAGGAAAGGGTGACCCAACTTGATTGCCTAGAAAGATGTGCCATTAATATTGATTTTACATGAAAATGTAGGTCAACTACAACTTGGAGTTTGTGCCTGGGTGGCATAAATGCTAAAATTTGACTTTTAGAGGCTGACCTTCATTATTTTAATGAAAATTTTGAACTTGTAGACTTTGGAGGGAATTATGGCTGACCTAACTTTTAGACCCTAATTTTGGGCCACCCTTAGGTATGTATTATTATAAATTGGGGTTTTCCCTCATTTGTTAAGGTTAAAAAATTGGGGAAAGTGTTAGAACTTTAGTTAGGGCATTAGAAAGCCCTGTAATACTTGAGATACTTGAAACACTATGATTGTTGTAAATTTTGGTGAAGAAAATACAAGAGAAGGTGTTGTTATTTGGTGTTCTTCATTGTGTTATTCATTTTTGCATGGTTCTTGTGATTTTTGTATTTCATAGTTTGAAATTTTTCTTTATGTAAGTTACTCTTTAGATAATCTTAGAGATAAGTAAGTTTAGTTGTATTTATGGTGGAATATCTGAAGTGTTAGAGAAACCCTTGGTCCATACTTTTGGTTGCTTACTGAATGTGAGCAACTATGTGAAGTTAGCCTGGGATTATATTTGAAGTGCTTAGTTCAATTGTGAAGTTTTTTCATTTTAATGCTATATGTGGATTGATATGTGAATGCTTTACAATCTAAAAATCTTAATACCTTATAAGATAGCACTATTTATGTGACATTGTAGGTTAATATATATTTGTAGGTTAATCTATATTTAGCCAAAACTAGTTTGGAGGGGTTAGTTTAGGATTGAAGCAATATCACCACATTGCTATATTTGATGAGTTTGAAACTTCGAGCATTTTTCATTTGTGTGTAAGGCCCTTTGTGGAAAACTAGCAATTTCACATTATCTTTGAGCTTTTTTATTACATTATCAAGACCTCACATTAGAGACCTTGGGGTTATCTTTCGAGGCTTGCTGATAGAGATTTACCTTTTAAGAGAGATAGGATATTATATTCTATCTAAGTTTTTGTCTAGAAAACATCATCAACATGCTCCTCATTTAACCTCACATAGTGGGAAGGAGTATGATTTTGTTGAACAACTTAAAAATACTCCTGCAAAGATATCCCTATGGGACCTAATTTAGAATTCACCTAATTATCACACTATGCTTCAAACAACTTTATAAAAATTAGTGGTCCCCCTTAGTACAAATGAAAATGATGTGGTAGCTCTAATACAAGGAATGAATATAGTTAATGTAGACATTACCTTTTAGCAAAATGAGCTACCTCCTATAGAATTAAGAAACAAAAATGATTTCTTCATGATAATAGCCATCTACAACATATTAGGAATAAAAAGAACACTTGTTGAAAATGGTTCCACTCTTAATGTGTGTAATATCACACTTTTGGATAAAATTGGTGTGGATAAGTCAAAAATTCAACCTGATTCCTTTTCAATTCATTGATTTGATAACATAGGCAAAAAACCATTGGGTGTGATTACTTTACCTATTAAAGTTGGAAAGGCTACCTTGCAGACCCCTATTCATGTAATGCTGGATAATCTTTAATATAATCTTGTTTTAGGGCATCATTGGATTCATGAAATGCATGCAGTTCCTTCAACCCTTCATCATATAATGAAGTATGTCTATAACAATAAGGTATATCAAATTTAAATAGACATCGAGCTTGAAAGTTGTCTATAAGTTGGAAAAGGAATGACAAGTCCTCTAAACACATTGATTCCAACATTGAACATAGAGCCTATGGAAGAAGACAAACAAGAAATTGAAACAATGTTAAAGTTATTAGATGATTATTGGGGTTCCTTGGAGATCACACCTTTGTTTATGGGATACTTCACAAGAGAAGAAGCTAGAAAACAAAAGCAACCAATGGTTATGTCATTGCATAACATAGAAGAAAATTCACAAACATCTACCTCATCTACCTTTGAATAAGACACAAGCTACACAAAAAAAATCAATGAGATAGATTACCAACAACCACCAAACTCGAAAGAAATGGAAATACTTTATGGGAGAGGTTATGAACTTATGAAGCAATTTGGTTATAGTGGAAAAGGATGTGGAAATAAAGAATAAGGCATTTGTGTTCTTGTGGAACCTAACACAAAATAAACAAAAAGTGGTTTGGGATATTTTCCTTATAAGATAATGCAAGCAAACAAGAGACCTTCGTTAAACATTAACACCATTGTGTGTAAACCTAAAATCAATCTCACCTTGAAGCATCCTGAATTGCTTGATATGAATTTTGAACCATCATGGGAGTACTTTAAAGATGATGAATCCTTGAAACAAATGCTAGGATTTTATGATAAACCAGCTAATCCTCCTTAAAAGAAAGAGGTTACATGTGTTATCATTAGCACCAAACAAAATGATTTAGAAAAGGAAAGTAGTGAGATGTACATGAGTAAAGAAGAATACAACCTTGAATCTCCAAAACTAAGTGGACTTCCTCTAGGAGATAGAATTGGAATAAGAATGGACATCAATGATAAGGAGAAAGTAATTAAGATAGAAAAGTTCCTTGATGATGAAGAAAAAGAAGATCAAGCAATTTTACTTCATGAATTTACTAAACTTTTTGCTTGGAATTACTTCGATATGCCAGGAATCGATGCTAAGATAGTGACACACAAAATAGTCCTTGCTGAAAATGCTAAACTGGTTAAACAAAAGATATGAAAGATGAATCCTAAGATATCCTTGCTAGTTAAGGTAGAAATTGAAAAACTCCCGAAGGCTGGTTTCATAAGACCTATAGATTATTATCCTTGGATTTCAAACATTTTCACAATCGCAAACTTGACAATCGTATTAGGATGTGTATGGATTTTCATGATTTGAATAAAGCATCTTTAAAAAATGAATTTCCCCTTCCTAATATTGACATGATAGTAGATTCAACTATGGGACATGATTTGTTGTCATTCATGAATTTATTTTCTAGGTACAATCAAATCTTTATCAACCCTCAAGATCAATACAAAACTAAATTTACATCTGTTTGGGGAACATTTTGTTGGGTCATGATTCCTTTTGGATTGAAGAATGCGGGAGCAACATATTGACGAGGTATGAAATTAATATTTCATGATTACATACATAATATTTTGGAAGACTATGTTAATGATATTCTAGCCAAATATTTAACCGAACAAAACAATGTGAATATCCTTCAAAAGATTTTCGAGCGAATGTGAAAATACAAAATGAGATTGAATTTGAAAAAGTGTTTCTTTGGTGTAGATAGTGGATTTTTTTTAGGTTTTATAGTATCTCATAGAGTCATTGAGGTGGAAACAAAGAAATTTGATGTTATAGTTAACATGCCACCTCCTAGAAACATCTCTCAATTGCATACCTCAAAAGGAATAATTCAAGCTATCTCTCATTTTGTAGCATCATTAGCGAACCAAACATACCATTTACTCATATCCTTAAGAAAGATGTGCACTTTGATTGGAATGAGGATTATAAACAAGCTTTTGAGAGTTTGAAGGATTATCTTACCACTCCACCTATTTTACAACCTTCTATGTAAAACAAACCGTTCATCCTTTACACAGCACCATCAGCCCATTCTCTTGTAGCATTGTTGGCTCAACAAGACGAAAATGGTAAAGAGCATCTTGTCTATTACATTAGCCTAACTTTGATTGATTATGAAAAATGATACACAATGATAGAAATTTTTTTTTGGCTCTTGTATTCGCTAAAATTAAACTGAGACATTACTTACTAACTACTTAAATACATGTGATGACAAAATTCAATCCTCTAAAACATATTTTTCAGTAAAATGGATTTATCAAGATGCTTAGATAAATGGGTTACGTTGTTATCAAAGTTTGACCTTAGGTTTTTTTCATAAAAATAAATTAAAGAATAAGCCTTAACCAACCAATTAGTGGCCGATCCCTCACCCTTGGCATTACCTAATGTAGAGACATTCCCTAATGAGAATGTGTGGACTATTCAGAAAGATGAAGATGCATGGGAATTACAATTTTATGGATCTATGTGTAGAATAGGCTCCAGTGCCAGGGTTATAATAGTCCCACCCACAGGAAATCCTAATCCCTTATCCTATCACTTAAACTTCCTATGCACCAACAACATGATGGAATATGAAGCATTAACCATTGGTTAGCACACTATTTTAGCATTGGGAGTTTGAAATATTAAGATATTCGATGATTCACAATTAGTCATTAAGCAAATAAATTGGACATATCAAGGAAAGCATGAAAAATTATCAAAATAAAAGGGTCTCACAATGAATTTATTAGAGAATTTTGAATCATTTACCATTGATAACATCCCATGAAAGGATAATCAGCATGTGGATGCAATGGAAAGTGCAACTTCTCTTATATCACCTCAAGATCCTTCAAAGTATTTCACATTTATTATCCATATAATTATGAAACCATCAATCAAATCCAAAGCCGAAGAAGTATTAATAACAACTATGGAAGGCTCTAGTGAATGGTATACACTGATATTTTTTTTTTAAAAGAAGGTACCTTTCTTGAACTGACAACTAAGAATAATCGAGATCATCTTCGAAAACTTGCAACTAAGTATATAATTCTTGTTGACGTCTTATATAGTAGATCCTTTAATGACCTTTTACTTAAATTCCTTAGAGAATCTGAAATCCCTAGAGCACTTGTAGAGGCTCATGCAGGTGCCTTTGGAGGTCATTTTGGAGGAAAATCATGAGTTCAAAAACTCGTTCACATGGGATACTAATGGAGACATATGGAAAATTATTGCTTCGATTACGTTAAGAGATGTCACAGATGTCAGGAACATAGCAATTTGATTTATGCTTATGCTTATGAGCTTCGAGCCCAAATTCCTGTTTGGCTATTCTCAGAGTGGGGACTAGATTTGATTGTTAAATTATCCCCACCTTCCTCCACCACACATACTTTTATATTCACCGCAATAGACTATTTCACAAAATGAGTAGAAGTTATTCCTCTTTGATCAACAACTATTGATGTGCTATGTCATTTCATATTGGAGCACATTATTATTTACTTTGGACTTCCTTTCTCATTGATTTCAGACAATGGGACAATATTTAAGAATAATTATGTGAAGAAGTTCCTAGAGACATTTAAAATACATCACTTTTCAACTCCTTACTACCCACAATCTAATGGTCAAGTTGAATCAACTAACAAGACCCTAGATAAAATCCTAAGGAAAATAGTAAACAAACACAATAAGGATTAGCACACACAATTGATGTATGAATTATGGGCTTACCATACTAGTATTAGAAAATCCACCAGGACAACTCCTTATAACCTTTTCTATGGTACTGAGGTGATTATTCCCTTGGAGTTAGAAATCCCCATGTTAAGGATTTCTCTTCAAGGAGTTATTGATGACAACACTTATAAAGAATAATGATTGTATTAGATTAAGATGCTTGATGAACAATGCATTAACACTCTTGAACATCTGCAAACTTATGCTAGAAAATTATGGCATAGTTATAGTGATCATGTCATCCCTCACATATTCAAAAAAGTTGATTTGGTGATTCGAAAATCAACATAATGTTAATGTTGACCCAACTGAAAAAGGGAAATTTAATCCTAATTGGTTAGGAACTTATATAATTAATGAAATTTATGGATTTCAAGTGTTGCAAGAATGGAAAGGATGAATGTATTTTCATTGATGTCAAGTAGCCAACTAGTTATCAATTGGTTGATGTTGGTTGTATAGGTCTAAGATATTGATAAAATTGTATTGAAGATTGCAAGTGTTCAGAGGTTTCTCTGGGTTTTGATCCTATGTTTGTGTGGTTTAGATATGTTGATCATGGTTGTTAGAACATGCTATATCCAAATTTTTTAGCATTTGATTCATTTTACAACACAAGTTATGTTCACCAATTGTGAACTATGGTTATCTGTGTTTCTGGTTGAGGTCTGGGAGAAATGTTGTTGGTATCTAGAAGATTCGTGCTTAATGGTTTTATGTTTTTTACACTAGTTTGGTCGATCTTGTGTTGAACACTACCTTTGAGGTTGATGAAGTGTGTTGGATCTATTTGGGTCCCTATGAAGTGTGTGTTTGGGTTGCCCTAATTTTAATTATATTGTAGGGTTTTTTGGCATCGACCTAACTTGAATTTGAATTTGGATGGATGCATTTGGATATGTTTCAAAGTTAAAGATGGTATTAATATAGCATGAATTAGTGATGAAATGTGGAAAATGAAAAGAGAGATAAGTGCAAATAAATAGAGTATATATATGCAAGATTGATGCTATTTAGTGATCATGTGTGATGTGGGTGTGGAAGATTAGTGTGAAGCTTGCATGTTGAGTTTCTGCATGTAGTGAGAAAAAGGTGAACTCTATCATTCATGCATGTCTATGAGTGGTTATGGTGTATTTATTTGTTGCATTGATATTTTCATCTCTCCATAGCATATCTCTTCTATCTTCTTTGTATCTCTATGGTAATGAGTCCTCTAGGTTGTTATCCCTATTGGATAATGAGTTCTTGTTTTGGAAGTGAGCCTTGTTTCATAGGTAGTGAGCCTCTTGTAATAAATTTTGATATTCTCTATAGTATGAGTTAATCCTCACTATGGTTTTTCCCTTATTCGGTTTTCCACACAAATTTGGTGTTGTGTTTGTGTGATGGTTTTCAATTTCTACACTTGCACTTAATGTATGATCATTTAAGCAATGTTAAAGATTAGCTCTGGTAATTGAATTAAAAGTTTAATTTTGTGACTGTAACTGATTCACCCCCCATCTCAGTTGTCCTAATCAAAAATTGGCATCAAATCTTGGTTCCTTAGTGAAGAGATTAACCACCTGAGGAAGGTCCACAATGCCTAGAAAAATGGTTTATGATTATCCGAGGTTCGATGGAACTAATTATGTTATATGGAAAATATTGATGGGAGGATATCTGGAGTATTTTGGATATGATGTAGAGAAAGCTTACAAGAATCCTTACACTCCTCCTGCTAATGGTCTGAGTACTCCTTATGAGATCAAAGCACATGAAGTGAACAATAAGGTGAAGTACATTTTAAAGAACAATCTGGTACATTCCAAGTTGATTAAGGTTCAAAATTTGAAGATTGCTAAGGAATTTCGGGATGATTTTGAAAGAGCACATGAAGGTGATGAAAGAGTCAAAGAGGAGAAAATTGTAGAATTTTGAGACATAGATTGAGTTTCTACATATGTCTGGAGATGAGAATATTAAAGCTTATCTATAGAGATTTGATGAGACAGTGGCTAGAATGCGAGGACTTGGTGCTAATGTAGATGAAACAAGGATTGTAAAGGATATTATTAGTACTTTTCCTGATACTTACAGTGAGAAGGTGTGTACTATTGAGTAGAGTATAGATTATAAGACCTGTACTAAAGATCTTTTGTTGGGATTTTTGACATCTTATGAGATGAGGAAGCTAAATCTAAGGAATGGATGCAAATCAAAAAATACCGAAGATCTAGATGAAGAAAACCTTGATGAAATGGAAGCTAACTTTGTAAGAAGGATAAGGAAAGGCTCTGAAAAGCATAAAGGTTAGTTACCCTTTAAATTTTTTAGTTGTGGATAAATAGGTCATTATGTTGTAAAGTGTTTAGAAAGAGCTAAAAGTAATAAACAAAGATATGAGAAATAAAATAAAGGAAAGAAGATTAACAGAGCATATTATGTGAATGAGAATGCTAGTATATTTGATGAGGATTTAGAATGTGAAGATCCCAATGAGAATGAATTCTTGTTCTTGGCTATAAAGGATGAACATACTTCTACTAATTCTGAAAAAGAAGTAAAGGAAATCCCTCCGAAGAAGGAGAAAACTGAAGGTACAATTATCTTTTCCCTACATGATAAAAAAGAAAAGAATTATTGGGTAGTTGAAAGTGGTTGTTCACATCACATGACTTGTGATAAAAGTAAGTTTTTTAAGCTTGAAAAATATGATAGAGGTTTGGTTATGTTTGGAGATGATATTGGTGCTAGAATTTATGGGATAGGTTCAGTAAGTTTTGATGGAAAGCATAATACTGATGATGTCTACTATGTTAAGGGTTTAAGGCATAATATTTTGAGTGTTGGTCAAATGTGTAGTAAAGGATATGATATTGTGTTTAAGGATGAGATATGTGAGATACAAAAAGGATCCAAAACATTGATTGTTGTAGGAAAGGAATCTAAAGGAAATGTCTATCAACTTAAGGGTGCTAATGAATGATGCTTTATGACTTAGATTAATGAAAGTTGGTTATGGAATCAAAGAGTGTGTCACATGAATTTTGATAACTTGGAAAGGATTAGTTCTATTCAAGTTGTGAGAGATTTACCAAGAATTACAAAGCCTGTTAATGCTATTTGTGGAAATTGTCAGTATACTACTAGACTATTAGATTTAATTCATACAGATCTATGTGGTCCTACAAGAGTTAGAATCCTACTAGGTGAAAGGTAATTTATTATTTTAATTGATGATTATTCTAGATATACATGGTTTACATTTCTTAGAGATAAATCAGATGCATGTTAGATAGATTCAAGACATTCAAAGCTATGATTGAAAATGAAGTGAACTTAAGGATAAAATGTTTAAGGTCTGACAGAGGTGGAGAATTCACCTTCCATGAGTTTAATATTTTCTATGAAGTTCATGGAATAAATAGAAAATTATTTTCTCTAAGAACTCCTCAACAAAATGGAGTTGTTGAAAGAAAAAATAGAACAATTGAAGAGGTGGCTAGATCAATGATTATTGAGGTTGGTTTACTAGAAGTTTATTGGAAATAAGTTATTCATATTTTTGTTTATGTATTCAATCGAGTTCAAGAAAGAGAAAATGGTACAAAGAATCCCTATGAGCTATGGCATGGAATAATTCATATTGTTAAGTATTTCAAGGTATTTGGAAGCAAATGTTATATCAAAAGAGATGAAGAAACCTTGGGAAAGTTTGATGCAAGAAGTGATGAAGGAATTTTTCTTGGATATTCTACTAAAAGAAAAGAATACAAATGTTTCAATAAAATACTGAGAAATATTGTAGAGAGTTCAAATGTCAAGGTTGATGAAACAATGAAGAATTATATTGACATTGATGGATATGTATCTAATGAACCTAATTGTGTAATAATAGAAGACATTGAAGAATAGGAAAATGATGAGAAAGAGAAGTAGGATGAATAGAATGAGAGAGAAGAATTTTTGGTGGTGTCCCTTTAGACACCTAGGTATGTATGGAAGAATCATTCAAAAAGTTAGATTATTGGTGACAAGATAAAACGTGTATTGACTAGAAGCAGAGCTACTGCTGAAGTTAATATCTGTTTACTTTCTGAGATTGAACCAAACACTGTAAGTGAAGCTTGTAAATATGAACATTGGATGGAAGTAATGAAATAAGAACTTATGCAGATTGAGAAGAATCAGACATGGGAATTGGTCCCAAGGCTGTAAAATAAAAACATCATTGGATCGAAGTGGGTATTCAAAAATAAGTTGAATGAGAATGGAGAAGTAGTTAGAAACAAAGCAAGGCTTGTGTGTAAAGGTTACTGAAAAGTAGAAGGAATAGATTTTCAAGAAAATTTCCCCCCAGTAGAAAGGATGGAAGCTATAAGGATGTTGTTAGCATTTTTTTCTCATAAAGTCTTTAAGGTCTATCAGATGGATGTCAAGTCAACATTTTTTTGATGAATAGGAATTAATCTATATTAATTGTAAAGATTAAAATACATATCCACAAAAAAAGGGTGGGTGGTAAGAAGGCACGCCCTTAGAGTCACATGGGAAATGCCTAAAAACCAAAAAAACCAACTATCACATGGGCCTAGCCCAGAATTCCAACATTACAAACATAAAAAAAGACCATTAACCGGCCAAAGAATTACCAACAAAGCTAGGAGGGTCTTTGTCATCCAATGTATTTCCCCATACATCAATGGGGTCTAGAATGACATTAGGAGGAGGACCCCAACCATCATCAATACCTTTATCTTTGTCTTCTTTATCCTCACACCGGGGCGAGATTGCAAGTGCCAGACACATAAAAAAATTGTAGTGTCTAGCCAACCAGAGGTAGTAGCAGGAGTATCATTAGAGGGCCACCCGAAACTACCACTGTTTCTCCCTGCCACTCCTCTAGATGGCCACCCTATGCAATCTTGTGGAGGAGGAGAATGAGACCGTTGAGGAATGTGGGAACCATGTTGAAGAGGAGGTTGAGAGAGAGGGCGAGAAGAGTCACTCCACTATTGGGCCCAAGAGGACAACTGATCACAAGAAGGGGTAGGGGAAGTGAGCATCCAAGCCATAGTGCATGATGCATTTCCCAAATGGTCCAAAATCACCTGAAGGTGAGCCACCTCAAGTGAAACCTTGTTTTCTTGAACTTGAATGTGCAAGAGCACATTAGAGCAAATAATAACTTTAGAATACAAAGAAACATTTTTCTCCATTTAGGTTTTATCATTTCTATCTTTCTAGATACTGAAGAGGATTTCCACTCTGAAAGTGTGCCAAAGTTGGGTGTACTTAGCAAGAAGTCTGGGTGAGTCTACTAGAAAATCCATATGCTAAGAGAAGGGCTTTAGTCTAAAAGGCTGAAAGAGGTCATGAATCCAAGTCCAAAACTACTAAGCTCTAGTACAAAACCTGAAGAGATGCTTAAAATACTCAACTTTCCCACAAAAAGGGCATCGATGATCTTGTACCCCAAAGTGAACAAGAAGAGACCCCACAGGAAAGCCTTGGAAAAGAATACACCAAGAAAAGTGAGCGAGTTTCAGCTCAACACTTGTAGACCAAATGGAAAATAAACTTTTTCACTAAACATGAACGAAGGATTGTAGAATCCATATTTGGTTAAGACTATAAATCATTGGAAAATGCCGTGATAGCCACATATAACCAATCCTAGGCTTGTAATTCCTAAAAGGGGTGTCTAGGTACCACTTCTAGTCCTTCCACCAGGGCTTGGACCCAAAAATTCCCACCTTATGAAGAAAATCTACAAGAATAGCATCCAAAAAACCATCATAAGTATCATGGTCTTGGTTTTGAAGTTTGTAAAGCACACGAAAAATCTTCCCACAACATAATGCACATTGTGGGTCTGTGAAACACATGCTGCAAGGTTTTAATGCCTTTCTTGTGGAACCTTAGCACCTTAATCCAAGGTGACTTGGCTAGAGGTTGAACATTAATTGAAAAGAGAGGTGGCCACAAAAAATTCTATTGATTGAGTGAAAGCCCATCACGGAAACCAGATCTAGCCCAGCAGTGCCAAGGCTTAACTGCCTCCCAGGCTTTCCAAATGCTCTTTACCACAATAATACCCACAATTTGGACTAGATCCTTCATGACCAGAAGGGTTTGAAATCCAATCCCCTTCCAGGTTGGTCTATGAATAGGAAATCCAATCCCATTCCAGGAAATTCTATGAATGGTGAGCTAGAAGAAGAAGTCTACATGGAACAACCAGAAGGATTTTAGTTGACGAATCAACTAGATATGGTGTACAAATTGAAGAAAGATTTATATGGATCGAAGCAAGCTCCTAGAGCTTGGTATGTGAGATTAGATAGGTATTTGATTCGACAAAGGTACAAAAGATAGTAATCTATATTTCAAAGATTGAAAATAACAAAATTTTGATTGTAGTTGTGTATGTTGATGACATTATCTTTAGAGGAAAAGAAAATATGTGATTTTTTTTTGCAAAAGAGATGTAGAAATAATTTGAAATGTATATGTTTGGAGAAATGAATTTCTTTCTTGGGCTATAGATTAATCAAACAAAGAAATGAATTTTTATTTCATGGTCTAAGTATATGAAAGTGATGTTGAAGAAGTTTGGGATGGATGGTTCCAAATTGGTATGTACTCCTATGGTGGCTGGTTGCAAATTGGGTAAAGATGATGATTCACCTAAGGCTGATCAGAGAAAGTATAGATCTATGATTGGTATACTATTGTATTTGATTGCTACTAGACCAGATATTATGCATAATGTTTGTCTTGTGGCTAGATTTCAAGAAGATCCTAAGGAAACACATGTTGCTGCTATTAAAAAAAAAATTAGATATTTGAATGGCACTCTAGATTATGGGTTATGGTATCCTAGAAATACTAACTTTACACTAAGTGCCAATACAAGTGGTGGCACATTCTTTCTTGGATGTAGATTGGTGGCATGGTTGAGTAAACAGAAAGATTTAGTATCCTTGTCTATTGTTGATGTTGAGTATATTGTTGTTGCATCTTTCTATACACAATTTATATGGATCAAACATATATTGAAAGATATCATAGTGGTGTATGATGATCCCATTTCAATCTTCTGTGATAAGACAAGTGTAATTAACATTTCAAAGAATCTTGTGATGCACTCGAGGATGAAGCTTATATCTATCAGGTATCATTTCTTGAGAGATAAGGTCATGGATAATGAAGTAAAACTTGAATATGTTCCAACGGAGGATTAGATTGTTGATATATTCACAAAGGCTCTTCCTAAAGATACTTTTGAGTATCTTCGGGATAAGCTATGATTCATTTCCACTCCTTTCTTGAACTAGCTACATATGGATATGCATTAGTTTGGCAGATCTATGGATCTATCCTTCTTCTGGACTAATGTTTTGGCGGCTACCTCTTAGGGGAAACATGTAGTGTCAAGTCTTGTCATTGTGAGTATTCTATTTTTCATGTTAAAGGAGAAATAGATTTAAAATATCTTTTTCCTTTTCCATTGATGTCAAAGGGGGAGAATATGGGGGAGAATATGCATGTGAAAAGAGAAAAGAGATTATCTACTAAGGGGGAGAAACAAAAATAAAACTATTGAGAAGTGTTTAGGAGCTAGTATGGTGTCTTTGATGGTTTTTCACATCATGTGTTTCCATAAATGACAAAGGGGGAGATTGTTGCAAGAATGGAAAGGATGAAGGTGTTGTCATTGATGTCATCTAGTGAACTAGTTATCAACTAGTTTTTGTTGGTTGTATATGTTGAGCATATTGAGAAAATTGTATTGAAGGAAGATTATAGGTGTTCAATGGTTGCTTTGGGTTTTTCTCTGTGTTTTTCTCCTATGTTTGTGTGGTTTAGATATGTTTATCATGGTTGTTAGAAAATTTTATATCAAGTTTTTTAGCTTTTGATTCATTGTATAGTGCAAGTTATCTTCACTAGTTATGAATTGTTGTTTTCTGTGTTTTTGGTTGAGGTCTGAGAGAAATGTTGTTGGCCTAGATTTTACTTTGGTAAAGTCTTATGACTTGCAATTCTAGAGTTGATTTTCCTTGATTTTTATTGAAGATAACTTCAACATCTGGAAGATTCATGCTTAATGGTTCTATGTTTTTTACCCTAGTTTGGCCTACCTTGTGTTGAACGCTACCTTCTAAGTTGATGAAGCATGTTGGATCCATTTGGGTCCCTATGAAGTGTGTGTTTGGGTCGCCCTCATTCTAATTCCACCCTAGGATGTTTTGGTGCCGAGCTAACTTGAATTTGAATTTGGATGGTTGACTTTGAAAATATTTCAAATCTGAAGATGCTATTAATATAGGATGAGTTAGTGGTGAAATGTGGCAAGTGAAAAGAGAGATAAGTGCAAAGAAATAGAGTAGATAGATGTGAGATTGATTCTATTCAATGAGTGTGTGTGATGTGAGTGTGGAAAATTAGTGCAAAGTTTAGATTTTGAGTCTCTCGATGTAGTGAGAAGAAGGTGAACTCTATCATTCACGCATGTCTATGAGTGGTTGTGGTGGATTTATCTATTTAATTGATATTATCATCTCTTTGTAACATTTATCTTCTATCTTCTTTGTATCTCTATGGAAGTGAGCCCTCTAGGTTGTTAGCCTTGTTGGATAGTGAGTCCTGAGCCTCTTGTAATGGGTTTTGACAATCTCCATAGTATGAGTTAATACTCACCATGATTTTTACCTTATTGTGTTTGTGTCATTGTTTCTAGTCTCTACACTTGCAATTATATTTTGATCATTTAAGAAGTGTTAAAGATTAGTTTCTGTAATTGAATTAAAAATTTAATTCAATGATAATTGATTTACCCCCCTCTCAATTATCCTACTCAACTCGAATCATATACATTAAGGAAGATGGATGGTACACTTCTTAAGGAGCCTATAAATGGTGTGCATTTGTGATGGTATCATCGCTAATCTTCTTGAATAGTATGGATGATAAAGCAGTGGTGTTAGAGTTGGTAGATAACATTCTATGTTCTCCCATATTGCTTCATTCTTGACAAACAGTTATTTCTGTGTCTAGAATACTAAAGTAATTATTTAAATTAGCTTCTATAAGGTTACTTTATATTTCATACTATTCAATATAATCTTGTATGTTGTGTGAGATTAGATCCTTATATATACATTAAATATTTTTTAATTAGATCATAGGTGCATTTAATTTAACATAACATACTTAATCACAGTGTTCCATCTAAGAGAAACTAGAATAATTTTTCATTAGATCACATCAAATATGTTAAATAATGGAGAAATTTATTAAATAATCTTAAAAATATATTTAATCAATGACATTTCCATTTAACATCAAAACATATAAACACACGTAATAAAACATCAAATGATTATATATATATATATATATATATCAAAGTTTGTGTATGTGTCATCAATATTTATAATGCTAATGAGGTCTGTGACTGCTAGATCCCTTAAGATCTAGTTCTCAAATCTATCTAGAGGTGGTATGTCATGAGATAGTGGTATGCGATTGTGATCACGAGCCACTGAGTACATTTAGAGCATACTATAAACCCTATACCTATCCAAGGGCCTCTCGATGGTCCTCCACTAGATGATATCTCTCTTCTTGTAGTCTAGCTACCTTTGAATAAAGTCATTGAACCTCTTCTAGGGCTTGAGATGATTGAACATCTTGGGTAGCCTTGGCTCGGTGCGCATGCCTCCTGAAACTCTCATACACTATCCGAAGTTTGATGTACAAATCAAACAACTCTGGATCCCACTCCATGATGGGTGGGGCCACATAGTCTGTATCAACAACCTCATCATAGATTGATGAGGGCACTATCTCAATAGCCACCTAGTGATAGAGATCATGAATTTCTCTCACAACTATCACAAGATATAAATCATAAATATAATCAATACACATCACGATAGATATATATAGACATAAAATTAATGCATGGAAATAACAATAAAGCATAACAAAAAAATAAATATCATCACCTAGCTCTTTGGTTTGCTATGTAAAGACAACCTCATTGTGTGTAGGGGGCATGGAGGATGTGCTCACCTCTCCATGAATTTAGGTGTTGGTGACTATTGCAGCTATTGATCATGATCTAATCACATGAGTAGGATCTGGCTCTCCTCACTCATAGCCCACTAGATCCTCATCTACTATCTCATCACCCTCACTCATCAGTTGCTCCTCCTCGTCGTCTTCCTCCTCATCCTCATCCTCCTCATCCTCCCCCTAACCATCATAATCAAGATCTGCAACCTCATCATACTCCTCATTTATTACATCTTTTAATATGTCTATATCCCTAAAGCATGTCTCCTTAGCTCTATCCTCCTCCTCATCTATCCGATCTAGGATTCTCTTTGCATCACCTATCGACTCATCCATTATGAATATAAGAGATAGTCATATTGTTTCCCACCACTCCTCATAGGCATCTATGTTACTAATATCATCAATCTTCAAGACTATAGGCATACCATGATCCTTGTAATCAAAGTCACTATAGATGACATCATCAATAGTTAACCATCTAGTATCATTGAGCCTTCGAGAACTCCATATTGATCTCCTAAAAAAGGGTCATGCCATGGGTGGTACCTGGACCTGTCCAAAATATTGCATGACACAATCATAGTAGAAAGATTGTACTATGTAATAGTGTCTACCTATCAAAAATCTAGAAATTTGTAGTCTCATCAACTAATGAGTCTCATTTGACTACTATGGTATAAGCTAGTAAGGTCCCCATATGATCTCCTCCCCATCCAGTTGGTCGAATTAGACTCTCCAAAAGTAAAAATCCCCATACTACCATAGCTAGCTTAGTGGATAACTAAATGCATGAGGATACCCTAGGGTTGGTGTACATGGAAATCTTGTTGGCCTCGTGTGCATGATATGCTCTGGCACCACACCTACGATAGTGTACAATGTACCATACTATCAACCTCATGAAACTAAAATTGTCATAGATCATAATATAAGTGTGCAAGGATACTACACCCCTAGGAATAAATGGTCCTTTACTCTACCATCCCCCATATCATATGTACTTTTCCTCCCTCTAAATGTGCTCCTGGACCATCAAGGATGAGTACTAGTGCTACAATGTACATCATAATTTGTGCAACAAATGGGACCCATGAGTATAGTAGCATCTCTAGATCAATCTGCTGCCTCATGAACTGGACCTCCAAGACAATACTGCATATCATATTTCATCTCTTGAAATGATTGATCTACTAGAAAATGTGCCCTCTCGCCCTGAATTGGAACTTGGAGTATGCGATGGACATCCTCTAACATGATGGTCATCTCACTTGTGGGAAGATGAAACATGCGTGTCTACATTCCACTACTCTACCAATTCCATCCACATAGAATCATTGTACATCATGGGGGGAATGAGGTACACCCAATACAATCCCGTGGTTTGTAATATCTCTTTATTCTCTATTGAAAGTGTCAAGGCTAGGTCTCAGAGGTGACAAATCTATCTATCACCAAGATGCTACCATGAAGGGGGTGGAATCTAAAAAAAAATAAAAAATATGTCGTATAAGCATTCTACAATCTTAAATCTTTACATCAACAATTAACAAACTGTACTAAAGTTGTTCTATTGTACTCTTTTAATGGTCCTAGACACTTTAGACCCCTTTTGGGATGCTTTATGAAGAAATGGGACACTTTGCGACAAAAAGGGACACTACGTGACAAAAAGGGACACTTTGCAAAAAAAGGGATGCTTTGTGAAATTTTTCTCCAATGCCCTAAATTAATCTATAAATACATACAAATCGAAAAATAAATGCGTAAGGACAAAGCTAAGGCAGAAAAATCAACTCACCTAATAATGGTGCTCACCACGGGCTATCTCATCTTGCAGGACGTCCAGTATCGAAGGCTCGTAATATCATCGACTTGGCATCTTAAATCACTCTTTACTAAACTCAAGCTACAAGAAGGTAAATAACAAAATAGTTAGAAATTACTTCACTTTTTACTCTTATATATGCTAAAAATTAGGGGTTTTACTATATTAGGGTTAAAAAGTGTCTTTCATTCAAATTAGGATAATGATAGATATAGAACTCAATTTTTTATGCCAATTGTTGTGTTGGCATTGTGATTCCACTCTCATCCTCATCAAATGTCTATCATCATGCAATATGGTACTTGGAAATACCCTATGATATGACTTAAGTTATTTTATATGGTTAGATTGATACCTTGATTCCACCTTCGTAAAGAAAGTGGAATCAAGGGGAGGCATAGGTCTACCCTCGAATAGGATTTCTTGAAGAAGTTAGATAAGAGAATTTTTGGACAACTAACGAATTCATGTTGTAGGATGCGGTTTTTAACATTGTGGTTTTGTAGAGAGCTATATAGTGGAGGCTTCATTCTCCTATATTTTGAATGAGCTTATATGTATATCTTTTTATGAAACAATGTTTACTTTTGAGTCGTTTAGCTTTCATATGCATGTAGAGTCATATGGGTGCTAAAGTGGGGGCTAAATGTAGCATAGAAAATTGTATGCTCTTGAAACTGCTGTAAATTCACACTTGATTTGGACCTATTTTAGCACCCTTGCATTAAATACCCTTTAAATCATCATTAGTAGGCCCCTAAGACCCATTATTTTGGATTTTGAGGCTTATTTCAGTCAAAAACTTGACAAAATCATTAAAAACATAAAAAATTCCAAAAACTCACCTCAAAAATCTAGGGTGGGACTCATATGCCACCTTAGGCATATGACACCCCATAGGTGGGACCCATATGCTAAGGCTAGCGTATGAGTCCCATTTGGGGCTTTTTTAGGGTTTCAATGGGAAAACCAACTTTTTAATTCAAATTTTTGGTTGATGTCAGCATTTGAGATCTAAATAATGGTAAACTATGTGTTAATGCCTATATCAACAAGATTCTAAGTCATTTTTTTCATCTAAGCAAGCATTTTCAAGAGCAATTTCAAGATCCAAGCATTCAAAATTCTTCAAGAATTATTTCACAAGAGCATTCAAGTTTCAAAAGCAAGCAAATTTGAAGTCTTGGAGTAGAATTAAAGTGTTTTTGCAGGTCTTCAAGCTTACTTTCATTCAATATCTAGCATTGTCAAGGGTTGATCATTCTTTTCTATGGTGAATCATGATGGATTATAGGTTGGGGAGATGCAACTAGCCATCAAGCCAAGCCTAATGACTTGTTTCCGAAGTGATTCCATCCTCCATTATCACTCTACATTCAACCTAAGGAAGGTAGAAGCATTATTAGGGCTCATTTGCGTGACTAGAGATCTCTCAAAGTGAGTGATCCATCTTCATATTTCATGCATGCATCTCATTCTTGCACATTAGAATAAGGTTGCATTGTATTTTTAATTTCCTAATCTTAGACACACTTAAGGTTAGGGTTTACATTCCTATTTGCATGCATATTCCATTATTTCTATCAAGGTTTAATTACCAAACTAGGGGTTTGACCAAGGAATAGCCCCCATGAGCAAATCAAATCTATACATTGTTTTGCATGTCTTTTTGTAGAATCAGATCCAAAAATCAATTTGGGAGAAAAGAGCATGTGTTGAAGTGAAGATCTAAACTTTGAATTACCGAAAAAAATGAAATGGGACTGATATGCTAGAAGTGGTGTATGAGTCCCAATACAAGTTTTTTTAATATTTTTTTAGATTCACATACCCTTTTTCTAGAAGCCTACTTGTGTGTAGAAACCTTGATCTGGGACTGATTCACCCATCTTGGCATATGAGTCCCAATAGTTCAAAATTTTAGAATTTTCAACATTTCAGAGCTCATTTCAACCTTCTTCAAGTTTCCAAGTGCGCACTTCTGAGATCCCACCTCTCTCTTATGATTTTCATGCACTTTTAGGTCATTTAGTCAAGTATTTCATCATATTAGGGTTACACATTTTTATTTACATTTCATTTATCTTTCCAAGCCCTAGCTTGGTGGTGAATCCCTCATTGATTTATAATAAGCCCCTAGGATATCTCTATTGCAAGATCTCTTTCTCCTTTGCATACTTGGATTGAGATCTCTATGGTTATCCTTGAATGAGACAGACTAAAGATTGTTATTGAATCTCCCAAGCATAGAATCCAAATAAAATTCCATCTTTCAAAGGGAAATTACAACATCTCAAGTTTAGATTGGATTTTGTTTTATAAATTGGCAATAAGCATTCTTTAAAGGTTATTATTAGGAATATTAATGTTTATAGTTAATAAATAAATTGTTATCGTGCTATGAAATCAGTGAACTTGTCATCATCCTTTTGTTTGCATTTCATTAAATCAACTAAGGTCATCTTAGGACCCATGTGTATTTGGAAGTGATTGTAGAAGGCATCAACAAGTTCATTGAATGAATTGGATTATTTGGTAAGGAGAAAAACCATTCCAAAGAAGTGTCTTTCTAGGATCGAGGGAAGAGTGTAGCCGAGAGTATATCCTCAAAAATGAATTCACCACATAGGGATTTATATGAAAAAACATGGCTAATAGGATCTCCTTTCCAACCATATTTCTCAAATATAGTAATCTCTATACCTTTTGGAATTTATGTTCTCAATATCTCCAAGGATATGGGGTTTATTTTGAGATATTTTTAAGGTTGGCCATTTTGATTTTGACTTAATGTAGTAATTTATTGTTGGAGGGATGAAACATTTTTCAAGAGTTGGTTAAAGACGGGATCATTGTTAATGTTGTGAGATGTAGGTGAATAAGCTAGAGGTGTATATGTATTCGGAGGGCAAGTGACTTGGAAGTTTTTGAGTGGAGATGGATTAGGAGGTATGATATTTGAATGCTCAAAGCTAAAGGTATTCCCAATGAAAATACCTAATGAAGTATTAGCATTACTTGTAGGTTGTATAGTTTTTGTAACAATTGGATTAGTGTATGTTGAAATAGGGGTCATGGTTGTGGAAAGAGGAATTGGATTTCCACCTTGACTTTGAGCATACCCCAAAGCCTTAGCACAACTATTCATTGTAGGGACATGTTTATTAATGGTATGAGATAGACCACACATAACTTATATTCCTTATTCATTTTCAATTGTTCTCCTCATGTTATCTATGATAGGAATTGCACTACTAGCAATGTATTAAGAACTCACAAAGTATTGTAGTTTGTCAAGTTCTTCATCAATTATATTTAGGTTATCATGAGGTACATTAACGACCATTGTTTCAACATCAGTCACATTGGTTGTGGGTAGGGAAGTCATGGGAGATGAGGTGTTAGGGGTATGGTCCATAGTGGGTTGACTTTTGTCAACACTATGAGTGAAAGAGTTAGAAAACCCAAGATCCATAGTGAGTGATGTAGCATGGGATGACATGAGTATCAAACTATGTCTCACTATAGTATAGGAAATAGGACACCAAGCTGTTAAGCTCATACCAATTTCACAAACCTAAGGTGCACCCAAAATGGATAATAGGTGAAATGAAATTCCAATACCCTATAATGTAAAGTGCAATGAAAGTATGCAAAAGAAATTTCCAGATTTCAAACAAGATAATTTATTGATTATACTATGCAAAAATTTAAAAATGATAGAATTTAGAATTCAAAAAATGCACTGAGTTTAACAAATTAACCTTAATATGAACAATTTTTAGAAAACAAAAATTCTGAAACTAAAACAATAGATTGAATGCAAGAACACAAAATTTAGAAACAATAGTTTTCATGCTAAGAAATGCAGAAAAAGGCTTGATCAGGGACTCATTTCCCCATGGGTGAATGGGTCTCACTTTAAGGTTTTTAAAAATTAATCTGTAGATTTCTAAAGTGATTTTTATGGTTTTCATATTCCAATTTTTTAACAAGTGGTTATAGTTTGAGATTTTTGGAAAATAGATGCAAGTGAAAAATAGTGATAAAGGAAAAGCAAAAAGACTTAATTTGAGATGCAATTTTGATTCAATTTTCTGATTTAAATGAATGAACATGCAATGTTATGTAAACACTATGCAAAATGACTAAGATTTTTGAATTTTCTAGATTTTAAAAAGGATGCAAAAATGCAAACCTAAAACCCTAAATGAGATTCAAATCAATGCAAGTGAACAACCATAAAAGAGATGCAAATAAATGTAATGCAATGCGAACTAATGAAAATCCTAGATCTAGGGTTGAAAATGGACTCCAAAATCAAGAAGCTATGATGCTCAAAGGTCAATTTCACCAAAATATTGAATTGATAATAAGAGGATTATGATGGACCTATTTTCCTTTATTTAGTTAGGAAATGAGATCCCTAGAAAGAATTGACCAAAAACCCTTAGATGAATCAAGTCAATGTGGGAATCTTTAGATTTCCTTATGCTTTGAGGACGGGGGTCAAGGTCAAACAACACTTTTGTGAGAAAGAAAAAAAATAGAAAATCAACCAAATTATGCTAATTCAAACTTGAAACGATAATATTAAAATCAATATTAGTAGAAATGGAAAATAAATTGTAGATCTGAGAAGGGTGAAGAGGTCTTTACCAGTCACCAAAAGTCAGTTTTTGAAGGCTAGTTGGGACTCATTTTCCCATGGGAAAATGGGTTTTTTTGTAACTTTTGAGAGCTTGTAATGCTGATCTATATAGCTTCTAATTTGTCCATGTTTCAATGTTGGAAACTCAGAAATTAGATCTGTAGGTTAGATTTCATGATTCGACAACAAATTTGACAAATTTTCCAACTTTGACAACTTTTCCAATCTTTCTCTTCAAAAGGTCTTCAATCCTTCTCCGAATTAAATATGCAATCACACACATGAGAGATAACAATGTTTATTTCTGGTTAATAGGGGTCTGCCTTGGTCAAACCCTATTTTTTCGTAATCAAACCTTGAATTGAAATAATGAAATAAAAGAGAGAATGAAGAATGAATAATAGTATGCTACCACTAAACAAACCCTTGGATAAACGTTTGTAATGGGGATCTTAGAAGGTATACAACTTGCATGAAATGGATTCAATGGATGTGTATTTGAATACTTGAATAATGTTTTGAATGCTTGAACTTGATCTTGAAACCTACATCACAATGTTAGCTCCAAAAACATGCATGATGCAAGTAGAATTTGACATGATGAATGGATCCTAAACGTTGAAATAAATCTTTGATATATCTAGTCTTGAATGCTCTTGATTTCTCTTGAAATCCCATAAAATTTCTCTCAAAATTGCTAGGTGAAACTTAGTGAAATAACCACGTATTTATAGGTATGTATCCTTAATTTCCCAAAATTCAAATATCACAAGATAATATTGAAATATAGATTTGGGGACACTAAAATACCACCAAAAAAATATTTTAAATTTAGCTTCAAAATTTCTAGGGAGGACCCATTCGCCCATGTGTGAATGGGTCCCAGGTCACTATTCCTGGAACATACATTGCTCAAGGTAAAGTGTTATGTATTGGAATTAATTATTGTTGGGTTTCCCCTTTGAAATATGTAATTTAATCAAATTGTAATTGAATAAAAGGGCTTATTAAGGCCTAACTAAGCTCATTTTAATTAAGAGGTCACAAATAATTATAGTTTTAATTAGGAGGGCCCAAAAAAGTGTGAAAATGTAAAGGAATACATTTTTCTACACTACAATTTTATATTAGTTTTTAAACCTTCTTTATCCTCTATCCAAGTTGCCACAACCCCAATATAATCTAATGAGCTTTTTGCAACCATTGAAAAGGTCAAAAATAAAGAAACCATCATGGAGAAACAGTGTAGATAAATTCATCACAAGAAAACCACGAAGAACCTATCTTCTTGAAAGACTTAACCAGGGAAACCTTACGGTGTGTCTGTGTAATTGGAAAAGGTTGACTTAGCTCAATCCCAAGTCTCTAGTAGTCAGGTCTTGACCATACTAGGTTCACTTCAGGGTATGATGTGATAATTGTTTTAATCTCAAGAGGTATATGGTTTTCTCTAATTTCATTATTATTTCCAGTTTCATTAAGAATCATGAGCATTAGGTACAAGATTTCCAGCACAATCATAAAATAATCTCATGAAATCATAATATTTGCAATAAAATTTCATGAACATCAAACAATTTTTCTATCACTTAAGTAGATTTACCTTTAAGCATTCAACAACTTCATAGAAAACAAAATATTTTCAATAAATTTCAATTCATTCATCAATTTTTTGCAACATTTTTAGAAATTCAAACATCTAATCGAAAATAAAGCATCAAAAGTACTAAAAAATATAATTTCTCTTAGTTATTCACCACACATTCCCCAAGATATAACCAAATCAAAGTAAATTGCTTTATACTTCACCAGTTTTCTTCACATCCAGGCATAAAACAGTGTGAGCTTTTAAAGAAGAGGTTTTAGTCTGGACACCGAGCAGGTTTTGCATGCACCCTTAAATGGTGCAGCAAATAGTCTTGTTCAACTAAACTAACAAAACTAGATATAAGGATACATGAGATTGGTAGCTATCAAATTGGCATCTATATTGATTAAATTCTATGTGCATACAAGTTTTTAGTCTCGAATGATTCAGAAAAAAAGGAAAAAAGAACAAAACTTAAAGAAGTTTTGGCTCTTTCGACATCCAAAAACTTTTGAACTTAACTTAAAAAGAAATATCCTCTGGCCTTTTATATAAGTAAGACAATGGTAGAATAAGACCAATACATGAGAGGAAATCCAAGGGACAAATCACATCAAGGCATGTGGAATATAGTGATTGGCAAGAGAATTGCAAACAAAGTCAACAAAATTCAACCTCCATCTGCACGTTGAAGTCCTTCAGGTTTTTCATCTTCTTATTATAAGGGTTCCTTCTTGGAACCAAACAAATCTGCCCAAAAAGAATTTAGGAAATTCTCATACATACAAAATGATTTGGTGGAATTCTTGTTCCTACATTCGGGTCCAAACTCGGTTCAAATGAACATTCCAAAAATGAGTAATCCCGAGAATAAATAAACTTCTTCGCCTCATGCTTAAAATCCAGAGTCTCGGTTTCCCAGTATCTGGTGTCCCTTTGCAATGCACTTTATTCTTGCATGAGCTCCTAAAGTGTATTTTTGAACCTTGTAATACCATCAGATATGCCCACAAATTTAGTTTGCCTGACCATCCATACCCGAACTCTACATCATAATCTGCTTCTCCTACAGTCATAAATTCTATTTATTAAATCCCTTTTTAAAAAGAAACATTTATAAAAATATCATGTAGATAAAAACATCATTAATTTGTTATCATACAATTCCATCATAAATAACATGCTTTCAAGATAATCATAAATTCTTGCATATAAGTATCCTTTTATACTGGGTCACCAGACCATTGGACCTCTTAGATAACCTTAAAATTTAAAACTTTTCTTTGCATTGTTACCCAGTAGCCGGTACTTGGTATTCAACTTTACCCATGATTTTCACAGACTTCAGTTTTGTATCAGAACTTCCATCTTTATCGGACCTCGACTCTTGGACTAGAACACTTTTCTTAACACTTGCATTTTTTTTTGTGTTTCTAGCATCCTCGGTTCTCGGTACCTGGTACCTAAAACACTTGAACTACGAAATACTCTTTCAAAAATATTTTCTTTTCTTTTCACTTATGTTGACCATTCCAACTAGCCAACACCTGCCATAAGTGTTAATTTTCACTTGGGGTCCCCAAGCCATAGAGTCTTGGGGTGTGTTGTGAGACCACACAACAACTTGCAACCAATAAAACCAAATTTAAACCAAAACTTAGGATTTAATCACCAATCGTAAATTGTAATTTATACATATTTTAAAACAATAACACTTTACCTTTACCTAGATTCTGACATAAAAATACTAAAAAAATCCTTTGAAAATATCTGTGTGTGCTCTAATTAATTCTATTTTCTAGAACTGAGTGAAAAAAATTAGTTCATTGACATTGAACTACATAATTTGTTAATCCTCCAAAGCCAACCAGGGATAGAGCCTTGCTGCCAGTTAAGCATCCATAGCCCTGATAAGGTTATCTCTGTAATTCCTCCAAACATAGCTCTACTACCAGCCAGGCATCTATAGCCCTGATAGAGATATTTGGATAGCATATATATATATATATATATATATATATATCTTTTGATATTTGATTGATAGCTCATTTCAACTTGCAACAAATGAAACCTACTATTAGGTTGGGAATTATAGTTGTAGCAAAGGTTACCTTTTGATTTTTCATTGAATGCAAATCCCCTTATCATTTCACTACTTCCCAAAATATCATTTAATAATTCCATGTTGGTGTGTATTTCTAGCTAAACTTTACCACTTTTATGCCAAATCCTAGCTTATTGCAACTTGCCATATGTTAGAAAATATACATATTAAATTAAAATTTAGCAATAAGCAACTTATTCACCAAAATTAAATCTAAATGAAGAACCATTAGTTACCACCCTTCCAATCAAATTTTATGGCAACTACTAAATACTCGGCTAGCACTTTCGATTTGATGGTGCTACACCACATTAATGTATCAAAAATATCATAATGACATTTAAGCATGATCACACTATTTTTTATTAAATTCACACACCTCAATGTGCATTTATTGTTTCTTTTAAATTTCCCAGGTGATGACATGTGCTTCCTTGTCAGCTTCATTTTCCTTTCCACTTTGCACACATAAGCACCTTCAAGATTAATCCGGCTAAATAAAAACATAAAGAAATGACTACCATTAATTTCAAAATCTTTAACTTCCTTGATTCAAAATTTTCATACTAGATGAATTTGAAGAAAATTTTCACTAATTGTGTGTAAAAATTAATTTGATTTAACATTCAACTCTGGAGAAACTCATCTGGTTGCCACCTTGCTTACGATTTCCAAGATTTTGATCTAGGTAACTATGTACCACAAATTCCTCATGATTTTCTATAATTCAACTTTTCTCTCAAATTTTTCACACTTCTACTTTGCCTTCTTTTTGTTTTGCATTTTCTATTTTTTTAGTGCTTGCTTGCTTCCAGCTCATGGATACTCCAATTTTCTTGACCTACTCTTGCCACCAGAATATTTTCTTGGGTCATACCATTACTCAAAGGCTTCACAATGTTCTCTTCATTCGAACTACTAGTTTTACTATACCAAACTTACACTTAGTCCTTGGGAAACAATATATGGAATCTAGAGCTTACTACCAGTTTCATTCTGATTTGACTTCTTGCTTTGTAGCCTCACTCCTAGACATTGGGCTTCCTATTGAAGATGTTCAATCAACTACAAATATGATAGTGTGGTTTGAATATTTGGAGAGTCTAGATACTATTCTATCTGTTGCACATCCGACCATTGGAATTCCTTCCATGGATGATATTCTCCGGTTCTTGGAACACAGGGAAGTTGTTACACTTTGGTCATTCTTGACTGATCTCCATACTCCTGACTTTGAAGTTCAATAGGAAATTTCCTACATAGGATATTTAGCTCTGATGGATGAGGCATCCCAGATTGACTAAATGGCTATTTTTGTCTATAGCCTAGCTCCCTCTTTTTACTTTTTTGATCTTTTTACAACAAAAATTTTGATACTTCTATGTATATAGATGATATACACATATATAGCTTTGTTGTATATTTTAAAGCATGTATTTACTATGTGTCGTTTTATCACTTTTCATTTAACAACATAATGTTACAAATGTTTGAATTAACTCTCATGTGTATTATAAGTTAAGTAGAATTTGCTAACCAAATAGAAAAAGAAAGAAAAGAAAGAAAAAAAATGAAGACAAAATAAACCTTACAAAAAGAAAATTAATCCTAACTAACCAAAATTCTAATCTAACAAATGACTAACCCTAACAGAGCAATTTATTTTAAGTTCAATGACTATTTCCATTTTTTTTTTGGTACGAATTACAACAGGTTTGTCCTTAAATTCACTAAAATAAATTTCAAATGTCCTACTATAACAATGAATTTCTTTATATTTTTTGCATTTAACAAACGTAAATTCAAATGAATACTTACCAATAACTTGGCTCATATGTATTAAAATGACCTCATTAAAGGTCTATCACACACACCTTCTCTAGTTTTTCAATACTCTACCTTCTTTTAGCCTTGGTTCATGGTTTTCCTCTTCACTCTACTCAGTTCCATGAACAACTATGAATTTCTTGCTTTTCTTCTCCTCTAAAAATTTTCATGTCTTCAGCCCTTTCTTCACTTTAAAATTTATTAGACCAAATGATATCAAAATTTATATTTTTATTAGAGAGAGATACTTTGTATCTTACATAAAATCAAGAAAATTTCTTATTTTAGCTTGTGAATTTTTAGTTTGGAATGAAAAACATGCATCTCCTGCTTGATTTTCACATTCCTTCTCTTCACTTGCGTTTTCCATGTATGAAGAGAATGATGACTCATTGATGCCATTTTCTGATTTTTGATGCAAAATTTTTGAGTCTCGGCATTCTCACCTACCTTCCCACAAAACCTTAAAATTTTCTTCATAACAATTGCAGTTATCAAAGTATTTTGATATATCAGTTAATTTTTTAACATTTTTAATTCCACTAGCATTATAATATTTTTCGACATTCAACATGTTTTTCATTAATAGTCCCTTTCTTTTAGGAGTTAAAACTTCTTTCATTAACAAAATCACCTTATGAGTAGCCAAACTTACCCTAGTTAAAAAAAATCACAATCGAGTTCATCGTGATCAGTTGTATAAAGAATTCAACACTCGGTGGCACTACCAAAGGTGAAAAAACTCAAAGGATGTAATCTCTAGTTAAGATTTTTTTAGAGTTTTTCAACTTCCATTTTTGAAACAACAACTTGCATTAGAATTTTGCCTTACAAGCTACCCTTATACTTGGAACCAATACATATTCTTAAACAAAACACATAGATAATAATATGAAGAACAATGAAATGTGGAGTGAACCTCCTTCTAGCACTAGTTCTTGTTGATGAGGATGTCACTTACATCAACAATGTAGATAAATTCCTCATAGGCGAACCGTGAAGAACCTATCTTCTTGAAATACTTAAGTAGGGCAACCTTAGGGTGTGTCCGTGTAATTAGAAAAGGTTGACTTAGCTCAATCCCAATTCTCTGGTGGTCAGGTCTTGACCATACTAGGTTCACTTTAGGGTATGATGTGATCATGCTATTAATCTCAAGGGGTATATGGTTATCTCCAATTTCATTATTATTTCTAGTTTCATTAAGAATCATGAGCATTAGGTACAAGATTTCCAGTTCAATCATAAAATAATCTCATGAAATCAAAATATTTGCAATAAAATTTCATGAACATCAAAAAAAATTTCTCACTTAACTAGATTTAGCTGTAAGCATTCCGCAACTTCATAGAAAATAAAATATTTTCAATAGATTTCCATTCATTCATCTATTTTTTGGAACATTTTTAGAAATTTAAACATCTAATCTAAAATAAAGCATCAAAAGTACTAAAAAATAAAATTTCTCCCAGTTATTCTCCATGCATTTCCCAAGATATAACCAAATCAAAGCAAACCACTTTATACTTTACTAGATTTCTTCATAGCTAGGAATAAAACAATGTGAGCTTTTAAAGAAGGGGTTTTGGTTTGGACACCGAGTAGGTTCTGTATACACCCTTAAACAATGCAACACATAGCCTTGTTCGGCTGAACTAACAAAACTAGTTACAAAGATACATGAGATGGGTATCTATCAAATTGGATTTGATATTGATTAAATTCTATGTGCATACAAGTTTTTATTCCAAAATGATTCAAAAAATAACAAAAATAACAAAACTTAAAGAATTTTTGACTCTTCCAACATCCACAAATTCTGAACTTAACTTAAAAAGAAGTATCCTCTAGCCTTTTATAGAAGTAATACAAAGGTAGGATAAGACAAATACATGAGAGGAGATACAAGGGACAAATCACATCAAGGCATGTGGAATATAGTGATTTGCATGAGAATTGCAAACAAAGTCAATGGAAGTTAACCTCCATCTGCATGTTGAAGTCCTTCAGGCTTTTCATCTTCTTATTATTAGGGTTCCTTCTTGGAACCAAAAAAATCCGCCCAAAAAGAATGTACGAAATTCCCATACATATAGAATGATTAGGTGGAATTCTTGCTCTTACATTCAGGTCCAAATTCAGTTTGAACATTCTAGAAATTAGTAATCCCCAGAATGAATACACTTCTTCACCTCATGCTTAAACTCTAGAGTCTTGGTTTCTCAGTATCTAATATCCCTTTTTAATGCAATTTATTCTTGCATGAGCTCCCAAAGCGTATTGTTGAACCTGGTAACACTATCAAATCTGCCCACAAATTTAGTTTTCCTAACAATCCATACCCAAAATTTGAATCATAATTTTCTTCTCCTGCAATTACAAATTCTATTTATTAAATCCCTTTCTAAAAATAAACATTTATAAAATTATCATGTAGATAAAATTATCATTAATTCATTATCATACAAGTCCATCATAAATAACATGCTTTCAAGAAAATCACAAATTCTTGCGTAATTATCCATTTATACCGGGTCACCGAACCATCAGACCTCTTAGATAACCTTAAAGTTTTAAAAATTTATTTGCATTGTTACCCGGTACCCGGTATTCAACTTTACCCATGATTTTCTTGAACTTTAGTTTTATCAAAACTTCCATATTTACCAGACCTCGAATCACAGACCAAAAAACTTTTCTTAACACTTGCATTACCTTTTGTGTTTCTAACATCCCTGGTTCTTGATACCCGATACCCAGAACACTTGAATTACGAAGTACTCTTTCAAAAATATTGCTCTTTGCTTTTCACTTCATGTGACCTTTCCAACTAGACAACACCTGCCATAAGTGTTAATTTTCACTCATGGTCCGCAACCACTAGATTCTTGGGGTGTGTTGTGAGACCACAAAACAGATGGCTCAATAGATATATGCAAAAATTTAAGTGATTTGGAAGGATATCCTACAAAGGGAAAATCAATATGTCAACATTTTAACTTGAAGTGAACTAGGTTTTGAAAACCCATTTAAAAATTTGAAACTTTTATAAAATGGATATTTATTTCAAAATATACTTGAAGTTAATAAAAGGGAAAGGGATTCACATGTGATGATATTAGAAGGCTCTATTAATACTCTCACAAGTGACAAGGAAATTAAATAAAGTATACCCTAATTAATATAAAGGAAATGAAAGAAAAATAAGGAGACACTTTGATAAGAATTTAGCAAGAAAAAAATTGTGAGAATATATTCTAGTGTAAATTTTGATGATTGCATTAATAAAATATCTAAGATGATACAAGGTATCTAAAGGTTTCTCGACTGAATGGTACATAAACTACCCATTGTTCCCATAATTTACAAGGAAGAGAAAATTTCTTTTGCAAAGCCAAGTTTCATGAACATTTATAAACCCTTCACAATATTTCTTGCCAAAAGAAAAATCATCTTTATTTTCTTGATAATTTTTTGAAGAATTGATTTTCCTCTCTCTATAAATTTTCCTTTCTCTAGGGTATGAAAATTTATCACTTTTAGAGAGAACATTACCAAAGATAGGAGATAAAAAACTAGGACATGAATTTGAAGATTTCTAAAATGGGATGAAGGAAGAAAATAGATTTCCAATTTCATATAGTTTTGTAGATTGTAGAATCATTTATATGTCAGTTTTATGATATAAGTGCAATGTACCCTACCTAGTCTCAAGGTGTATAAAATAAGTTATAACCCTCAAACTAGGGAAATAATAATGGTGGATGATATACTAAAATCTTAGCTAGATGTTTTAGCTATAGGGTAAAATCTTATATTAAGTCTCAAAGAGGCCTTCATTAATATTGAATCCACAATGACATATAAACATTACATGAAGACAAAGAGTTCATGTCATGGTATCATAGCAAGACAACTCAAAAGAAAGAGAATCATAATTTTTTAAGACTCTTCATAGGTCCCACTTAAATAAATAAATTTATGATATTATTATTTATTGCATAGGTTTATGGTAAATCAATATGCCCATAATTTTGAGGAGCAGACGTATGTATTCATTATTGTAATTATTTTAGGGAATCAATTCATTGATTAAGGAAGCATCTTAAGTAACAAAATCCTTAATAAAATTACCTCATTTTATGATGAAGAGAGGGATTCATACCCTTCAAATATAAAATAAAACACTTCATACACTCTAAACCCTCTCCAAAATCTCTCACAACAAAAACTTAAAAAAGAAATAAATAACTTGCAAATTAAAATCCACAATTTGTTTGCACAAGAAAACATTAAATTACTCAGTTAAATAAAGTTGATTAAAAATTAATTTCCAGTCATCATTGGATTAATGAGAAGAAAATAATCCTTACAACATCTGATATGCTAATGGGAAAACATTCAAACACAATCCATGCTCAATCTTGTGAGCTTTTTTAAACATATCCTCATTCTAGCACCTCAACTCCACCTGTAACTCCTATAACTTATACCTATTCATCCAAAAACTTAACAGACTGATATAAATCAGTCTCAACCCACAAAATAAACCAATTTCCATGAGGCTTCCCCAAGAATTCTATGCCTCCCCCTTTCTCTTCCCAAAATTTATCTTTTTTAAACTTTATCAATGAAAACTGGTTTTTTTTGTTGCTTAACTCCTATCATAGAATTAGTTTCATATGTTTATTTGGGACTATAAAATATGAAATGATCCTTACTGTTATTGCACATGAAAACCTTCAAAAATTAATTAAAAATCATTAACACCCCATTTCTAGAAGCCTTGTCGAAGATAGGATGTTACAGTTTTTATTCTCTACCTTTAACTCCCAAAAAAGTAGAAAATCAAGGCAAGTCCTAGGTTCCCACTTCTCTAGTCCCTACTTTTTATGGATCATGATGAGGTTTTTTAACTCCTCAATTTCAAAAATCCAAATGCCCAATAAGCTTTTGAAATAATTTGCAATTAAATATTTAAGTTGTTTTTTTTACTTTTTCACCCCACTAGCCAACTTGCCAATGTTAAAGGGAAATATTTGGAAAATTTAATTATTCAAAAATAAATCATTTTCCATATTACAACATGATTTCAATCCAAAATTAACTTATTTCAACAATCCAAAATTGCTCAATTGAAAATTAACCTTTTTTGTTGGTACATAATACTCCTACATCAAACACCCATGGTAGAAAAGAAATGTGTCATGAGTGTGACTCATATACATTTGTAGACTTTATGCCTATCCTAGATCCATCTCATTACTTTTTCTATTGGAATATTCTTATTCATAAAATTCTACAAGATTAAAATATTATATCCTTTCATCTTTACTCCTCTACTCTTCATGTATTTCAAAACTTTTAATTTGATCTCCCACCATTATATTCCATCAAAATTAACAATAAAATATATACCTCCACCTTCAACGAAATAAATGTATTTAATTACCTCTATTGTTATTTTACCTTTCTTCTCTCCTTCCACCATGTCTCCTCCATAATTTTTTTTTTGTTTCAACACCTTCTATAAGACATAACATCACTACAATCTGATTTATTTCACTCAAAATAGTATTAGTACCATTATCAGGAGACTTACTTTCCACTTTCCCTAACAAGGAATCATGTTCACAAATCAAAACACATTTATCTCCACTTTTCTCTAAAAAATATTTATCAAAAACCTCTTCATTTACCTTCACTTTACACTCTTCAAATTCAACTATATCAAATTGATTGACTGCTACAATAAATCATTCATCAAAGAAAACATCAAAATCTGATTTTACCTCACCTTCTGTTGCAGCCTTTGTCTCACCTGAGATTAACTCATCCCACTCTTTTTCAACTTCTTCCATTTGCATCAATAAATCATCCACTTCACTTTCCTCTATGTCCTTCAGAGGACACTATTTTGCTGCAAATTCATTATACTCACATTCATCTTCATAACAACATTTATAAAAAATAAATTTTACCTCAGTATCTTCCACTGGTGCAAATTTTTCTTCCCTTGCAATAAGTTGATCCCATTCTCTTTCCATCTGAATAAGTAAATCATCTTTCTCAACTTCATTAGTGTTCTTTAAATAACTCTCTTTTGCTACTACAATCACTGTAGTCCCATCCTCCATGTCTTCCAATAGACATCCCTTAGCTTCAGGTTCCTCAATCTTTTCATACTCATCCTCTTCCTCTTCCTCAATGTTGCATGCATGGAACTCTACTACATCTTGTTTCTCTCCCACATTAAAAACATCATTCAAAAGATAATAAAATTCCCTTCAACTCCTCTCTTCTCTTGTTTTCTCCTCTCAATCTCTACTCTCATTTCATCTATTTGTTGTTGCATCTTTATTATTTCTTTTTCTCTGATTTTCCAAAGCCTCTTTTTGATTTACTTTAGTTTGGGAATCCTTAAAATTCATCCAATGACAAAAAAAAAATCTTTTTTCTCCTTTCTATTTTTAAGACCTCTCAATTCCTTAACAACACAAATCCTCAAACTCTCTAGTTTTACTTATGTGAACTACCTACTTCGGTGATCTGTTTATAAAACCCTCTTTCAATATTCACCACTATCATTGTAAACTTCCTCCTTTGGCAATATTTTTACAATCATGGGAACCTAAGTTCCTCAAATCCTCTTAAAATCTCTTCTTACTAATTGCCAATTCATCTGCAAACAAAATCCACAAATTCTCCACCCTTAGGTCCCAGTGCAAACAACTTCCAATCAGCGCTTCTGCCTGCACACTCAAGAACTCTTGTTTTGATACCACCGATGAAGAGATGGATTCATACCCTTCAAATCTGAAAGAAAACACTTCATACACTCTAAACCCTCTCCAAACTCTCTCACAACAAAAACTTAAAATAGAAATAAAGAACTTACAAATTAAACTCCACAATTTGTTTGCACAAGAAAACATTAAATTACTCAGTTGGGTATGGGCAAAATCATGATGGGCCAAAAAGTAGTGATATGTAAGTGATATGATGGCCGATGTGGCTGGTGACTTTTTTTTAACCCAAAATTGATGAAACGAAAAAGGTTTTTAAAGGAGATTATGAGCTTTCCACCAATATAAATTATATTTTACTTTGAATTTAATAAATAATTATTATTCATTTTCTATTTGAATTACGACTAAAGTCCTGATTGATAGGCTGATTGAAAAACATTTATAGCTTTCAAACAATATCACATTTTTTGAATATGAAAAATGCATCACATTCTATGATTCACATACTATAGGATTAAAAAAAAAGTGAATTTCATGAAGTTTTGATCAAGTTAAGGTGGTCAGACATGCGAGTTTTTATATTTTTTAAAATTTGCTATAAAAAATTCATAATTAATTATTTATTTGGAAAAAAATTACAAAAATATGCATCACATCAAGACATGAGTCCTATAATTATATCTAAAATATTATAAAAAAATATTATCATTTTATTGTTGTTAGGATGGTCAGATAGACACCTACTTCTTATTTTTTCCTTGGAATTTAAGTACTACTACATTGAAATTACAAATTTTCACCAACTAGATTTTTTTTGTAAATAAACCTAGTAGTTTAGAAACTACATTAAATTTTCTAGACATTCTATTCTCACATATTTTTGAAATAATATAGATAACTTATTCAAATTTTTATGTCAAGTTGCCTAACTCTAATTTTTTGAATTTTCATCGCCACGTAAGGGCCTGTTTTTTCCATGATGATCCTGCACATACCCAATTAAAGAAATTTTATTAAAACTTAATTTGAAGTCATCATTGGATTGATCAGAAAAATATAAATCCTTAAAACATCTGATATGCTAATGGGAAAATATTCAAACATAATCCATGCTCAATCTTGTAAGCTTTTGCAAACATATCCTCATTCCAGGACTTCAACTCCACATGTAACTCCGATAACTTCTACCTATTCATTTCAAAAATTAATGGACTGATATAAATTAGTCTCAACCTACAAAAAATAAAATTCCATGAGGCTTCCCCAAGAATTCTATGCCTGCCCCCTTTCTCTTCCCAAAATTTATCTTTTTAAAACTTTATAAATGAAAACTGGTTTTTTTGGTTGCTTAACTCCTCCTATCATAGAATTAATTTCATATGATTTATTTGGGACTCTCCAATATGGAATGAAACATGCTGTTGTTTCACATGAAAACCTTCAAAAAATAATTAAAAATAATTAAAAACCCATTTCTAGCAGCATTGTCAAAGATAGGATGTTGCAGTTTTTATTCTCCACCTTTAACTCCTCAAAAAAGAAGAAAATGAAGGCAAGTACTAGGTGCCCACTTCTCTAGTCCCTAATTTTTATGGATTATGATGAGGTGTTGTAACTCCTCAATTTAAAAAATACAAATTACCAATAAGCTTTTGAAATAATTTGAAATTAAATATTTAAGTTGCTTTTCTTACTTTTTCACCCCACTAGCCAACTTGTCAATGTGCAAGGGAAATATTTGGAAAATTTAATTATTCAAAAAAATCACTTTCCATCTTACAACATGAGTTCAAGCCAAAATTAACTTATTTCAACAATAAAAAAAATATTCAATTGAAAATTAACCTTTTTTGTTGTCATTTTAGTTAAATAAATTGTTTTATATGTCTTCATACCTATTTTATGCCATTTCTAGTATGAGAGCTTGGCTGAAATTGTTCAATAGAGGAGTCTTTAAAAATGTGACTAAAAATTATTGTCATTACACATGACTTCAATTGGAACATAGATTTGAAAAATTAGTAGAGTAAATGATGATTTTACAATACATGTTGTTAAGGGGTTCCAAGGTGAAATGGAAGTAAGGATATCTCTATAAGCTACAAAATTTATCAATAATTTATTAGATCTATTTTTTCACACCTCATTTTTGGATCAAATTGACCATTCAATTTTAATTAGTTATAAGTCAAATAATTTGATATGTGCTTTAAATTATACTAAAGCTATGAATTGTGCACATTTATATTGTGATTTTTTAACTTTATATATGTTAAGAAAAAGAAAAATATTAGTTAGATATTGGTTGGAAAAACATAGATGTGAATTTATTATCTTTATAATGTTAGTGAATGATTTATATTATGTTATGATACTATGATTATTAGAATAATTTCCCTTCTGGTTGAATGAGATGGATGTAGAAAATTAGTTATTCCCTCTAAAACAAGGAGGAAAAGTATCACGAAAGAGATAAAGTAGCTTTAATAATTACATGTACTCCATGACTCTGAGAAATCATGCATATTCACACACTAGATGATGCCATTTTGCTTATATAGTTATGATTTTTTATAGTTGAGGCCTCTTCTCTAGTTGAGTAGGTCATAGTGATTGGTTCTCCTTTGTCTTATGTGGTGGATGCTTCCACTACCCCTATGTATCCTACAATGGGGGCATTTGGTGTGAAGGGCTCTCTTTCTTTTGGTTTGAAGGCATCATTTCCTTCGCATGGTTCTGCTTCAGTTGTAAGTGCTCCCCCATCCTTTGGTCAAGTTGTATGGTCTAGGAAGGTGAGGGTGAGATTTGATGTACATCCATACGTTCCTCTTCCCTATGTTATTGTTTCCTCTAATTTTGCTCGAGTAGGAATTATCCAATTGTATTGATTTCTTCTCCACAATAAGCTTAATCTATAGGTTATGTCATTTGTAATATTCTCTCCTAGATTTTCATCTTTGGATCTTGAAGCACTGGACACCTTTAGTCAAGGGTAAGGGCTGATGCAAGAAGTTGGGTCCACAAAAAGCTCAAAAAGTGGACGTGTTTTTGCTATTTTCCAGAATTTGTCACACTTGGATTGAAAATTTGAGGCACTTACACAATCAATTTTTAAAAAATTCAGGCATATGAAATTTAGAAATTTGAATCTAATTTATATATATGTAAATTATTCAAATACCCAGATTGTAGAAATTAAATTTTGATAAGGATCTATAAAAACCACTTTTTAAAAGTCCCTGTTTTTTTACCATACCATGCACATGTACGAACAACACTTTTTGACTCAAATAAAATTATTTTGCTAATTTCTTTTGGGGAAAGAGAGCTAACAACATGAAGATTGATGAGGAATTTTTTTTGTAATTTTTTGTTGAATATTTTTTTTATTATTTAATTTTTATTGGCCTTAATTGTTGTTTTTAAAAATCAACGTGTACGGACAGCATAATTTGACCTAAACTAAACTTTTTTTGAATTTTTTTTTTTCATTGTGTAAAGAATTGTCTAAAGATTGATGTCATATAATTTTTTTTCTAAAAACTTTAACCAAAAAAAAGTTATTAAAAAACAAAAAAAGTCTGATATTTCAAGTTTAATGACTAGTTTGCTTTGAAATTAATTAAAAAATAGAAAATATAATCCAATCTTAATAAAAATTATATATTTAAAAACTAGACATTGTGTTCTGTAATGGGTTTTAATTTTATAGATTGATTCAGAAAAAAAATTCATAGCCATATTGTCAAAGTTGAACATTCTTCTTCAATCTGCCTTAGTTTTTTAGTTGCAGGTCAAAGGCTAAGGCTCGGATTGCCAAGCCTTTCCTGAACCTAAAACCAAGTCTGTAAGCGGGTTGGGAAACAAATTTTTAAATAACGCGTATGCGTTATTGAAATGAAACACATACGCGTTATTTTTTTACCCGTTGGGTAAAGGTAACGCGTACGCATTTCTGATATAGCCGTTTTTCTTGATTTGACATTTTTTGGTACAACACGTTTTTCCTGCAACATTCTTTTTCTGCAGTACGGCCCGAAAACTCGATTTTCTACATTTTTTATTGCAAATTTGTCTTGTGCAGGGCATATTCTATTGCAAATTGGTTGAAAAGTCAAGTGCAGGTTGAATTTTATGAAGTGGAATCAAGTACAAGAATAATTTACAAGAAGATTCAAAAAAGAGAGTTTTTGGATGTATTCATGATATTTTTGTGTACTTCAAAGTTCAAAGAAGAAAGGATCTTCATAGTACAAAGTGTTATTTGAATATTTGAAGTAGGTGAAAATTTGAAAATTGGTTACATGTAAATCATTTGTTTTTTCATCAAAAAGGGTTTGGTAACCATGGGATCAAAGCAAAGACAAAGAAAAAAGTGTAGAAAGTCAATCACACCCAAAGAAATCAAGCAAATAAAGATATGGAGGCAAAAAGACAAAAGGATAGAAGAGAAAGAATTCGTCAAATGAAAATTTTGGAAGCATCTAGTTCAATGAATTTTGAAGAGAAAGTCATGAATGATGAAATGAATGTAGATGATGCAAATGTGGAGATGGTGAATATAGAAGAAAATGCAATTATGGAGACAAACTCAACTATGTTTTCAACTTCAACTTTGAATGATATGGAAATAGTACCTATGCAAACAACTTTGGGTATGTCTTCAAATCCACCTCTCAATGATATGGAAAATGCACCTATTCAAACCCGTCTTGATAATATTGATTTTGCTTGTTTAAATGATGATGGATACACCATTGATGATATCAATAATTCTAGGGTTTGAAGAATGCAAAAACAAAAAAATGATGAAAATATATCTTATGAGAATGCAAATGTTAATCAAATCCCTCATACTGATGAAAATGAAAATGGAACCCCTTGTGTGAATGAAAATGAAACCCCTTGTATGGATGAAGGTGAAAATGTTTTTTTAACAATTGAAAAAGATGTGTTAGATAACCTTCGTGGTAAAGTTTCTTGGAGACAAATTAGAACTTATGGAAATAAAATATATAAATTATTTTTTTATAGAAATAAATTAGGATTCCAATGTCAACTCATGCTGTAGTTGATGAGAATGTGGAAAATGAGAAAAGTGATGAAAAAATTAGGTATTTTTATAGAACCAAAAAGGAAAGATGATTCAGTAGAACAAGTCATTTCTAGTGTTGCTAATTCTATTGATTTTATAGGTAAGAAAAGTCAATCTAAAGATAAAAATGTGGCTCGTCGTGCAATAACAACTGCTTTAATTGATAAAGCAACTTCAAATAGAAGAATGTTAAGTAAGATTAGTAAATGTATAAAATTAAATCCCAAAACTTTGATTAGAGCTGCTAAAAGAAGAGAAAATATTGAAAAGGATCCAATTAATCAATGTTCGAGTTTTAGTGGTAGACTCCCAAGATCAAACATGAAATTAACTAATGAAATTAAATCTTTAATTGATAAATTATGGCATGATAATACAAGAGTATCACCTAACATTAGAGATGTCTTAAAATTAAGGGTGGGTTCCAAAATTTGTGTACCTCATCCAAAGCATCTCTTAGATATGACTCAAACTGAATTATATAATTTTTTTTTTAGATGCTTCAATCTTACCATTGAATATTAAAATAAGTCAAAGATCATTCGAAAAGTGTAAACCTTGGTATGTTAGAATTAATAAGCAACGAATCTCTTATTGTTGTAAGACTCATGTACAATTTCGTTATTATTATGATAGTTTTTGATATATATGATGCACTTTGCATGTTAACCAGATTATGCAGAACATTTGTGGTATTAATATGCCACCTAAAAGAATCAAATATTTTATATCAGGTTTGTTTTGTGAGCCCTCTAACAGAAACTTATTTGATTTAAAATCATGTACTTCTAGAGAATGTGATAGATGTGCTAACTTTTCATTATTAGGTGAATGTATGCATGAAAGTAGTTTAAATGAATTTGGACAACAATTAGTAGATGTAAAAAGATATAAAAATGTTGAGTATTCTTTAAAAGATGGAAAAACTGGAAAACGTTGTGAGCTAATTATGGAAAAAAATATTGTGTGTGCATTTATTAAAGAATTTAAAAATAAGATTATACCTAAATATGTTGAAAACTCTTCGGTATGCTCATTGGCTTGATAATCAATTTCGTTTATGTAAGAACACATTCCCAATTAGAACTATATTGTTAGTTGTTGATTTTGCTGAAAATTATACTCTTGCTCCACAAGAAGAAATTCAATCACAGTATTATAATTCAGTGCAAGTATCTATTTTTGTTCATATTGTTTATAGACATGTAGATGATAGTAGAGAAGATAATAGAATTTTTTTGAGAGAATACCATTTTTATGTAAGTGATAATCAATTACATTCATCTGAGTTTGTTCAATATTGTTTTGATATATTTTACAAAAATTTAAAAGAAAGAGGAATTCAATTGCTAGAACATCTCATATGGTCAGATAATTGCACGAGTCAATTCAAAAATGCTAGGATGTTTTATTGGTTATGTAGAGTTCATAAGGAAAATAATATCTAGCACATATGGAGTTTTTTGAAGCCGGTCATGGTAAGGGAGAAGATGATGGAGTAGGTGCATATGTGAAAAGAGCTCTTGCTAGAGAGCAACTAAAATTTGAGGATGCTACAAAATTTAGAGATGCACGTGCAATTGTAGATTGGTGCAATACCAAATTATCTACAAGAGTAAGTGAGAGCTTAATAATTCACCACTTCTTTTGGTTAGTTGAAGAAAATGATATTTGTTCTCGACAAGATTGTGAAACAATTAATGGATATGCAAAATGGCATTCATTTAAGAGTTAGAATGCAAACACATGGACAGTATGGACAAGGGAATTGGCATGATTTTGTCAATTTTGTATTTCAGGTGATTGGGAGGCTTGTGAAAATATGGAATGGGTTGAACAATGGCAACAAAGAGCCTTAACACTTACATCGACACATGTTCAACATGAAACAATAATTAAAGATAATCAAGCGTTCACATCAGATGATTATGATCGTGTTTCTGATCTTGTACAAGAAGGTGCATTATTTATTGAGATGAATTTTATATGTATGCATGTTTAAATACATGAATTAAATATAAGTCATTCTCTTTATTGAATTTTTTATCTATTTTTGTAGGACATGTGTATGTTGTTGTTGCACCCGAGGGGAATGAAGAGGAGACAGAGTACTGGTTGGCTAGATGTGTTGAGAAAAAATATAAGTTGGTACATCCTAGAGTGGATGATGATAACTTTGAGTATCCAACTGGTTCAGTCATTGTTTTTGGCACCTGGCTTCGAAAATATTTGATAAGAAAGAATGGCTTGCCTGCATTTGAATATTATGAAAGACACAAGAAGATTATACATTATTCACATTTGATTTTGGTAGCCACTATAAAACTAGTTAGATATCACGGGAGGCCTGCTAATAAAGTTTTATGGACACTTTCAATGGATGATCATGAGACAATCATAGATGCATTACAAAAAAGAGAGGATGCAAATGGTACAACAGAGTAAATAAATATTGATAATTATATCTAGTTGTATGTATATATTTAATTGATATATATATTTGTCTTTAAATTCATTTCCTTATTAAAGTTTTATATCATTTTTTGTTTCAGGTCTCCCTTGATACTAGATGTTTTACAAAAAAGAGAGGAGATGCACTCTTATTACAATGGAATTCAAATATAGAGATAGGTAACTATATATAGTTGTAGATACATTTAGTTGAGAGTATAAATATAAAACTAAATTTAATTCATTGTCATTTTATAAAATGTTTATAATTTATTTCATATCCCCTTAATCCATCCTCATATGTGCCATTAATCCATCCTCTTGCATCCCCTTTAAGTCTCTCTATTAATTCCCCTTAATTCATTCTATTAGGACCCCTTAATCCATATCCTTGTATATCTATCCTTAATCCATCCTCTTGCATCCCCTTAAGTCACTCTCTCAACACCTCTTAAGACATCCCCTTAAGCCATCCCATTAGGTCACATGGTTTAGGGTTTAGTGTTTCTAGGGTTCATGAGATGCTTAGAATAAAAGATTTATATGGATTAATGGTTTAGGGTTGATCTCTTAGGATTTAGGTCACGTGGTTTAGGGTTTAGGGTTTCTAGGGTTCATGTGATGCTTAGAATAACAAATTTATATGGATTAATGGTTTAGGGTTGATCTCCTAGGATTTAGGTCACGTGGTTTAGGGTTTAGGGTTTCTAGGGTTCATGTGATGCTTAGAATAAAAAATTTATATGGATTAATGGTTTAGGGTTGATCTCCTAGGATTAAGGTCACATGGTTTAGGGTTTAAGGTTTCTAGGGTTCATGTGATGCTTAGAATAATAAATTTAAAGGACCCTTAATCCACCCTCTTGCATCCCCTTAAGACATCCCTTTAAAGGACCGTTAAGTCATATCCTCTTACATGTAACCTTATTCCACTATCTTGCATCCCTTAAGTCACTCACATAATTCCCCTTAAGCCATTCTCTTAGGACCCATTAAGCCATACCCTAGGGTTCATGACATGCATCCCATTCATCCATCCTATGGCAAACATCATTTGAATTTGTATGGAATTTATAAGATCCAATTTTGTAACTTCTACTATATATTTACTTAAATGACTCAAAAAAATTATAGAACTACTTACATTAATTATTTTTGCAGGTTCTCATCAAGTCAGTCTACCATGCGATTGTCACTAAAAAATTATTTTATCAAGAGACTATGTAAATATCAATTTTTGGTCTCACGTAAAAATTGATAAGCTAAATAATTGGATATACATGTGCACACATATATGTTTCATCATGTTGTATAGTTGTATGATTTTCAATGAACTTATTATTAACTTTTTAAAAATCTCATTCCAATTTTATAGATTATACATTTCATATAATTGTTCAAATATTTTCTAGAATTGGTAAATAGTTAAAATTACATGCTCTTAATTTATTATGAATATAATCTAAACTATTTAAGGAATATTTAAATTTATCACCTTTAACCATGTGATAAGTTATATATTTATGAAATTTGATTGTAGAGATAAGAATTTATATCTAGTGCATGTATTACTTGAAAATTAGATAAAATATTTAGATCTACATATGTATGAGTGCATATAATCATCAAAATGAGCATAACATGGTCATAATTGACTGCATATATATAATCATCACATTAAAGTCATCTGATATAAATAAACAAAAATATGTATATGTCAAGTCCAACACATAAAAGTTTAAATAAAACTAGAGATGTCTAGTCTATTTAAAATTTAAAACCACTTAACTATCAGGCTTATCAGTCAAATCAAGTCTCCTCTTTGTTCCAGGTCAATTAGATGTACCTGCATCATGCTGTAAAAGAGTACAAGTATCTTGAAATTAGATTTAAATTTATTTATAAATTTTGATATAATTAAACATATTTAAACTTGAAAATATAAACTTTTAGATAAAAAAAAATAAAATTAATTAAATATCTAGTAAATACAATAAAAAAGATTTTTAGTACATGAATAATTTACCATATGATCATGTGGATCTACTAGAACATTTTGTTCAATGGGTAGCATAATTGTCACTTGAGAAGATCCAAATGCCTAATCTACTATATCCTGCATATTCATATAAAGCAATCAATATGTTAAAACCTCGAATATATATATATATATATATATATATATATATTTAAAAGATCCCTAAAAATTGTTTAGGATATTTAGTAAAGTTTACAACCTTGAATGATATGACCTCAAGATCACACACCTGAGATTGCCCATGCATAAATGCTAACGATGTCTCAGGCGCACCTGCAATGGGTGTCTCATGAAATCTCTACATATAGATGTACAACAGTTTTTATAGATCATTCATGCATGTGTATGTAAATGTAAAAATTGTTTAGGATATTTAGTAAAGTTTACAACCTCGAATGATATGACCTCAAGATCATGCACCCGAGATTTCCCATGCATAAATGTTGACGATGTCTTAGGTGCACCTACAATGGGTGTCTCATGAAATCCCTGCATATAGATGTACAACAATTTGTATAGATCATTCACGCATGTGTATGTAAATGTAAAAATTGTTTAGGATATTTAGTAAAGTTTACAACCTTGAATGATATGACCTCAAGATCACACACCTGAAATTGCCCATGCATAAATGCTGGCGATGTCTCAGGTGCACCTACAATGGGTATCTCATGAAATTCCTACATATATATGTACAAAAATTTGTATATATCATTCATGCATGTGTATGTAAATGTAGAAATTAAATTAGATCTATGATGTGTATTTAATTCAAACTTAACAAACTTTTTGAAAGAACACACCTGAGTAGATGATGACTCAGGAGCACTCACCACAACTTGTGGTTGGTCAGCACTAGGCATGCTCATCTGACCTCCCTACATCTAGATATAATATATATCAATCACACATCATGTGTAAACATTCAAAATAAATTAGATATATATATCCACACAAACTAAGTTTAAGATATATTGGTTTAAGTAACTGACCAAAAGGTGAGCCCATATCTACAACACTTGACATATAGACATGATCATTTTGAGTTTCAGGCATTGTCTAATCATGCATCTACACCAAACACTTATTGAATTAATATTGTATTATATATATAATTTGATGTTATTATTTAAACATGAATTTTGCACATTCCAAAAAAAAAAATTAAGTTCAAAAGATGAACATACCTGTGTAAGATGATGCTCAGAATATAGTAAATCCATAAATGACTCTTTCTTAGATGCATGTGGGTCACCTGAAGTGGATGCCTGAGTATTCCTATTGCTCGAACCTCCATGCTCTCTATTGACCACTTCAACCGCCGCATGTGAAGTCTGATGAGTGAGATGTCCTGAAAGTGAAATCAATGCTCCTAATATCGATAGCATGGTTTGCTGCTAAAATGCAGTGGGAACACCAGGAGAAGCAAGAACAATAGGAGCAATTGGAGCACGTCGCTTAGGATCAACACGTGCTCCTAATCTATGTTGGGGCATACCACGCCCAACTCCCTGAAATGACCTCATATCAAAATAGTTGGGTTTTAAACCCAACTCAAACTCTGACGATAACTTTCTCAAAAAGTATAGGGGCACCTCAGAATGGCCATGTGGTGGAGTATCAAACACCATCCACCATCTATCCCAAAAATGTGCAGCTATCTGGGGGTGCCTATACCATAAAATTGAAATTTGTTTTTTGGTGGGTGGAATTGGTTGGCTAGTTTGGGGGTTAAAAAAATACTGGCACATGGCTTCTTTGGTAATTTTAAGGTCATTAATTTATTTATAAGACAATCCATCTACATAGAATTGTCTTCTCTTGTCTCTCCATTGATGGAACCTATATAGGTCTACATCAATAGATCGAACATAATCGACAATAGTTTGCATCATAAATGAAAACCGTGAGAGATGGGAGGGAATTCTAGGCTCATTTTTTATCAGATCTATATTTTATTGAATGACCATAAGATTTTCCCTAATGCTCTCTCTCAACTGATCTTGGTCTACTATAGGGGGTGAGGGGTTAGGAGGTGGAGGGTTTGGAGGAATGGGGTTTTCTTGTGGTGGTGGGTTTGGATCTATGGGATCTACAGGAATATGTGGTTCAGGCATAAAATCCTCTATGCTAAATAGTGGATCCATGTGAATGTACAACCAAATGGCAACTGCACATGTTAAACAATTAAAAAATATATATCAACAAACTAATTAAATAATGCACACAATTTGAAAGAACTATTTAAAAATCACATTGAATGTGCACAAATTCAAAATACAATTCATTTGAAGACCATTTGATTTATAACATTAAAAAATCCATAATGTTTGTTAAAAATCCATAGCATGTACACATTAAAGTTTATAATTTAAGTTTGTACAAGTTTTGAAAATTTCAAATTTGTGGTAAACAATTTGAGTTTTGGGTAAGGGTTTGTGTTCATATTTTAGAATGTAGGGTTTAGTGTCTAGGGTTTTCTTGATTAATGATATGTGATTATGTATGGTTTGGAGTTTACATATAGTCTGAAAGATATCTAGGTTTTATGGTTTAGGGTTGATAGATAGGATTATATGGTTCATGTGATGTATACATATAAGGTTGTAGACATCTATTTCAAGATTTGGGGATTTTGAAAGTTATATATGTATATTAGAATAATGTAATAACCATTAAGATCTAGAAATTAAAAAAAACTGGTTATAAGGATACATTTAAACATATTGAGGATACATTTAAACATATAATAATAGAAACATAGGAATCATGGTATTTGAAAAGGGGAAATGATAATAGGAGTTACCATAGAACACAAAATATTGTTCATATGAGAGACATAAAAGGTATGAGAATTAAATATTATTTTAATAATAAATTATTAAACAAATAGTATAGTACATGAAACTTAAAGGATGCAAATAAATTAAAATTATAGTGATTAAAAGTAATAATTATGCAAGAAATAAGGAAGCCAAACTACCAATTCGGTAGGGTCAAATCCAAGAAAGTTTGCAACCCAATCCTTCACCAATTATAGAATTTAGATTTATACATTTTAATTTCTTGATTTTTTTAATTTTGAGTAATAATAATGAAGGAAAATCTATAAGTTGATGTTCTAGGACCCCCTTTGACAAAATGGTAACAATTGACCTAGATTATGTTGAATCAAGAGTGAAGGAAATGAAATTTCAATATGTTATGACTAAAAGTCTATGGTTGTTATAACAAATTGAGGGAAATGCATTGTCTTGTGATACCTCACAATTATCACTCCTAAAAATAAACTTTGTTGATCACACCTAAAGACCCCATTGTTATATAAGTTTGTAAATAAACTCTTTGAAAACTAAGATTGTGAGAAATAGAAATTGAAGAAATAAGACTAAAACCCTATGTGTTTTGAAAAGTTCCACTAGTATTCATGATTTTTAAATCCTTATGAAACCATCAAAAACCTTAGGTACCTAAGTACGGGGATATTGGCTCAAATACATAGTTTCAAAACTAAAAAACTACTAGAGTATGGATTTTAATGACAACAAAACCCTAGAATAGAACAACGTTTACAAACATCATAAAAAAATTGAGGGAAATTCTCTATGATTTAGGGTGTAATGGGCCCAATATATATGCACATGATATATTTTTTTGAAGGATTTTTTAAATTTATTGATTTAAATTGTATGCATGTGTCCATATATATTTGTAAATGAATTCGTTGCATCCTCTTAAGTTGGCTTCTAGTTTAAGAACAAGTTGAACATATTGAATATGTTCATATAAACAACTTGAATATGTTTAAGAAAAAATTCAAGAACACATAGAAGAACAAGTTGAACAAGAACATGCTAAATAATAGATCAGAAAAACAATTGTTAGAGATGCAAAATTGGAGAATTCACTTCAAGAAGACATTGCTAATAGATTTATTTTTCAAGTTTAAGATAAAAAATTTAATAAATATAGATGAGGAATTTTTTAAAATATGATTTCATCTAGGGATATGTTGCCTTATATTATAATTTTTATCACACTAATTCTAACTTGAACCATAGACGGGCTAATTATAACTTGAACCATAGACCCTAATTATAACTTGAACCCTAATGTATTCTAACTTGAACTCTAACCCTAATTGTAATTAAATCGGGTATCATAACCTTAGTTGAACACTAACCCTAAATGCATATAAACATTTTAATCATAAACCTAATTAAATATTGATTGAATGTTTAACTCTCACCAAAATTACAACCATTTAACCCTAGACTCTTAATTTAATTTTTACCCCAATCCTAGAACCCTACACCAATTGACAGGGCTAATTCTAACTCCAACCCTAACCTTCATCTTAAATTTTAATTCATAATCTCATAATCCTAACCCTAACCCTAATAAAAATATAACCCTAACTCTAAACCTAGTTGAATACAAACCCTAACCTCAACCCTTACCTGAATATTTATCTTAGAACCCTAACCCTAGAATGAATTTTAACCCTAATTGAACTCCCACTTTAATTGAACCCTAGAAGCAGGTAATTGAACTCTTTAATATTAAACAAGTAAACCTAATCATAACCCTAATTGTAATTTTAAAATCTAACTATATAATATATATTAAATTTTAAGCCAAACCCTAATTGTACCCTAGCTTTAACCTAATTTTAACCTACAAATAGGGTTTCTGTTTATGTTTTCTAGGGTTTAAGTTTACATTTTCTAGGGTTTAGGTCCAAGGATTAACGATCTGAGTAAAATAGTTTTTTAGAACCTACAGTATAGGGTTTTCAAATTTCAAAATTAAATGTGTCGAATTTAGGTTTTTTTTTGGGTTTTCGATTTAAAATTTTATGTTGTTTGTTTCGTTGATGTTTTCGGTTAATTAAATACAGTTTAAAAACTATTAAATATTAAATTAAAACAAACTAAACAAAAATAACTAAATATCAATTATAATGCAAAAATATTGTAGACTTCAACCAACCTGGAGGTCGCTGAAGTTAGGTGTGTCGACAAGAGGAGGTGAGAGTGAAAATTTGGAAAATTCCAGCCATCCAAAATGCGTACGCAATCTGCTTCTCCTTATGTTGGCCCACTGAACTCGACTATGAAAATGGCTTTCATAGTCGCTTATTTAAAAAATTAAATAGTTTTTAGAAACGCGTACACGTTACAAAACGCGTATGCATTATGAACACATATCTGTTTCATAATGCGTATGAGTTTTAGGTTCATATCCTCGAATCGTAACACGTACGCGTTATGGATTTAGGATCGGGTATGCGATACATAATGCGTATGCATTTTTGAAAAATGCGTATGCATTTCATGCGAGAAAAAAAATTCGGGCAAAAATTCCCCTCTTCGTGGATCCAACTTCTTGCACTTACCCATAAGATCAATATTTTCCCTTCTATTAGAGGGTTTTTTGTTGTCTACTTTAATTCTTCTAAGGATATATAGGCTATCTTAGATCATGGTTTGTGGGAATAGGATTCTCATCCATTGTCGATGTGGCCTTGGGTTCATTCCTTTAACCCCTTTAAGCAATCCATTAATGTTCTACCTAATTGGAAGAGATTACCTTATCTTCCCTTATAGTTTTAGTGCCTCTCTTCTTTTGAAGGCATAGGTAATGATCTTAGTACGTTCTTGAAAGTGGACATTTCTTCCAAAAAAATTACTCACACCTCCTATGCTTGTATTTTGGTGGAGGTTGATTTATCTCGTGCATTACCTAGTGAGGTTGTGCTTCAAGTTAATGGCTAGTCCAAGTCTCATCTTATGGATTATGAAGGAATCTCATTTTACTGTAGGATTTATTTTGCTACTAGATACTTGGCTCGTGACTATCCTCAAGGCTCTCATCTTATGTGTTCCTTCACTTGGTGGAAGAACTCTCTCCCAAATCATCTATGTACCATGATGATGTTTTTATTGGAAGAATGAAGAATAATATATCATTATGCAGCTTTTGTGTTGTCATTGATGTCACCATATTATATGTGTTGCAAATGCAAGCTTAAGATCAAAGTTGATCCAGTATTCTGAATCGGTATGGATGTATTATTCTTTGGTATTTAAATCTGTTATCCATCACTGATGATAATCATTGCTTAAAGTTTTGGGGAATTGTGTTTGGATGTTGGAATCTTATATATTCACAATCTCATGTGCTCAGGTCCTCATATGACGAGTTGGCATTACTCTAATACATTTTTCTATTAGGTCTATCTTTGGCTGACCTAACATATAGTTGAAGTTCTAATGGATTAATTTTGTATTGCAGATATATGTGTGATATATCCTTGGTCCATGCCATCATGTTGTTGCATGCTACAAACTTGAATTTTTTCTAGAAATATATTGTACATGCTTGAAGCTGACAATTATCTTTTTGGTGAATAAGGGATGCATGTAATTAGGCCAACCTAATTGATGCTTGCAAATGAGTTAGATATATATATTGGATAGTTTTGATATTGAAGATGGTGGGATTGAATGTGAGTATGAATATATGTAGGCTAGTTTTTGAATTTACTAAGCATCAAAGGAACTGGATTTTCACTTCTTAGGTGTAACTTTAGCAGTTCATGTTCTGGTTGTAAGCCATTTTGTTACTGTATTTTTTGAAGGTAGTGAGCCTTTCATTTTGGATAGTGAGTCCTATCTAGACAGTGATTCCTAACAGTGAGACACCCTTTATAATATCTTATAACCAGTTATACTATATTGTGAGCTAATCCTCATCATGGTTTTTCCCATCTTGGTTTTTCCACATAAAAAATTTTGGTGTTCATGTGTTGTGTGATTTTATGTTCTATTAATGCTCTTGCTCATTTTTACTATTATACACATTGGAGTGATTGGATGGTGTTTGTTTAATAAGTTAAAGAAGATATTGATTCACCCCCCTCTCAGTATCTTGGGTATTCAACAATTGGTATCAGAGCTTGATTCCTTTGAAGAATCCTAACAACTTGAGAAAGATCTCGAATATTAAACAAATGGATGAAAAATAAGAACTCTTGACAGCTCTTGATGATCTTGAAAAAGCTGAAAATGAAAATAGAGATGTGAAAGAAAATCTTGATGAGGCAAAAAAATGCATCTGGAAATTGAAAGAGCAATTGAAAAAGTTCAAACAAAGACATAGAGAAGTGACCAATTAAAACAATCAAATGAAGAGATTACAAGATTGAAGGTGCATGTGGAAGAAAAGAAGAAAATTGAGTATTGTCTAAATTCAGTGGTGCAAAGTAAGTCAGATGAATGCTCAAGGCTTGAATAAGAAGTGGTAAATCTAATAAAAAAACTAGAAAAAGAAAAAGTCTATGAAGACAGTTTCAAAACAAGCTCCACTAAGCTTGATGAATTGATTACAAGAAAAAGACCATCTAAAGACAAAGGTGGTTTGGGACTAGAAATGGATTAAATTTTGAAGAAGACCTCTATAACATAGATTTTGGCACCACAAGACTCTCTACACTTCCAGGGTTTCTCACCTAAAAGGAAAGAGGGATACCAAAATACTAATGTTTACATTCAAAGATAATGTATGTGATGTGATGTGTGCTAATGTGTGTGATTATGATGTGTAAATGCACAAAACTAAAAAATGAATGATTTATTGATGCTAATCCTAAGAAATGCAAAGTGCTGGAAAATAGAATGTTGTATGCAAATATTAAACTAAAAGACCTAGAAATGTAAACTAAACTAAACAAAAAACTATGAAATAGAATGTGTGCACATGGAAAATATTTTTAGACTAGAAAGGAGACTAGAAATTTTGGTGATGCTAAAATCGTGACCTACTGGGACACTTCCACCAAGCTGGGTAACTGAGTCCAAGATCTAGAAAACTATACTGAAGCCCGTTTCAGCCAAAATGGTATCCAAATCTTCTAAAAACTCTGAAAAAATGTATAATGGGATTAAGTCACCACTAATGGTGACTTAGTCCACTTTGGATTTTCTAAAATTTTGAAAATGGAATCTAAAACCCTCAATCTGCACTTTCTACTTCTCCGGGTATTTGGTTCTAAAACCCTAATCTTCAGTACTGTAAGAGACTTTGAGTGTATTTTTTTCCCTAGTCAACAAGGACATGCCATCAACAAGTCTTCAATCCATTCTTCAATGATCTCCAAGCCCTCAAAGTACCTAAATCTAAAAAAACACAAAGAGAGAAAGAGAAATGTTGATTGTTAGGGCACAAGGGTTTGCCTTGGTCAAACCCCTTTTAAAGAATTAAATCAAGTGAAGAAACAAGATAATAAAGCATGAAATATGAGACAATGGATTTTTTATGTGGCCATGATGATTGATCTTGAATGTCTATAGCAATGGTGGAAGAATTTTTCCCTTGAATGCTTTGGAGAGATGTATTGATGACTTAGAATACTCAAACCCTAGTTTTCATGAGAGAAGTGATGAATAGAAGGAGATAGCAAAAATGAGACTTAGGAGATTAGAATTAGAGTTAAAATGAGGGGAAAAACCCTTATTTTCACATGTTATGCCCTAATTTCTTGAAAATAACACATCACAGGCTAACCCTAGGGTTTAGGAGACAATATCCAGTTAGAATTTTGATTCAATTTTGATTTTTATGCCACGTGGGGGTATGTGTAGGATCATCTGGAAAAAATAGGCCCTCAAGTGGCAATAAAATTCAAAAAATCAGAGTTAAGCATCTTGGCATAAAAATTTGAATAAGTTATTTATATTATTTCAAAAATATTTAAGAATAGAACCTATATCAAATTGAATGTAGTTTCTAAACTACTAGGTTTATTTTTATTTATTTTTAAATCTATTTGGTGAGAATTTGAAATTTCAATGTAGTAGTACTTAAATTTTAGGGAAAAAATAAGAAGTTGGTGTCTGTCTGACCATGCTCACCACAATAAAATGATAATATTTTTCTATAATATTTTAGATATAAATAGGGGACTCATTTCCCAATGTGATGCATATTTATTTGTAATTTTTTTCCAAGTAAATAATTAATTATGATTCTTTAATTAAATTTTTAAAAAAATTTAAAAACTCATATGTCTAACCACCTTAACTTGTTCAAAACTTTATGAAATTCAATTTTAATTTTTTTAATCGTATAGTATGCGAAAAATAGAATGTGACGCATGTTTGGGATTGAAAAAATGTGATATCATTTGAAAGTTATAGATGTTTTTCAATCAGCCTATCAATTAGGACTTTAATCATAATTCAAATAGAAAATCAATAATAATTATTTATTAAATTCAAAGTAAAGAATAATTTATATTGGTGGAAAGCTGAGAATCTCCTTTAAAAACCCTTTTCATTTCATTAGTTTTGGGTGAAAAAAATTCGTCAACCACATGGGCCATCATATCACTTAGATATCACCACTTTTTGGCCCATCATGATCCTGCACGTACCTTGGGACTAAGTCACCCCAGGTGGCGACTTAGTCCACTTGGGAAAATTTGAGTGGTTGTCAGGAATTAAAATGTGACTAATGTTGTTTATCAGGAGTGTCCTTCGAAACACACTTAAGTAGGATCTACAAGGGCATTAAGGGGTCATTTTAACATAAGAAAGGGTCAATTTATTTATGACAAGCCTAGGAAAGTGTGAGAGTTTGTTACAACTCTTTACAACACTTTGAAATAAGGCTTGGTAAGAGGTTATTTAGGTTAAATATGTTGAAAGGGTTCTAGAAAAGTGTGAAAGTGGGTTACAACACTTCACAAGACCTTTGTAAGATGCCATAGAATTCTTGTTGATTTGCAAGGGTTCAAGACCTAATTTGAATATCTTGGCCATATTACAACATTAAATCTAGGTAGAATTAGGCTAAATTCTATAGGAAAGGCCCAAATGAGTGAAAAGTGTCAAGGCTACTTTTTTCTGCAACACATTTAGCCCCCACTTTAGTGAGAGGATGAACTTGCTTAAAACTCACACTAGAGTGTCCAAATGGAGATAGTAAAGGATGGCAAAGATGAAGAATGTGGTCAAGCCCCCAAGATTCAAGATTCTAAGTAAAATTGACATACATGCAAAAGGACACATTCAAGGGTGAATGATTTGCAGCAAAAAAAAGATACATGACCATGCGATGAAAAGAACTAGAAGGGAGAAAATAATGATAGTGAAAAGGGTGGATCAAGCTTCGGTCACTTTTCTAGCTAGTTATGGATCAGATCTATGTTTTTTGTCCAAAAAGATGTGTACTCACTCTGGAGCGATGAGTCTTTAGGTTGTCCACCAGGTGAGAAGGCCCAAAAGGTGAGAAACATACACTCATGGCTGGTATGCACTCACACACATGCAGGTGGCTACGGGGAAAGTCATGTCATTGGTTGGGATTCTTGCTTAAACCATACCAAAGTTATACGTCCTCATAAATTTAATAACGCGCCACAAAAGAAAATGAATTTGTAATAGTGTAAGGATTTTTCAAAGGGATTTTGATTTTGTTCATGCAAGGTCTCATCTTTAGGGAACATTTTGCATAATGTCTCTAACAGAGGAGAAGTGAAAATGTCTCATCTTGTTTCCAAGAGAGGAAAAGTGCAATGTCTCATCTTGAGGAACATTGTACCTAATGTTTCCAAGAGAGGGAATCGTAAGAAAAATACAATCGCACAATGAAATGTGAGTTTCGATGTATTCCCCCACTTTAAAGCAATTGCTAACCCTATTATTGTGAGCAATTGCTTTAAAGTAGAAAAAGAAGAAGACATTAGAGCTTGTTCAGAAAGCCCTATGCCAAGTCATATATTTCTGATAAGCTATGTCATGAAAAGGGTAGTATGTCACATGTGAGTCAACTTAAGACATGTCATCCACATCCCAAGCTTGATCTTATATGTTCATGAAAGGTTAATGACTAGTCAAGAGAGATAATGACAAGTGACATATGAGGACAAGGCTACCTAATCCCTACCCCAGTTAGTGTGGGACAAGAGTGAGTTGAAAGGATTGAGGAAATGCAAGGTAGAGTGAAAATAAGTATCAATTAGAGGAATGAGGTGCCCCCACATAAGGGAGAATACCAAACTCTTTAAGATGTTGGATTTTACTACTCAAGGCCTTACATGCATTAGTAGAATGACCGTGAATTATTTGATATGTGCAAAAGTAATTCTTGTAATAGAATTTCTTTTGAGTTCAGGGAGGAAGGGATATCAAGTGATCTTGGAGGAGTCTCAACAATATACCCTCTTGATCAAGGGGAGAAGGTGTTCCTTTAGCTAGTGACAAAGAGATCTCTTGCTTAGTAGAGGATGTAATACTTACGCAAGGTTCTATAGATTGTGAGATTTTGTACACTCCTGTAAGGGAGTGTACAAAATCTAAATCAAAAGTTGGTTGTAGGATGACATTGACATTAGGTGAGGTTTTCTTTGTGTGGTGTGAGGGTTGCAAAGGATCATGTTTGAGACCACTAGCGTCCATCAATTTAGGATGCACTAGTGTTAACGGTGGTTTAGAAGAATGTTTTAGGATATGTTTGATATTGGATGAAGGCTTGATGACTTAAATGAAAGGAAAACAATCAAGACCATGATTTTTTGTTTGTGTGTTAGACTTGATAGGGGTGTGGATACCTTGTTCATTAGAACCATATCCTTTTCCAATATAGCCAAGTTTTCTCATGAGATAATAACCTTTTCCATAAAGCATTTTTAGCACTTTTGGATTGGGTGTTTGTTTGGTGTGGGATTCTTTGTCTAAAGTGGTTGAGGTGGATGCTTTCAAAGGATTTTCTGAGTCTTGTGTTGACAAGACTATTTTTCCCTTTTTAGATTTTTTGTTTGTGATCTTGGATTCTCCTAGTAAAGGAGGTGTGAAGTCTAAGGAACCCAAATCATCATCTAAGGGTGTTTGTTTTATGGGTTCCACTTGTTTGGTGGCTATGAATGTGTTGAAGGGTTTGGATTTTTTTTCTCAAGTTGTAAGACACTGTAAGGCTTAGGATCAGCATCAAGTGTGTACACTTTGTTGTTGTAGATGTACTTCATCTCATGATGAAGAGTGGAAGGCACCCCATTCATTGCATGAATCCATGGATTTCCTAAAATGAGATTATATGAAAGATCATGTGGCATAACATGGATCAGTGTATCTAATGTGGCCATTCAAATGGTAAGAGGAAAAGTGATCACACCAAGAGGATATTGTCCTAGATTGTCAAATCCACTGATAGATAAAGAGGTAGGTTGAATGTTTGGTTTATCAATATGCAACCTATCTAAAAGATTTACACTACACACATTAACGAAAGATCCATTGTCAACAAGGGTTTGCTTTATCCCTTTTATTTTATACTGAGATATGATTATGAAAGCTTTAGCTTATTTTAACACTTCCAAAGGAGGGAGCTCGCTTTGGTGGAAAACAATGTCAGCATTCAAGCCTTGAATCATAGTTTCTATGTCATTTTTTTGTGTAGTAAAATGGATAGGAATCTATTGAAAGGCATTCTACATCATGTTGTGATAGTGAGGGAAGGCTTGAATAAGGTCCCATAGTGAGATCTTAGCAAGAGTATTCTTAAGTTGGTCGACAAGATCATACTCCCTAATGTATGAATTTAAGTGAGGGGAAGTATGTAATATGGGATTAGGTACATGTGTCGACGTTGGTTGTTGTTGGCATGGATTATTTCTTGTGTAATGTGTGTGAGAAATGGTATTATAACTCGTTTGTTGCAACACATTATTCTTAGGTGGGTAAAGGATAAGTTCAGGTTTAGGTTTGTTTGAAGGTGGATAAATGATCAATTGAGGTTGAATAATATTAATGTCCCTTAGTGAGTGAGAGGCTAATGTTGCCTCATAATCTTCTTCTAAGGGCATAATATTATTATTGTCAATGTTTTGCATCATGATATCCTCCCTAGGAGGAGATTTTTTTATGAGAATGACAAGCCTCGTGTTCTTAACATTCGAGGGATAGTTCTTCTAAAGTGACTTCATCAAAAGTAGGGGAATGATCAATGATGGGATTATCAATAGTGGGATGATGAGGAGAGGGTTCTATTTGATTGTCTTCTTTTTTTAAGCTCTCATTCTTGTGTTCCATACTATCTACCCTAGTAGGAGAGGTTGTAATATGTTCACCACTAGCTTAATCACAAGGAGGCGATGCATCAAGAGAAGGAAAATCATGATTTTCAAATAGATTGTGCCAAAGGGAAGGAGCATTAGGGAAGGGAGGGTCAAGAGTCATGAATTGTAATAGGTATATCTTCTAACACTAAACTATCTTCTTCATGTCTAGAGAAGATATTAGGAGAAGAAAAAGGTTTGATTATCATGATTGTCGATATTTACCTCGACATTTCCTATAATGTTTTTTTTCTGAGGGGGAGGAGGACGAGGATGGAAAGCAATACTTTCATGATCTTCAATGGTTTTGTCTTCTTTCACCAAGATACCTTCATCACCAATGTGAGAGATATTAGGAGAAGAATAATATTGATTATCAAGATTATCAATACTTGCATCCTATTCTGTCAAAGCTTTAGTGGATGAGCTAGAAGATATGAAGTCATCAAGGGATTCATATAACATGTCTAAGTCATCAATCCTAAAAGGCATGCTATCTCAAAGTTTAATAATTTTGTGAGTGGGTGCATGTGATGTTGGTAATTTTTTGTTTTCATTTTCTAAAGGATCCGATTTAAATGATCTAGGAACTAATGTAGAAAATGAAAATTGTATAAGTCTAATGCTATCCACAAGTACCATGGATGCTATTTCTAATAAATTAAATGTAAGAGAAGCTATGAAAATTTAAAATGCAATGTAAATACATAGGATGAAATGCAACTTTCAGATTTCAAACAAGGTAATTTACTGATTACACTATGCAATGATCTAAAAAGGAAATGTTGGAAATGAAAATTTGAATTTAACAAATGCATGAAATGAGCTAATTTAAGCTAGATATCATGAAATGCATGTTACAAAAACTTAACCGAATGATACAGATAGGTAGAGGCAGCAAACAAAAGCCTAAAAATAGGGTTTTCAGCTCTGTAAAAGGTTGTTTTAGGGGTGGAAAGGGACTAAGTCGCCCAAGGTGGTGACTTAGTCCTATTGAGGATTTTTGTAGGATTTACAGAGTTTGGTGATTCAGTTGGGTTATTTTTGTGTTGTATTATGTAGACCTAAGATGAAAACGCAAAATTTCAGAGATTTTGTAATGATTTGAGATACAAAAATGCAACCTATATGCACTTTCACTAATGCAAAATTTTGAAACACTAGAATGAAACTTAACTAATGCAACATGCAATGCAAGCTAATTATAGGATAATGATGGACTCCAAATCATACAAGAAGTGTATTCGAAGGTCGGGTTCACCAAACCATAACATAGATTTTGGCACCACAAGACTCTCTACACCTCTAGGGTTTTTCACCTAAAAGGAGAGAGGGATACAAAAAATGCTAATGTTAGAATTCAAATATTAATGTATGTGATTTGATGTTTGCTAATGTGTGTGATTATTATGTGTAAATTCAAAAAAATGAAAAATAAATTATTTGTTGATGCGAATCCTAAGAAATGCAAAGTTCTGGAAAACACAATGTTGTATGCAAACATTAAACTAAATGACCTAGAAATGTAAACCAAACTAAAAAGAAAACTATCAAACAAAATGTTTGCACTTGGAAATGATTTGTAGACTAGAAAGGAGAATAGAATTGCTACTAATGTTTAATTCTTGAGCTACTAGGACACTTCTGCCAAGTTGGGCAACTTAGTCCTAGATCTGGAAAATTGTACTGAAGCCCGTTTTGGTCAAAAGGGTATCCAAATCTTTCGAAAACTTTGAAAAACAAGTACATTGGAACTTTATCTTTTCTGAAATTCTGAAAGTGGAATCTAAAGCCCTCAGTCTGTACTTTCTACTTCTCCAGGTATTTGATTCTGAAACCCTAATCTTCGGCACTATAAGAGACTTTGAGTGGATGTTTTTCCCTAGTCAACAAGGAGGTGCCTTCAACAAGTCTTCAATACATTATCCAATGATATACAAGCACTAAAATTACCTAAATCTATAAACACACAAAGAGAGAAAGAGAAATGTTGATTGTTAGGGCATGGGGGTTTGCCTTAGTCAAACCCCTTTTATTTAATTAAATCAAGTGAAGAAACAATATAATGAAGCATGAAATATGAGAAAAAAGAGTTAGTACCTAACCATGATGATCTATTTTGAATTTCTACAACAATGGTTGAAGAACTCAGCCCTTGAATGCTTTGGAGAGATGTCTTGATGACTTAGAATACTCAAACCATAGCTTGCTTGAGAAGAGTGATGAATAGAAGAAGGAGATAAGAGAAATGAGACTTAGGAGATTAGAATTAGAGTCAAAATGAGGGGAAAAACCATTAATTATACATGGAATGCCTTAATTTATTGAAAATAACACATCACAGGTCGACCCTAGGGTTTAGGAGAAAATGTCCTGCCAAAATTTTGATTCAATTTTGATATTTATGCCACATGGGACTAAGTCACCCAAGTTGGCAACTTAGTCCACTTGGGAAATTTTGAGTGGTTATTAGGAATTAAAATGTGATTAATGTTTTTTATCGAGATTGTCCTTCGAAACACACTTAAGTAGGACCTATAAGGGCATTAAGGGGTCATTTTAACATAAGAAAGGATCAATTTATTGATGAAAAGCCTAGGAAAGTGTGAGAGTTTGTTACAACTCTTTACAACACTTTGAAATAAGGCTTGGTAAGAGGTTATTTAGGTGAAATATGTTGAAAGTGTCCTAGAAAGGTATGAAAGTGGGTTACAACATGCCACAGCACCTTTGTAAGACACCATAGAATTCTTATTGATTTGCAAGGGTTCAAGACCTAATGTGAATATGTTGGCTTTATTACAACATTAAATCTAGGAAAAATCTAGCTAAAGTCCATAGGAAAGGCCCAAATGAGTGAAAAGTTTCAAGGCCACTCTTTTTTGTGATACAACCTCAAACACAGTGGATAATGAAGACTCAAGGTAACGGAAAATGGAAAAACATCTCAAGAATCTTTACTAGGAGACTGCCTATTAGAGAAAAAAATTCTCAAAGGTATCCATCCTTCAATGGTGTTGGTTTTTCATGCAATAAATTTGGTCATAGGGCAACAAAGTGTAGAAGTAGAATAAACTAGTATACTCGATCCTTCTTCAGACAATGTTTTGCATGCAAGAAAGTTGGAGATAGAGCTAGTGAATGTAGAACTCAAATGATGAGTTAGTTTAATGGAGGTAGAATGAATCAATATTTTGTTAGCTACTACTATACATGTAATAATTTTGGACATAAAGAAAATTAGTGCAAATCAATGGTTAATGGAGGTCAAATAAATCAAAAAAATGTTGTTTTATACAGTTGCAATAAACCAAGACACATTTCAAGAGTAAAAATAAGTAAAAAGGGAAAGCAATCTATCAGGTAAAGAATAATGAACCAGTGAAGAAAATTGACAAGAATGAGGTTAAGCAAGAAATTAATAAGATATGGAAAAAGAAAGAAGAGCTAGAAACATTAAATGTGTCTATGCCCTCATCTAGTATCAAAATTTCCTCTAGGAATTAGACTTAACATGGTCCTAGGGGGATCTTTAACAAAAAATTGTTTGAACCCCTGGGATATTTGGCACACAAGACTTTGGCATGAAGATATGTTGTAAGGAATGGATAAACAAAGGTTATGCAAAAGAAACTAGAAGAAAATATGTAGGCATGATCTTTTACAAAGGAGATTAGGGTTTTTTAGTGCAATAGAATGGTTTTTATCAACTTTTCAAATTCCATCACATTTAATGTGAATTAGGGCATCACATTGATCTATAAAATGAAATTGTAAAGTGTTTTTGACAACCTGTACAATTGAATAAAGTGGACAGCGACTTGGAGCATTCTTGAATATATGGACTCAACCTTTAGGGTATGAGATTACAAACAATGAAGCCGAAGTCTATTTACAACTTTTGTTGAAAATTCTAAAAGATACAAGTAAACCTAGAGTTGGTACATATGCAAAAAAATCTATGGAAGTTCACTTGGAGCATAAGAAACAAGGTTGATGAAATTCTTAGAAACTTTGGCTTCACTAATGAGTAGATTTCACAAGGAAGAGCCTCAAGAGAACAAAAGGCTCGAGAATCATTAGGTCTAAGGAGATCTAACATGACTGCTCCTTCAAAACTAGCTTTTGGCCCTGCAATAGTAAAGGTAGAGCCTAGTGCTCCTGGTAAAGAAAAATGCCTGACTCCTTCCAAACTTGCTACAAGATCTGATAAAAGAAAAAGAATTCCTCTAGTGGTACCTATCAATTGAGGAAAGAAAGAAAAATCCACAAGGGAAAACAACCTTAGCATCACCAAAGAACAAGAGGAAGAGGAGGAAGACCCTGTAGCAAAATTGGTAAGAAAGAAGAGATGAAGCATGTCCTCTGGTGAAGGTTCTTCATAGGAAGCAAGTGTTGGTTCCAAGAGATTTCATTATGTATCATCCTTTGAAGAAGATTAAAAATAGGTTTTTGGTGTTTGTGTGCACACCATACTGGAAGCAAAGAAGGATAAAGTGTTAGAAGAGGTATTTCCAGACCAGGAAGAACAAAAAGCCTCTCTTCTAAGACCCAGTTCCCCTCTTATATTGGAGGCTTTGTGAAATAGCTTGGTACATAAATTTTTAAGATATGCCACAACCTACAATAGAAATTTATCATCAAGTAGGTAGAGAAGACATAAAAACATTAATTTTGGCTATTATTCAGTATGTTATCACATTGGAAGTTAGTTGGGATCATGTCAAGAATAATGTACCTGAGAAATTGTGAGAGGCCCTAATGAAAAGGAAATTAGAGGCGATTGAATTTGAAGAGAAAATAAGAAATGAGAAATTTGAGGAAATTGATTCCTCTTTAACCACAGATGATTTGGAAACCTTGAAGAAGGTTTGTTCAAATATGTTCTAGATGAAGAAGAGATTAAATACTCTGATGATAAGGGACAAGAAGCAGATAAATAAAATAAGGAAAGATACTATAGATGCCATCAGGGATATGGTTGAAAAATATGGCATGCTTGGTGCACTCCCATCCAGTTCTGCACCTAAGTCAGGTGAATAAATTTCAACAAAAGTTAAGGAAGAAATTCCTTTTTGTACAGGTGATACAAATATCCCTTTGGAAACAGATGATGCAAATGTCCTTCTGGAAATGAATGTTATAGATGATCCTCCGGAGATTGAGAAACAAAATGAGGAAAATGTTGAATCAGAGAAGCACGATGTTGTCTCTCTGAAGCATACAAAAGAAGAAAAGGATAAAGATTAAGATGAAAAAGAAGGTGTAAAAGGAAAAGAAGAGAAAATAGAGGAAAAAGAAAAGGTGGCAAAAAAGGAAGAAGAAAGAAATGGGGAATCTACCAAAAAGAATGAAGAAGAAATAAGGAAGGTAGTGGAATCACAAAGGTCTTCCAGAGAATCCTCCTCTAGTGATGTTATTTTGAAAGTATTTTTATCCAAGAAGATCGAGTTCTAGCCAATTATTCCTCCAGAACTTCTACAACTCCCCATGATTCAAGGTAGTGTGGATCTGGATAAAATTTCTCCTGTGCATAAATTGGTATTAGGAGATGCATTGCAAGCATCCGAAAGAAGAGAAATTTTGGAAACACTTCAAAATGGGACAAAGCTTATTGATAATTTCATTAAATATTTGCAGGAGGCCACACCTGGTACATCAATGGATACATAGCTCAATCTGGTAGAGAATTTAAAAATTCTATTGGAATTATTTAAGAAGTATGCCTCTAGACTTGGTGAGAAGATAAAAAAAGAGGTTGAAGAGAAATTGGTAGAGAAAAGGATTTTGTCACTTCATGACAATTGTGCTCTGGCACACACCAATGTTGAAAATAATCTAGAAGTTGTGTAGTCCTGTGAGTCTGGAGAAAATACTATATTTTCTTAATGCATTAAGTGGTCGAATGCCCCTCAAATATCAAGGATCTCATGGAATCTATTGAGTCCCAATTGACTATTATCTCTAGTACTTATAGTACATCCAAAGATAGAGACATGACAACTTGGAATGCAATATTTACTCATAGAGAAAAAAATATTTATGTTACAAAAGCATAATGAAGATATCATCAGAAAATTTGGTCTGCTAGGTGAAAGTGTGAGAATAGAGTGCACTTTGGTTGCTAATGCTCTAGCGAATGCAAAAAAATTAGAGAAGATCAATTTGACTCCTAGTACACTAGATGATGTTGAAGAGAGCTTGATAGAGTTGGAATATCTAAATAGAAAGTTGATATCTACTAAGAAGAGTTGGGAGAATGGCAAGACAACATGACAAGGTATTCTCAAGGTGCTTCAAAGCTCACCTTCCTCTGCGTAATACCCTTTTTACACATTTTTGAGAAAAAATCGTAAGGGGAAGTTAAGAATTTTGTATTCTTTTGATCATACCATGTTCTAGACCATCCATGTATATATGTATATTCATATTTTTTGATAGCCCTTTGTCCTTGGTGTCAAAGAGGGAGAGAAAAGGAAAGAATGGTAGGGAGAGAAATGGGAGATTATTGTACATAGGAGGTTTGTAAATTCATTTAGCACATGTTGCCATCAATGAAAAAGGGGGATCAGATTATTGGAAGAATGAAGAACATATAATTATGCAAATTTTGTGTTGTCATTGATGTCACCATATTATATGTGTTGTAATTGCGAGCTTAAACTCAAGGTTGATCTAATATTCTGAACTGGTATGCAGGTATTATTCTTCGGTATTTTGGTCTACAATCCCTCACTGATGATCATCGTTGCTTAAATTTTTGGGGAATGGTTTTTGGATGTTGGAAGCTTGTATATTCAAAATCTCATGTTCTCAAGTGCTCGTACAGTGAGTTGGCATTACTTTAATGTTACATTTAGCTATTAGGTCTATCTTTAGCCGACCTAACATATAGTTGATGTTTAAATGGATTAATTTTGTGTTACGGATGTATGTGTGACCTATCCTTGGTCCATGCCAACATGTTGTTGCATGCTACACACTTGAATTATTTTTGGAAATATTTTATACATGCTTGAAGCCGAAAGATATTGTTTTGGTGAATAAGGGATGCATATAATTAGGCCGACCTAATTAATGCTTATGGATGAGTTAGATATATATATATTAGATAGTTTGGAGATTGAAGATGGTGGGATTGAATGTGAATACAAATCTATGTTTGTTGTTGTATGAATTTACTTAGCATCAAAGGAACTGAATCTACACTTGTTAGGTGTTGTAGACACGTAAAATAGACATCATGCATCCAATTCTTCTATTAATCAATTTAAAAAAATTATTTATTAATTCCCTAGCTTTATCGTATTTAATTAAATAAATCAAATTATTTAATTAAGTCCTTAAGTTTTTCTTATTTGATTCAATAAAACAAAATGATTTTAATCAAATATCAAACTCCTAAAATCCTCCAAGTTCATTAATCTAGATTAATTAACCTCTAATCATAATCACCCATTCTCTAGCTTTTGACTCAACTTGAGTCAAATATAAACTCTTAACTAACCCACCCCACTTGCACCAATAAATCATTTCTTTGATTTATTATTTCATCTAATTTCTCTCAAAAGGGCATCAAGATGGAATATTCTTCAAATTTGAATCTTCCCTCCAAAGGACTTGTCCCTTCCAAAAAAGCATTAAATACTCTTACATGTCTCTTGCACAAGTCAAACTTGGCATTTAATTCACCTTTCATCCCCCCTAAACATGTCATTTCATCCAAATTCAAATTCCAAATTGGCACATTGGCCAAAACTTGCACAACCCTCAACCTCTCACATCTTGACAAGTGGCATCTTGTCATTAGCTCATGAATGATCCCACATTCATCCAAAATACCTCAATATTCTAACTTTGAATCTATAAATGCAAAGCATTTCAACACAATTTGACTACAACTTGCAACAACACAATTTGAGGCACAATCTTGGCATTTGCATCATCATCTTTCATTTTGGCAATCTTGCTTATCAGAGGGTGAGAAAGGGCATCCTTTCTACATCATGAGGAGAACCACTCCCCCTATGGGATTGAAGTTTGAGTGATTTAGGAATAGTTTTCATATTCATCTTGCTTTCATGTTCATCTTGTTAGTTTGATAATGTGGTTATTTCCTTTACATTGCTCAATTATTTCATAGTGAAGGCTTTGTCTCATTTGTTCAATATTGATAGATTTAACTTGTATTTATCAATCTTGGATCGATGTATATTTTAGTCTCCACATTCTGGCGCTAGAAGGAGGGCCTCCCTCACACCTCTATTTCAACCTTTCAATTGGGGTATCAATTTGCATCATGTGCTTATCCAAAATAATGGTTTGTTGTTTGCATTTTGATTAGAGAAATGCATCATTTAGAGTTTTCTGTAGGTATCTATCTCATCATAAAGAATCATATTTATTTTGCTTTTGGCTTTCATTTTAAAGTCTATGTCTGTAGTATCCCTGCTCAATATCATCGGTTCAGTGGTAAGTTGTTCGCTTTAAATTTGAAGAGATCTATCACTCCCTTTGTCATATTTTATGCCAATCATGTTTTTGAGTGACATGATTAAGGGATATATTGTACTCTAGATTTATACATGCATATGAAAAGAAAATCCCATACAAAATATATAGATGGCTGCTATCTATTTGGCAACAATATGGGATTCTCCATCATATACTTTCTGAATTTTCCCCTTTTTTAGTAAATAATCTGACATCATTAGAAGCAGTATTATCATCTTTCTCATGAATCTCTTTTTCAGCTGCAATAGTATTTTTTGATTCTTTCCAAAAATCTGATCTTGAGAAAAAAAAAACTCTTCAGTTTTCAAAGTGTGTATCTGAAAAATCTTTAGGGTATGATCATTGATGTTTCTTGTTTAGTGTGATCTCATCTAATTTCTATGTCGGGTATTTAAATACTTTTGTGATCTTTCTCAGTTGTTTCTTGAAGCATGTTAAGCTTCATCTACTGCTTATCGTTATTTGCATTAAATGGTGAAGTTATCACTAGCCTGATTGAATCAAATAGCATCAGCATAGGAGATAATGTTTGCAGCTGAGGAAAATGCTTGGAAAACGTTATTGTATTCTGTAAAAGAAATTAGATTCTGGATATTCGGTGTATGAGTTTTCAATAATATAAAATCTTAATCTTGATTGACATGACTAATATATAGGAAACACTAGTAAAAAAATGAAAGATGGCCACCAAGAAACTACTGACAACAACTTTTGACAGCCACCAAAGAAAGACAGTGAGGATGCCGGTAAAGGAGCATTAATGATTTAGGATGACAGTTGAGCTACGTGAACTACAAAACTAACAATCCAATCGATGATTGCTGGTGGTGTGACCCTAATTGGAAAATGGACTGGCAGTGACTAGTAGGTTGTGCCATTCGCTTCAGCCACAACGCCTTTCTATTATGTTTTCTGATCAATTTTAGATTGTCTACAATTTGTGTCTTTGCTTAAGTTCAGGTGGGGCACTAAGCTCTTTTTAAGTTGGGTGATATTTTGACTCTTGTATACCAATACCATGGTAGCCAAATTTGGTAAAGTAAAAAGAAAATTGGTTGAGTTAATTGGAATTTCTCTTCGCTGAATAGATTCACCTCATTAAAAGTAGAAGATTATCAATTACTATTGTATGGTTTCGAGCCTGCTAGGTTCCCACCTTTCTTGTGGTCCTATTTATTGGAATATTACATGCACTCTTGAGCTTCCACACTAGAATACACATTGTTGATCAACCACAAATGCATGCAGAACCAACCAATAAATGCATGTGGTTAGTGAGGAGTTGAATAGAATTGAGCTACTTGGGCAACATCCCCAATTAATTATTAATAGATTTTTATTGATTCAATATATGGACTCTATGGATGTCAACAAGTTATGTTTTAAATGCACTCAACATATCAGTGGCCAATTTTTGAAGGGCTTTTTTGGATACAAGCTGTTAGAGGACAACTATCTTACTATTTAGGTGATAAATATTGTTCTATGCTGCAATTGGAGAAATTTTCTCCTATTTATAATACTTTTCTCCTCTTTATGTTTGTCCTCACACGTTTTCCTCTGTGAGCCAAAAAAAAAAAGAAAAATGAAAAGATCACCTTTTGATATGTGCATAAGAGAAAAGCATCATATATTTGTGAAGAGGCTATCAAGTCAGAGAGTGTTTCGAAAAACAATTTTCAAGGAATTTCCAAGGGAAGCATATCTTACCAATGTTACACTCCATATGCAAACAAGATCATGAATTTACAGCTAAAAACGTACTCGCCAAGATCTCTATCTCCAACTAAATGCTTTCACTCTCAGAAAATCTTTCTAGGTTGTTGCTCCCACCAAAAAAGAAAAGAAAAGCAAGAAGTGAAAGATCAATGAACGTACAATTATGCAAGCGTGGTATCAGTCATAAGGAGGGCTTCTTTCATCTCATTAATACTCTTGTACAAGTAATACTTTTTCAAAGTTGTGTTTAGAGACAGTAAAGGCACGTCATTCACTCAATTCAAAGAATTCAAATGTTCTCTGTGGGCACCATTCCTAGGAGACAAGTTCATGTTAATTATCTGCACCATAATGGTTGAAATATTCTTGTATTCTTTACTTCATTCATTAAATAATGTGTTTTGTTGGCTGCATATCAGCTTGAAGGAGGATCATCTAAGGTAGCGGCTGGGGCATGTAGTCCATACAGTGGTAGGTGATATCTTTGTCATTTCTCATTCAAAGCCTAGTTTGGCATGCTTTCACTCTTGTGGAGCATTTTGAAAACATACTTGTGTTGAAGTCACTATCACACAACATTTATGCATTTCTTGGTAGCTTTCTTAAATAGGACATTAATGCAAACATCTTATAAATATATTTTGATTGAAATTCTCCATCAATTTTAAATAATTTTATAGGACTATAAAATCATGCAGCTACAAATAATGGGTTGAAGTTTCGATTGAATTTTATGTCCCAGTTGGTAGATAGCCTTCTTAAATGTGCTACATCTCTACCATTTTACATAAGATCTATCTGATTTTATCACTTCTTCAATGCATTTGACTCTCACATTCCATTTCGATAGAATTTCATTATTCAATGCTTACCTGGGCCGCTCTGCTTTGCTGGCACACCCACTTTGCTCTACATATTTGCACCTAGTTTTCTTAAAATGTTTAGACAGTGTGTACCTTTGTGATTAAAGTTTCATAACTGCTTTAGGCTAATCAGAGTGATATTGGTTGAATATTTCCACCTAACAACCAGGTTTCTTAAGGTTTTAGATGTCCAAATGAATTCAACATAATCTCCTTTGGGGATTTGAAGTTAAATACACATGCGATAGAACTCAAACAACAAACTTATTTGGCAGAATTGTTTCTTTCTAGAAAAAGTGCTAAACTGCTAGCTTTCCTTGGTGTGAAAATACACGAGAAATTTTGGCCACTCAACATCTTTTTTGGGATGGTTATAAAGATCATGAATGATGAAAGACAAATTTAGTGTGATTTTGCGGATCTAAAAACCTTATCTATGCAGATTGACATGGCGGAGGAAGTAAACTATTACTTGCATTTTAATATGATTGCAATTACTATGCTATTTGATGGGCTTTTAATGTTGCAATTTGGTCACCATATTTTGCATCTAAGAAAGAGAAAAAAATCATTTTCTCACTTAAACTTGTTAACTGGTGATTGGTTATTCTTTGCTAACTTCAAGATATTGGGTGCAGATTGCTAAAGGAGGGTGGTTGAAAAGTATTCATTCTTCATGCTTAAAAAATGAATTGATATATTAAACATGATGTCATTTAATCTTGCTACCTAATTATCTTTGATCATATGGCTTCTTGGAAATTCCTAAAAATCTGAATTTTAGCATTCTAATCATTATTTCTTTATTGTTTCATAGCTACTTGGCATCAAAGAGGATAAGTCAAAGAAGATTTGTTCATTCAAATTGAATTTGAACTTGACGAGGCATTTTTAATTCTTATTTTAATAGCTTGAAGCATCAATTTTTTGCTTTTGTTTTCTGTTTTAGACCAACTAGATCAATTTGGGGTTAAAATAAATCAGTGATTGATTTTATTTTTTTCAAAGTTGGGATAGAATTGAACCTTAGAAACTCACTAGACTCTTTGATTTTGGACTAAAATTGAACAAACAACTTCACACTTCATCTTGGTGCTTAAGAAGAACTCATTTTTGTGTTATGGACTTAAAATGAACATCTGCATTTAGTGTTTTGTAATCCTTTTCACAAATTAATATCATTTAAAAGGTGTATGTGCTTCTCTTCTGCTTCACAGTGATCTTGAGAATCAAAAGTATTCTACTAATATTAGGTTGTTGAAGAGATTTCCTTCACACTTTGATTTGGGATCTAAAATTGAGCAAAACTTGTCTACTGTGAGAAAAAGGCATTGCAAGTGTCCTATCTTTGTTCATGCAAACAAAGATGATCGAAATATGAATGCACTTACTCGCTATTGTGCACCTTTAGAGAGCCTACCTTGGTGAGAAAAAGTACTCACCCCAAGGGAACAACTCAAGCGGTAATGGGCTAAAGCCAAGCTCTTCCAAATCACTATATGAATTTGAGTTCACGGTGAAAGCCATGGACAATGGGAAGTGGTGAATGATAACTCTCCCTCAGTATCTTTATGATGTGTAAAGCCCTTGTTCTAAGGGTTGGGAGATCTCTCACAAGGATTTTATCATTGGACCCCCTAAACTAGATGCCCTTACTACAAATTTTTGTTTAGAAGCCAAAATTTATATCTATTTGTTGGTGCAAGAGGTCATGTCCTCTAAAGCCACCCCATGTATACATGCAGTTATATTGTAGAGATGAAAAGTATGCCATGGGAGATTCATGGGTACTAATGCTTGGCTGACTTGAGAAGCGAGTGCACTATAAGGGGGAGCTAGTGTGGTCAAGCATCTAATCATCTGCACTGAATATGCACAACTGGATTTATCCAAGTGGGATCCCAACAAATACTATCTTTTCATCCTAGGATTGTGCATGTTATTAGAATCGAAAACACTTTGCTTGGATCCAAAATAGGGGAAAACAAACATTCAATGAATCATTAGAACTTCAAACCCTTTGGAAGAACAAATACCTTGGAGGTGTCCACATGTTACTACTTGTCCCTAGAGGTTTTTATCTCTAGAAGGCTTTTAAACATTGAGACATCTCAATTTGTTTCTCCTAAAGTCAACACTAGGAAAATTTTGCCCTAATTTCCTTGATTTTGACATAATACACTTTGTGGGATAAAAGAAATTAGGACATCAAACATTCATTTTGAAACATAATCAAGAAAGTGTTTGTGGTAAAAAGAACTGAATCTAAGCAAGATAACAGACAACGGAACCACACATGTGCTTGTTCTCTTTTGGGTCATATGGTTTACCATGCGAACATTGATCTTTTAGTTTGAAGCAGCCTTAGGGAAAATCATGCTCTTCAAAACCTTGGACTTGTAAACAAGTCCCTCCTAGGTTCATCTAGGATCAATTCAAATAGTTCACTCATCTCAAACATCAATCAAATCACATCTTGCCAAACAAAATCCGGGGAACTTTGAAAACATCACTTATGCTAGACTTTTAGGAAAAATCAACATCACCTTATTTGACTTAACACACTTAGTCAAATTATCAATCCTCTTGAGCGAATTTACCCCTAGGATAACACAACTTCCTAATGTTTACAAGTTCAAAATCACCTTGTTTGGCTTAACACACCTAGCCAAACTATCCTTTTTGTACAAGTTTACTCTAGGATAACGCAACTTCCTAGGGTTTACAAGTTCATTATCACTTTGTTTGGATTAACACACTTAGTCAAATTATCCAATCCATTATCACCTCATTTGAATTAACACACTTAGTCAAACTACGCTCTTGTGTACGAGTTTACTCCAGGATAACACAATTTCCTAGAGTTTACAAGTGCATTATCACCTTGTTTGACTTAACACACTTAGTCAAACTATCCTCAATCCGAATCAAATCAAATCAAGTCCTAAAGTCTAGCATTAATCCAAAGTTCCTAAAAATTTAAACACCCATATCATTCACGCCTTTCATCCTTCATCTCATCATTATTCTTAAACCCCTCAGAGGTCAACAAGGTCAAAACACAAGAAAAACATGGAGTTTAAACTCGACTCCTACATCGTGAGTAATCTGAGTCAATCAAACTATCCAAGTCTTGCAATGCCAATTGATTATCGAAACTCACATTTAGGCATGGCATCATTATCTCCTTCAAACCTCAAAAGTACAATGAATGTGAGTATGGCCAATCTAAATTTTGGAACACCTTTTCCTTTGGTAGATTCAAGGGAAAGTCCAAACCTACAAATCTATCAACCAAACAATCAATGCATTAATTTTTCAAACAAAATTATCCCACCAAATCCATACATGCCAAATACAAGTTTTCCAAACATGAACATATCAAATCCACACTTGGTAAAATTTGGGATATATATTGATCCAAGTCAGGGTAACAACATGCAAAATCAACGTTACCTAAATCAAGGCAATATGATTCTCAACCACAACAATTATCAAAGTCAACCTATAATGCCAAATCAAAACATCACACCGAATTAGAGCATTATCTAGAATCAACTTGTCCACAATCCCAAGAGAGCACAACAAGTATATATGTCGAATCTGCTTGCTAAACAACCAAGTCAACCATATCAAGAATATCAAGATCAAATTTTGCAGGATCAAATTGCTTCACTTGCCAAAATAATTGATCCATTGCGCCAAGAGACATCTCCACCCAAAAATTAATACACTCTTCCATTGGTTGAACCATGTCATCAAAGCATTAAGTTATCTCCACATTCACATCAAGAACAATATCTCCAAAGTTAAGAAATTGGATATCAAGATCAATGACATCAACAAAAAACTCAATCACCACATCTCCAAAATAAATCGCCACAAGGTTAGTTTAAAGTAGCAATCTCACAAGGTAACAAACAAAAATACACACCACTTGGGGAAGCAATCGAATCGGTCATACAATGGTTGATACAAGAAAATATCATTAAAATCCCCATTTATGTGAATTATCAAGAGCCCATGGTGAAACCACTAGGGTATGATGAGAAGCACTTTTGTGATTTTCACAAAGTAAAGGGACAAAAAACATCATATTGTATTCGACTCAAAAATCTCATCCAAGACCTAACTGATCAAAAGCTAATAGCTATTGGGGACAATAATCAAAATCCAACCACTAGCGATAGTATTAACAATCTCTCCTCCATAATTGTTGAAAACGATTATCGAGATCAATCCATCAATGAACACCTTGAAGATGTTTCCATCTCATCCAACAATCAAATCAACACACACCAAGAGAAAATTTTCAATCATGATCAAAATCCACCAACAATACCCAACAAAGATCCAATTCAAGAAATGTTAACATCATTTGATCCTATGGTTGAAGACATTGCCAATCTCTCCACCATAACTACTAAAAACAATGTTCAATATTTCTCCATCAATGAGCATCTTGAAGATATTTCTATCCCATATGATGATCAACTCACCATACATCAAGAGCAACTTTTTGGTGATCTATTTCGAGGAGTGATAGAATTATTTGATCCCATTGACATAATCCATGATCCATCCACCAATGATCATGTTGAAAATTCCTCTACATCACCTAAAGAGTTTGAGAACATATCTCAAGAATTCATTCCAAAGCATGATCAACATCTTTCATCAGGGTCTAGCAATTATCCCTTCCAAGACATATTGACATCCTTTGACCTAATTGTTACAAATACTGAATGAATCCCTAGCTCAACATTTGATCCAAATCCATTCAAAGAACAAGTGGATATTAAGCCACTACCCATGCCTAAGGACGATGTCCAAGAATCCCTTGTAGATAGTCCATCCTTTGAAATCGACCCATGTCAAGAACTTGATCCAAAGCATGTTGAAAGAAATTCTAGAATTAGTTAGGATCAAGAATTTGTATCTCCAAAATACTATAATGATCTAATGGGCACTCTTCTATCTATACGAGGTGTCACAAATGATGATCATATCCATATAGCACATATTCCTCCATCTACCCATGAGATGCTTTCTTTGGATGGACATGCAGATGATCTTCATTCAAAAAAGGAGTCCCATACTCTTGATATCATTACCAAGAAACAAGAGTCTCCTACTCTTAACATTTGTACACAAGAACAAGATATAGAAAAATCTAGAGACATATCAGAAATGGATCATGAAGAAGGCTCCTATAGAAGTCATGAATTAGAAACATCCTATGAAAGGGATCATGAGGAATAATTTTATGTGGATAATGAATCATCAACACTTCTTGAAGAAGCATTAAAACTTGATATCTCATAAGATCAATCCAAATATATCAATCAAGAATTCATCCCACATGTGAAGGATCCTATCACTTATAAAATTGGATCATTTACCTTTCTTAGAGCAAGTTATCTCATCAATAAAGAAGTTGTCAGTTTTGAAGATCCACCACAAAGTAGAGAAGGATTAGCACCATGTTTCCAAGGTAAATCATATCCTATTGTAGATAAAAATTTTGAGTAGATGAATTATCAAGGCAGAGGATTAGGCCTACATGAACAGGGTATCCTAGAATGAGTATAAATTGTTGGCAATCTTAAACATCAAGGCCTTGGTTATTCGACAATCAAGGGATCTCAACATATCAGTGACACTTCTATAAAACTAGGGTCAACTTTGTCACAAGAAAACATCAACATAGGGAGCACAAAGAATCCTTATGATGAAACCAATGTCAATACTACAACCTGTCACGTCACGAATATTCATCCAACCATCACCCCATCCATGAATTGGGACCAACATCAAGAGAAATATTTGTATCAAAGCACAAAGAATATTATCAAAAAAAAGAAGCTAAGAAGCATATCGAAAAAATCAAATACACATGGATATCAAAAAATACAAAGAAAGATGATCCCTATCAAACTCCAGTAGTCGAAGAAACAATGGGGAAAAATGAAAAAGGTAAAAGTATCCATCAAGGATGTCCACAAAGGAAAAAGAAAACTTGTCAAGTGACGTACAAGGTATATCAAGTAGTTGGTCCTAATTCCATGCATAATTCTGTAACCATCCATCATTTCTCATCTTCCCAAGTTTGGAGATTCAAAGGTTTCAAACTCTCGACCAATCCATCTCCTATTCCTAAAATGCCTCCATGCAAGATATCCAATTCTCACATTGACCATGTGTTGGCAATGACCCTTCATCATAATGATTCAGAAGGCACTCTATTGCGATGTGCGCACAAACACAAAGTTAACTCTAGTATCAGCAAAGCAAAACAAATCTCTCAAAAATTTCTTTCAAGTGCACGTATCTTAGCAAAGCAGCCTCCTCAAATAGGATATCAATGGAACATTATGAAAAAAGAATCAATGTCAGCAGTACGAAGTGATACAACATTAGCTTAAAATCTCTCAAAAAATACAAAAAAAATCAAAAAAATATAAAAATTCAAAAAAATCTGAAAAAGGATTGAAAATAGTAAAGAAAATAAATTGTCCTCTAGTGAAAACCGCATGGGCGGCGCTTTGGGCACATACCATGATGAAAACCTGGAAAATAGGCATCATGTATAGAATCGAGAATGTATGTGTGCCAATTCAAAAGAAAGCATCTTATCACATCCATAATAAAGCCGACATTCCATCCATATCATTCATTCATCCACAAACCATTTATCCAACCCATGGCTATCTATCTACCTTATCTAGATCTTGATAAAGGTTTGGTGCACATTTTAGAATTGCTTATGGAAAATATCTTGGCATGGGTCATTTTCATTGATCCTATCCTTGAAGTATTATCCGAATGAGAATTCCTCTGTTTGAACACCTTATCTTATCGCAAGGTAATCCATATCCATTCATCCATTTGTTTATCCAAGAATCCACCCATGGTCGTTCAAACATTGCTAGACACTGGGGGCAGATATTTGCATCTTTCTTGGGGAATAAATCTTGATATATATCCTCTAACCTATGTAGTGATCCGAACATTGGCGAATGTGAAATCAAATTGGTCAAGAATTTGTGAGCCAAAGATCTAAATCACTGGCCCATGGCATATTTTGATAGGAAGACATTCCTTATCAAGCTTTATCTTTCATCAAACATCAATCTGAACAATCAATATCAGTCGCATCTAATGTACACTTCAGCGTCACATTAAATCATCAAAATAATTTTGTTCCAAATCAAGCTTCATCAATTTTGATCAATAGAATCCAATCAATTATCACCTTGTCTGACTTAACACACTTATTCAAGCCACCCTCTTGTGTATGAGTTTACTCTAGGATGACACAACTTCCTAGAGTTTACAAGTGCATTATCATCTTATTTGACTTAACACACTTAGTCAAATTATCCAATCCATCATCAACTTGTTTGAATTAACACACTTATTCAAACTACCCCCTCGTGTACGAGTTTACTCTAGGATAACACAACTTCCTAGAGTTTACAAGTGCATTATCACTTTTTTTTCACTTAACACACTTATTCAAACTATCAATCCATTAATCCGATCAATCAACATTAAGCTTGGTTTTCAACAAAATCCCAAAATAGAGCACTGATATCATCGGATATCCAAATTATCAAAGTCATGCGAAAATCCAAAAACATTCAGAAAATCAATCAAAAAATCCAAAAACATTCAAAAAATTCATCAAAATTCAAAAACATCAGAAAATTAAAAAATCCAAAAGCATCCAAATATTTGAAAAAAAACCCAAAATGGTGTAGCTGTCTCATCTTGCTTTCACTCGCAATAATCACCACTCATAATAAAGCTTTGTCACTTTCATCCTTTGGTAAGTTGGTCAAAAGCAAGTTTAGTAGGTTCTAAAGTGAATGCTCAATCGTCAAAGTCTCAAGTCTAGATTAGTGAGTTAGCAAGTTGATCAACTTGGAGTATCAATAGTTTATCATCCAATCAATCTCATCAAAACCCTAATCATAATATGTCCTAGGAATGCGACATTCCTGCGATGGGCACCAGCATCAGGTATCATTGTAGTTTAGTCTTGGCTAGCGGTACAAAGAACATTATCTTGTTTGTTTACTTTATCTTGGTCTTGTTTAGACTTATCTTATTTTGAGCTCATTCCAAGGACCTCTCAATGATGCCTAAACAAAATAGGTTTAGAGAGAAAGGAATTGTGCAATGATCATTATCTTTTTATCTGCTATGCTTGTTGGATATTCTTGTCAAATAACCTCATCATGCGTACTTTGGTTTGTTTGTAGGGAGGATGTTTTAGGTGTCTTGTTGACCACATAAGAAGGCTTTCCTTTTTATGTTTTGGCCCGAGATGTTTAGAATATTTGAATTGCATTCTGAATAAGGTATCATTTGTCAAGTTTGAACAAGAGTACTCCTATCTGTTACCGCCATACCGTGGCTAGTCAAGTGACTAATAGCGATGGCCATGGTAAAACCACCAACGGTCAGCCAGGTCAGCTACCACCATACTACAGTGAGTCTTGATGCCAGCTGCGGTAGTGTGGTGGGAAGGTTTGTCTAGGCTCGATGAAGTCAGGGTGAGCTTACCCGAGCTCACTGCCATACCTCGGGTTGAACTCGGTAGGGCTGTGGTAGTGTGGTAAGGACTTTGGAGAGCTTAGATGAGTTCATTGATAGGGTTGACTGAGTTGGACTCGGTGGGATGTGGACACATGGCTTAGTGTCAAAGTGATAATTGGCTAGAGGCCAAAGTCGTAGTAGCAGTTATTGCAAGTCGACTTAGGGTGGCGGACAGGACCCGATTTGGGTAAAGAAGTTATGGCCTGGGTGGCTCGATGTAGGAAGATCGTTATGGGAAGATGATTGGTGAGATTGAATTAGAGATTAATGTACATTGTGATTGGCGATTGACTGATAGAATTGAATGCAACGTATGACTTAAGTAAGCCGAGTACGTGATTGCGAGTGAGAGAGTTCTTCAATTCGAACTGTATGTTGAAAAACATTGTAACAGTGAGATAATTCTAAAAGGGATGCTATGAGCTAAACAAAAGCAAGATTGTGATTTGTATTTAATACTGTTATTACTATAATACAAAATATTCTTTGCTTGGTGTGGTGGGTTTTTTACCTAGAAAGGTTTTCCCACGTTAAATACTTGTGTCATCTGTGAATGCTCAATTGGTGTAATCTCTTTTATGCTGCATGTATTTTATCTCAAGTATTTTAGATGCTATTGAAACCTATTTATGCTCTTCTCCTCTATTGTATTAGTGTTAAGGGAATGTATTCCACACTACTGGGTCTTTAGATCATGCTCATTTTTTCCCTTCAAGTGGTATCAGAGCCTGGCCAGTTGTGTTATCCTTGTAGGAAAGATTAGTTTTTTGTTCTAATATTGTTTCAGTGGGAGTCTTGCATTGTTAAAACTTGTTTTTGTTTGAGATGGCGAGTACATCTAGTAGATTAGAAATTGAGAAGTTTAATGGAAGCAACTTTGAGTTATGGAAACTCAAGATAGAAGACTTGCTGGATAGAGACCTATAGATTGTAGTGTCTGGAACTAGGCCACAAAGTATGACACAAGAAGCTTGGGATCTTGCTGATAGAAAAGCAAGAGGTTTGATAAGACTGAGTCTAGCCGATTCTGTACTCCTGAACGTCCATGAGAAGCAGTCTACAGCTTCATTATCGAAGAAGCTTGGTAATATTTATCAGGGAAATTCTTTGGTAAATAAGTTATTCCTGAGGAAGAAGTTGTACTCCTTGAAGATGGAAGAAGGTGCATCTATTGCAGACCATCTAAACTCGTTTAACATGAGTGTTACTCAGCTAGCATCTATAGGTGTAAAAATAGAGGTGGAGGATCATTGCATTCTCCTATTGTGTTTGTTGCCTGGCAGTTGGGATCATCTTGTGATGGCCATTGGAAGCACTACTGCTGCTTTCAAGATGGAAGACATTGTTGCCTCATTGCTATCTAAAGAGATGCGGAGGAAGTCTTTAGAGATGGCCAAAGAGACTCTTGTTGTTCGAGGTAGACCAAAGGAGAAAGGAAAGAAGAAGGACAAGAAGTCAAAATCCAAATCTGGAGGGAGATCAAAGTCTCCTGGTAAAAATTTCAAGGTGAGATGCTAGAACTATGGGCAACCTGGACATATCCAGAAGGACTGCAAGGAGGAGAAGAAGAAAAATGCTTCTAACAATGAATCTTCTCAAAGTCATGTAGATTCCTTCATTGTAGTAGCCTTTACAACTCAAGCATCAGATGATGTCTAGTTGGTTGACTCAGGTGCATCTTTTCACATGACATCCAATAGAGAATGGTTCTCTAAATACGAGAAGTATGATGGTGGAAAGGTATACTTGGAAAGTGATTCAACATTGGAGATAGTTGGTAGAGGGAGAGTCGGAATTTAGTTTCTTGATGAGAGAGTCAAAGGTATTGGTTGCATACTTCACATACCAGGTCTGGCTCGTAATCTTCTTTCTATCAGTAAGTTAAATGATGCTGGTGTAGAAGTTTCTTTCTCAAGTAGGGGATGTAAAATGGCTAGAGGTGCAATGGTGCAATGGCGATGTCTAAGGGTGTTTGTATTGGCACTCTGTACAAGCTGGATGCATGCCCTATTCTTTGTATCAGTGCCTCTGTAAAGTCATGCAATGTTGCACCTGTAGAGAAAGATGAAGACACTTCTTTGGCTGCAAATTCTATGGAGGTAAAACTCCCAACTGAGAAGACTATGCTATGGCATCATAGAATTGATCACATTGGTGAGAAATGTTTAAAAACCTTGAAGAATAAAAATCTTGTAGAAGGGTTTGATGATTGTAACCTTGAGTTCGATTTTTGCGAACATTGTATTTATGGAAAACAACACAGTGTTTCATTTTATTCTAGTCCTCATAAATCTTCTGGTATACTGGATTATGTTCATTTTGATGTGTTTGGTCTAGTTAATGTTCCTTCATTATTGAAGTCTAGATATTATGTTTCTTTTATTGATGATTGTTCAAGAAGGGAATTTGTATACTTTATTAAAAGTAAATCAGAAGTGTTCAGTCGGTTTAAAGAATTTAAATCTTTGGTAGAGAATCAAACTGGAGGGAAAATTAAATGTTTGAGGACAAACAATGGCGGTGAATTTTGTTCTGCATATTTTGAAAGGTATTGCACTAATCATGGAATTAAAAGGCATAAGACAACGCCTTACACTCCATAGCAAAATGGAGTTGCTGAAAGGTTGAATAGGATGTTGATGGAAAAGGCAAGGAGTATGTTGAGCGGTGCTGGTCTGGAGCAAAAATTTTGGGTTGAGGTTGTGGCTATAGCATGTTATCTAATAAATAGATCTCCTTGCTTTGCTCTTTTTGACAAGATGCCTTTGGAAGCATGGTCTCGTAAGAATCCCTCTCTGAGGCATGTCTGTGTTTTGGTTGTGAGGCATATGTTTATGTTCCAAATGAAAAGAGATCTAAATTGTATAACAAGGTTGTCAAATGTATTCTCATTGGCTATGGAGTTGGTGTGAGAGGATATAAGCTTTGGAACCCTATTACTCAGAAGGTTCTATATAGGAGAAGTATGTTATTTCATGAGCTAAAACCTTCAGTAAGTAATCAGCAGCTTGGGATAGATTACAGTGACAAGAAGAAGGATGCAGTTGAGATTCCCCAAACTCCAGAAAGGGAAGAGCTACATGGTGTACCTAAGACTGAGGAGATCTCAAGTAGCTCTGGAAGTTCTGATGATGAAGAACAACCTTAGCCTATAAGAAGATCTACACGGGAAAAAAGGCAACTTGAAAGGTATGGTTTCTCTATGTTAGATATGAACTGTGCCTATGCCTTAATTACTAGCACTGATGAGCCTAAGCCTGTAAAGGAAGCAATCAGCATGGCTGATTCAAAGTCTTGGCTGGAAGCCATGAATGAAGAAATGGATTCTTTGAAAAATAATGATACCTGGAACTTGGTACCACTTCCAAAAGGGCAAAAGCCTATTGGCTGTAAGTGGATATTCAAAAGGAAGATAGGTCTTGATGGTAATGTTGAGAAGTATAAGGCTAGGTTGGTTGCAAAGGGTTTTTCTCAAATTGAGGGAATTGATTATGGAGAGATTTTTTCCCCTGTAGCAAAGCTAACATCCATCAGATTTCTGTTATCATTAGTGGTTGTGTATAATTTTGAAATTGAACAGATGGATGTGAAGACAACGTTTCTCCATGGTGAGTTGGAAGAAGAAATCTACATGTCCCAGCCTGAGCATTTTGTTGAAAGAGGTAAACAAAATCTAGTTTGCAAGTTAAATAAATCTCTCTATGGTTTAAAACAATCTCCTAGAATGCGGTACAAGAAATTTAACATGTTTTTGTTATCAATTGGATTTGTGAGATCAAAATTTGATCACTGCATTTATTATAAATCTGAGAATGATCGTGTGCTTGTTATTACCCTATATGTGGATGATATGTTATTCATTGGAAATAGCAAGACTATGATTTTTGATCTTAAATCTCAGTTGTCTGCAAATTTTAAAATGAAAGATCTTGGTGTAGCTAGGTACATTTTCGGAATGGAGATAACTAGGGATAGAACAAGCAGAAAGCTTTGGGTCAGTCAGAGTAAGTATGTGAAGATAGTTATGGAGAGGTTTAGTATAGATGATTGCAAGCAACTAGTTGTTCCAATCATGTAGGGAATGAAGCTATCTACTGAAGACTGTCCTAAATCTGCTATTGAGATGGAGGACATGACCAATGTGCCTTATGCAAGTTTTGTTGGCAGTTTGATGTATGCTATGGTCTGTACAACACCAGACATTGCCCAAGCAGTGGGAGTTTTAAGTCGATTTATGGAAAATCTGGGAAGATCACATTGGGATGTTGTGAAGAGAGTATTCAAGTATTTGAAGGGAACTTCAGATTATGCATTGTGTTACCATGGCAGTATGGTTGCATCAGAAAAATCTCTCAGCATCCAAGGTTATGTTGATTCAGATTGGGCAGGGGACATTGACAGTAGGCAATCCACCAGTGGATACACTTTCATGCTTAATGGTGGAGAAATTAGTTGGATGAGCAAGCGACAGGCTATAGTTGCTTTAACCATGATAGAGGCAGAGAACATGGCTGCAACTCATGCCTACAAGGAAGTTGTTTGGTTAAACCATTTGTGTTCAGACATTGGATTCAATGCTGGGCAGATTTCAATTTTTTGTGACAGTCAAAGTGCCATTTGTTTGGAAAAGAATCTGACCTTTCATGCCAGGACCAAGCACATTGATGTGCAATATCACTTTGTGAGGGATATGGTTGAAGATGGCAAGGTAAATTTGGAAAAGGTCGACACCTTAAAGAATGTGGCAGATGCTTTAACGAAGCCTGTGAGCATAGACAAGTTCAGATGGTGCAGAGAATCGATGGGCCTTGGGGCCTATGATAGAAAGTAATTTTTTCAGATTCTGGAGGAAGCTAGGGATCTTCATCAAGTGGGAGCTTGTTGAGAAACAATGCCTCAATTACCATGTTGAACCTGTATCAAAAAAAAGACTTGGCAAAAAAATTATTATTTTTGCTTTTATCGCCATACCGTGGTAGTCTTCCTTTTTGTTTTGGCAATACCACGGTGAAGGGTTTGGTGGTTACCTCGTTACCACACACAGTCTCCTTCCTCACCACGGTGGTCGTGGTAATGGTCTTTCCGCTTGGCTGGCGGTTACTGCCTTACCGTGGCCAGTTAAGTGACTGACCACGGTGGCCATGGTAAGACTGCCAGCGACCTAGCTAGTGGTTACCACCATACCATGACCAGTCAAGTGACTGACTGTGGTGGCCATGGTAATACTGCCAGTGGCCTAGCTAGTAGTTTTTGCCATACCGCAACTAGTCAAGTGACTGGCCGCGGTGGCTGTGATAAGACCACCAGTGGTCAGCCAGGTTAGCTACTGCCATACCATGGTGAGTCTTGAAGCCGAATGTGGTAGTGTGGTAGGAAGGTTTGTCTGGGCTCAGTGAAGTCAGGGTGAGCTCGATCGAGCTCACTGCCATACCGTGGGTTGAACTCAATAGGGCTAAGGTAGCACAGTGAGGACTTTGGAGAGCTTAGATGAGCTTGTTGACAGGGTTGATCGAGTTGGACTCAGTAGTAGAAGCGATAGCGAATGGGATACAGACACATGGCTCAGTGTTAGAGCGATAAATTGGCTAGAGGCAAAATTCATAGCAGCAATTATTGCAGGTCGACTCAGGGTGGTGGACAAGACCTGATTTGGGTAAAGAAGTAATGATTTGGGTGGCTTGATGTAGGAAGATCGGTACGGGCAGATCATTAGTGTGATTGGATTAGAGATTAATGTACCTTGTGATCGGCGGTTGACTAATAGAATTGAATGAAATGTATGACTTAAGTAAGTTGTGTACGTGATTGCGAGTGAGAGAGTTCCTCAATTTGAACTATATGTTGAAAAACATTGTAACAGAGATAATTCTAAAAGGGCTGTTGTGAGTTGAACATAAACAAGATTCTAATTTCTATGTAATATTGTTATTACTGTAATACAAAATATTCTTTGCTTGGTGTGGTGGGTTTTTTACCTAGAAAGGTTTTCCCATGTTAAATACCTGTGTCATCTATGAACGCTCAATCCGTGTAATCTCTTTTATGTTGCATGTATTTTATCTCAAGTATTTTAGATGCTATTGAAACCTATTTATGCTCTTCTCCTTTGTTGTATTAGTGTTAAGGGAATGTATTCCACACTATTGGGTCTCTAGACCCTGCCCGTTTTTTCCCTTCATATTTAAATAAATAAATAAAATTATTTAATTAATTCCTTAAGCTCTTCTTAATTGATTTAGTAAATCAAAATGATTTAAATCAAATATCAAACTCCTAAAATCCTCCAAGTTAATTAATCTAGATTAATTAACCTCTAATCATAATCACCCATTCTCTAGCTTTTGACTCAACTTGAGTCAAATCTAAACTCTTAACTAACCCACCCCACTTGCACCAATAAATCATTTCTTTCATTTATTATTTCATCTACTTTTTTTTAAAAGGGCATTAAGATGGAATATTCTTCAAATTTGAATCTTCCCTCCAAAGGACTTGTCCCTTCCAACAAAGCATTAAATCCTATTACATGTCTCTTGCACAATTCAAACTTGGCATTTAATTCACCTTGCATCCCCCCTAAACATGTCATTTCATCCAAATTCAAATTTCAAATTGGCACATTGGCCAAAACTTGCACAACCCTCAACCTCTCACATCTTGACAAGTGGCATCTTGTAATTGGCTCATGAATGACCCCACATTCATCAAAAATCCCTCAATCTCCTAACCTTGAATCTATAAATGCAAAGCATTTCCACACAATTTGAGGCACAATCTTAGCATTTGCATCATCATCTTTCATTTTGGCAATCTTTCTTATTAGGGGGTGGGAAAGGGCATCCTTTCTACATCATGAGGAGCACTACTCCCCCTATCGGATTGAAGTTTGAGTGATTTAGGAATATTTTTCATATTCATCTTGTTAGTTTGATAATGTGGTTATTTCCTTTACATTTCTCAATAATTTCATAGGGAAGGCTTTGTCTCATTTGTTCAATATTGACAGATTTAACTCGTATTTGTCAATCTTGGATCGATGTAGATTTTAGTCTCCATGGGTGTAACTTCATCAGTTCATGTTCTAGCTATAAGAAATTTTATTATTGTATCTTTTGTAGGTAGTGCGACTTCCATTGTAGACAGTGATTCCTGGCAATGAGCCACCCTTTGTAATATCTTATAGTTGGTTATACTATATTATGAGCTAATCATCACCATGGTTTTTCCCATCTTTGATTTTCCATGTAAAATTTTTGGTGTTCATGTGTTGTGTGCTTTTATGTTCTGTTAATTTTCTCTTGCTCATTTTTACTATTATATGTATTGGAGTGGTTGGATGGTGTTTGTTCAATAAGTTAAAGAAGATACTGATTCACCCCCCTCTCAATATCTTGGGTATTCAACAATTTATTCTACTTGAAACAATGGAAAATAGGTTGGAGGAAAATTTTATGAAAGGGTGGTTCGCCAAAATGACCTATTTCCTTTATTTTTTTCAAGGAAATGAGATCCAAACAATGAAGGGACTAACAACCAAAAGTTGAGTCAAATCAAAGTATGAATCAGAAAATTTCCTATCTATACAAGGATAGGGGTGTAAGAGAGGGGGACCAACCACTGCAAGGCCCCAGGTCACGAAAGGCCAAGAGTGGAAAGGCTGCCCTAACTTACCTCAATTTAAAGGAAGGTTAGGATTGAAAGGATGAGAATGATGAGGATTATGAAGTCCTTGGATCACTCTGCAATCCTAAGAACCAAAGGGAAACTAGATGAGTCACTTTTTAAGGTCAACTCTCTGTTTCAGGTATTTTTTTGTCAGAGGATAAATGCACGGTTTCGGGATGACAGCGCGGCGTGCTGGGGTCTCATAGGTGCACTGGCATCCATACAACCAAAAAACCAAAGAGACAAGGTTAAATCCTCAAGAAAGGACTACTAGCCTAGTTTTGAGGTTTTCTTAATAGAAGAATGAGATTAAGAAGAATGAAATATAAATACGAATGTGATAAAATAAATGTATTACCATAAGGTGACAAAGATAATTTCATAGAACAATCCTCTCGCTAGCTTGCTTCAAGATCTCTGCACCTGCACACAAAAAAAGGGGGAAATTTTGGGGCTGTTTAGGGGCCTACCTTAGTCAGACCCCCATTTTGGTGTTTCCACCTCCACCGACATCCTAGTTTGCAATGATAGGAATAAAGATAAAGAAATTAATACAATCTACATAAACAAAAGACACTACAAAATTGTACGTGCTTACTCAACCAAGAAGATAGAGAAGATGAGAGGACCTTACCACCTCTGTCCAAAGTGCTCAAGGCTTGTGGAGGAGAAAATGAGAGGAACTCAAGCCTTTGCTACAATGGTGTTTGTCCTGCGCTTGCACTATTAGAGTGATGGAGTGGTAGATTGCTGCAATGGAGTGTAGAATGCTACTACAAAGCTTGAACTGAATGAATGGAATAGAGAGAGTGCTCAAATTATCTTTCCAAACTTGAGAATGGATGGAATGGTGAAGAATATGAAGGAAATGGGTGAAAAACGGTCATCTTCGAGTCGACCAGCCAAAGCGAGGCATTACTCTTTGACTTCCAATTGAAAGCGTAACGTCTTTATAGTCTCCAACCATAGGAATCTACTAGGGATGTAAGTGCATCGTGTGGATGTTTGTGCACCACATAGGTGTCCCTGACAGAAATTCTCTCACCAACACACAAAATAGGTGCCAAGTGGAATGTAGATAGTGGGCTTAAGTGGAATTAAGCCTCCGCCTTAGGTTTTCTAAAGTGCAATGGAGTAAAAGTGAATTTGTGTTAGGGGTACAAATTCACGCTTATAATTTTTTTCCCCACTTTAACGAGCATGAATATTGATGACTTCTTTGGTAAAGTAGAGTAGTAAGGAAGTAACAAAGTAAGAGAAGTATACCTGGACCGATGAGGAAGCAGAGCATGGTCTGGTGAACTTGCAAGTGCAGGAAAGGACTCCATAGTTCCATGGAACTATAGAGCTGAAAAATGAAAGTGTCTCACAGGCTCATGGTCATGCAAGGGAGGTATCCTTCAAGAACTCTCACATGAAGGAAACCAAGAAGAGCCCCTTATAGACCTACAGACTTGCAAGGAAGGTATCCCCCAAGAATTCTCACATGAGGGAGACTGAGCAAAGGGGACTCCACAAAGTCATAGAGGGTGACATGCTTACCTACATATAGAACATATCAGGAAGCAATCACACAACCTAGTTAAGGGACATTTACGTAGACCATCGCTAATTTGTAAGACTTGCAAAGGGCTCCCTCAGGAACCCCTCAAAAGGAAGGAAGGTCCACACAAGGGACACACTATTTGAAAAGTGAACTCTAGTCGGGTTGCCCCCAAGCTAGACATAAGGATGAAAAGTAGGCCTAGTCCGGCTACCCCCAGACTAGACATGAAGAAGTGAAACCGATCTAGTTGGGTTGCCCCCGAGCTAGATGCAAGGATGTGAAACCAGTCTAGTCGGGCTGCCCCCGGGCTAGACACCATAGAATTTGTTGAAACCTTTTGAAGGGATCCCTTGGGAACCCAACGTGAAAGTGAGTGATCCACTTAAGGGACATACTATCCAAAAGCTACTGTCTTCTTTCTTGAATCGATTCATCATCAAGGAATCCTTTCAAAATACGTTCACTTCATCAAATAATTCGAAAGGAAGGAGATGCACCCATACAAGGGGAAGACTAAGACCACTCTCGCTTCAAAGGAGGGTTTCAAAGGCCTTTCTTTATGAACCCCTGATGAAGGGAACATGTTCTATTAGGGTTTAAAGTTGATAATGCAATTCTAATAAAGGAATGTGTGAAGGTTCTTCAGAAAGGATTCATTGGAAATGACTGTGTTTTCCAAAGATCGAATGTTGTAGAAGTGGCATTGTCACACATGAGAGGGACAACTCAAGCAAAGAAGAGGGAAAGATAAAGGGAAAGGTAAAAGAAAGGAGATCACACACAAAGGGAACAGGGGGATCTGGTTTTATGGGGTCAGATCTTCCTTTATTTATATGTATATGAGGTATCCTCGGTAAGACGTGAAAGATCATCAATTCCCAACTAGATCGGGAAGAATGCATGAAAGACAAAGTAAAATAAAAAAATTGGGTCAACATGGAAGGGGGCCTAAATTCTCTCGACGCTTTGCATCATCCCCAATTTACTGAAATCCAATCACAAACATAGAAGAATGAAGATACACATAGAGGAAGGTTTACAACACAAACACCACACCTATATCCAAGCACCAACAGGGGTGACGAGGGTCATCCAAGCACATATAGCATGATCATGGAGTAAAACGTCACAACATACACACCTAATCTAAAGATCAACAATAAGGTCTTCCCCTAACACTGTTCGACCAAGAGTTCATCATCTTCCCACTTTAGATCATTGTAGGGGCAAGGGTGATGAGCCTACAATGGTGTAATGTTAAGGGGAGGAGCTTCTAATCCTCCCACAACAAGGGCTAAGCAGAGGGACTAGTGAGGTCTCATTGCTCAACTCTTGTGGGTCTAAGGTCAATGACTTCATGAAGATTGTTGATAAGGTTGGAACTTCATCCACCAAGTTAAACATACACTTGATGGGAGTACCATGTTTCACCTCAATGGACAGAGGCATTTGTACTCGAGGTTCACCACTAGGATCATCGAGAGACTTAGGAGAGGTGAAAAATTCAAGGGAGGTCGGGACTGGTTTCGTCACTAGGATAGAACAAGTCAGTGTGGGGCCACCTTTCAGAGAAGGTGGAATATTCTTACATCCTCCCTTGTTGGAGGGACCATTCTCTACCTTCTTCTTCATCAGAGGAGGTGAACTCCCCATAGATGAAGCAAGGTGGATAGAAGAGGATAGAAAAATAGTGGATACAAACAAAGTATTAATCATATCCACAGGTTTTGGGAAAGGTGAGAAATATGAAATGGAAGTCAGCAGAGGCAGCTCCATGGAAGGAGTGATAAATAGCTACACCCTTCCAGGGGCATGCGCACTCATAGCGGGATTTGAAAGAGATTTAGAACTAGTTAGATCAAAAACAGAAGAGGGGAAGGAGGACATAGCAGGAGGTGTCATCTTCTCCTCCTCCTTCTTCTATGAGGAGGCTTTCTCAACCAGGAAAGCCTTTCGTCGGTGCTTATGTTCACACACAAGGTGGTTCCTATGACTCTTCGAACTAGAAGTTGGAGTTTATGAAGGGACAAAAGGATTATGTTCAGCCATAGGAGTGTCTTCCACATCTATTTCTAGGGGAAGGACAAAATCTTGAATGGGAGTAGAAGGGGAAAGTTCAGAAATAGTGGGAGGAATTGACTCTACCATCTTAGAGGTGGATCCTATTATGTTAGGGGGAACAAGAAGAGGTCGAGGGGAAAATTCTCTCCATGGGCCTTTCTTTCTGCCATACAAATAATACCAGGGTCCTGGGGACCCATCAGGGAGATCCGATATCCTGAGCTTGGTCTTTTTCCAAGGAGGCATCATCGGACTCAGTGGATAGAACTCGAGCTTGTTCATCCAACACTCTTCCCAAGAGAGGGGAGTAAACGAGTCAGCCCGAGAGGGAGCAAGCTTCTCCTTTCCCTTTCAAGAGGAGGAGATAGCTTGCTTCTCAACTACAACAAGGGTCAACTTCAGTTGTCCCTTGCCTCCAACCTTATACTTTACATAGTTCTTGTAAAGTAGGTTTGTCCTTTGTGGGAGCAGACTGATGGGAGGGCTAAAAAAGATCTAACAATATCCACATGAGATACCACATGATGATATCTAGTGTCATGCACCACATGCATGACACCCTCATCGAAAAAATTAAGGAATTTATGGATTATGGAGGCAATCCATTCATGGAAGCCAACCAAGGTATGGCTAGCTTCACTCCAAATAGGTCAGACTCATGAATAATGTCGAAGACCACGTCTATGTTCTTGGGTCCAACCAGGATAGCCAAGGTTATTGATCCATAACATTTAAGATAAATTCCATCATGCATGCAGATGATGGATTTGTTTGTAGATGGTCAGTGCTCCCCTTAGGATTCATGGCATGGCCTAACCTCCTCTGATGGATCCATTAACTCTGGCAGTTGTATCGAGCATTAATAGGTCAATCTTTTGGTGCAATGACAACTATGGGCCAACAATTGGTATCAGAGCCAAAGGTGTCAGGTTTGAATCCCCTCGGGTAATGTTGAGGGGGAGTTTTTTGGTAGATGGTTAGTGCTCCCCTCGGGATTTGTGACATGGACTAACCACCTCTAGTGGATCCGTTAACTCTGGCAGTTGTAACAGGCATTAACAGGTTGATCTTTTGGTGCAACGGGAACTGTGGACCAACAAGATTTTGTTTTTTCATGTTCCTCCCTTTGTAGGGAATTTAAGATTAATATCTCCTCTATGATGACATTCACTCTACTCGTGGGGTCAACTAAGGCCCCTATCACAATGTTACCATTGAGGTGAGTGGGACTATAAAGCAGGGAAGGCTTACCATTTGCTAGCACATCTTGCGAAGTAAAGGTTACATCTACAAACCAATCACAAGATGAAGAGAGGGAGTAATAGAAACCATGTTAACATATGCTTCGGGACAACAAATAGAATTAGAGGGATCAATAATCATGTTAGCAGAATGTGCCAGAAATGGGTCTCTGTATATCTGCAAGTCACTGTTAGCTTTCACCACTGATTTGTTCATGTTTTTCTTACTTTCATCAAGACAGATAGTACCATCTTCGATGCGATCCTATATCTCATGATTCAGGTGCATGCATCATTTAGAATCATGTTCGTTAACTCGATGGTACTAACAATATGTGTTTTCTTTATGCTAGTTAGGGTATGGTTCTCTAACTAGTTTAGGAGGTGGCAAGGTAAGAATCCTATCTTTAACCAACTTCTACAGGATGGATGAATAATATTTTGATAGCTCCATAAAATTTTGGTCACATCTGAGGCTGTTGTTATCCATAATGGCTACTACATTCACAACAATTTTACCTCTTCCAGAGATCGACATGATAGATCTTCCTTCAAAACGGAAGCGTGAGTGAGGACCCCCGAATTGAACCACCATCTATTGGTATTCCTATAAAGCCACACATAAGTGTGTGAAAGAAGGATACTTCATGATGGTGAACTTCTCTTTCCAAGGCCTTTGTAAGCTCCCTATCAAGACCTTATATACATCAAATTCGGGTAACAGATTTGAGATCTATGAGAAGAGTGCTTGGTACCATGCTATAAAGTCTATAAGATTCTTATTTTCCCCTTGTTTGCATGAAACAAGGTCTGAGAAGGTCATCTTTGGTCTAATGTTGGCTTGGAACTATCATAGGAAATAGTTCACAAGTTGATCGAACGTGAAGATGGAATTGTCAGGAAAAGAACAATACCAATCCAATGTTGTATCTTTGAGGGATTGGGGATATAGTTTTTCCATTAATGCATCATGATGGAAAAATTCTATGCATAAGGTGTTAAAGGTGGAAACATGAGTCTATGGATCACCTTTACCATCGTATTTCTTGAATTTGGGAATCTCCATCCCTTGCAGAAAAGAAGTGTTTAAAATTGTAACCAACAACGGACTGTGCTAGAAGAAGGGCTAGAAAATAGGCTAGGTCGATGCCTAGGAAAGGTTCACCAGTTGGTTCTACATCTTCTCCATATTCTAAAGAAGGGTATTCAAAATAGGGTAATTAGAAGGCATGGGGCCACTGAAACCACCACCAGACCCACTACCTAGACCACCGCCTTGACCATTGCCACTAGTGCGACTTCCACCAGAGGCGGCAGAAGGGGTGAAGTGGAATTGCCTCCGCCAATGCCACCCCCACTTCCAAAGTTTTCACCACCAAATACCCCACCTATCATCTAGCTAAATCCTCCACCACCAGAGGTGACAGAAGGGGTGAAGTGGAAACCCAAAGGGTTCCTATTTACTTTGACAGTTTCAAAATTCTTAGAAGTAGCAGGTACACTAATTGAAGGGACTACATCAACCATATATATAGATGTAGGAGGCATCGACATCTCTATTTTTCTTTCATGTTCCTCGAAGAGGCCACCTCATGTCATGTGACTATGGCTCGAGGGGGTGCATGCTTTTTCTAGGCCAACAAGACTAGCTAAGAGCTCTATGCCTATCCGGTCTTTTTCCACCGTGTATATTATTTCACTAATCACTTTAACATCCCTAGCCATCTTCGGGTATCCCTCCAAGTAATTTTCCAATGCACATAACCCTTTACCAAGGCTAATGACATATTCATAAGTGATATAGATAGCCTCATACTCATCTATGGATGAGGAGTTTGGTAGCATAGGAGTGGTAGGGGTGCGATCAATTTCATCAAGAAACCTGGATTCACCTCGCAATACATGCTCCTATGCGGATAGGCCAACCGTAGAACTAGAGAAAAGGTCGGCAGTGAAACTAGAGGATACCTTCATCTTTTTCATTGGAAGGTGTCATATACTTCTTTTGAGAATATTCCCAGAGGTCATTGATTGGGTTGTAAAGCTCATAAAATTTCTCAACACACAAGGGTTCAATGACCAAGAGGTATAAGATAGAAGGTTCAGAACACCGAAAAATGGATAGATGTTGGTTCATGTTAGGTTCACTAAAAATTTAAGAGAGAGGGACCAACCAATGCATGGCCCCAGGTCACAAAAGGCCAAGAGTGAAAGGCTACCCTAACTTACCTTAGTTTAAAGGAAGTTTAGGATGGACGAGATAAGAATGATGAGGATTATGAAGTCCTTCGGTCACTCTGCAATCCTAAGAACCGAAGAGAAACTAGGTGAGTCTCTTTTTAAGCTCAACTCTATGTCTTAGGTGTTCTCTGTCAGAGGACAAAAGCATGCTTTTGGGATGACAACATGGTGCACTAGCATCTCATAGGATCACTAGCATTTATACGGCTAGAAAACCACAGAGACGAGGTTAAATCCTCAAGAAAGGACTACTAGCCTAGTTTAGAGGTTTTCTAAATAGCAGAATGAGATTAAGAAGAATGAAACATAAATATGAATGTGATAAAATAAATGTATTACTGCAAGGGTGATGAAGATAATTTTATAGAACAATCCTCTTTCTAGCTTGCTTCAAGATCTCTCCACTTGCACTGTAAAGAGAAAGGGGTAAATGTTGGGGTTTTTTAGGGGCTTTCCTTAGTTAGACCCCCATTTTGGTGTTTCCACCTCGATGGAAAGCCAAGTTTGCAATGATAGGAATAAAGATAAAGAAAGGAATACAAGCTACATAAATAAAAGACACTACAAAATAGTATGTGCTTACTAAACCAAGATGATAGAGAAGATGAGAGGAGCTTACCACCTCCATCCAAAGTGCTCAAGGCTTGTGGAGGAGAAAATGAGAGGAACTAAAGCCTCTGTTGTAATGGTGTTTGTCATGCGCTTGCACTATCAGATTGATGGAGTGGTAGATTGTTGCGATGGAGTGTAGAATGTTGCTACAAATCTTAAAGTGAATGAATGGAATGGAGAGAGTGCTCAAACGATCTTTCCAAACTTGAGAATAGAGGGAATGGTCAAGAATATGAATGAAAGGGTGAAAAACGGCCATCTTCGGGTCAGCTAGCCAAAGGAATGTGTTACTCTTCGAATTCCAATTGAAAGTGTAACATCTCTGTAGTGTCCATCTATAGGAATATTCCAGGGACGTAAGTGTGATGCGTAAACATCTGCGTGTCATGGGGGAATCCCTGATAGAAATAACCCCATCGACATGCAAAACAGGCACCAAGTGGAATGCAAACAATGTACTTAAGTGGAAGTAAGCCTCTCCCTTAGGTTATTTAAATGCAAGGGGGTAAAAGAGAATTTGTATTAGGGGTGAAAATTCACACTTATACAGGGGGTAATATTCAAATAGCCCTTTGGAGAGAAAGATCAAAACCATCAAACAAACTCCAAAATACAAGCTATAAAATACAAATGAAGAATAATAATCAAAACTAATAGAAATAGAAAATTAAAATGCAAGTATGGAAAGGAGAAAGCAATGTGTACCTTTCACCAAAAGTCACTTTCTAGAGCTCACTAAGGACTCTTTCACCCTATGGTGAATGGGTCTTGGTTAGGGTTCTCTAAAATATGTTTTTGGGTTCTCTTTTGCTATGTCTACACTCCCAAATTCCCAAGTTTCACTGACAGATAGCTAGGTATAAATTTTGTAGATTAGTTTCCATGGAATGAAAAATTTTATTACAGCTTTGACAACTTTGCAACTTTCTTCATTTTTTCTCTTCAAAGGATCTTTCACCTAAAAACTTCAATCACACATCAAAGAGAGAAAAATGTTGTTTTAGGTGAATGGGGGTTTGCCTTGGTCAAGCCCCTTTTTGGTAATTAACCTTATGATTAAACAATGAAACATGAAGGAATGATTAATGAAAAACACTATGTAACAACTCACCGAACCTTATTTGAACCTTGGATAGTAGATATGCAACTAGCATGAATTGGCTTCAGTGGATGTGTATCCTTATCATGAAACTTGTCTTGAAACAATGTCCTTTGAATACTTGAATAGATCTTGAACTCTACATCACCATATTAGCCCAAGCAACATGCATGATGCAATAAATCTTTGACATGGAAATGGAATCTTGATTTTTGCAATAATCTTCAATAATTCTAGCCTTGAATGCCTTAAAATTCTCCTAATCACACTTTCTCATAAATTTTCTAGAATGCTTGAAATCTCATATTTGCTATGATGAAACATAGTGAAATTACCTCTTATTTATACATATCTTAACATTGATTCTTGAAATCCAAATAACACAAGTTGACATGTGAATATACATTTGAAATCATTAAGATACTACCAAAAGCATAGTTTAAATCTAGGTCGTGGGTGCAAATGAGGACCCATTTTCCCTATGGTGAATGGGTCCTAGGCCACTTTCCTAGGACATAGATTTCTCAATTTTAAGCCTTATATTAAGGCATTTATGAATGTCGGGTTTTATCCCTCATAATTTGTAATTAATTAGGCTTGAATTTGAATTAAAGGAGCTAATTAAGGAAATTTAACCTCAATTAATTAATGATTCCCTACATAAGTGTGACGTGTAAAGGTACACCTTACACCACCATAAATAAGGCACAATTAAGTCCCTTTTAATTAAAAGGGACCTAAACTTAATGTGAATATGAAAAATACATATTATAAGACTAAATTAAGGGATCATTAAGCTCATTTTATTATTTATTATTCATTCCAAAATTAAGTATGAAAAAGGGATACCTTTTCCTACACTAAACTATTGATAGTGATGATTTGTCACATTTAAGGCCTATTTCCCCTTCTACTTAGATAAGTAATAATATTTTTTATGAAGGTCACATGTCTTTTTTGGATCCTATTGCTATGATTTTGGAAATGGTTGTTTCTCTTAGATTTCTTGTTGCTCTGGTTTTGGACATGTTTCTTTCTCCCATGGTTCTTGTTGCTCCATTTTTTAGTCACTTTGAAGTGGATTCTCCCCGTTGATGTCTAAATGATTCAAATATGATTATTGATTCATCTTCAATAGTTGTCTAATGTAGGAAGAAATTTCTTCCTAAGGACTCTTCGCTTGACAAACCCCTGGGGGAAAAGTTGTAGGGAAGATCAGTTGATTGAGTTGTTTCTCTTTTGTTTTATGTTTCTATTTTGTTTCTATTTTGTATTGGGATTAGGGCCCTTCCCCAATTTTTGAATAAAAAAATATATAATCAAATTAAATCAACTAATTAATTAACATAATTATATAATCAATCAACATAGTTAACTCATCAATCAACATGGTTAGCTCATTAATCCTATAGTGTAGAAAAATGTATCCCTTTACATTTTCACACTTGTTTGGGTCTTCCCTAATAAAATTTGGCTTATTTATTCCTTAATTGGTCCTATTTTACATCCACAAGCCTAGTTAAATGCATTTTTCTAAGGATAATCCAAACATATAATAAATGGAAAATCATAATTTAATAATTTTGGCTATGTTTTCCAGATTTAGGGTTTGGGACCCATATTCTTATCTCAAGGTATGGGTCCTCCATAGGTCTTGAGCCTTGATTTCAAATGTCACATTTAACATAACACTTCTTGAAGTATGTGTCTTGGGTTTAAGCCTCTAGGAATCATATACCAAAACTAGTGTATGAGTTTTGCTTTAACCCAGGACCTATTTTAATTCAAATTCTTGGCAGGATTTTATTGTCCTTAGATTCAATTTCTAAATTTTGGATTGTACTACTGTAGTTTCGGGAAATTAAGCATAAACAAGTATAAATACAAGGTCATTTCATTATGTTTCATCTAATATTTTCAAGAGAGAAAATTCCTAAGGAAATTTTATGAGATTAAGAGCATTCAAGATCAAATCATAAAGAATTTGAAGCTACATTCAATATTGAAGCATCATTTCAAAGTCTTCATGCATTTGTGAGCTAACATTTTTGATGTAGGTTTCATGATTCAAGCAAGAATTCAAGACAAAGTTTCAAGCATTACACCAATAGTCAAGATCCAAATCCATTGGATCTATTTCACACAAGTTTGCATCCTTCATTTCAAGGGTTTGGTGAGTTGCAATATTAAATTTTTCATTCATCATTCCTTCATGTTATTTCATTTCATTTAAAGGTTTAATTACCAAATTCCCTTAAAAAGCAATATTTTTCTCTCTTGATGTGTCTTTATAGATCTAGGTGAATTGGAGCTTGAAGATTGTTTGAAGGAAAAGTTGCAAATAGTTTTCAAAGTTGTCAAAAAGTTGCCATCTTCACAAAAACTCATCTATAGACCATAATTTAGACTTTCAAACTTAAGGCTATAAAATATCACTAGAGGCTACATAAGTATAAGTCAAACCCTATAAATAGGACTCATACACCAACCTGGCATATTAGTACCATTATACCCCTTTTGACATCTTTTTACAGATCCTAATTAGTCATCAAAAGATTCTGAATTCTATCCAGAAACCCTGTAGTAGGAATCATATGCCCAGCCTAGCATATTAGTCCCAATGTTCTTCAAAAATAATTGTTTTAGAGTTTCAAACCTTGTTTTGAATCCATCATTCATCTAGGTACTTCACTATTTGATTTCAGTTTATCAATCTATTTCCTTGCCTTTAATTTCCTAGGTTATATAGTGAATTTACATAGTGCATTCAAATTATTCTTTTAAAGCATTGTTTAATGATGAACTCCCATCCAATTACACTAGGAACCCACTAGCCATTCCTCAATCATGTCACTTGGTTGGGGGATCTTATTTCCTTATGAACTAAAGTGTGAAATAGGTCCAATTCCATCTCCCAAAATATGGAACCCCTATTTCTTGTTTGTTCATTTTGGTGAACCTGACCATTAGACCCTTGAATTTATGATTTGGAGAACATTGTAGTCCTAGACCTATATTGCATTAACTTTCCATTAGATTTTTATTATTTGAATTCTATTTAGGACTTCTAAATATTGCATTAGTGAAAAGTACATATAGGTTACATTTTTTCATTTTGAGTCATTCAATTTCATTGTAAATTTGTAATTACAAACATTCAATTGAATATACAACCTAGATACATTACAATCAACTCAAAATTTGTTGATTCAGGCATAGAAACACTAATCAGGACTCATTCATCCACCTAGGTTATTTAGTCCCTGTGCAAGTCTTTTTGTAGATTTTTGGGTATTTTGTGCTCTTTATTTTTCACTATCTAAGCCTATCAAAAACTCTAAGTGGGACTCGTACACCCATTTGGGTGTATTAGTCCCTAGTTAGGTCTTCATCTACATTTTACAACATTAAAGTCCTGTCATCTATGTTTTTGTAGGTTGTCTTTGCATTATTGTTTCAGTTCACATAATTATTGTCATTCACAATCTTTTCCTAATTGGTTTCATTTCAAGTACATTTGTAATCATAAGATTTAGAATTAAATCATATCATTTATCCTGTGTTCATTATATTTATCCTACATTCATTATCCTTCCTTGATTGACCCTTGTATGAGCTTTACAAATTGGTGTCCTATTACTGATACTATAGTGAGACGTAGTTCGAGACTCATGTCATCTCATGATAATACACTTGGCATGGATCTTGGGTTATCTAGCTCTTTCACTCATAGTGCTGACACTAGTGCACTAGGTATGGACCATACTGTTGACAACTTTTTACCTTCAAGTAGTATGACAAGTGTTGAAACAATGGTTACGAGTGTCCCTCAGGAAAACATAATCCAAATCTATGAAGGATTGGAAAACCTAGAAAACCTAGTGAGTACTGAAAACATTTCCAAAACCACTATTCCTACCATAGATAATATATACTAAATGATTGAAAGTGAAAAAGGAATAGATATTGCGCATAACCTTTGTCAATTTTTTGGAAAACATCTTATGTCAATGACTAGTTGTGCTCAAACTTCGAACAATTATAAAAGTCAAGGAGGAACCCAAATTCCTCCTCCTACAACCATTGCCTCTATTCCTACTTACACCAACCCTCAAGTTACCACAACAATGCAACCTACTAGTAATGTCATTCCTACCTTGGGTATTTCCACTAGCAATCCTTGTATTTTTGTGGCATCTCACATCATGTCTCCTACCACTTTACCTCCCATAAGTGTTCCATTCACTTTCCCCTTAAACACATATACACCTCCACCATATTCACCTCCATTTGAAAACACAACCAATGATTCCATCCTTAACCAGCTCTTACAAAATGTTTCATCCCTTCAACAAAAAATTTCCACCATAAACCAAAATCAAAATGGCCAACCTTCATACAATGTCAAAAGAAATCCCTTATCCTTGGAGATATTAAAAACATCAATACCACAAGGTATAAAGATTCCTAGGTTTGAGAAATATGGAGGGAAAGGAGGTCCTTCTAACCATCTTTTCACTTACATTGCCTTATGCAATGATTTTGTCCTTGAAGATAAGCTCTTGTCTGAGCTTTTCCCTAGGTCTTTGAGAGATATTGCTTTAGAATGGTTTTCCTCATTACTAAATAACTCTATCCATTCATTCAATGAACTTGTTGAGGCCTTTATCACCCATTTCCAAGTGCACATGACCCCTAAGATTACATTAATTGACTTGATGAGATGTAAGAAAAATGGTCATGAAAAGGTTACTCACTTCATTTCAAACTTCCAATTCCTTTATTCCCAAATTGACATATAAAGATTCACGATCCTCACCTTCAATGAATGTTGATTTAAAATTTACAAACTAAGATCCAAGATAAGCTTGGCATGGTGAAATTTCCTTCCTTTGTACACTTGTATACCACCCTTCATGATTATCAAAAATCAATTAGTGGTTGTGAAACAAAACCCACCTCTAGTCATCCTGAAATGTCTAAATTCACAACTCAAAACATTTACCAACATTTCAGAAACAAAATAGAGGATTTCTTAAACTAAATCCCCCTTAGCCAAACCAACATGTTGATACCCAAGGGGATGCTATAAAGAAGACAAATCCTCTTACATTTAGGGATCCGAATAGAAAATTTACTCCCTTACCCGATACCCTCCATAACACCATGTTATAACTTCTAGAAAAGAACTTGATCCTACTAAACCATTACCTGAAAACTTTATATCAAATTCCTATTGTCATTTTCATTGTCAAAATGGACATGATACAGAATATTGCAAGCATCTTAAACACATGGTGCAAGACTTCATTGATTCCAATCATATTCAAATTGGTGGTGTCAATGATCAAGGTAATAAGTCTATCACCCCTCCCAACAAAAACATACAAATATTTACCAACCCCATGCCAAAGCATAATATTTCATTTTTCAAATCTAGTGAAACTAAGAAAAATGTGATGAATGTTGACATGGATGATGAAAACATGGATACTAATGAACAAAGTTGTGTGGATAATATGGTTGGATTGATCAAAATTCAACCTCGTAAGGGAAAACTAAAATATAAGTCTTAATATTGCTTTCTAATGAAAAGATATAATTAGAAAGGCACTTGATTGTCCTCTTTACATAGTCAGTTGAATCAATGAAAAGACTAATTATGGGATCTTAATTGATCCCATCTATCTAGAGAATGTGATCACTGAATAATTCTTACTTATACATGAAATCTATCAAGATACATATGACAAAATGAAAGCATGGATAAAAATGCAGAATTATTTTGTGTGCCCTACAATAGGTTTGATCACCCTTCCTTTAAAAGTTGGACAAAAACAATTAGATGTCACATTCTCCATCATCCCGACGCTAGATCAATTTTGTGTGAAACTTGGTTATCCATGGATACACTCTATGGAAGTCATCCCATCGATTGTGCATAAATTTTTAAAGTTTCCCTTTGACAATGAGATCTTTACTATGCACCATAGTGACTTTAATCCTATGTCTTCCCGTGGGAATTTATCATTAAATTTATATTGGGTTGATCCTATTAAACCTTGTGAAGATTTCCTTTTCAAATACTATCAAAGTTTTAAGGAAAAATGCATAGCATAATTACCCCTTCGAAGCATGCCTCAACCCATGATTGAGCCTCCTATCCCTAATGAAACCATGTTTGAACCAAAAGCCCTTCTAAGTAACCAAAACCAATCAAATATAGATCCTTTTCCTATCTCCTACAAACAACCAAGAGATAACCAAAACAATCCCGTCACACCTCCTCAGCTAAAAAACATTTACAAAGATAAAGAGAAAGTGGTTTAACAACCTCCCATGGTTCCTTCTATTCCTCCTCTAAGGGAAGAAAAGAAACCAATGGTTGATAAACCCACTCCTACATAAACACAACTTAAAAATCATACCAAAATAAATAGAAATGCTAGAAAGCATAGCCATAAACATCATGTTATTGCTCGAAGGTTAAACAAACAGAACAACAAACAAAATCAACATCCACACTCAAGTGAAGCAATACACGATGATTCTCCCTCTTCACCATAAAAAGATCTTATATCACAACCACAACAGGAACTAGCACCTTCTTTGGATATTAAGATTTTACCTCCCATTGTGATTAACTTGGACAAAGATGATGAGATTGCTAAAATTTATGAAGAAGTGAATAATGAATTAAATTTATTGTTTTCTTCTTCCATGAGCTTAGACGATAACAACTGTGATGATCCTCCTAAAAAGAGTGACTCACCACGTTGATGAGGTAAAAATAACTTGATCATGATAACATAATAAAGCCCTAATTCATATATGCAAAATTCTTATTCTCTGCCAATTAATTAAACTTTAGGCATAATAATTGCTTTTCTTTTAAGAAAAATAGTACAAACTTTATTTCTTGTGATTTATTGAAGTATCTTTCCAATGCAGATTTAATGGGTTGTTTTAAGTATTTTGTAGGATAATAATCAATCATCATACAACAATTAAAAGCATTCAACCAACATGATCTCCAGAACAGATTGAAGATATGCGCTGGAAACATGCTCTTGAACTTTTGGATGATGGACCGAAATCATAATTTCTTTTGGTTAAATTTTTGTTATGTTTTAAAAGTTTAAGGACTTCATGGCTCAACTCGAGCCTCATTAATATCTATGTAATGGTAATTTAAAGACATAAAGTTTGTTTACAATCTATTATAGACTTTTTCAATGGTAATCTAAGCCATCTGAAATATAGGACTTAGTTATAGAAGTTTTCTATAAATATGTAATCTCCAAAAGCAAAAGACAATGCAAAATAGTAATGTTATTTTGTCGATATGTTTTCTGAATATATATGAATAAAGAGACTATTACATATCAATCTCTGAGTTGTTGAAATTATGGATGGAAATTATTTTTAATGGAAGAGCTTTCGAATATGTTGTGTATGTGACCTGAAGACAAACATAGGAACTTGGGAGTTGGCCACTCGAGGGAGAATAGATTAAATAGATAAGTGATTTCCTTTTTGTTGTCTTTATTACATGAATAGTAATTATGAGTGTAGTTATTTTTCCACGTTAATTCTATAGAAGTCATTAATACTATGGTTGTAGAGTCTGAAGTTCCAGAGCACTCGTTGTTTGTCATTTTTGTAGTGTGCTAACTATTACGAATAATTATTTCATGTTATTAATAATTAGATGTTTCATATATTATTTACAAGTTTTTCTACTTCTGTAGTTTACACACTTTTCAGTTTAGTTGTTTTTGTGCTTTCTCATTTAAATACTAGTTTAAATACTTTTAGTTTTCTTTAGATAAATTGTTTTTCAGCTATATAATTAGATGGGCTTAGGTTAGGAATTAATGTTAGCAGCTCTAAAAAGCTAGAAAACTTAAGGGAGTTAGTCAAGTCATCTTCTATTGCAAAAATCCTTGGACACTACCCGGTCGACATATTAAAGTTTTTATCTTCTAAAGTAATGGGACCTAACGACAACCTATCAATTTTTGGCATCGTTGTCGAGGGACAACTTTCTTGCTTGAGTGTTAATAGGAGATGCCTCAAATACCTCTTTTTAGGACAAAAATACCCCTCCGGCTTCCTTTTTTGCATGGTCAGGAAAAGAGGCCCTCACGAAAGATTTATACCAAAGACCCCCCCAAAATACATTCCAATAATACATAGGGAGGCCCAAGGCTTAGAGGACCACTCGGTTGATGAATTACTCGAGCCTAATCCACCAGAGGCTTCCCATTATTTTCCCGAAGATCATCCAAAAGAACAACCTGTCATAGAATAAATTATCCTCGAGGAACGTATTCCTCTTAAGATCATGGGTGATCATAGGGCTGACCCTAACCAAAATAATGCCAACCATCACATAATTCCACTTATCCTATTACTCTTGATGCAGATGATGATTCCATGATGAAAAAAATCTCTCCAGCTTTCCTGCCAACCTTCTATGGTTTTTACTCAAAAGACCCAAACCAGTTTATTTTTTAATTCAAGGTCCTCTGTCAAACCTATGAATATAAAAATGATAACTAGAAACTGAATTTGTTTCCTTCTACCTTGAAGGATACGACCATCCCTTGGTTTATGGGATTATCTGTAGGATCTATTATATCTTGGGATGACATGGAGAATGCTTTCCTGCATAGATACTAGAGTTATTGTAGGGTGAGTGATCGAAAGGAGGAGTTATTTAAACTTAGGAAAAATGAGGATGAGATTTTGGAGGACTACCTAGACATGTTTCTTTTCTTGTCTAAATGATGTGGAGGGGAGACCATTAGTGATGAGATTCTCAAGACTATATTTCTTAAAGCACTCGATGAGGATGCAAGGAAAATCCTCGATCTAATGGGAAAAGGAGATGTGTCTCAAATGGGCCTTGATGAAATATGTAAGTTGTGTCATAATTTCTCGTTACTCATGGAGGGATTCACAAAACTAATTTTTTTAAAGGGTCCAATAAAATAGGCAAGCTTCATGAGGAAATAGCAAACCTTAAAATGGATATACTAGTTCAATTGAACACTGAACTAGATGGCATACAAGCTAATACAAGTAATCCTGAGACTTTGTCCATATATTGTCTGAGGTGTCAAAATAAACATCTGCTGAGAGAATGTCCCCTAGAAAAGGTTAATGTTTGTCAACTTTGCGAACAAAACCATCCTCCAAACCAATGTGAGCTTCTTACTGATCTCAAGAATTCCAAGAAAATGATTACACAGGTTGAGGAAGAAATCAATGTGGTAAATCAATGCCAAGGAGGGAACTTTCCTTATGGATAGAATTCTAATCCCACTTGGAAACCCCAAAACAACTGGGCTAGTAATCAATGGACCCCATCATGGCCTCAATGATCCAGGTGGATCCAAGAAACCTTAAAATTCACAATCTCAAAATCTGCTAAAAGATATCTTTAATCCATAGAGCTTGCCAACAGGGTCTTGATGCAACTTGAACGGACTCAAAAAGAGTCTATATGCAGAATTTGTGTGCAGTCAAAGGTCTAGTCAAATAGGTGACCTAGGGGGTTAAGAAAAAGGTAGAAAATGACACCAAGTTATAGAGCTCATCATTTTGATTCTGGAATGATATTCGATTTCAAAAACGGAGTCTATATGAGCAAAATAGAACCGATCAAAGTTTGCAGACAAAATGAGTTGACCAATCAAAATGATGATGTCAACAGGTGATGTGGTAGGTATAGCCAGTATTCAATGATGACATGGATGAATTAGAGTTTGACATGTGGCACAGTGATTTAGCATGACATGGAATCTAGTTGGCGTTCTCCAGCGAATCAAATTTTGACACGTGTCATTCAATGATTGAATGATGAAGCGCCATGTGGCACCCCTCTCCTTGGTTTGGGTCGTTTTGAAAATAGTTTTATTTACTAAAATTAGAGAATGGAATTTGACCCCATGACCTCTCTCTCACAATCATAGCCTCCTACCAACATGCCACAAAATCTGCTTTAATCATATTTGGCCGCCGATTTCTTGTGATAATAAACTATCTCGATTTATTGTTTAGAAAAGTACAATGGAAAATCCCTATAAAAAGGGGCAAGAATTTGAACCCTCGACTTGCCAAATCCCACTTAGTGCTCTCAACCAATGCACCACAAGTAGGTGTTGCATATTTTTAGGGGCTCAGACTTATTTAAATGATCATATGCAGATGATGATTCCATGATGAAAAACATCTCTCCAACTTTCCTGCCAACCTTTTATGCTTTGTCCTCAGAAGACCCAAACCAGTTTATTTTTGAATTCAAGGTCCTCTGTCAAACCTATGACTATGAAAATGATAACTAGAAACTGAATTTTTTTCCTTCTACCTTGAAGGATATGACCATGTGTTGGTTTACGGGATTAGTTGCAGGATCTATTATATCTTGGGATGACATAGAGAATGCTTTCCTACATAAATACTAGAGTTATTGTAGGGTGAGTGATTGAAAGGAGGAGTTGTTTAAAATTAGGAAAAATGAGGATGAGAGTCTAGAGGACCACCTAGACAGGTTTCTTTTCTTGTCTAAATGATGTGGAGAGGAGACCATTAGTGATGAGATTCTCAAGACTATATTTCTTACAGGACTCGACGAGGATGCAAGGCAAAGCCTCAATCTAATGGGAAAAGGAGACGTGTCTCAGATGGGCCTTGATGAAATATGTAAGTTGTGTCATAATTTCTCATGTACTCATGGAGGGATTCACAAAACTAATTTTTTTAAAGGGTCTAACGAAATAGGCAAGCTCCGTAAGGAAATAACAAACCTTAAAATGGATATACTTCTTCAATTGAACACTACACCGGATGGCATACAACCTAAGACTCATAATCCTGAGACTTTCTCCATCTTCTATATGAGGTGTTGAAATAAACATCTATTGAGAGAATGTCCCCTAGACAAGGTTAATGTTTTTAAACTTTGTGAACAAAACCATCATACAAACCAATGTGAGCTTCTTACTGATCTCAAGAATTCTAAGAAAATGACTACACAGGTTGAGGAAGAAATCAATGTTGTAAATCAATGCCAAGGAGGGAACTTTCCTTATGGACAAAATTCCAATCCTGCTTGGAAACCCCAAAACAACTAGGCTAGTAATCAATGGACCCCATCATGGCCTCAATAATCCAGGTGGATCCAAGAAACCTTAAAATTCATAATCTCAAAATTTGACAAAAATAGCTTTCATCGCGTAGAGTTTGCCGACACAGTCCTGACGCAACTTGAATGGACTCAAAAGGAGTCTGTATGTAGAAGTTATGCGCAGTCAAATGACGGTCAAATAAGCGACTCAGGGGGTCAAGAAAAAGAAAAAAAATTGATCATCTTGAAATGAGAAAAAAAATGACAAAATTTGTCAAGCTCGTTGTGCTGTATCCAAAACTATATTTGGTTTCAAAAACGGACTCCGTATGAGTAAAATAGAGCCGGTCAAAGTTTGCAGACAAAAGGAGTTGACTAGTCAAAATGATGACATCAGCAGGTGACGTGGCAGGAATAGTCAGCAGTCAATGATGACGTGGATGAATCAGATTTTGACATGTGGCATGGTGAGTCAGCATGACATAGAATCTAGTTGGCGCTCTCCTGTGAATCAAATTTCAACATGTTTCCTTCAATGATCGAATGATGAAGCCCCACGTGGCACCCCTCTCTTCAGTTTGGGTCATTTTGAAAATAGTTTTATTTACGAAAATTAGAACATGGAATTTGACCCCACAACCTTTCCTTCACAATTAAAGCCTTCTACAATCATGCCACAAAATCTTCTTTAATCATATTTGGCTGTCGGTTTTATTTTGATAGTGAACTATCTCGGATTTATTGTTTAGAAAATTACAATGGAAAATCCCTATAAAAAGGGGAAGGTGTTTTGAACCCCTGACTTCCCAAATCCCACTGAGGGATCCCAAGCAATGCACCACAAGTAGGTGTTGCACATATTTGGGCTAGACAAAATTCACCTATGTGTATATCATGGCCTATGCGCCCATAGCGCATGGAGAAAAGAGCTACGACGGAAGAGGTGGGACCCATGGTGACGAAAAAGGTTGCTAGACGAAAGGAAAGACATGACAGCCGAATGTCTCATTCCCCATGTTGTTTACTGTCCCATCACTAGGAAATCGTGTCAATGTCGGCGGTTTGTTCAAAATAATCGTTCAGCGTGGATGAACAAAAAGCCTCAAACGTGGCCAAACAAAACCATTATTAGCAACCAATAAAAGGGGCCGACAAGGTCCCATTTTCACCATTTTTAGACGGTGATGTTTTGGTGGATAGTGAGGGCAAGAGTAGCTTCCAAAGTAGCACCAGAGTAGCAGCCATGCAGATCTCCTTCAGGTATGTATATCAACTCTATGTATGTGCCATCTTGCCATTATGCTATGAACAAAGAAGAAATGAATGCCATTCGTTGCTCCATTAAGGGTTTGTTATTTTCAGTTGAGGGTTTTAGTTTTGCATCTCCTCCCATCTGTGTTTTTAAAATTATGGGGTTGCCGAAGAATTTATTTAGTTGAAACCATTTTTTTCTGTCGAGGGTTTTGAAATTTTTTGTTCGTTTCCTCCCCGTTTGCTGGTTATCGAATTTTGCCTTTTCCAAATGAAAAAAGCGACAACCCATTATACAAATATGAGTGAAATTACTGAATAATATTTGTAGAAAGCAGAATCACCTCCAATAATCAAATGCTATATTTCAAAAATCATGTAAAACCCGCAATGTCGCCATTGTTCACATAGTTTTTCGGAATGGATAGAAAAGGGCATAACGTGGCATTCGAAATCATAATTGGGAAAAATAGCAAAAAGCTCACATCCAATCCCATTTTTTTTGCTATTTTATACACTGTTGTTTTGGGAAACACACCGTCTCCTACAACTCGAGCTATTGTGAAACCCACTGTTTCACTATGACATCTCTTCATGTTATGTATGTATCCATGTAAGTTCATGTGTATGTTTTTCATGGATTTTTTCAATGTGCATAGGTGAATTTTGTCTAGCATTTTGCTGGCTCTCGCCCATTTGGTGAAAGCTAATTGGGAAATAGTCAAAAAGCCCACTGAAATACTCCACAATGTGTTTCCAAAATTTCAAATTAAAACATCTTGCAAAACCCTCTGCTTGCAGCAAAATTACCCCTCACCTCGATGTCATCCGTATTCTACTCCAAATCCTACATGTGCACTCCCCGCTTCAGCTTATTTGGTTGGTATTATCCTCGAAGTCATCCACGTGCTCTCAGGCCTTCACCTTTCCCTTTCGACATGCATACAGGAAACAAAACAAATAGTATTTTCACCTTGCTTTCTCCCAACAAAAAAGGCACATGTCATTCCCTTCCACTTTTCTCACGCCACACAAAAGAAATAGGAAAAATCCCACATCCAATCCCATTTTTGTCACCATTTTATACACTGTTGTTTTGGAAAACACACTGTCTCCTAAAACTCAGACTATTGTAGAACCCACTGTTTCACTACGGCGTCTCCTCATGTTATGTATGTATCCATGTATGTTCATGTGTATGTTTTTCATGCATTTTTTCAATGTGCATAGGTGAATTTTGTCTAGTAGCTAGCCGGCTCCCAACCATTTGGAAAAAGTGAATTGGGAAATAGCAAAAAGCCCACATCCAATCCAATTTTTGCTGCCATTTTATACACTATTGTTTTGGAAAACACAATGTCTCCTCAAATTCAGACTATTGTAAAACCCACTGATTCACTACGACGTCTCCTCATGTTGTGTATGTATCCATGTATGTTCTTATGTATTTTTCATGCGTTTTTGGATGTACAAAGGTGAATTTTGTCTAGGATTTAGTTGAAATGTAGGTCTAATAATGTTTTTTCTATCGAAGGTTTTGAAAAACACACTGTCTCCTAAAACTCATAATTCATAACTGGAAAAAAGCCCACATCCAATCCCATTTTTGTCGCCATTTTATACATTGTTGTTTTGGAAAACACACTGTCTCGTAAAACTCGGACTGTTGTAAAACCCACTGTTTCACTACGATGTATCATGTTATGTATGTATCCATGTATGTTCATGTGTATTTTTTTCATCCTTTTTTTCAATGTGCATAGGTGAATTTTGTGTAGGATTTTGAAATCGGCATATCCTATGTTATATACATATTTGAATTTATGCCTGAAACTGGCATATTGTATGCTATATACGTATGTGAATTTTGTGTAGGAGTTAGCTTGATCCCTCTTTAACTCCTGGACAAAATTCAAATATGTATATAACATAGGATATGGCCCCAATAATGCATGGGGAAAAGAGTCGTGAAAGAAGAGGTGGGACTGGCAAGGGAAATGGTTGTCGGATGGGAAAGAAAGACTTGAGGGTGGGACGTCTCATCCCATGTGCCATTTGTTGTCTCATCATAGGGAAATCGTGTCAGCATTGGCAGGTTTTCAAATTAATTATTCGGCGTGGACGGACAAAAAGCCTAAAACATGGCATTTGAAACCATTGTTAGCAAATATCTTGTTCAATGACAATAGTTAGTCTTATGCACACAGTAAGAAGATAATGTATTGAAATTGAGCTTCATAATCTTGAACAACCCTTACTTTCAGCAAAACACTCTTCTTCGATATCTGCCCAACACAATATTCACATAACAGTTGCATCATGGAAAACACAGTGGGTTGTGGCTCACTTATTATTTTATATAGTCTATGAAAAATGAATGTTTCGAAGTTCCTGTTGTACTCTTTTATCAACACCTACTTCGAGCAAAATAGTCTTTTTCAATATTTTCCCATATGTTTCCAACACAAAATTTACATAACAGTAGCATCATGGAAACCATAGTGGGTTGTGGCTCACTTCTTATTTTTTCCTGACTGTAACAAAATTATGTTTTCAACTTCCCTTTTTTGTCTTATGGGAGCTGGCTAACTGCTAGTCAAAATTCACCTATGTACATCGAAGAATGCATGAAAAACATACACATGAACATACATGGATACCTACTTTGAGCAAAACACTCTTTTTCAATATTTTCCCATATGTTTCCAACATAAAATTCACATAATAGTAGCATCATATAAAGCACAGTGGGTTGTGGCTCACTTCTTATTTTATTTTCTGGAATGTAACAAAATAATGTTTTCAACTTCCCTTTCTTGTCTTATCAGAACCCTTTCTTTAAGAAAAACAGTCTTGCTCACTACCTGTTCATATGCTTCCAACAAAAAATTTACTTAACTGTTGCAGTATGGAAAACACAATGGGTTGTCCCTAACTTTGGAAAAATAGTAAGAAGACAGCAGCTAGTGTTACGCACACAGTAAGAGGAAAATGTATTGAATCTGAGCTTCATAATTTTGAACAACAAACGACTCTTGCTCAATCTCTGCCCAACACATTATTCACAGAATAGTAGCATCATGGAAACACAATGGGTTGTGGCTCACCTCTTATTTTTTTCAATCTCCTTGTTTAAATGTAAATGGAAAGCTTAAGGTCTGAGTGCACGTGGAGGAGTTGGAGTAGAATACGGATGAAATGGAGGTGAGGGGTAATTTGAAATTTGGGAAACACAATGTGTAGTATTTTAGTTTCTTGAATGTCTTCCAAATTACACATTCCATTGTTGTGTTTAAATTTAAGTCAGTTGATAAAAAAACTGTACAAAATTATTCTCACTGGGAAACACAGTGTTGGGTTTCATTTTTTTGAATCTCCTTGTTTTAATGTAGAGGGTTTTACAAGTTCTTTGTCTTTGAAATTTGGGAAACAGAATGGGGAGTATTTCAGTTTCTCGAATGTCTTCAAAATCACACATTCCATTGTTGTGTTTCAATTTCGCACCATTGAAAAAAAAAAGTGTAGAAAATAATTCTGAATGGGAAACACAGTGCTGGGTTTCAATAAAATTTTAATCATCCACTTGAGATGTAAAGGGTCATCTCATGCTAGGTTGTTTGGTTCTTAACACCCATGGTTTTGTAAGATGGAATGTTACAAAACAATATGAAAGTCTTCCAGATCATACCTTCCATTGTTCTGTTTAAGTTTGAAGTATGTAACAAACTGCATGCTTCATAACAAATTGCATTTTTCAACCTCGACATCACAATATACCCTGGGCCTTTCTAGTTTTTAGACCAGTATATCTAGGTGTGCACATTCTATAGTGCATGTCGGAAAATACAATGTGTTTTGAAGCCTACCTTCACTTCATTCTATTTTGCAACAATTCATGTTGTAAAACCATTGGTGTTAAGAAAGAAGCATCCCAAATAGTGTTGTAAAACCCTTTGCAACACTATTGGATAGTACGTGTCACTTGAATTTGGTCTGATTTCTCCTCCAACTTACCCACATGCACTAAAACGTTCAGCTTTCCCTTTCAATGTGCAGAGTGGAAAGAATAGTATTTTCACCTTTCTTTCTCAAAACAGAAAAGGGCCAATACCTGCAACTGTTGCCATACTTGAATTTGGTATGGCCGCATATGCTATCATATACACATAGGTGAATTTTGTCTAGCAATTAGCTTTCGCCTTCAAGGAGTCGGCTAATTGCTAAACAAAATTCACCTATGTACATCGAAAAATGCATAAAAAAAATAGTATTTTTGCCTTGCTTTCTCCAAATAGAAAAGGCCCATGTCATTCCCTTCCACTTTTCCCGTGCCACACAAGAAACTTGTCGATGAAGCTAACCCACCCACTTTTTGCAGCCGGCAACGGGTGGAAAAACGCACCTAACGACGCCATTAACTCCTGCCTGACCGTAGATTAGACGTTTCGTCCCCTCCACCGGTTTTAGGGGTTTGGCAGGCCCTGCACTACGATGTGTCGTCATGTTATGTATGTATCCATACATGTTCATGTGTATGTTTTTCATGCATTTTTTGATGTACATAGGTGAATTTTGTCTACCAGTTAGCCGGCTCCCATGTTGAAAGGGAAAGCTGAAGGTTTGAGAGCACATGGATGAATTTGAGGAGAATACCGACCAAATTAGCTGAAGTGTGGAGTGCACGTGGAGGATTTGGAGGAGAATACACACGAAATTGAGGTGAGCAGTAATTTTGTTGCAAGCAGAGGCTTTTACAAGTTCTTTGTGTTTGAAATTTGGGAAATAGAATGTGGAGTATTTCAGTTGCTCAAATGTCTTCAAAATCACGCATTCCATTGTTGTGTTTAAATTTTGCACCATTGTAAAAAGAAACTGCAAAAAATAATTCTGAATGGGAAATGCAATGTTGGGTTTCAATAAAAAAACTATACAAAATTATTCTCAATGGGAAACACAATGCTGGGTTTCATTTTTTTTAATCTCCTTGTTTTAATGTAATGGTTTGTCTCATGGTGGGTTGCTTGCTTCTTAACACCCACAGGTTTTCAACATGGAGTGTTACTTGAATGTCTTTCAAATCACACATTCCATTGTTGTGTTTAAATTTTGTAGCATTGAAAATAAAAAGTGCAGAAAAGAATTCTAAATGGGAAACACAGTGCTGGGTTTCAGTTATTTTAATCATCCACTTGAGATGTAAAGGGTCATCTCATGCTGGGTTGTTTGGTTCTTAACACCCATGGTTTTGTAAGATGGAATGTTACAAAACAGTATGAAAGTCTTCCAGATCACACCTTCCATTGTTATGTTTAAGTTTGAAGTATGTAACAAATTGCATGCTTCATAAAACATTGCATTTTTCAACCTTGACATCACAATATACCTTGGGCCTTTCTGGTTTTTAGACCAGTATATCTAGGTGTGCACATTCTATAGTGCATGTCAGAAAATACAATGTGTTTTGAAGCCTGCCTTCACTTCATTCTGTTTTGCAATAATTCATGTTGTAAAACCATTGGTGTTAAGAAAGAAGCAGCCCAAATAGTGTTGTAAAACCCTCTGCAACACTATTGGATAGTACGTGTCACCTGAATTTGGTCTGATTTCTCCTCCAGCTTGTCCACGTGCATTGAAATGTTTAGCTTTCCCTTTCAATGTGCAAAGTGGAAAGAAATAGTATTTTCACCTTTCTTTCTCAAAACAGAAAAGGGCCAATACTTGCAACTGTTGTCGGGAAAACGTGTCAGTGCTGGTGGGATTTCAAAATAATTTATCGGCATGGAAAAAAAGCCAAAATGTGGCATTCAAAACCATTATTAGTAAATAATAAAAAGGTTCAACGAGGTCCCATTTTCACCATTTTTGGACGACGACGTATTGGTGGATAGCGAGGGCAAGAGTAGCAGCCATGCAGAGCTCCTTTAGATATGTATATCCACTCTGTGTATGTGCCATCTTGTCATTGTGCAATGAACAACAAAGACAAGAATGACTATTTGTTGCTAGAAAACAACATTTTCACCTTTCTATCTTGAAACACATACATGGATACATACATAACATGAGGAGACTTCATAGTTGGAAAACACACTGTCTCCTCTCTGTCATAGAGGGTTTTACAATACTATTTGGGTTCCTTGTTTGTTAAGGAGCCGACTAACTCGTAGACATACAATTACACCTATGTACATCAAAAAATGCATGAAAAACATACATGGATACATACACAACATGAGGAGACGTCATAGTTGGAAAACAAACTGTCTCCTCTTTGTTGCAGAGGGTTTTACAACACTATTTGGGTTGCTTGTTTCTTAAGGATCCGCCTAAATCCTAGAAAAAATTCACCAATGTACATCCAAAAACGCATGAAAAACATACATGGATGCATACATAACATGACGAGACATAATAGTTGGAAAACACACTGTTTCCTCTCTGTTGCAGAGGGTTTTACAACACTATTTGGGTTGCTTGTTTCTTAACACCTTATATGGGGACATTGTATTTTCCAACACTGCAAATAGTGTGAGCATTTATTCGGTTGAATCAGATGACGAAAATGAAATGCCATTTTTATCTCATGTTACATACATAGGTGCTTTTTGTTTATGAGTTAGCTTTCTCCTGATTCCTGATTAGAAGAAATGAATTTATCCAATAGAATGAATGTTCATTGCTTCATAGTTCTAGCAGAATGGAAAAATGGCACATATGATTGCTGATATATATAATAGTGTTAGCGATAGGTTAAATTGGAAATTAAATTCCCAATGTACAGTTTAATATGTTTGTTTATTGTCTGTGCAAGCTGTCATTTTGCACTAAGCAGAACATATAAATTTTATATTGGGGAAATTTGGAATAAATACAATTATTTCTAGCACCAATTGTCTTTAATTTTCCAATTTAATCTATCACTAACACTTGTCTTTCTTCCAAGTGGTTTATATAGGCCATGAAAGAAGATTCAACAAAACAAGTCCAGGTGAATTGACAGGGATGCTTCAGGAGATGTGAACCTTCTGCAGTAAATACAGGTGATTCTGGCTTCCATAGCTTGAATCACAAGTGTAGTGGATGCATAGTAATGTTAATAATAATAAATGCAAGAACATAAATTAACATTTTATTGTAAACTGTATCCTAATAGGGTTAGTATAAAGCAGAATTCTATAGCATATAAACAAAATTTCAACAAGGTTCTGTTGTAAAATGATTTAGTGAAAAAATATTCCTCAGAAGATAAAGAAAAATAGCACACCTACCACTTGAACAAGGCATTATAATAATAAGTTTCTATAGGATACCTACTAGAGTTGAACAAGGCTTTAGAATAATAAGTCTCTATAGCATACCTACCAGAGTTGAACAAGGCTTTAGAATAATAAGTTTCTATAGCATACCTACCGGAGCTAAACAAGGCTTTCTTTGTTGCAGAGTTTATTTTAGTAAAACATATTTTATAACAGCATAAAGAAAAAGAAAAGTTTCCATAGCATTATCTACTAGTTGAATGAAGGTTTTCATAGCTCAGTAACTTTATTTGCCATAGTGTTGATCTTGGTCTAACAACTTACAAGTTACTAAAGAGTATTCAGTCTGCCCACTACTAAAGGGATGCTAAATTAAATAAAGTTTAGAACATATGAATATTAAACTCATATATGCAAAGTGGAGCCAAATTTAATAGCTTTGGCTAGTTGTCAGTGGAAGGTCCCTGCTAGAACAGACACATTTGTCTCTTCATTAAGATGGAAGTTTTGTATGAAGTTTCCTAACTGTATAAGTCATCATCATCTTTATTATCTGTTGTAGAAAATACATGTGAAGCCCCAGTAGGAGTACCAGCAGGTCTGTTTGGAGATTGAAACTCAGAACCAAAGCCTCGAGATTGTTGAAGTGTTTGTGGAAAGGCTTGATACTTCCAAATATCAGCATCACTGATAGTTCTTTAGGAATATTTCATAGACTCCTCAAAATGAGTAGCTTTTATTTCAGCCACCTCATTACTATCATCCTCATCCATTGCCTCAGGATTCTCGGCTCTTTTTCATTCACGTTGAATTTCCAAACCTTCTAAGTGACGGGTCAATATTATTTGGTCGGTTAGTTGCTGCAATCACAATAACATGAGCATGAGACTTAAGTCCGTCCATAACTGTAAGAAGTTGAGAAACAATTCTCTTGTCAACTTCACCGTGGTTTTTTTTCCTCTTGAGATCTATGGAATCAATTTCATCAATAAATATAATGGAAGGTGCATTCTTCTCAACCTCCTGAAAGCCTTCCAGAGATTTCTTTTGCTTGCTACGGCCAACTTTGACATAATTTCAGGTTTCACTTGCAACTACCCTACTAATTAAGGTTTTCCCAAAACTAGGTGGCCCATAAAGCAGAATACCCTTTGGGGGTTTCACACCAATTGATTTGAAGATTTGTGGGTGCCTGAGAGGAAGTTCTACCAATTCATGTATCCGAGCCATTTGTTTCCATACACCACCAACATCATCAGAACCTCTTTCATCTAATCTATCTTCATCCTTCCGCTTTACAGGCTCCCATTCACAGAAAATTTTAGTATCTCGAGGAACAACATAGTATTTCCTAGGGTCTATCTTGATTACCTTAAAATCCACACTATGCATACCACCTCTTACAAGGAAAAGATCATGTTTTGGCACATAGACTTCACAAAGGCAAAAAGGCAGAGGGTTTTACAAGACTATTTCGGTTGCTTCTTTGTTAACACCTTATATTGAGACATTGTGTTTTCCAACCATGGAGATAATGGGAGCATTTAGTTGGTCGATTCAGATGAGGAAAATGAAATGTCATTTTCATCTCATGTTTACATAAATAGGGGTTTTTTGTTTATGAGTTAGCTTGCTTGTTTCTTAACACCTTATATCGAGACAGTGTGTTTTCCAACTGTGCAGATAATGTGAGCACTTATTTGGCTGAATCAAATGAGGAAAATGAAATGCATTTTTAATCTCATGTTACATAAATAGGTGCTTTTTGTTTATGAGTTATCTTTCTCCTAATTGGAACAATTCAATTGCTCTCATTAGTTTCACAGTTGGAAAACACACTGTCTCCTCTCTGTCACAGAGGGTTTTACAATACTATTTGGGTTACCTATTTGTTAAGGAGCTAGCTAACTCCTAGACATACAATTACACCTATGTACATCAAAAAATGCATGAAAAACATACATGGATACATACATAACATGACAAGACATCGTAGTTGGAAAATACACTATCTCCTCTCTGTTGCAGAGGGTTTTACAATACTATTTGGGTTGCTTGTTTCTTAACACCTTATATGGGGACATTGTATTTTCTAACACTGCAAATAGTGCGAGCATTTATTCGGTCGAATCAGATGACAAAAATGAACTACCATTTTTTTCTCATGTTGCATACATAGGTGCTTTTTGTTTACGAGTTAGCTTTCTCCTGATTCCTAATTGGAAGAAATGAATTTATAGAACATAATGAACATTCATTGCTTCACAGATCTAGCAGAATGGAAAAATGGCACATATGATTGCTGATATATATACTAGTGTTAGCGATAGGTTAAATTGGAAATTAAATTCCCAATGTACAGTTTAGTATGTTTGTTTATTGTTTGTGCAAGCTGTCATTTTGCACTAAGTAGAACATATAAATTTTATATTGAGGAAATTTGGAAGAAATACATTTATTTCTAGCACCAATTGTCTTTAATTTTCCAATTTAATCTATCGCTAACACTTTTCTTTCTTCCAGGTGGTTTATATAGGCCACGAAAGAAGATTCAACAAAACAAGGGCAAGTGAATTGTCAAGGATGCTTCAGGAGATGTGAACCTTCTGCAGTAAATACAGGTGATTTTGGCTTCCATAGCTTGAATCGCAAGTGTAGTGGACGGTTAAATTTCCAAAATTTAATATGCATTTAGAAGTACCGATTTGTTTGAAATTGTGAAATATTGGGGTTTTTATTCAGCTATCATTTTCATGTCATTCTAAAGTGTTTTGCGGCAATTTGAAATCTTTCACCAAAATAGTATATATGTGGTGCATAAATTTTTTTGTAATAGTTCTTTTTACATTTTCACTATTTGTATACAATATTTAGTAAGTTATAAATGGTTCATTTTTTAACATCTGATGGAAAAAATTTCAAATTCTATTTCTATATTCTGTTTCTACTCTTTTTGAGTATGTTTTGATCTGACCACCACACTACAAAAAGATGTGCACATATAATAAGCGACTACACCAAATAGTTCTATGCACTGTATTAAATAGAACTCGTAAAGCCAATGGGTAGGAATAACTTAATTGATAATTTGGCCTACTCCCATTACTTGGCCCTAAATATTATAGACAAATTGTAAAAGAGCTATTAGAATAACAACATACATGGAAACAAAAAGTGATGAAACAGGTAGACGGGACGAAACGTTCGAGCTACGGTCAGGAAAGAGTTAACGGCGCTGCCAGGTGCGTTTTCCCGCCCATTATCAGGCTCCAAAATCGGGCAGGTTAGCTTCATCGACAAGCTTCTTTTGTGTCACGCGGGAAAAGTGGAAGGGAATGACGTGGACCTTTTCTGTTTGGAGAAAGCAAGGCAAAAATACTATTTGTTTTATTTCTTGTCTGCACGTTGAAAGGGAAAGCAGAAGGTCTCAGTGCATAGGGACGACTTTGAGGAGAATACCGACCAAATTGAGGTGACATGTACTATCCAATAGTGTTGCAGAGGGTTTGACAACACTATTTGGGTTGCTTCTTTCTTCACACGTAGGGTTTTCCAACATGAATTGTTGTGAAACAAAATGAAGTGCATACTATGAATTACACTATGTGTTGAGGGTTATTATTGTCCCCATTAAATGAGAGATGTGCTATTTGATAAAATAAAACACCATCTATATGTTTGTATATTTGCATTACAAGACAAAGGTTGGGTATACCGTATAAGTAAAGGCAGGCTTCAAAACACATTGTATTTTCTGACATGCACTATAGAATGTGCACACCTTGATATACTGGTCTAAAAACCAAAAAGGGCTAGGGTATGTTGTGATGTGGAGGTTGAAAAATACAATGTGTTATGAAGCATGCAATTTGTTATATACTTGAAACTTAAACACAGCAATGGAATGTGTGATTTTGAAGGCATTCAAGTAACATTCCATGTTGCAAGACCATGCGTGTTAAGAAGCAAGCAACCCACAATGAGACAACCCTTTACATTTAAACAAGTAGATTAAAATAACTAAAACCCAACACTGTGTTTCCCATTGAGAATAATTTTGTAAAGTTTTTTTATTGAGACCCAGCACTGCGTTTCCCATTCAGAATTATTTTTTGTAGTTTCTTTTTTCAATGGTGTGAAATTGAAACACAACAATGGAATGTGTGATTTTGAAGACATTCGAGAAACCGAAATACTCCCCATTCTATTTTCCAAATTTCAAAGACAAAGAACTTGTAAAACCCTCTACATTAAAACAAGGAGATTCAAAAAAATGAAACCCAGCATTGTGTTTCCCATTGAGAATAATTTTGTACAATTTTTTTATCAACTGACTTAAATTTATACACAACAATGGAATGTGTAATTTGGAAGACATTCAAGAAACTAAAATACTCCATATTGTGTTTCCCAAATTTCAAATTACCCCTCACCTCCATTTCATCCGTATTCTACTCCAACTCCTCCACATGCACTCGGACCTTAAGCTTTCCATTTACATTTAAACAAGGAGATTGGAAAAAAAAAGAAGTGAGCCACAACCCACTGTGTTTTCCATGATGCTACTGTTATGTGAATAATGTGTTGGGCAGAGATCGAGCAAGAGTGTTTTGCTGAAAGTAAGGGTTGTTCAAAATTATGAAGCTCAAATTCAATACATTTTCCTCTTACTCTGTGCATAACACTACCTGCTGTCTTCTTACTGTTTTTGCAAAGTCAAGGACAACCCATTGTGTTTTCCATATTAGAACAGTTAAGTAAATTTTTTGTTGGAAGCATATGAATAGGTAGTGAGCAAGACTATTTTTCTTAAAGAAAGGGGTCTCATAAGACAAGAAAGGGAAGTTGAAAACATTATTTTGTTACATTCTAGAAAATAAAATAAGAAGTGAGCCACAACCCACTGTGCTTTCCATGATGCTACTGCTATGTGAATTTTGTGTTGGAAACATATGGGTAGATGATCTTTTAATCAAGTGAGCAACCTTCACGACATGTTTGCAAGTGTTCCCCTCCAAACTCCAAGGGCAGTCACAAACAAAAAGGTGCTCCCCAAATTTTTGAATAAGGTAGTGCATTGACCTACTTTGAATTTTCACCCAGTAGCATCTAGGATCCATTTCATTGGGAATACAGTCATTGTCTGAAATTGCCTTGGCCTGCTCCACACTAGATCGCATATTTAAATAATTTTTGTTCGTCAAAAAACCATAATGCTGCAACTTTTCCTTTTTCCTATAGAATGGTTCCATTTTATACACAAGTGTGTAATACAAATAGTCCATTCTCTTATTGCATTTTTTTAAACGATCGCACAAGTATCGAGTTTTTAGTACGCAATGGTATGACTCAATGGATGCATTCGTATCCTGGTTGGCATGTGGGAATAGGCTACACTTTTTTTCCCACACGACTGCGAACAAAAACATCCAATAGTCAAGTAATCCACAATGTATTAGACGTGACATCAAAGAATTTGAATGGAGTGAATCATGCGAGGTGACGAAAATTGTCAACTGACCAATTCGACCTTCTCCTTCACACCAAGTCTCCTTGAAGTACTCTAAGAATCGGGCCTGATCATTGAACTCCTCAAAGAAAGAGTTCAATAGCTGAGTGACAGAATCTTCGGTGTCAATGATTGCCATCGTGATCATGCCAAGAGTGTGAAATACGTCCATTGCCCTTTCCTTGGCTGCATACTTGTATACATTCTTTAGCCAAGCCCTTTTCACATGCCAAAGGCATAGAAGCACACGACATTGAAAGACAACCCTAATAGACAATACCAATGATATTGTTTACTGCTCCATTGCATGAGAAAGTGGCATTGAAAATGAAAAGCAAATGAGAAAGGTACACAAATGAAGAAAGGGATGCACATACTGTATGGCTTGGATCTCTGCACTCACATCATCGGTCAAAAATGAATTGATTCTCCAATCAGGCCTGGCTCTTCTTCCATGTTTGAGCAATACGTGTAACCACATAGAGATGTCCTCAATCTTGTTTCATGAGGATACTACCCACACAACACCACTCTGTTGCTTGTCGAAAATGAGGAGAGTATACAATGGGTATTGTAGAGAGAACAACTTAGCATGAGCATTGTGAAGTTTACAGCCAGTAAGATCATTGAAAACACGACGAACTATTTGTCAATGTTTGTAAGGCCTCACCTCATATTTGTTAGTTGCAAACGTGGAATCCATCGAGATGACTAAATTATGTGAGCAACTAACCATCCTATCCAACATCCATGGAGTCTGAACCCCAGTAACAAAAGGCGTATTGTTCCCATCAGGCCGTTGAAAGTAGAAGAAGTTTTCAAAGTCTTCTCCACTCCATAGTAGGATACTTGTGGAATCAACTTTGTGTTTTTGTGTGTGAGTACAATGCACCTTTTGCCATGCATTCATTACATCCTTTCTTGTAAGGAATTGATCCCTCTTGGACATCATGCCACATAACAGAGGATCGCTGATGTGTCTATCCATTATTGCATTGACACTGACATCCATGAGCAAAAGGCCTTCAATATAGCTTTTGCACTCTGTGGATAGATTAGCGGCAAACATAGAACGCTTCTCTCCACTTGTGTCATGAATTCCATGGAAAAATTCACCGTTTTTATCTACGTGGAACATTTCTTTGTAGATAATATAGGCAACATCGGGTTTGCCTTCCATAACCTTTACCATGAAGTGGTATTGACAACCTCGCTTTTGTATGAACATCTTATGTGGTTTCTTCTCTGGTGGAGGCTGGTTTCTATTGTCTTTAGGACCATATTGACACCAGTAGCTGCAAGAAAGGTGTCATCTCATCATGTTCAACCAAGAGAGTAAAATATCATTCGGCCATAGAAACGAATGTCGATATATACAAACCTCTTATACAAAATTGTTTTGCTATAATTTTTCTCATAGATGGCACAAGAGGTGGTAGGTTCTCTTATTTTCTTGTCCAAAAATTTTGTTTCTACACCTTCAACGTACATTTCACCATGAATGAACTGATCAAGTCTTCTAAGAGGAATTGCTGCAACAAGGTCAGGGACCTTATCCTTGTTGATGGAAATAGTAGCCCATTCCAAATCGGAAGACAAAATAGGAGAGCCTCCATTTTGTACATCTTGCACCTCCAATTCGTCTAGCTTCTTCCATTTCAAACCTCTCCCTGTTCTAGGAAATCACAAGATTGGACGAATACTTAAAATTAGTGTGGATTGTGTGAAGAAGGAAAAAATAATTCATTAAACAAAGATAAAATGTGCTTGCATTGCTCTCACCCACATAAAACCAATATGACATTCCAGCTTCAACCAATGAAAATTAAAGGTGATAGATTCAATCGGGCTACGCATAAAATATAACACAAACACATGCCGAAAATTGGACAGTCCAACAACCCAAACACTGCGTTTTTCGAATAACAATTTTTTTCTGCACTTTTCTTTCAATCATGCAAAATTCAAACACAACAATGGAATGTGTGGTTTGGAAGACATTCCATGTTGCAAAATTCTACGTGTTAAGAAGCAAGCAACCCACCATGATACAACCCCCTACATTTAAACAAGGAGATTCAAATAATTGTAACCTAGCACCCTGTTTCCCATTCAAAATTATTTTGTGGAGTTTTCTTATCAATCGACTGAAATTTATACACAACAATGGAATGTGTGATTTGGAAGATAGTCATACTATATTGTAACATTCCATATTGAGACAAGGAAAGATAAAAACAACAAACTAATTTATCAAGATGATTTCTTTTAGAATTCACAAATTCAGCAAATATAAAATCAATCCTATTCGACTTAGCAAATATCATATTCAAGAACGATCACAGAAGCACAAAGAAATTTGTGATCAAGAAAACATTAAAAAACTGAAGGATTCAATCTTATTTCCTTTTTTTCTCAATACAAAATATGGGTTCAAAGGCTACATGGCTATGTAACAGACACTGTTTCCATTACACCCTATGAAATCGGTGACTATTCATAATTACAAAACTTGCATGCATGTAAATTAAAGATTAAGTTTCAGTCGATAAAAAACAAGTTCACTAAACATCCAGAGGAAGTGGACCCCGTAAAATCTCTGCAAGCATTTCATCAAGCAAATTATTAAATTCTGCTTTCTCTTCCTTTCTATCTAGGATAGAGATCACCCTCAAATATTCAGCAGAGCTAGACTGTTCCTTCCATGCAAGCGAACGTAGCTCAGAAACAATGTCGAGTTGTTCCTCCTCGAGCCCAATTAGATTAGGCTGAATGATTGGTACTGGCTCTTTTTCATGTTCCACAACTTCACTAGGAAGCACCATGTCGAACAAAAACCTGGGATCCAAAATCTTCAACCTTACCAAAAAAGTGGTTGTTAAGAAACAAGCAACCGACCATAACAAAACCCTTTACATTTAATGTGGATGATTAAAATAACTGAAACCCAGCACTGCGTTTCCCATTCAGAATTATTATTTGCAGTTTCTTTTTTCAATGGTGTGAAATTGAAACACAACAATGGAATGTGAGATTTTGAAGACATTAGAGCAACCGAAATACTCCACAATTCTATTTCCCAAATTTCAAAGACAAAGAACCTGTAAAACCCTCTACATTAAAATAAGGAGATTCAAAAAAATGAACCCCAACACTGTGTTTCCCATTGAAAATAATTTTGGACAGTTTTTTTATTGAAACCCAGCACTGTGCTTCCCATTTAGAATTATTATTTGCAGTTTCTTTTTTTAACGGTGCGAAATTGAAACAAAACAATGGAATGTGTGATTTTGAAGACATTCGAGCAACCGAAATACTCCCCATTCTATTTCCCAAATTTCAAAGCAAAGAACTTGTAAAACCCTCTACATTAAAACAAGGAGATTCAAAAAAATAAACCTAGCACTATGTTTCCCATTGAGAATAATTTTGGACAGTTTTTTTATTAAGACCCAACATTGTGTTTCCCTTTCAGAATTATTATTTGCAATTTCTTTTTTCAACAGTGCAAAATTGAAACACAACAATGGAATGTGAGATTTTGAAGACATTCAAGCAACTGAAATACTCCACATTCTGTTTCCCAAATCTCAAACACAAAGAACTTGTAAAACCCTCTACATTAAAACAAGGAGATTCAAAAAAATGAAATCCAGCACTATGTTTCCCATTGAGAATAACTTTGGACAGTTTTTTTATTGTGACCTAGCACTGTGTTTCCCATTCAGAATTATTATTTGCAGTTTTTTTTTTCAATGGTGCAAAATTGAAACACAACAATGGAATGTGAGATTTTGAAGAAATTCGAGCAACCGAAATACTCCACATTCTGTTTCCCAAATTTCAAAGACAAAGATCTTGTAAAACCCTCTACATTAAAACAAGGGGATTCAAAAACATGAACCCTAGCACTATGTTTCCCATTGAGAATAATTTTGGACAGTTTTTTATTGAAATCCAGCACTGCGTTTCCCATTCAGAATTATTATTTGCAGTTTCTTTTTTCAATGGTGCGAAATTGAAACACAACAATGGAATGTGTGATTTTGAAGACATTCGAGCAACCGAAATACTCCCGATTCTGTTTCCCAAATTTCAAAGACAAAGAATTTGTAAACCCTCTACATTAAAACAAGGAGATTAATAAAAATGAAACCCAGCACTGTGTTTCCCATTGAGAATAATTTTGGATAGTTTTTTTATTGAGACCCAGCACTGCGTTTCCCATTCAGAATTATTATTTGCACTTTATTTTTTCAATGGTGCGAAATCGAAACACAATAATGGAATGTGAAATTTTGAAGACATTCGAGCAACCGAAATACTCCACATTCTGTTTCCCAAATCTCAAAGACAAAGAACTTGTAAAACCCTCTACATTAAAACAAGGAGATTCAAAAAAATGAAACCCAACACTACTTTTCCCATTGAGAATAATTTTGGACAGTTTTTTTATTGAAACCCAGCACTGCGCTTCCCATTCAGAATTATTATTTGCATTTTTTTTTTTCAATGCTGCGAAATTGAAACACAACAATGGAATGTGTGATTTTGAAGACATTCGAGCAACTGAAATACTCCCCATTTTGTTTCCCAAATTTCAAAGACAAAGAACTTGTAAAACCCTATACATTAAAAAAAGGAGATTCAAAAAAATGAAACCCAGCACTGTGTTTTCCATTGAGAATAATTTTAGATAATTTTTTTATTGAGACCCAGCACTGTGTTTCCCATTCAGAATTATTATTTGCACTTTCTTTTTTCAATGGTGCGAAATTGAAACACAATAATGGAATGTGAGATTTTGAGGACACTCGAGCAACCGAAATACTCCACATTCTGTTTCTCAAATCTCAAACACAAAGAACTTGTAAAACCCTCTACATTAAAACAACGAGATTCAAAAAATGAAACCCAGCACTGTTTTTCCCATTCAGAATAATTTTGGACAATTTTTTTATTGAAACCCAGCACTGCGTTTCCCATTTAGAATTATTATTTGCAGTTTCTTTTTTCAATGGTGCTAAATTGAAACACAACAATGAAATGTGTGATTTTGAAGACATTCGAGCAACCGAAATACTCCACATTCTGTTTCCCAAATTTCAAATACAAAGAACTTGTAAAACCCTCTACATTAAAACAAGGAGATTCAAAAAAATGAACCCTAGCACTGTGTTTCCCATTGAGAATAATTTTGGATAGTTTTTTAATTGAAACCCAGCACTGCGTTTCCCATTCAGAATTATTATTTGCAGTTTCTTTTTTCAATGGTGCGAAATTGAAACACAATAATGGAATGTGAGATTTTCAAGACATTCGAGCAACCGAAATACTCCCCATTCTGTTTCTCAAATTTCAAAGACAAAGTACTTGTAAAACCATCTACATTAAAACAAGGAGATTCAAAAAAATGAAACCCAACACTATGTTTGCCATTGAGAATAATTTTGGACAGCTTTTTTATTGAGACCTAGCACTGTTTTTCCCATTCAAAATTATTATTTGCACTTTCTTTTTTCAACGGTGCAAAATTGAAACACAACAATGGAATGTGAGATTTTGGAGACATTTGAGCAACCGAAATACTCCACATTCTGTTTCCCAAATTTCAAAGACAAAGAACTTGTAAAACCCTCTACATTAAAACAAGGAGATTCAAAAAAATGAAACCCAGCACTATTTTTCCCATTGAGAATAATTTTGGACAGTTTTTTATTGAAACCCAACACTGCGTTTCCCATTCAGAATTATTATTTATAGTTTCTTTTTTCAATGGTGCGAAATTGAAATACAACAATGGAATGTGTGATTTTGAAGACATTCAAGCAATCAAAATACTCCCCATTCTGTTTCCCAAATTTCAAAGACAAATAACTTGTAAAACCCTCTACATTAAAATAAGGAGATTCAAAAAAATGAAACCCAACACTGTGTTTCCCATTCAGAATATTTTTGGACAGTTTTTTTATTGAGACTCGGCACTGCGTTTCCCATTCAGAATTATTTTTTGCAGTTTCTCTTTTCAATGGTGCGAAATTGAAACACAACAATAGAATGTGTGATTTTGAAGACATTCGAGCAACCAAAATACTCCACATTTTGTTTCCTAAATTTCAAATACAAAGAGCTTGTAAAACCCTTTATTATTTGTAGTTTCTTTTTTCAATGGTGCGAAATTGAAACACAACAATGGAATGTGTGATTTTGAAGACATTCGAGCAATTGAAATACTCCCCATTTTATTTCCCAAATTTCAAAGACAAAGAACTTGTAAAACCCTCTACATTAAAACAAGGAGATTCAAAAAAAGAAACCCAACATTGTTTTTCCCATTGAGAATAATTTTGGACAGTTTTTTTATTGAAACCCAGCACTGCATTTCCCATTCAGAATTATTATTTGCAGTTTCTTTTTTCAATGGTGTGAAATTGAAACACAACAATGGAATGTGTGATTTTGAAGACATTTGAGCAACCGAAATACTCCACATTCTGTTTCCCAAATTTCAAAGACAAAGAACTCATAAAACCCTCTACATTAAAACAAGGAGATTCAAAAAAATGAACCCCAGCACTATGTTTCCCATTGAGAATAATTTTGGACAATTTCTTTATTGAAACCCAGCATTGCGTTTCCCATTTAGAATTATTATTTGTACTTTCTTTTTTCAATGGTGTGAAATTGAAACACAACAATGGAATGTGTGATTTTGAAGACATTCGAGCAACCAAAATACTCCGCATTCTATTTCCCAAATTTCAAAGACAAAGAACTTGTAAGACCCTCTACATTAAAACAAGGAGATTCAAAAAAATGAAACCCAGCACTGTGTTTCCTATTGAGAATAATTTTGGATAGTTTTTTTATTGAAACCCAGCACTACGTTTCCCATTCAAAATTATTTTTTGTAGTTTCTTTTTTCAATGGTACGAAATTGAAACAAAACAATGGAATGTGTGATTTTGAAGACATTCAAACAACTGAAATACTCCACATTCTGTTTCCCAAATTTCAAACACAAAGAACTTGTAAAACCCTCTGCTTGCAACGAAATTACCCCTCACCTCGCTTTCGTGTGTATTCTCCTCCAAATCCTCCACGTGCACTCCACACTTCAGCTAATTTGGTCGGTATTCTCCTCGAATTCGTGCACATGCTCTCAGACCTTCAGCTTTCCTTTTCAACATGCAAACAGGAAATAGGAAACAAATAGTATTTTCACCTTGCTTTCTCCAAACAGAAAAGGCCCACGTCATTCCCTTCCACTTTTCCTACGCCACACAAGAAACTTGTCGACGAGGCTAACCTGCCCACTTTCTGTGCCTGGCAATGGGTGGGAAAATGCACCTAACGGTGTTGTTAACTCTTGCCTGACCATAGATCGGACGTTTCGTCCCCTCCATCGGTTTCAGGAGTTTGGCGGACCCCGCACTACGACGTCTCATCATGTTATGTGTGTATCCATACATGTTCATGTGTATGTTTTTCATGCGTTTTTCAATGTACATAGGTGAATTTTGTCTAGCAGTTAGCTGGCTCCTATTTGGGGGCTTGGACTTATTTAATTATTTTATTTTCCTAATTTGATATAATCACCCTATATTTATAAATTAATCCCTTTAAAATCCTTAAGCCCGAATCATTATTTATGAGGGGCTCAAAAATAATATTTTATAGAATATTTAAGGGATTAAAAGGGTTAATTAGGATATTTGGAAGATTTAAATGATATTTTAAGGGATTTTTGAAGATTTTTTTTGTAAATAAGAGATATGCGTATATTTGCAAAATAATATGGTTTTAGCTCATATTAGCAAATAAATTGGTATATAAAGGGGTATGTTTTGGCTTGTAATGAAGGAAGTTCATTTTGGGAGAAATAATTCTTTGAAGGAGAATATTGTAAGCATGAAGGCCTTTTGAGTGTCTTCAAGTGTTGAGACGAGATTGTGAGAAATTTTATGCAAGTTTTGGAGCTTGAATATTGTAACAAGCCATTTTTATTGCTTCGCAACATTAATAAAGTGGTCTTACTTGAGAAGTGGGCCCGGAGATGTAGTCCTGATTGGATGAACTTCGTTATCAACTGGCATTATCTCCTCTTTTGTCTTATTCTTCATTCTTCTATCTATCATTCTCTCTAATTTATTTTCAGTATTTTTAAGTTTTCATTTAAGTTCTAATTACAATATTATAGTAAGTAGTTAACTTTCTTAAGTTTTGTAAAGGCTAATGAACCTAGTTTACATTTTCAACGGTTAAAAGCACAATCATGTCATACTATCTCGATCAGGGAATTTTGTAATTGGAATTAATTTACGAGTTAAAGTGTAAACCTCTAATTACAGATCACTCAACCACCACCTCAACAACCTAATTGGTGAACTCCCTATTGGGGACCCCTTGAATGGGTGAACCAATCATGGGGAACTCAGTAGTGGCCAACCCAAACTCAGCAACAGTGGTATCTACAACATACTAATCCTCAATGGAATCATGGATAGAATTAATTCTATACCGGGCCTCGTAGGAATCAACAACAAAATTTGCTAGCTCCACCCCAGAACCCTCCTTAGAATGAATAGATACATAAACCTCAGCTCCCAATGCAACAACTTCCCAATCCCAAGAAAAATTGACAAAATACTCTGGTATACTCCACTAAACAAGATAATGTTACTGAACTTAATGCCATATATTATAGGGGATGTTCAATTGCACTTTGGTAGAACACTTCAACTACCAACCATTGAAGAAATTATGGATGAACCTACTCTTAAAACTCCCAAGAAGGACACTCCACCTAACCACACTGTTACCACAAATAATACTTTACCTCCTTCAGTAGTAGGAGCTTCTGACTTACGTCAGGAGGAGGAGGAAGGTCAATCTCCAACTGATCTTAGAAATGATACCTCTCCAAAAGAGAAAACTCATGCACCATTTCCGGAGCATCTGAAATCGACCAATTTGAAAGATACTCTAGAAATGTCTTTTACCTCTGAAACTACGTTAATTCAGGAAAGCAAAAAACTACAAATAGATGTTCCTTTGCTGCAAGCAATAAAGGAAATTCTAGAGTTGAACTAGCTGATCAAATAGTTGTGTATTGAAACCCTAGGCAGGAAACCAAATAAAATAAATATGGTGCACATAGATGGCTATTTAGCTAACGTTTTTTCTGGAAAGTTTGTTGCTCCAAAATATGATGATCCATGTAGTCCACTTATAACTGTCACAGTTAATGAGGTAGCAATACCTAATGCATTAGTGGATTTAGGAGCTGCCATTAATGTAATGACTATGGATTTGATGGAAAAATTAGGCCTTACTAATTTACATCCCACAACTACAGTCTTATAGATGGAAAACTAGTCCATAGCCATTCTAAAGGGTGTTATTGAAAATGTTCTTGTCAACGTGGATGGATGGGAATATCCAGTCAACTTTCAGATCATCTAGTCACTTAAACCCAAAGATACCTATCCAATAATTCTCGGAAGACCATGGTTGATCACTATCGTAGCTAAAATTGACTGTAGAGAGGGAGGAATGACCATTTCACATGGTCCAGATAGTAAAATTTTATTCTTGTACCCTCTTGCTAAACCCACTAAATGTAACAAAGTCTGGGTTGATGAACTGGAAGATTCTAATGGTCAAGACAATCTGGCCTCATTAGCCATGGTAGTCATTAAACAGCATGAAGAAGAATTAGAGGATGAGTTAGTAAGTTATGTAGCTCATCTTGCCATAAGTTTAAGTGATGAGGAAATGGTGGATTCCCCAGAAATTCTGGGACAACCAATCGATGTACATGGGATGGAACAAAATTATACTACTATGGGAATACCTTGTCCTTTGGCCAATATGATTCCCAGAACTAGCTATTTTTTTGCGGACATAACTAGACTTCATTGACTGATACCTCATAGTTGTCCTCTCCACACCTTTTTGCGACCAATTCATACCGTCACTTCTGCCCATCCAGGAACAAATATAATTATGTTGCTACCAAGAAAAACCTTAAACATCAATAGTTGGATGATAGAATCAAAAGAGGATAGATTATTTAATAGGTTGGTAATGAGGTCTAAATATTTTTCTTGGGACTACATAGACATGAGGGGAATCCATCCAAGTGTTTTTATGCATCACATTTATACTGATCCTAATGCAAGACCAGTATGTCACCCATAGAGGAGACTCAATCCTACATTAAAGGATCTAGTCAAAATTGAAATTGAGAAACTCCTCCGAGTAGGATTTATTTATCACATCTCTGATAGTAAGTGGGTTTCACCTGTGGTTGTTGTGCCAAATAAAAATGGGAAGTGGAGAATATGTGTAGATTACAAAGAACTTAACAAAGCCACTCATCGAGATTATTTTCCCTTACCATTTGTAGACAAGGTTCTAGACAATTTGACTAGGAGGAAATGTTTCTCCTTTTTGGACGGATTTAGTGGGTACAACTAGATTAAGGTAGCACCAGAAGACCAAGATAGGACAACGTTTACTTGTCCATGGGGCACATTTGTATATCGTGTTCTTCCCTTTGGACTCTATAACGCTCCTACAACTTTTCAGAGAGTTATTTTGGCTATATTTACTGAGCTTGTCAATGACTATGTAGAAGTCTATATGGATGACTTCACTATCTATGGTTCAACCTATCATGAAGGCCTTTAGAACTTAGATAAGGTTTTAGGGTTTTGCGAGGATCACTGACTGTCCCTTAGCCATGAAAAGTGTTTGATAATTGTGGAACAAGGAATAGTCTTAGGTCATCATATCTCCTCGGAAGGAATAAAGGTTAATCCCAAGAAAATTGAAGTCATCCAACAACTGACTACTCCTTAGACACAAACGGATGTTAGAAGTTTTCTTGGGCATGCTGGATACTATTGGAGGTTTATAGAATCCTGTAGTAAAATAGTTGCCCCTATGTTTTCCCTTCTCCAAAAAGATGTGGAGCTTAACTAGACACCAGAGTGTCAACTATCATTTGAAACAATAAAGGAGAAGCTTGTCTCTACTCCCATCCTACGTGGGCCGAATTGGAACCTTTGGCTCCATATCTATGTTGATGCTTTGGATGACATGATTGGTGCAATATTGGGGCAAGAATATGAGAAGGGGGGTAAATATGCTATATATTTCATTAGTAAAAACTTGACATCTGCTGAGAAAATCTACATGAAAAGAGAAAAATATTTTTTTGTTGTGGTTCATGCCATTACAAAGTTCTTCCATTATATTACAGGATATAAAGTTACTATCAATACAGATCATTCAGCTGTAAAATATTTGATGAATAAACCTATAGTTAATGGACGAATAATGAGGTGGTTACTACTCCTTCAAAAATTCAATGTAACAATACTCGAAAAGCCAGGGAAATTTAATGTACTGGCAAACTTTATGTCTGGAATTAAGCAAGAAGAGGTGATTGTGCATCGATACAAGATGAGTTTCCAAATGAAAATCTATTTTCTATTTCTATAAAGACACCTTGGTTTGCTGGCATTGCCAACTATTTAGCCACCTCAGAAGTACCACCTGATTTTACATCAAAACAAAGGAAGCGACTTATTAGAAAGAGTGCCCCATTTAAATGGATTAAGGAGATTTTATTCTGTTGTGGCCCTAATATGGACTTGATAAGATGTGTCAAGGAATATGAAACTTACAGTATCCTTAGGGCCTATAATGATGATCCTTTTGGGGGTCATTACTCTACAAAAAAAATTCTCATAAAAGTTTGGGTGCTGGGTATTATTGGCCTTCAATGCATAAAGACGTTAAAAATTACATTCATCATTGTGATCAATGTCAAAGAGTAGGAAGACCAACTTATTTTTCTGAAATGCCCTTGCACCCCAAGGTAGTCCTCGAACCATTCAAAAAATGGGGATTGGATTTTATTGGTCCCATAGATCCTTCCTCCGAAGGGAAATAATACATTCTAGTTTTCAACAATTACCTGAATAAATGGGTAGAAGTTCAGGCCCTATGAGTTGCTAGAGAGGAACAAGTTGTTGACTTCCTCTATAATAAGATGTTTCTCAGGTTTGGAGCTCCCCAAACCATCATTACATATCAAGGACCCCAGTTCATGTCCAAAATTCTTTTGGAATTTATGAACCATTTTCAAGTAAGTCACAAGAAGTCATCTCCCTATCACCCTCAAGAAAATGGCCAAGTGGAAGTGACTAATAGGGAGTTAGAAAACATATTGACCAAAATGGTTTCTTCAAGGACAAGAGATTGGGCTAGGAAATTACTTGAAGTTGTTTGGGCATACAACACAACATGCAAATCCAATGCATTGACTCTGCCAAGGCAGAGCCCACCTAAAACTTGAATATCCATAAAATTTGAATTTTATTGATGCTTTGATTTGTCAAACCTATGTACAAATGCCTTCCTTTTTTATTATGTTTATTTACACTTTCAATAGTTATGCCAATTTTCACCATCTTTTCATCATAAATAAAAGCCGTTATGACAGCCTGTCCTCATTGATGACTCTGTCATTCACAAGGTTCCTCACTCACGTCATCATAAATATGTCATCACCTCAACCAATACCATTACATCATCCTGTTAAATCGGTAAAGGTACGAAATCTTTAGGCGATCACAAAATGTAAGTAAGTACAATTTTATGCTTAAAGTAAGTAGTTATTTTTGAATAAGGTGTAATTAATTGGCATGAGTTCTCGCTACCTAATTTAGTAACTTGAGCCACTCAGTGGTTAACTACTAGTACAACACTCTTTTCACACTCTTCGATGCAAATTATCATCATTGCACAGTAAGCTCTAAACAAAGACAAAATAAATAATCACTTTTGATTATATTTTCAAAATGAATGTGCACAAGCTTCTCGCACTGTTGAATCTCTCAGCAGCATCATAGATTGAAGACAAAAAATGGTGGGTGCAAAGAAGAAATTAGAGCTGGCTTCATCAAAAATATTACTAGATTGAGCAACATTTCCAAGTTGTTTCAAGAAGTAGGATGGTTGTACTTCATTAAATATTTTGAGGGATACAATGAGAAACTAGTGAATGCATTTGCAAAAAAATACTCCAATGGTCAAGTGACACTACATGGAAAGTGTTTTCAAGTGAGTCTGAAAGTCATTTCTCACCTCTCAGGTTTAAATAATTTTGGTATTAAATTATCTGAAACTTCTCAAGTTACATATCAAAAGTTATCAAAATTATTCCTTAGAGAAGGAGACCCTCAGCCCATGATAGTTATCAGTACTTGAGGACAAAATAAAGGGTTTCAAATAACTTCTGTATTAGAACCCTGGGGAATAGTTGCTGCATGGAATATAAAATATTTTACTTGTGAAGGCCAACTTACTACTGTGGTAGGACTTGCATTTCGTATGCTGATACATTTGTGACATGGGAAATAAAACCCTACCCTTAGGGTTAATTTGCTTGAATATTTGAGTGAATCTATTAACTCCTCCATAGAAAGATATAAGACTGGTTTGGGACCATTGAAGCACCATGGGTTAATTCAATTAATTTGTAAACATCATTTTTGAAAGAAACTGGAAAGCAAGTGGGAAAATTTTCTTTGGAAATTTGAAAAGTCTCCACCCAAAAGAAAATTAGAAGGGGAATCCTCTAAACAAATTGCTTCACCTTCTAAAGGAACTTCCCTTGAGGCCTCTAAAGCTCTTTAATCTCAAATTATCACAATCCTTGGTGATGAAGAACTAGAGTCTTTAACCAAGGAATTGAAAACCCCAGATCAGCTAGGAGATGTTGAAATTATTCATCCAGATGTAGATAGTCTTCCCCTTAGGAAGAGGAAAAGAAGAACAATTGTCACTTTTCAAAACACTCCTCCTTTGAAGAGAAGAAAGAGATTATCCTTAGAGTCTACAAAAAGCCTAGTTTAGGATATAGGAATTGTTTCAAAGAAAAAGGAGTCTAAGAAACAAAATAAGCCAATAGAAACCATTGATCTTGTTGATGACGTATAAATAAGAGAAACAGGGGAACAAATCCATCAGTCTCTAGAGAAAGAAAAACCTCTTGAGGAAATACCTTCCCATCTAGAGAATGAAGAAGAAACATTTGCAGAGGAAATACAGGAAGAGGAGAGGGAACAATCTCCACCTTTTATGGAGGTTGAGGACAATGTTTTAGAAAATTTGTCCCCCATTGTAAATAGAGTTATTGAAACAGTTGAAAATGAAAGTGCTAATGCAAAATTAGAAAAAATGAAATTGGAAATTGATGAATTAAGGAATCAATTGCAAAAAAATGAAGAACATATTGTACAACAACAAGAGGAAATAACAATACATATGACTATAATAAGAAAAGAGATCAGGAGATTCAAAATTTGAAACTGCAGATAGAAGAAAAGGATACATTTATAAATGAATTGTAGATACAAATTCACAAATGGAATCAAGAGAATATGACATATAATGCTAATCTATCTGATAGGGATAAACAAATTGAAAGTTTGAAAAATAATTTTATGCACATGTTTCAAGCTTTTGAAGAAGAAAAGAAAAGACAGAGTGAAGAATTGAATGTTTCTCTCAATAAGATTGTGGAACTAGAACATGATTTGTAGAAAAGCGCCAATAATACAATAATGGAATCAAAAGGAATTCAGACCGAACCAACTGTAACTGAATGGTTCCAAGTTCAAATTCCCCCATTATTAATGAAGTGGATGGAACGGTGTTATTTCTTGAAAGATGCTAAGATTGAGAATACCAGGTTAAAAAAGGAGTTGGTACTCTTGAAAGAGTCATTTCATAGGGTCTATAGAGCAAATAAATATGCATGTCAAATAGGAGAATTTCTATTAGCATGTAGGAGGCCATCAAGGCTATATTCAATATTTTTAAATGAACAATTATTAAGGTGGAAATTGCTAAGAATTTATCATGACCAACCACATGACCCTGATGATAAAGAATTTTTTAAAGTGTTTATAGAATCAACTCCTGAACAACAAGATATGCTATGTGAATTCTTTATTCAAGATCTACTATTGGAAACACATACTGATTTCTTTATTAACTTTTTTTTTGGAGAAGTGAAATTGAGATCTTTTCTATCTACCATGCGTAATTAGGTTCATTGGAAAGAACACATTAGAGAATATTCTTAAGCAGAGAAAAATGTGGGTCTCCAGATGAGATGCCCCAACAATAAACCTGCAGCTTTTAAATCTACCTTTTTAGTTGTTAAAGTAGATGAAACTATGAAGCAAAGATATGATGAGAGCCTCTAACTTTGTTATAATCATTTCATAGAACAAGAGCAGAAATTGATTGGTAAGGCTTGGCATGCTTGTGAAGAGAGATACACTCCATTACCAACATATTTGAAGAAAAGAGAAGTGATCTTCCCTCTTAACATCAAAAGATCCTTCAAAAGATCAGATGCCTTGGCCAAAATTCTAAAAGACGTCAGAATAGATTAGATAGGGATGAGGTATAGACCTCCCCTATTGCCCTTTCCACCCCCTGATTTTCATGTTAATACATATCAAGATGATGGAGTCTTCAATATGTGGAAAAAAGGAGTTACTTATCATCAAGGATTCCTAAGTGCACCTGAAGATTTTGATAAAACAACAAAGCATTTGTATGATATTAGTGCTAAGTATGAAGAATTGAACAGAGATGGAGTGCATGGGGATCTTCCAGGAATTAGGAAGGAGAGGAAATTATGAGGTAAAAATAACCTCATCATGATAAAATAATAAATCCCTAACTCATATATGAAAAATTATTATTCTTTTCCAATTAATTAAACTTTAGGCATAATAATTGCTTTTCTTTTAAGAAAAATAGTACAAACTTTATTTCCTGTGATTTATTGAAGTATCTTGCCAATGCAGATTTAATGGGTTGTTTTAAGTATTTTGTAGGATAATAACTGGTCATCATACAAAAATTAAAATCATTCAACTAGCACGAGCTCCAAAACAAATTGAAGATATATGTTGGAAACATGCTCTTGAACTTTAGGATGATGGACTGAAATCATAATTTCTTTTGGTTAAATTTATGTTATGTTTTAAAAGTTTAAGGACTTCATGGTTCAACTCGAGCCTCTTTTATATCTATGTAATGGGAATTTAAAGACATAAAGTTTGTTTACAATCTGTTACAAACTTTTTCAATGGTAATCTAAGCCATCTAAAATATAGGACTTAGTTAGAAGTTTTCTATAAATATGTAATCTCCAGAAGAAAAAGACAATGCATAATAGTATTGTTATGTTGTCTACATGTTTTCTGAATATATATGAATAAAGATACTATTACATATCAATCTCTGAGTTGCTGAAATTATGGATTGAAATTATTTTTAATGGAAGATATTTTGAATATGTTGTGTATGTGACCTGAAGATGAATGTAGGAACGTGCGAGTTGGCCACTCGAGGGAGAATAGATTAAATAGATGAGTAATTTCCTTTCCGTTATCTTTATTACATGAATAGTAATTATGAGTGTAGTCATTATTCCATGTCAATTATGTAGAAGTCGTTAATACTATGGTTGTAGAGTCTGAAGTTCCAGAGCACTCACTATTTGTCATTTCCATAGTGTGCTAACTGTTACGAATTGTTATTTTTTGTTATTATTTAGATGTTTCGTAGTTTGTTTACAATTTTTTCTACTTCTGTAGTTTACACGCTTTTCAGTTTAGTTGTTTCTATGCTTTCTCATTTAGCTATCATTTTTTCTAGATTAGTCATTTTATGCTTTCTAGTTTAAATGCTTTTAGTTTTCTTTAGATAAACTATTTATAGAATTATATGGCCTTAGGTTAGGAATTAATGTTAGAAACTCTAAAAAGTTAGAAAATCTAAGGGAGTTAGTCAAGTTGTCTTCTATTGCAAATAACCTTGGACACTGCTCAGTCGACATATTGAATTTTTTATCTTCTAAAGTAATGGGACCTAAACGACAGCCTATCACAGGTGTTAAAATTGGTGATGCTCTTAGTATTGGACTTGATGTTGTCCCTTTGGCTAGTTTTCTGCCTTCTACATACGATGAACAAGATTGGGATACAAATGACCTAGTATAGGTTGGCTCGCATATGCCTTAATAGTCTTGTCTTTGTTTTATTTTTTTATGTTATGTGTGTGATTGCATGTGCATAATGTGATCTCCATACCATTCTATTTGGTGCATCTCTCTTTGCGACATTTCTTTATTTGTATCTACATTCTTCTATATGTTGTAAACCTTTATCTTTCCTTTGTCTTGTTTTTTTTGCTTTTGGGGATGATGCAAGGCATCGAGACATTTAGGTCTCTTTCATTTTGACCCAAAAGCTTTTCTTTTTTTTCTCTATTTGTGTCATTCTTCCTTGATCCATGAGTATTTGGGGAATGATGACATTTCCGAGCTCTATAACAACATTGCAGCAAAGACATATTGACCCCAAATCTGTGAATACCTTATGTGATTTAGGGATTTTATTATGGGGGCAACCCCTTTTCATGGCATAGATTTATTTGGAACATATGACTTCGCATAGGGATTTCCAAATAAGCTCTCATGTCCTCCTTATTTTTAGAAGTTATCATTTTCTACTTTAAAGTAATTTCTCACAACATGGTGTTTAGAAATTTCTTTAAAGTGGGGGCATGCATTGGCATTATTCTTTTGCATTTAAATTACAAAAAATATTTCATTGTGTGGTATTCTTACTTAATGTGATATTTCTTTATCTTTGTGATGACATTGGGCATGATGTCCTTCAAGAGCTTGATCTCTCTTAGCATATTATATTCCTCTTAGTGGAAATGCCAGGTAGAGTGCATTCCCTAAGTTGCGAGTCTTATATTCTTCAATTGGTCCTCTCTTGGAGACATTAGGCATGATGTCAGGCCTAGGTTGAGACCTTACATGAACTAATCAAAACCCCTTTGAACTTACCTTATACTATTTCAAATTTACAATAACCATTATATGGTCACCTTGCATAACACTTTGATTGCCTATGGAGCCATCCTGTTTGTGTTGGCCTTGTCATTGCACCAAAAGATTGACCTGCCAATGCTTGATACAAGCCGAAGTTAAGTTCCATGTGAGGTGGTTAAACCATGTCACGAATCCTGAGTGCCATGCTGAGAAACCAAGGAGACCAAGGGTGCACACCTTGCAACAATCCCCCCCAGTGCAAGCGACGGATTTTAACCCGTGACCAGCTCTGATGCCAATTGTTGACCTTGTCGTTGCACCAAAATATCAACCTGTTAATGCCCGATACAAGCCAGAGTTAAGATCCACATGAGGTGGTTAAACCATGTCACAAATCCTGAGAGCGACACTAAACAAACAAGGAGACCAAGGGTGCACACCTTGCAACAGTTTTTTCATGGGTGTTAACATACAAAGTTTTGCTTGCCTCATGAATCTTGTTGTTTATGTTGTGTGGCACCTTATCAAACTTATCAAGAGGAACAGCTTTGGTATTGTTAGTACATATGGGATCCAACCATAGGCATGACTTTCCAATAGCCACTTATTTTTGTGGGCGCATACCATCCATGTGTGTGTGTCTCACCTTTCTAGGGGCTCACCTAGTGGATACCAAATTCCACTAGCACATGTTTGGAAAAACAACTTAGACTTGGTCCACATTGTGCTGGAAAAACTCTTGAGGCTTGATCCACCCTCTTTTATTTCCTTTTCTTCCTCCTTTATGTCTTTGACAATGTTTGTTTGTATCTTTTTCCTTCTTCATACATCATTCACATGCATATTCTTTTGTGCATATGTTGGTTTTCCATAGGATCTCCATCATGGGGACTTGATCATTGTCATCCTATCTCACTAGCATTGGTACACTTGGACCCCTCTTCATGCAAATTTTTCTCCTTTAGTGTGAGTTTGACGCAAGGTTGGCAACTAAATGTAGTGTAGAAAAATGTATCCCTTTATATTTTCACACTTGTTTTGGTACTCCCTATTAAAATTTAGCTTATTTGTGCCTTAATTGGTCCTATTTTGCATCCATAAGCCTAGTTAAATCCATTTTTCTAAGGATAATCTCAATATGTAATAAATGGAAAATTATAATTTAATGTTTTTGGCTGTGTTCTAGATTTAGGGATCTAGGACCCATATTCCCATTTGGGCTTATGGGTCCTCCCTAGGTCTCGATCCCTAATTTCAAATCTCAGATTGAACATAACACTTATTGAAGTATGTGTCTCGAGTTTAAGCCTTAGGGACTCAAATACCCAACCTGGCATATGAGTTTCGCTTTAACCTAGGACCTATTTTAATTCAGGTTCTTGGTAGGATTTTATTATCCTTAGATTCAATTTCTGAATGTTGGCTTGTAGTATTGTAATTTTGGGAAATTAAGCATAAATAAGTATAAATACAAGGTCATTTTATTATATTTCATCTAAGATTTTCAAGAGAGAATTCCTAAGGCAAGTTTATGAGATCAAGAGAATTCAAGAGAAAATCATCAAAAATTTGGAGCTACATTCATGATTCAAGCATCATGTCAAGGTCTTCATGCATCATTTGTGTTTGTGAGCTAACATTTGTGATGTAGATTTTATGATTCAAGCAAGCATTCAAGACAAAGTTTCAAGATTTCAACCAAGAGTTAAGATCCCCATCCATTGGAGCTATTTCACACCAATTTCCATCCTTAATTTTAAGGGTTTGGTGAATTGCAACATTGCATTTGTTCATTCATCATTCCTTCATGTTATTTCATTTCATTTCAAGGTTTAATTACCAAAAGGGGGTTTTACCAAGGCAAATCCCCATTTCGTAACAAAAAAACATTTTTCTCTCTTGATGTGTGTTTGTAGATCTAGGTGAATTAGAGCTTGAAGATCCTTTGAATGAAAAGTTGCAAAGTTGTCATCTTCACAAAACTCACCTACATACCATAATTCTGACTTTCAGACCTAAAGATTGGACAAGAAGGAAGCTACAAAAGATCACTAGAGGCTACAAAAGTATCAATCAAACCCTGGAAACAAGACTCATATGCCCAACCTAGCATATTAGTCCTAGAATACCAATTTCTAACATCTTTCTATAGATCTTGATTAGTCATTAGAATATTGTAGATTCTACCCAAAAACCCTTTACCAGGACTCATATGCCCAACCTCGAATATTAGTCCCAGTTTAGTTCAAAAAGAAAAATTTTAGAGAATTGCAGACCTTGTTTTGAATCCATCATAATTCATCCAGGTACTTCACTATTTGATTTCAGTTTATCAATCTTGTTTCATGCCTTCAAATTCCTAGGTCATATATTGAATTTGCATAGTGCATTCAAATTCTTCTTTTAAATCATTTTTTAATGTTGAACCCTCATCCAATTACACTAGGAACCCACTAGCCATTCCTCAATCAAGTCACTTGGTTGATGGATCTATTTTCTAAATGAACTAAAGTTTGAAATAGGTCCAGGTTCCATCTCCCAAAAGGTGGAACCCCTATTTCCCATTTGTTCATATCTAAATAATTTAATATTTATATTCAATAAATAATTATTTAATTAAATAAGATAACTAGCTAGTTACTCCTATGAAAATTTGAAATAACTACTACCTCTTTGCGCCCGTTCCATCACCATTGGTGGTAAACTCATGATCCAAGATCTGATACTAGCTATTCATCTATTGAATAAAAACTATAAATGTAGATCATATCATCCATTTATTCATCCAAATTTGGAGCAAGTAGATATTGCTAAAATATTTGATACTTATTCAATCATTGGATAATGTATACCCATTTTCCATCAAGAAGTGTTGTGTTTTGGTTTGGATCATGTATTCAATTCATTATGTTTATGTGATTTATCTTTTCTCTCTATTGAAAGTGATCATGTGATCTAATGTGTAGTTTTTATTTAATTTTCTAAAATCTCTCTTTTGTGTTGAATTTCACACTTACAACCATATCATAGTTCCATATTGGAGATACCATTTTAGAAAAAAAAAATATAGACTCTAAAACATGAACCAATTATAATATTATCTAGCAAGAAGGGTTACAATACAATTTGAATGAATGCCTTATTTTAGTATCGCCAAAATATAGTTCTAGCTAAACAATACCTACAAAATAAATATTAAATACATCCATCCCAAGAATCTAATAAATAGGAGATTTACTTTAGGAAACCATCAAATAAAAATTACAAAAACATATGTTAAATGTACTGCCCCTCAGTTTACTTTTGTTTTGGACTACTACTTAGATGCATTTGGACATTATGACACTATTTGATGGCATTGCTAATGTTATTGCATAATGATACTTAGACAATTATGAATCCTTGATTCTTTGATATGATGACATTGTTATATTTGATGTTATGATGTTATCATGCTCACTAGCCTAGCTTAATTGTTTATATGAGCTATCATGGACATGAATGATATATGTTTTTATCATGATTTAAGATCCATTATTGTGTGTCAATGTATGGGTGAAAGGGAATAGGATTGCATCACTCACTTGTGAGTGCCCTACGATGCTGAAACTTTCCCTTCACAGTGTGATTGACTATTTTCCTATGCACATGTTCAATTGTGTGATTTGTTGAAGAAAGCAAGCACCAAGCATCGACTCCACTTGAATTATCAGGTTTGAGTGTTCCTTAATCCCAATGGAGGTTGTTGTTTCATAGATAGAATTGATTCCCCCACACTGAACCATTGTCCTCATCGAGGATGAGTGTATGTATGTCACACCATGTCTGTAAGGTCAATTCATCTATGTTGTTGTCATTTTTCTTTTCATTTCACTTGTAGTTTGGTTTTTCTTGACAACGTATTGTCTAAGTAATGTGATTGGTGTGTGTGCCTTTGTTCTACCTATATAATGATAATTGAAAGAAAATGCATTGGATTAATTAAATAAAAAAACTATATAGTTTATGCTATAATTAAATGAAAACTATTAAAAGCTCTTAATTGTTTTAATAAACTAAACTTTATAATGTAAAATGGAATATTTAAATAAATATAATAATTTAATGGGATTGTGCAAGCAATTTGTAAGAGAAATTAAATTGACAAACTAAATATATTATATAGTTAATTAAATTGTGAGTAGTTGTAAATTATGAGTTAACAATTATAAATAAAAATAAAATTGAGGGAGTTGGGAATTGTGGAGAAATATAAAAGAAATAAATCAATTAATTAAAGGGGAATTTAGTTATGGATTGTATGGTGGAGTATAGTAGATAAAGAGGGTTTTTTGGATTATTTTCTGAGGAAATGAACTAATTTTTGTATTTTGTGTACGGTGAGTATTCCATTTTTTGGTTCTTAGAGCTTGTTCAAGGATTCTAGAAAATTTGATTCTAGATCTGGAAAAAAAAACTTTGGAGTTGGGGCTTGCAATGCTAGGAAACTCTAAAGAATTTGGCAACTGCAAAATTGGAGAGAAAGATCTTGGCATCAATCTGCAACCCAGCTAATCGGGTTCCTCTGAGTTTCTTCTTTGTTTAAATTTGCTTGAAGTATGATATTTAAAAGTTCCTGAATGATCTCTCTAGAAAAATTCTAAAAGTATTGTGTATATTCTATATGATATTGTGTTATTTCGAGTTCTTGAAAAATAATTTGTGGTGTCATCCTGTCTTGTTTTTAATAATAGAAAATTTGTTCCTAGAACACTTCTTCTTCTGGACAAAGTCTTACTCTCATGTAGCTTTCTTACCTATTGATACCGTAGTTTTGTTTGTGCTCTGAATCTTTAGAATTATTTTGGGCATCTGTCATAATCTTGTACTTTACCGTAGGTCTGAATGTATCTTGATTTTCTCTTACAAAATGGTTAATTATGCCTTATAATGGAATACCTTGGTATTTGATGCCTAAGCCGTATGCATATTTATCCTGGCTTAGTATTGCGTTATTGTATTTTTATGATAGGTTTTATCCCTGGCACATAGCTGGACAGTTTGCTCTTTGGATTTTATTTGATCTGAACCTTCGCTTATTACCCTCAGCCATACTTTGTGAATGTGTTATACTTATATCCAGCTTGGTACCAGAATTTGGTATTTCACCTATAAATGCTTTATGACTAGTTACCAAATGGCTCGTATTTGATAGCCACCAATATGCAATGATGTTGTCGATTAACGTGTTTCATGTACGGAAGCAAAGGTGTGCAGAATCGCTTCCTACGCTAATCTTGAGAGAATGATTATGCAAATTTCAATATAAAGTATTACAACGATTCAAAGAAACACATTCAAGAGTATAAATAAAATAACCATAAACACATAACACTGTGATTATCGTGGGGAAAACCCTTACGGGAGAAAAACCCCACCCTCTAAAACCTGCATAATGTATTATCAAATCAAAGAAGATTACAATACACTTGCAATGCAAGTTTTTACAAGAGCATCACCTCAACTCAAGCTTGGAGAGACACCACTAGCATCCTTCTAGCACCCAGCCTTGCAAACAAAACTCCATTATACAAACTGCTCCCCAAGTCCTCCTTATATAGTGATTTACAACCTGGAAACCATTTGTGGTTTTACAAAACCATGGGCTTAACCACCTTGCCACATGTTGCCCATTTTTGACATTTACATTTCCAAGATGGAAAAACAACCAGGTTAAAATAGTAATCCCGTCCATAATTTTGTCCTCTAGTTTAGACCCCCATAAAAGACATAAAACAAATTAACTATGCTCTAAAAATGGCCCTCCTATATTCTACTAAGGACAAGGCACCTTTTAACAACTCATACACCTTTTTCCAATGCATAAACATGTGGAAAACTACCACAAACAAATTCTGTAATTTTCCTGAAAAAGGCTTGCAAGGTTGAGACATATTTCTCAACATTTCATTCCTTTGGCTATCGAATGGATTTATGTATACCACCTTCTTCCTTTGGAACCCATGTCATGTCTCCTGTTATAAGCTCTTCATACACCTTGGATCGGTGTTCCCTTGTTATTTTCATAGTCGATGGATTAGAATTATGGATATCTGATTTACCAAGTGGTAATCACTTAGTTTGAATGCATGTAACATTAGTTAGTAATCACATGCTTCTATTGCATGTAATTCACCCCTTTATTGTTATCCTTCATCACCAGTTGTGATCGGTTGTATGACTTAAAGTTACATGTTAATATAATTTGGCGTACCTTGCCAGCAGGTCGTCAAGGATAATATTGTATTGTCAACTATTTATTTATCCTTATTCAAATATATGTGTGTTTGTTTGTGTGTGTGAGAATATGTTTACATTGTAAATAAATATATATATATTCGGATGTATATATATATATGTAGGACAAAATTGTGATTAAGTATAAAAGTTTATGATAGAGTTTAATTTATGAAAACTAAACCAGCATTAGAATATTTATTTATTTTGATATAAAGATACATATATTTACATATATATACATACTTTAGTATATATATATATATATATATGTATGTATATACACACACACATATATATATATATATATACATATATATATATATACATATATATATATATATATATATATATATATATATACATCTATATATTGATGTATAACTGAATGCATTAAGAAAGCTTTGGTGTTTCTTTTAATAGAAATGATTGTATTTATAAATAAAAGAAAGGGAGAGAATGATTGAATAGAAGAAAATTTGATTATGGCACTAGAATAAATTAGTTTATGATAAAATTAATAAATTCTTGGAGTGATGATCTTTCTCATCCTTGGAATTAGCCGTATTATAAACTATTTTAATGTAGAGTTGATGTGAACTTAAATCCTATTGTGTAAATTACTTGTTCTATAATGATGTTGAGTGTAAATTTCTTTTAAGGGATCCCTTTTGTGTTTAATGGACGTAGAGTTTTCCAGAGGTTAAGGGATGTCATCCTTGATGTTATCCTGGTTATCATTGAGTAACTGATGTTTCCAAGCATTGCACGGTGTATTCTTCATTATTCCATTGGGATGATTATCTTTCATATTATGTGGAAGTGATGAACTTTAGCCTTTCTCTTTTGTTTTCCCATGTGGTTGTCTATGTGAGAGGGAAGGGTTTTTCCTCACTTTAAATGGTTATGGGAATGAGCCTTGTGATTGCGCAAGTGGTCTTGCTCTTAGTTTATTGGTGTATCCTTGTTGTCAGTAGGGGAGTGGCTCTCAATGGGGGTTGGTGCACAAAGTGGCATCTGGTTAACCTATGTGGGAGTTTCTGGTAATTAAGTGAAAACCTAAAATGAACTAGGGGTTGGGTAGTAATACACTCTAAACAAGATAAGTTAATGCCTCACTCATGTTCCATGTGCTCTTATAGGCTTGAGATGAGTCGAGAAGGCCTAGAATGGCATAATCAACTGCCTCGTCCTCACGAGGGGTATGTTGATTTTGCATAGGGTTGCATGAGGGGCCAGAGATCAGTAGAGGCTGCTAGGGTAATCCAGCATGGGGGTCGGGGTCTAGGAATATTTGGCTTGGTAACCCATGTAAACCATGTGATGATGCTCCTCCTACGACAACCTTGTGTTCCTTTGATTCTTGAGTCCCTTGATGTTGTATGCCTTTGGAAGTGTTGACACTGTCATGTTTGATTCCATACCTTAATGTCTTGCTAGTATTGTATGTCCTTTATCCTTGCTTGTTTGTGTTGGTGGGACCCTTTGCTATCTCCTACCATGGGGGGTGGAACTTTGGGTTCCACATGGTTGGGTGGAAAGTGCATTGTTCTCCATTGAGTTCCCTCTTTTGTTCGTGATGGTGATGACTTATCCTAGATTGAAGATATTTGCATTGTACTAGCTTATGTGGATCATTACTCTTGTACTTGTATTATGTTATAATTTGATGTATCATGCATTGTATATATTTGATATACTCTCCTACTTGTATTTAAGGATAAACTGCTACTCTTGATGTAATTATGTCATATTGTAAAACTCTCTAAATTGTATTTAATCAAGTTTAAGACATTGAATTGAATGGTTTTTATGAGAGATTCTTGATGAATAATGTTACCTTGATCTTAGGAAGTTGTGATATATGTTTTAACTCAAATGAGTATCATGGTTAGTGCACTTGGAGAGCATCTTGGTTAACGAGAAGTAATCCAGATTTGATATCTTGGGGAGTGACTTCTTGGGGTTTCATTATCTCAAGAAGTCACTACTCAAGATATGTTATCTTGAGGTACTACTTATACATTATGGTACCTAAAGGTGATTCGTGTTGGCATTATTGGACTTGTAAATTTGGATATGGTTATCATTCTTGTAATATATACTCTTGTAATTTAGTGTTAGACTCTTATTGACTATTGTTTATGATAGAAAAATTGATGATCTTATTATTCATTATTATTGTTATGAGATAGATAGTTCCTAATGTTAGTTGGATAAATTTAATATTAATAATTTTATCTCTTGATATCTATTTATTGGAATCCTAGTAGTGTAGTCATGGACCTTAGGGGACTTAGATTAGATCGGTGTTAAGTGTTAAAACTGCAATATTGTGTTTAATACTCTAAAAAAAACATTGTACCATTTTTATGTGTAGTTGTGTGTTGTCCTCTAGGGTCCTATGACAGGGCATTACATTAAAACCATTCAAAATTATGATTCCACAATGTCTAGTTGGATAAAAAACACATAGATCTCAAGATGAACTCATAAAAAAAACATAGTATAATCCTTACGCCTATCATAAGTGCATCACATTCCACTCATCAAATTAAGAAGTCTTGTTTCTATCATTATCTCTATTTGAAGATGTATTATGATGTGTTGTAGCATACATCATAACTTGGTCAACAAGTGTAACTCACTTTTATAGCTCTTTTCTATGTCATGGATATTTTTATATTTCAAAAGTTGGATGCCCAACTTGTGGAGGCCATAGCTTTTGATGTGGGAAGCTATTGGACCACTTTTCTTGTAAATTGTAGAGCTAAACAAATATCCTTGGAAATGATGGTGAAAAACCCTAATTTTTTTATTTTGTCAAAAATCCAACACTATAACCCTAATATTGTTTTTTTATGTTTCATAATCCAAAAAAATATATTCTTTACACTTAACATTAAAAACAATTTTGAGACATATTTTTAACAATTCTAAGGGACGAGAACCTTAATGCTTACAATTTTAATAGTCAACAAATGTGTTGAAAATTAAATTTTATCTCATCTTGTTCATTCTTCATCAAAGAATATATTTGTCTTCCCTTTTTATTGGAAGTCCCATATTTCCCTTTAGAGTGATTTCGATTTTTGAATTAATTTTTATTTGATACTTTTTTGCAATTCTTTGTGACACTGGTGATTTGTGGATACTTTTGGGCTCTTTTCTTCATATATTGGTGTATTTAACTCACTTCCAAAGTCAGTTTTATGACCTCATGGAGAAATATTATCTTGGATTCCTATGAATTTCATGATTACATCATGATAAGTTTGAATAAGTCAAATGATGTGTGATTTACTGGTCCTCGTTGGTGAAATTTGGTGATGAAAGACCAATATTGGTAACATGGATGGTGGAAAAAAGAACTCTATACGAGTTATAGGAGGAAATTATCTATATCTTAAAATAATTTTCCTTAGAATTTGTGATAGTGCCACTAACACATTTATCTTTTCATCATGATACATGTAGACATTTTCCTTATATCCTTCATTTATTTTAACAAATATTGGCTACAAGATTATTTTCTCATGAAGGCCTCATTTGTTTCCTTTGTTATTTAGATTTAATAAATTTTATTTGAAATATGATATTTTTTTGTTTTTAAAACATGTTGTGAGGCAATTTCAAGATATCAAAGAAGCATTAGAGCTTCCAAATTATTTTTCTATAATAGGATATGATTTGATAATTATTTTTGGATCATGGGGATACTGTGATTGTTTTTCCTCATAATTTATGATTATTCTACCTTGATCAATTATGATATGATCGATTTTTCCTTTCTTATCCTCATACTAAATATAATCAAGACCATTTTTAAATTCATTACCAATATTATTTGTATGATTATATAATTTTTCCATGTGTCTAAGGAAATAAAGTGTCTAATTATAAGAAGGGGAAGTGTTTAGATGAAGGATATGATGAATTTTGATTTCTTGTTATTGGGATAATATTGCATGATAGATAAATTTATCTTCGATTATTTAATATTAATTTTGTTGGGGTCAATTTTTATCATTTTTTAGAACAAGCTATTGACATGAACTTAATTTATTTATCAACAAGAGGGCATACTTTACTTTGATTCAATCTCCCCTTTAATATATTTTTTAATAATATGATTTTTCTAGTGGTATTTCTTTGGGACTTATTATGTAAATAAATTTTTTATTTTATGTAATTATGGATCTTAGGTAAAACCTCCATTTTTCTTACCACATAGGCTAAGTTGAAAGCATGACCATTTTAAAGGGATCTTATAAATATTTAATGGACATTGTGCTGACAATTATTATTAACTATGATGTGCAAAAAAGGGATCTAGCATCTAAATCACACTTTATCCTAGATTATGTCAGAAGGAACCAAAATTGATCATGTAAACCCACTTGGCTACTAACCTCAATGAAAGAGACAAAATTGTGTATCAGGTTTTTGGTTATTTCTTTGGGGGGAATGAAGATTTTATGTTGATTAAGGATGAATTTGATTTGATGAAGCAAATGTATGTCTAGGTCAACTATTAATCTATTACAAACTAATGCAAATATTAAAAACTAAAAAACTAAAAAATAGAAATTGACCACAAAACATCATAGTACAAAGATAGAGAAACCTAACATAGAAATTAGGGCTCAAGTTGCTTGGACAAGGGCACTACCACCATATTCCTAAGAATTTAGATCTTAGGATTCAGTTAATAGACATTAAATGGTTGCACCCTATAGATTCTTCCTTTCTATAACCAACTTTCAAACTTCATATATTGATGATTAATTCCACTTTCCCTAATTCATTGAAGTATGAATCTCAAATTCTTGATATTTTAATTATTTCTTCAATATTCTCCCAAATCCACATTAGATGTGTCATCGACATACAAGAGATGAAATAAATGGTTATTCTATATAGGGCTTGCCTAAATCAAACCCCATTTTGGTTTTTCCACCTCCACAATGGATACGATGATGTAAAGAGTGCTTTCCCTTGATGGAGTAGAGGCAAAATGGATAAAAGGAATGATGAAATTTTATACAACTTACCACTTAGATTTTCTTTCCTTAATGAACTAAAGTTATTGTACTCATCCCATCCAAGGAGAATTGGTTGCTCAATTGAAATTATTACAATTGTTAGTATTCACAAAAAAATGAACATAAAATATGCATACAATCACATATGAACTTGATTCATTACAAAAAAGAATCTTGATTGATAATAAAACCATTAAAACTATGGTAATTTTACTCTTGACTATCTTTTAGGATGCTCACTTATATTTCTAAAAAAATTAGGATCTCAAATGGTGAAAAAGAATTATATTTATATGGAATAATTTTTTTTCTCACAAAATATATTATCAAAAGGCGACAAATAAAGTTAGATTTGTCAATGTTAAATTGCTAACAATGAAATGTTGAAAATGGGGCCAAAATAGGTTAGACGAGGGTGGTGGCATCCCGATCTAGACCTATTTTGGGGCTTATTATTGTAGACATGAAAATAATCCTAACTAACATAATGCATCTAATCCCGCTCCAATTAACATCAAATTCCTCTATTAATCAAATAAAATAATTTATTTGATTAATTCACTAAGGTACATCATACTTGATTAAATAAATCTAATTATTTAATTAAATACTAAAGGTCCTCTCATCTAATTTAATAAATCAAATTGATTAAATCAAATGTCAAAACCCCTAAAATCCTCCAAGTTAATTAATCTAAATTAATTAACCTCTAACCACCATTAACCATCCTCTAGGTTCTAACTCAAACTTGGTCAAACCTAAACCCTTGACTAACCCACCCACTTGCACATGAAATTCATTTTATGTAATTATCTACTTATCCCTATTTTTTCTCACAAGGCATATTCCCAAAGAATATTCCCTCATTAACTCCATTTGTTTGAATTTCTTTCCCAAACAAATTTCCCCTCAAAATTTCTCAACCATATGCATTTAAAGCCATCTTTCAAATTTCAAATCCACCTAATTGCATTTACTTGCACATTCTCCAAAAAGTGCTCATTCCTCCTCCACTAGCATGTTGACAAGTGGCACCTTGCCATTGGCTCATGTTTAATCCCACATTCCTCCCATCTCTCCATCTTTCAAGCCTTCAACCTATAAATACAAGGCACTTCTGATTCAAAATGATCCACAATCTGAGTATTTGTATTATAGGCACTTTGATTTCATCTTGCATCTTCATCTCCATCACTTGCATTTTGCATCATCATTTGAAGCTTGTCAAGGAGGTGGGAAAGAGCATTCTTTTCACATCAAAGGTGCATCATTTTGTTTGGGCAAGAAAGTCAAACAAATGGAGTTAATGAGGGAATATTCCTTGGTAATATGCCTTGTGAGGAAAAATAGGGATAATTACATAGTTGCATAAAATTAATTTCATGTGCAAGTGGGTGGGTTAGTCAAGGGTTTAGGTTTCACCAAGGTTGAGACAAAACCTAGAGTATGGTTAATGGTGGTTAGAGGTTAATTAATTTAGATTAATTAAGTTGGAGGATTTTAGGGGTTTTGACATTTGATTTAATCAATTTGATTTATAAAATCAGATGAGAGGACCTTTAGTATTTAATTAAATAACTCTATCTATTTAATCAAGTATGATGCACCTTAGTGAATCAATCAAATAAATTACTTTATTTGATTAATAGAGGAATTTGATGTTAATTAGAGCAGGATTTGATGCATTACATCAGTTAGGATTATTTTCATGTATACAATTATGTTGTTAAATAAATGTTAGATGACATTTTTCTCAATTGTATTTTGATTTCCCAAAAAATGACCATAAAAAGGGTTATTTATGAGCATAATGAGGTCCAAGAACATAAGGGGGAGCTAAACCTATTGTGAAATTATCAGGGGTGGCATTTTTTTATGTTACAAATCTATTCAAATATGATAATAAAATTCATAATTAAATCCTTATTGAATCTAGGTATACAATAAAAACATATATATCAAGCATCATCCCTACACCATTACACTTGCATTTCACTTGCAAAAAATCCATTCATCAATAGGTTAAATATATTAATAAATAAACCCAAGGAAGCACTCTTTTTTTGTTAATATCAAAGAATTTGTCATAGCCAAGAGGGATATTTCACAATCCAACTTATCTCCAATATAGGTTTCCTATCTCTAGTGTAGATTGGAAACAAGGAAAATAATCTATGCAACCATGCAATCAATTAAATAATAGAAATATGTAGAACAAAACATAGAAATAATTTGTATAACTTATAGTATACAATGAGAAGAGATTCTCCCTAGGTGTCCATGAGAATAAGGTTATTGAAATTAAGGGCATATTTCTCCACTCTTAAGAGAACATCTCCATTGGAATCCAAGATTGTGAATCCTTTACAAAAATTTATAAATTTTGGTAAAGAGAAATATATATTTTTATAATCAAATTAAATATAAGATGCTAGTTTCTATAAAATGTAACACAAAATGACATGATTAATTGAATACAAAATAAAATCATATAATGTATCCTCAAGAAACATAAAAATCCATTAATTGCTTCTACCAACTTTTCTCAAGAGAATAAAAATATGTTCAATAACCATTTTGAGCACACACACAATCCTTTAAAAATATAATAATTAGTCTATAGAAATCCATATACTATCTCCTTGTAATTTTTCTACTGCATTATTGGATGAATATGATTATATGATATGTCTTTGATTCTCTAATTTAGTAAGAAAAATCATATGTTATCTACTTGTAACTTTTCATTATGTAATGGTTGAATGAATAGGTTATATGGTTAAGAGAATTTAATCACTCTATTAAATCTATGAAGAAATGATAGTTGTAGGATTCTTTTATTATATACTCCTACACATTTCTAACGTGATAAAATAAAATGTAATATCATATTGCATGAATATAATTATAACACATTTTTTCAAGGAAAGATAGAACTAGATCTTTTTATTTAATATCTTTTTATCCAAATACATTTAAGAAAAAGCACATTGGTTCAAATGATCCTGGATTCACCAAAAAAAAAAATCTATGAAATAAAATCGTAAATACAAGATTTATGAAAGTTGCATAAAAATGAACATTCATTTAAATGGTTTTATTTCATTTATTAGACATTTCTTGTAATAATGGTAGTCATGAATGAATTTATAAATTATCATATTCTTTCCTAGAATACAAACACTAATATTTTTTAATCTAATCTACTAACTCAAAAGTAGCAATCACACTTAATTTATAAACATACTCATTTTTTGATAAAATGTAATAAATTAACTAAATTAAATATGTTTATTTATGTGAAGACTAAATAGATTTCTTATATTGGTTCAAAGAAATTTAAATTGAAGAGAGAATTAAATGTAATCTAAAGTTCTTATAGATTCCCCATTATTTATGAATATTTAAATAACTTTATGTTAGAAAATGTAATAAATGTAAGGTCAAGATCTTTTTTATATATCTCAAATATGGATTTCTTAGAATATGGCAGGGTTCCATGTCATAATCATATATTTATTGGAAATTTGTGGTTTTCTTGTTGGTGCTCATTTTTTATTTACCTCTACCATCAATATATGCATTTCATATATTGCTTCTCATTAAGACAACACTCATGCATATAATTAAATGAAATAGATTTATCATATCTTTTACATTAAAATTAATGACATGATGATTATAGCTTTCTAAATTGATCTTAATTTCTCTTAATCCTTATAATGACATGCAGAATGGTAATGTCTAATCTTAGAAATTGTCATGCTTAAAAAAGTTAATGGTAGAGTATTTTAAATTTATTTTATATAATAATTTTTTTATAAATTAAATAAAATATATTTTTGTGGGTTGATGTTTCTAAAGAGAGAGCTTATCTTTGTACTACATTTTGATTCTTTTACAAAGACTTGATACACATGTAACATGCCAATCAACAATATAATTATTATATTATTATATAATCAAAGATGATGTTAAATTGTATAACAATATATTTGTATTGACCTTTTGATTTTCAAAACAAATTAATCTAAAGATAATAATTGACTTTTTAAAGTTAAAAAAATATATATATAGATGTTGATATTAACTTATATAAAGTTGCTTTCATATAATATTATGTTTTATAGCTTTGGTTTACTTATACTATAGGTTAATAAATTGAATTTCATATAATAATATTATTATGATTTCTATTCAATTCAAATATAAAAAAGATAAATTAAAATTATTATAAATTTGCTTAAATAATTTAAAGGATAATAAACTAAAGTTAAAATTTAATACTATAATATAAACAAAAAAAATTATGGGCTGATGTTCCTAAAGAGAGAGCATGCCACTCAACAATATATTTTTTATATTATTATATAATCAAAGATGATGTTAAATTATATCACGATATTTTTGTATTGACCTTTTCATTTTCAAAACAAATTAATCTAAAGATAATTATTGACTTTAAAAAAAAAATTTATAGATGTTGATATTAATTATATAAAATTACTTTCATATAATATTATTTTTTATAACTTTTGTTTACTTATACTATAAATTAATAAAATAAATTTTAGATAATCCTATATGATTTTTATTCAATTAAAATATTTTTAAAAAAAAATTAAAATTATTATAAATCTACATAGGATAATAAATTAAAAACTTTAATACTATAAAATAAACAAAAGTAATTCTCTTTATGAACAAAATAGAAAACAAAACATATATAATATTATAAAAACTAAACAATAAAACTTAATATTAAATTAATTGTGAAAAAATGTATGCTTAAAATAATTCTATTTAAATAATTTAAATTGATATTATTGCCTAAAGTCCTCTTTCTTTGACGAGATAAAGCATTAAAAAATAGGTCGCTAGCATTCAAAATCCTTCTAGGTAGTACCACGGATAAGGTCATATCTCCTTTACTTTTCCAAATCAAAACTGTGACTAAATTATTTTTAATATCGGACAATTTCTTTTACTTTTTGTTGTAGTAAAAAATTTCATTGTTTACCTTTGACGGTAAAAACTGTCTGGCCGACAAAAGCGAGGCCAAAAGACGCGGCATCTAATTATATGGGTATTTGGGCTTTGACATTTACTATTAGCCTGTTTTTGGGTTTCTAATAGCTTTTGGGGAAGGGGCTAAAATTTTGCAGTATACATGTAAGCTTTTTATTTCCAAAATACTATCCTTTCTCTGATTTAAAAATAATTTTAAAAGATCTGCACTGTTATGAACGGCCAGTGTTCGTTATTTTTTTCAGGCTGCATATACCCATTTTTGTTACAGAGATAAGGTGAGCCGTATATTCTGAATTATAAATATAAAATAGAATAAGGCATCTGTTTGAAATTTTTGTTACTTTTGTGGGACTGCTAGGTGAGAGTGATTGAGTGAAAGCTGTGAGCATATGACAATATTCACGTCTTTGAATTCTGAGAAAAAATTAAAAAACCTTATTGTAAACTCCAAATGTCCAAAATGAGTCAAAATATTATGGTATAAAAGGTAAGATGAAAAAATACACACATATCAAAGAGGCATGAAATCACATTTCATCACATAAAATGAAAAAGAGTTTACATGTCCTAAACAAAAATCATATGTTAACAACTTGTTGATTTCTAATAATGTCATTTTGTATCAAATCCACTCAACATTACAAATATACAATCAACTATACTTTTGGAGAAACTTTGGTATCCTAACCATGTCATTTTAAAAATTAGAAAAATAATTTGAAGCTACAACTAAAAGAATCAAAAACTACAGTTTTAACAAATGCTTAAAAAATGATTTTCTTTCCAATCAAACTAAAAAAGCATATAACTAAAAAAGTTATATTTTGATCCCCATTGATATGGAATAATGATCAAACCAGGAATGTACATGAGGAAATTGTAATATTTTACTAGAAGGAAAACACTTCAGTTTTTAAAAGCTTTTCCATTGAGATTCGTAAGGTATAAATCAATCTCAAGCATGCGCACATACATAGAAATCCTACCTTCAAGTAATCCAATCTATACAAGCTCCCAATCCACAAGAAAATCCCTTTAAATATTATTGTTTTAAATCCAATCGTCCACACACATAAGAATGAAAAACAAAGATAATAAATCAACAAAAATGAATCATCCATAAAAATGTTCCTTTTCACTCCATAAATTCCTAAACACACATTTTACTTTCTTTTCCGTTTCACCGTTATATGCTAATTGAAAAGAGGGTATTCCAAAATTAGATACTTTGTGAATAGGTACTTTTCATTTTGATATTTTAGTAGTAATTTAAATTTAATGCATTTGTTAAACTACCTTTTAAATGAATGATATATAACAATTTTATTAAATTTGAGTAGTGTATATAGGAATTGTATTTAAATGATTCAATTGTATTTAAATGATCCACATAGTAATATATGAAATTAAATGATGCATTTAATCATTATTTATTTCTTTTCAATTATTGAATTTTTCAAATAGTTTCATGAAATATTAAAATAGATAAAATATTTTATCAAAGAAAATTAATTAACTAACATTTTTTACTAAACATAAGATTATTTGTAAGAATTCCAAAACTTAATAAAAAACAATAATATGCAAGTGAACTCTAGTTAGAAAAAAATACACAAAGGAAACAAATGCTTTGTGAGTTTATCCACAACATTAATATCTAGAATAAAGAATTATTTAAGTTATTGATTAATTATGCAAACACATGGAACATCCTTTTATTTGCAACCAAATAGAATAGGTTAAGTCACCAAATATACCATAAGAGTCATAGGGTCACTAAAATGACCACAATAAATTTTGGGTATGCTGACAAAATCAAGTGATTCCATGTCATTCTCCTCCATATCAATCCATTAGTCTCTCTCTCTCTCTCTCTCTCTCTCTCTCACGCGCACACACATCTTGGATGCTTAAGGCATAACATCACTTTTAGAATCAAAGATCATAATTGAATAAAAATTAATAACCAATGAGCAATTGTAATCTATCAACACATATATCTATCCTTTAGTTATATAATATCATAATCAACTCAATATAACCATTATTCTAGAATCAAATAAACATTAGGGAAAGTAAATAGTTAACACATTATTTGTGGTTGCTACATTATCCCCCCAAGAGATTGATTTATTCTAGAGTCACCTGGATTATGATAAAAGAACCACACCAAATCTACTTCAGAACATACTAGGAAAGTTTCCTAACAAGCACCCATAAGTTGAAACCATCACAATAATGCATGCAATATATAGCTACTCAATAGAAAGTAAAGCATGGTAAATTAAATTCTAGAAAGGGATAATTCTTTTCACAAAAGAATATTCTAATGATTCAAATTCAAAAAACTATGGAATTATATAATCATTATAAACACTTAATTCTCACTATCTTGTAATTCTAAAACTAACATCGCATTCTATTAATTTCATTTGTTGGCCATCAGTATTTGATTTTTGGGAAATTAGAATAGCTGCATATAAATACAACATATTTTAACCATTTGAAACCTTGCACTTCAATTGAGTAAATCAAGTATCCTAAAATAAGTCAAGGGTGGTTAAGGGTAGAATTAGAAGTATTATTACAACACTTTTATCAATCAAGTTCAAGTTTGTAAGACATCAAGATGAAGAAAGCAATTATGTTCAAGTATTTCTTATGATCTATCATGCCAAATCATTAATATGTATTGAGTTATCCTCTACATGCTAGTTGTAGTAATCCATTATGTTTTATGAGCTAACCTTTTTGGAGGTCTATCAAGCATTCAAAACACCCATTAATCAACTTGTATGTGGTATTCTTCTTCAAGGGTTTTCACATCAAGGTAACATTATCATTTATTATTTATCATTTTAGTCAATTAATGTTGTTTTGGCCTTTGCCTAGCCTAGGGAATTCCAACTTGATCATCATCAATAATTCTATGTGGAGGTAGAAATACCAACATAGGGTTTGAGATAGGAAAGCCCCAACACAACACAACCTGTTCCCCGATTTTCATGTGTGCAGGTAAAATCAAGAGGTTTCAACAAAAGATAATCTGGGAAAATGGAGTGCAGACTACAACCTTCAGTCCTCAACTTTCATATCCCAAAAATATGGAGTCTAGTCTAGGGTGTAGGGCACCCTAGACCTTGCATTTTAGCCCAAAATTTTGGTCATAGGTTCCTCTCTGTGTCTCAGTCTCAAATATAAAGTCATTTTGTTACTTTCTATTTTTGTGTATCCACTAATTTATATTTTTAGGTCTAGGATTGTATGTCAAATAGGCCTGTCAAATCACACATTAAATTTACCACTATAACATAACTAAAAAACAAACATAAACACTAGGCGATTGGCTCACCATTGTGGCAGCAAGTCAATCATAAACCCTAGTTAACTTTTTTTTTTTATGAATAGGCAACTATCTATATTAAGTTAAAGATAAGAGTACATATTCACAAAAAAAAAGGGCAGGTGGTAAAAAGGCACACCCCAAGAGTCACATGGGAAGCACCCAAAAATAACAAAATATCAAGTCACATGGGCCTAGCCTAGAAGTCTAAAAGCATGAGAAATTAAAACAAACAGGCCATTAAGCGACCAAAGCAGTGCCAACAGAGCCATGAGGGTATCTGTTATCCATGTTTTTCCCCCATACATCAACGGGGTATGGAGTGACATCAGGAGGAGCACCCCAACCATCATCATCTATTTCCTTATCTTTATCTTCCTTGCACCGGGGCGAGATTGCAAGCGCCATCCACGAAAATGTTTTACCACTGGTAGGCCATCCAAAACCAGAAGCATGCAGAGTATCAAAGGGCCACCCAAAACCACCACTGTCACTCCCCGAAGCACCACCAGAAGGCCATCCCTGACTAGCCCGCAACGGAGGAGAGTGAGCACGCCGAGGAGGGCGAGAGTCCCATCGAGCAAGGGGCTAGGAAGGGGGATGCGCGGAGCCACTTCGTTGTCGATCGGCGACCGGCCACGAGAGGAGGAGGGTGATTTGGGGATCCGAGCCATAGCACATGGGGTATTTCCCCAATAGTCTAGGAGGACCTGAAGGTGAGCCACCTCCAGTGCAACTTTGTTAGCTTGCACTTGTATCTGTAAAAGAACATTAGAACAAATAATTGCTTTAGCATAGAGAGAAACATTAATATCTAGTTGAGAATGAGAAAATATGCAAGAATTTCTATCTTTCCAGATATTGAAGAGGATTTCCACCCTAAAAGTTTGCCAAAGCTAGGTGAACTTAGCATGGATCCCAGGTGGATCTCCTAGTAGAACCATATGCCAATAAAAAGGTTTTGGTCGAAAGGGCCAAAATAAGTCATGAATCCAAGTCCAAAGTTGTTGAGCTCTGCGACAAAACCAAGAAAGATGCTTGAAGCTTTCAGGTTGCCCACAAAAACGGCAACAAGGGTCTTAGACCCCAAGTGTATAAGTCGGGAACCCATAGGCAAGCCTTGGAAAAGAATACACCAAGCAAAGTGGGCCAGCTTTGGATTAACACTTGCAAACCAAGTGACATCAAATCTCTTCCGCCAAGCATGAGTAGAGGAATTAAGAAGCCACTTCTAGTTCAAACTGTTGATCATAGGAAAATGAGGTGAAAGCCACCTGTAACCAAGTCGTGGCTTATAGCTCCTATGAGGAGTGTCTGGAAACCATTTCCAGTCTTTTCACCAAGGTTTGTGCCCACGAATGCCAACTTTGTGAAGTATTTTCATCGAAATGGTGCTCACTAGCCCGTCGAAAGTGGCGCAATCTTGGTTTTGAAGCCTGCGATGGGCCTTAAAAGCATCCCACTACATAATGTACATAGTGGGTCGGTGAAAGAGTTGTTGCAGGGTTTGAATGCCCTTTTTGTGAAACTTGAGGGCTTTAAGCCAAGGCGATTTGGCCAAGGGTTGACCATTCTGAGTAAGAAGAAGAGACTACCAAATATTTTGCTGATTGAGCAAAAGCCCATCATGAAATCCAGCCCCGACCCATCGGAGTCAAGGCTTAACAGCCTCCTAGGCACGCCAAATGCTCTTGGCCACAAAGTTTTCAATAATTTGAATAGGCTCCTTCATAACCAGGAGGGTTTGGAGGCCTATTCATTTCTAGGCACATCTTTGAACAAGAAATCCAAACTGAATACAATGCCTGAGGAGAATCTTTCAAGCTTCATCTCCAGTAAGAGTCCAGATAATCCACTTGACACAAAGAGTAGTCCCTTGTCGTTGAGTGGAGAGAATCCCAAGCCCTCCAAAATCCTTAGGGAGGCAACAATATTCCCATGCAAAATGATGGAAACCCTTGTGAGTTTCAGAGGAAGCCCATAAAAAATCCCATAACAACTTTTCAAGCCTATTGTAGGTAGCTTGGGAGGGAGCCCAATAGGAGGAGTAGTAAACATGAGTGGCTACCAAGACTTTAGAGAAAACCTAAAACTTACCATCTAGAGAAAAAGGCTCGGTAATCCAGTAAGCAAGCTTTTGCTCGACCTTGAAGAGCACGGCTTGCCAAAGTCCCTAGGGGAGGCCTGAAAGGTGAATGGGATGCCCAAAGCAAAAGATCTCTCCTTGCCCAATCCACTTCCAATTATAGGTTTGAAGCCACACAAGAGTGGGTAACATAGATTTCCTGTAGCATAAGGTCTTGTTCCATTGGATGGAAGAGCCAAAGGCAAGACAGAAGGTGTTGAGACAATCAAGGGTAGTAGTGATCAATTCTTCTTCTTCCAGGAGAGTGAGAAATGAATCATCCGCAAAGTGGCCATTAACATGCTTCTCCTGAGAGTTCGGGATAAGAATCTCTTTGGTCAACACGCTACTAAGAAACAAGATGGGATAAAAGGTAACCAAATCCTTCAGCCGCAAGCACATACAAAGAAGGGGTGAGAGGACACCCTTGTCGAATTGAGCAAAAAATACCAAAAGTAGAAGATTGGCGACCATTAACGGTTATGCAAGATGAAGCATCAGCAAAAAGAATACAAACAAACTGAATGAAATTGGGCCCAAACCCCAAGGCTTGCAACATTGCAAGAGTAAAAGGCCATTCAATGTGGTCATAGGCTTTGGCAAAGTCAATTTTAATGAACAAAACTTTCTGGTTGGAGCGTCGAGCCCACTCCATGCCTTCCCAAATAGAAATGATATTATCCAGAATGAATCTGGATTTGATGAAACCAGTTTTCTCCAGTGACACAATTTGAGGCAAGATATGGCAAATTTTTAGAGCCAGAGCTTTGGCAATGATTTTTTAGGAGACATTGAGAAGCGTGATGGGCCTCCAATTGCAAATATCCTTTGGATCCCCAGGCTTAAGTATGAACTTTGTATTACCCTTGTCTATTAAACTTCCTAGAGATTTGGCTTGAAAAGCTTCAAGATAGACATGATGCAAATCACTCCCAACACAGTCCCAAAGAGCTTTGTAGAATTCACAGGGGAAGCCATCAATCCAAGGAGCCTTATCATCGGCCATAGGAAAAATAGATTCCTTGAAATCATTAATTTTTTTTGAAAAGTTAAACAGCATTTTCAGGGTGCTGTACCCTTCACAAAGAGCCCAAGGGGCCAAAGAGAAACATAGTTCAAAACAGATTGAACTATAGACATAACCAGATATAGCCGACCATCAACTGTGGAAAACAAGAGATCAAGCAACCCTAGAAATAGAGGGTTCAGAGTTGGCACCATGAGCCCGAGACTGAGAAGTAGACAAATACTTCTTCTTCTGAAGAACAACCAACCAGGGAGGCTCGAAAATAGGAAACGGGGAGAACGGTGAAAGGAGCGACCCCCCCTCAGCCACCACAGGACCACCAAGCAGCGAGGGATCTAGTAGCAAGGCAACCAAGAATGAATCAACAAGTGGAATAGAAGAGGCACCCACCAAAGGGCTAACAGAGTCAGTCACGGCATCGATAGTACGAGTAGGGTCAGGCCCAATAGTAACAGCAGAAGGGTCTAGCACAACAGAGACAACAGAGCGGTCCAATGGAGGATCCAAAGAAGAGAGCTCCAGGCAAGCAACAATAAGGGGGTCAACCACCACAGAAGAAACCTCTGAAGAAGAATCCACCGTGAGGTGATCAAGGAGGGCATTAGTCCACCAAGTCGCAGTGCCCTTGTGACAAGCATGAGGGCAAGCAGAGGCCAAATGACCCACTGAAAAGAATCTCCTACACTGAAAGAGGAGACCCTCGTAGTCTAAGAGCTGATTCCAAGGTCTATCCTCCACTAGCAAAACAACATCCTCATGGAGAGGCTTGGATATATCTAGATCAACTAGTAACCGAGCAACCGTGGTGTGCCCAAACTCTCTAGTAGTAGAATCCACCATCAAGAATCGGCCAATGGTATTGCCAATAGCTTCAAAGCAAGAATCCTCCCAGAACTTGAGAGAAAGGTTTGGCAAACGGACCCAAACAGGTCTGGTATGCAACGGCTCTGTAAGGGGGTTGAAATAATGAGCCCAGGGCCTGATGGATAGAGAATGAATACCCCACATCCATCCTCTATCCATAATAATGCTTTGCTCACGAGGGGAGCCAAAGGTAGCAGTAAAGAAGCCCCTAGCACTAGGGTAGAGCTCAATTTCCCCAGCAACCAAGGGCTTCCAGGAAGCCTTCACCCAATCATGGAGGTCTGGGAGAGATGGCCACAGACCATTAAATCTGTAGACCACACCCGTTTTCAGGTAAAACTCCTCATTCTCAACAATCTCAGGCCCACAAATCACCACCAGGGAGTCCCGAGCACAAGGAATAGACCTCGGTGGAGGCTGAACACCATCTCTAGCAGCTTCAAAAAAATATTTTGCCTTCCCCATAGAACTCCCATAAATAGGAGGACGAGCAGACACAGGCACCGAAGTAGAGGGCCGAGAGAAGGCTGTCTCAGAGAAGGACCTCTGGCCAGAGGGAAAGGTAGGAGCCACTGGAACAGAAGGAATAGAGGGAACCGCCCTCACACCAAGCAACGCAGCCACACCATCAGTGGAACTAGGGAAGGGGGGAGCCCTAGCAACACTGACCCCAACATCCACGGGATCAACAACTACAAGAGAAACATCATTGAGAAATCCCCCGCACTGCCCAACAGGAAGCCCGATGCCAGCTTCCAAAGAGTCCCCACACAGAGCACCCCTGAGCCTCACCACCACCACAGTCGTAGCAGCGACAGACACAGGGGACCGTTGGAAGGAGAAATACCCATTCGGAGAGGGAATCCCGCCCGGAGCCATTTTTTAAATTGGTTGAGTTGATCACAAAAATTTATCTAGGTTGAAGAAAGCCTATGTGGAACAACAACAAGGCAATCCGAAGGGCTTGCTATTGCATAGGCGTGGAGTCCTATGTAGTAAACACCTACTCATAATGGCACACAAAGGCTTGGAGAATGTTAGGTAGCTTAGAGAGCACCCGAGTGCCATCCTTAATTTTTTTGATGCTTGGGGATGAGTGTCTAGCACGAAGTGCCAAAAAAATACTTTGGAGGCATTATCACCGATCTTAAGCTAGTGTAGTCAAGCTTTGATTTGTGCTCCTCTGGTAGTGCAGTTATCAATCACTTGCTTTTTGTGCCTTAATTTCACCACCTAACTTGATGCGACGGGGAAAAAGAGTTGGCCGCCAAAGCCTCCATAATTGCATGCAAGTCAGCAGTGGTAGCCTCATAGGATCGCCGACAAAAGATGGCTAGCTAGATGGCTAGCTGGCACCCATAAATGCACAAGAAACAAGCAGTACGAGTGATGGCATCATTCCACTAGGTAATCTAGCCTGTTTAACCAGCTGGTCTGTACTCCAAATCCCACACTCGACAAATGTGGGTCAGAGTGGGCTTGTGACAGAGAAGAGACGTGTTCAAAAAGAATTGAGTTTTACATGTGCGAGGCTAACAAGACGTCCATTCAATGCGAAAATGAATTGGGAAGTGATCAGATAGAGTCGCATCCACTAGCGGCTTCACTGGAAAGGCAAATCTATCAAAAGAAAAAAAAAGATTGAGTCAAGATCATGGCACGATCAAGGTGTTTAAAAAATCTATCAAAACTGGCCCTATAATTACACCAAGTATGCTAGAGGGAATGAGAATGGTGGTAGCCAATATTGGGATCAAAAAGCCCCAATTTATTACGCATGTAAAACCACACCCCCCTTTCACCAGCAGCCCAGTGGAAGGGCAAGTTGTCATCCTTGTCATATGCCATCTCAACCATATTGAAATCCCCGCAGAGCAAGCAGGTGGCAATTGGTAAAGAATCAACAATCCAGTGCTAAAGCAAAGAGTGCTCCACAACATCATTAGAGGCATAGACATTAATAATCCCGAAGGAATGATTATCAATGTTGAGAAGAACCCAAACTACCCATTGGGAAGGATCAGTCCCATGATCCACAATGCAAGAATGCAATCATGGGGACAAAAGAGTGGTGGCTCCACTACGCCTGGCTTCATGCAAAGTGCAAAACATAGTACTGGCTCGCAAAATATAATGACAACGAGGCAAGCAAAAATCCTAAAATTTTAACTTCTTGGAGAGAAAGCACTTCAATACCTAAGTATTTATGTAAGGTATCTCTAATAGAATACTTTCTGGAGAGGTCAGTTAGACCTCGAACATTCCATGAAAGAAAATTCATGGATCAAACTCTTCCATACTTTTGGAATCCAATTCCTCCTCAACCAGGGAAGAGAAACTATTCTTCAAAAAATCCTATGGAACTGAACCAATCTAAATAGGGGATGAAAACCTCTGCTTTTCTAGCATGTATTCTTCTTCTTTTGGCGGTGGAGACAGACTGTGAGACCATCATTAAGCCCTTGTTGTGGGAGGAATAATCGGTTGAGTGCACATAATAGCCATAGGCTAAGGCATTTCCTTTGACCTAGGCTACACCAAAATAGTAGTAGCTCCAGAAGGAGCAGTTGTCCCCTTCTCTAAAGGGTTTGAAACAACTTTGGATGGTTCAAGGGCCTTGGGAGTCGACCCAAAACTAGTTGGCTTATTTTTCTGGTTTGTAACCGTGGTCCACTTTGTTTTAGCCTTAGTAGAAGACTTCGTCTGGTGAGGCTTTTCAATATCTTGTGATGGTGATTGTGTACGAGGCACTGCCAACAGTCCTTGATCTTGTGGCTAGCTGACTGGCACTGATAGTGTTGAGAAATTATGTCTCAACTTCCAGCTTGAAGTCCTCGTTTTTGTGCCTTGGTGATTTTGTGTTGTTCTCAAAGTTCTGGCGGAGGTGGAACCAGGATGGAACTTGGCATTGTTCTATTTGCCTAAGTTTTAGGTCTCTGGCGGAGGCAGAACCAGGATGGAACCTGGCATTGTTTTGTTTGCCTAAGTTCTGTGTTTCAGTTCTCGTTCCTGCTTCGACTCCGCTTCCTACCATCTGTTATTTCTCGCTTCGTAGGCTCTGGCGGAGGCGGAACCAGTTTTGGAAGTTGGAAATGTCCGTTTGCCAGGTTCCTATTTCAATTTTTGTTCCGACTCCGAGCCCGACTCCTGCTTTTACGATCTGGTTCTTCTAGATGTTTGGATTCTTCTCGGGGTGTTTTCCTCTGCCTTGTCCTAGTTCTGGATTGTTGTTTCTTATAGTTGGTGGAGGCGGAACGTGAACTGGATTGGTTCCTAATCTTTGACTTTTGGTAAAGTCCTGTTTTTGTTCTTGTTCCGTCCTTGACTCCAACTCCAGTCTTTTGTGTTCCCATCTTGGTTTGACCCCGGGTTGACTTTACCCAGTTAGAACTGTTTCCGATGAGTTCCCCTTTGCTATGGGCGAACGCGGAACCGAATTGGTTTCTGAACCTGTAATTTTGGTGGAGTCATGTTTCGACTCCAGTTCCATCTCCAACTCCAACTTTGACTCTGACAGTGTGTATTTTCGGTGGAGTCCTGTTTCGACTCCTGTTCCGACCCCGGCTCCGGCAGTGTTATTTATGACTTGAAGTCTTGGTCACGTCCGATGTCTGTTTGACCATTTTGGTTGCTCTGTCAATTGCGATTGCTGATGAGTCTTGGACGCATGGCACCTGGTTGAATAGTGATTGGACAGATACCAAGATAGTTATTGTGGCAGTTGCATTTGTCAACGAAGGGTGGTGAGCTCAACCGTTTTGAGTAATGGCTTTGAATGCAAAGTTGGCTTGTTGCAGGAAATTTGTCAGATCCGACCAGATGTGTGATTTGAGGATGGACTTCATTGCTCCTCTGAGTCAGTTACATATGGATGAGAGATGTGTTATTTCTCATAAGTTAGACAAGTTAAGTTTGAGTCATGAGTTGCAGAGCAAGTTTGAAGTTGTGAGCTGAAGAACAGAAGGATGTGAGTTCTTGAAGAGGGTTTTGAACTGTATGTTGTGAAAACATTGTAATAGTGGATTTGAAACTCTCTGGGTGATTGTGAGCTGAACAAAGAAGTCTGGATATTGTATGTAATCAATTCATTACTGTAATACAATTAATTTGACTTTGTGTGGTGGTTTTTTTACGTGAAAGGGTTTTCCCACGTAAATATTGTGTCATCTTTGTTTGCTTATCTTTCTAGTTTCTCATTGCCATGTTTGTATGCATCTCTATAAGTTTTAGAAACTCTTATTTTTTCATTTTTAGCTTCTCTCCCCTGTAGTAAAGGTGTTAAAGGAATGTATTCCACACTGTTGGGTTAGTAGATCCACATTCTTTTCCCTTCAAAGTGGTATCAAAGCTTGGCTAGTTCGTATTATCCTTGCTAGGGAAAATTAGTTTTTTGCACTAATACTGTTTTAGTGGGAGACTTGCATTGTTAAACTTGTTTCTATTGTGAGATGGCAAGTACATTTGGTAGGATAGATATTGAAAATTTTAATGGCAACAACTTTGAGTTATAGAAACTCAAGATAGAAGACTTGCTTGTGGATAGAGACCTCTGGATTGCAGTGTCTGGAACTAAGCCACAAACTACGACCCAAGAAGCTTGGGATCCTGCTGATAGAAAAGAAAGAGGATTGATAAGATTGAGTCTAGTCAATTCTATGCTCTTGAATCTTCATGAGGAGACGTCTGCAGCTACTTTGTGGAAGAATTTTGGTGATATTTACCAAGGAAAATCTCTGGTAAACAAGTTATTCCTGAGAAAGAAGTTGTACTCCTTGAAGATGGACGAAGGTGCATCTGTTGCAGATCATCTGAACTCATTTAATATGAGTGTTACTCAGCTGGCATCTGTAGGTGTAAAGATTGAGGAGGAGGATCGTTGCATGCTCCTATTGTGTTCATTACCTGACTGTTGGGATCATCTTGTGATGGCTATTGGAAGCACAACCACTGCTTTCAAGACTGATGATGTGGTTACTTCGCTTCTGTCTAAAGAAATGTGAAGGAAATCTTTTGAGATGGCCAAAGATGCTCTTTCTGTTCGAGGTAGAATAAAGGAGAAAGGAAAGAAGAAAGACAACAAGTCGAAATCCAAGTCTAAAGGGAGATCAAAGTCTCTTGGTAAAAAGTTCAAGGTAAAGTGCTGGAACTGTGGGCAACCTAGTCATATCAGGAAGGACTGCAAGGAGAAGAAGAAGAATGATGCTTCCGACAACGAATCTTCTCAAAGTGATGCAGATGCCTTCATTGCAGTAGCCTTGACAACTCAGGCATCAGATGATGTTTGGTTAGTTGATTCAGGTGCCTCTTTTCACATGACATCCAATAGAGATTGGTTCTCTAAGTATGAGAAGTATGATGGTGGAAAGGTATACTTGGCAAGTGATTCAATGCTGGAGATTGTTGGCAGAGGAAGGGTCAGAATTCAGTTTCCTGAGGGGAGAGTCAAAGGAATTGGTGGTGTTCGTCACATCCTAGGTTTGACTCGAAATCTTCTTTCTGTTAGTAAGTTAAATGATGCTGGTGTAGAAGTTTCTTTTTCTAGTAAGGGATGTAAAATGGCTAGAGGTGCAATGGTGTTAGCTAAGGGTGTTCGTACTGGCACTTTGTACAAGCTAGATGCTCTACCTATTCTTTGCAACAGTGTCTCTATAAAGTCATGTACTTATGCACCTATAGAGAAAGATGAAGACTCTTCACTATCTGCAAATGCTTTGGAGGTAAAACTCCTAGCAGAGAAGACTATGTTATGGCATCATAGACTTGGTCACATTGGTGAGAAAGGTTTAAAAACCTTGAAGAATAAAAACCTTGTAGAAGGCCTTGATGATTGTAACCTTGAGTTCGATTTTTGTGAACATTGTATCTATGGAAAACAACACCGTGTTTCTTTCTCCTCTAGTTCTCACAAATCTTCTGGTATATTGGATTATGTTCATTCTGATGTGTTTGGTCTAGTTAATGTTCCTTCATTATCGAATTCTAGATATTATGTTTCTTGTATTGATGACTATTCGAGAAGGGCATTTGTATACTTTCTTAAAAGTAAATCAAAACTGTTCAGTCGGTTTAAAGAGTTCAAATCTTTGGTTGAAAATCAGACTAGAAGGAAAATAAAGTGTTTAAGGACAGACAATGGAGGTGAGTTTTGTTCTGCAGATTTTGAAAGGTATTGCACTGATCATGGAATTAAAAGGCATAAGACAACCCCCTACACTCCATAGCAAAATGGAGTTGCTGAGAGGTTGAACAGGACACTGATGGAAAAGGAAAGGAGTATGCTGAGTGGTACTGGTCTGGAGCAGATGCTATGGGCTGAGGTTGTTGCTACAACATGTTATGTGATTAATAGATCTCCTTGTTCAACGCTTGTTGATAAGACACCTTTGGAAGCATGGTCAGGTAAGAAACCCTCATTAAGGCATGTTCGGGTCTTTGGCTATGAGGCATATGTTCATGTGCCAAATAAAAAGAGATCAAAGTTGGATAACAAGGCTGTGAAATGTATTCTCATCGACTATGGAGTTGGTGTGAAAGGATACAAGCTTTGGAACCCTATTACTGAGAAGGTTCTGTTTAGCAGAAGCGTGATATTTCATGAGTTGAAACCTCTAGTAAGTGATCAATAGCCTACGACAAATCAGAGTGATAAGGAGAAGGATGTAGTTGAGATTCCCCAAACTCTAGAAAGGGAAGACCTGCATGGTGTACCTGAGATTGAGGAGAGCTCAAGCAGCTCTAGAAGTTCTGATGATGAAGAACAACCTCAACCTCTAAGGAGATCTACACGAGAAAGAAGGCAACCAGAAAGGTATGGTTTCTCTATATTAGATTCAAATTGTGCATATGCCTTAATTACCAACACTGATGAGCCTAGGACTGTGAAAGAAGCAATCAGCATGGTTGATTCAAAGTCTTGGCTGGAAGCCATGAATGAGGAGATGGATTCCTTGAAAAATAATGATACCTGGAAGTTGGTACCACTGCCTAAAGGGCAAAAGCTTGTTGGTTGCAAGTGGATATTCAAAAGGAAGACAGGCCTTGATGGCAGTATAAAGAAGTATAAGGCATGACTGGTTGCAAAGGGTTTTTTCCAAGTTGAGGGAATTGATTATGGAGAGATCTTTTCCCCTGTAGCAAAGCTGACATCCATCAGATTTTTGTTGTCATTGGCAACTGTGTATGACTATGAAATTGAGCAGATGGATGTGAAGACAACATTTCTCCATGGTGAGCTGGAAAAAGAAATCTATATGTCCCAGCCTGAGCATTTTGTTGAAAGAGGTAAACAAAATCTGGTTTGCAAGTTAAATAAATCTCTCTATGGTCTAAAACAATCTCCTAGAATGTGGTACCAAAAATTTGACACATTTGTGTTCTCAATTGGGTTTGTTAGATCAAAATTTAATCATTGCATTTATTATAAATGTGAGAATGATCGTGTGCCTGTTATTACTCTGTATGTGGATGACATGTTGTTCATTGGTAATAGCAAGGCAATGATTTCTAATCTTAAAACTCAGTTGTCTACTAAGTTCGAAATGAAAGATCTTGGAGCAGCAAGGTACATTCTTGGAATGGAGATAACCAGGGATAGAACAAGCAGAAAGCTTTTGCTCAGTCAGAGTAAGTATGTAAAAATCGTTCTAGAGAGGTTTAGCATGACTTATTGCAAGCAGCTAGTTGTTCCAATCATGCAAGGATTGAAACTATCTGCTGAAGACTATCCAAAGTCTGTGACTAAGATGGAGGACATGACCAGTGTGCCTTATGCAAGTGCAGTAGGTAGTTTGATGTATGCCATGGTCTGCACAAGACCAGACATTTCCCAAGCAGTGGGAGTTCTAAGTCATTTCATGGAAAATCTAGGGAGATCACATTGGGATGTTGTAAAGAGAGTGTTCAGGTATTTGAAGGGTACTTCAGATTATGCTTTGTGTTACCATAGTAGTATGGTTGCATCACAAAGGACTCTTAACATTCAGGGATATGTTGATTCTAATTGGGCAGGGGACATTGACAGCAGAAGATCCACCAATGGATACACTTTCATGCTTAATGGTGGAGCAATCAGTTGGATGAGCAAGAGACAAACTGTAGTTGCTTTATCCATGACAGAGGCAGAGTACATGGCAGCAACTCATGCTTGCAAGGAGGTAGTGTGGCTGAGGCATTTGTGTTTAGACATTAGATTTAATGTTGAGCAGATTTCAATCTGCTATGACAGTCAAAGTGCCATTTGTTTGGCAAAGAATTTGACCTTCCATGCCAGGACCAAGCACATAGACGTGCAATATCACTTCATGAGGGATATGGTTGAAGATGGCAAGGTCAGTATGGATAAGGTTGACACCTTGAAGAATGTTGCAGATGCCCTAACAAAGTCGGTTAGCACAGACAAGTTCAGATGGTGCACATAATCAATGGGCCTTGGGGCCTATGATAGATAGTAAGGTTTGATGTTTTGAGGAAGCTGGAAGTGTTCACCAAGTGGGAGATTGTTGAGAAATTATGTCTCAACTTCTTGCTTGAAGTCCTCGTTTTCATGCCTTGGTGATTTTGTGTTGTTCTCAAAGTTCTGGCGGAGGCGGAACCAAGATGGAACTTGGCATTGTTCTATTTTCCTAAGTTTCGGGTCTCTAGCGGAGGCAGAACCGGGATGGAACTTGGCATTGTTCTATTTGCCTAAGTTTCGGGTTTCGGTTCTCATTCCTGCTCCGACTTCACTTCCTACAGTCTATTGTTTCTCGCTTCGTAGGTTCTGGCGGAGGCAGAACTAGTTTTAGAAGTTGGCAATGTCTGTTTGCTAGGTTCCTGTTTCAATTTATGTTTCAACTCTGAGCCCGACTCCTGCTTTTACGATCTGGTTCTTCTGGATGTTTGGATTCTTCTCAGGGTGTTTTCCTCTACCTTGTCCTGGTTCTGGATTGTTGTTTCTTGCAGTTGGCGGAGGCGGAACCGGAACCAGATTGGTTCCTAATCTTGGACTTTTGGTAAAGTTCTGTTTTTGTTCTTGTTCCATCCCCGACTCTGACTCCAATCTTTTATGTTCCCATCTTGGTTTGACCCCAGGTTGACTTTACCCGGTCAGAATTATTTCCGATGAGTTCCCCTTTGCCATGGGCGGACGTGGAACCGAATTGGTTTCTGAACCTGTAATTTTGGTGGAGTCATGTTTCGACTCCAGTTCCGTCTCCGACTCTGACTCTGACTCTGGTAGTGTGTATTTTTGGTGGAGTCATGTTTCGACTCCTGTTCTAACTCTGGCTCCTACAGTGTTATTTATGACTTGAAGTCTTGGTCACATCCGATGTCTGTTTGATCGGTTTGGTTGCTCTGTCAGCTGCGATTGCTGATGGGTCTTGGATGCGTGGCACCTAGTTGAATAGCGATTGGACGGATACCAAGATAATTATTATGGCAGTTGCATTTGTCAACGAAGGGTGACGAGCTCAACCGTTTTGAGCAATGGCTTTGAATGCAAAGTCGGCTTGTTGCAGGAAATCTGTCAGATCTAACCAGATGCGTGATTTGAGGATGGACTTCATTGCTCTTCTGAGTTAGTTACATATGGATGAGAGATTTGTTATTTCTCATAAGTTAGACAAGTTAAGTTTGAGTCATGAGTTGTAGAGCAAGTTTGAAGTCGCGAGTTGAAGAACAGAAGGACATGATTTCTTGAAGAGGGTTTTGAACTGTATGTTGTGAAAACATTGTAACAGTGGATCTGAAACTCTCTGGTTGATTGTGAGCTGAACAAAGAAGTCTGGATATTCTATGTAATCGATTCATTACTATAATACAATTGATTTGACTTTGTGTGGTGGGTTTTTTACTTGAAAGGGTTTTCCCACATAAATACTGTGTCATCTTTGTTTGCTTATCTTTCTGGTTTCTCATTGCCATGTTTGTATGCATCTCTATAAGTTTTAGAAATTGTTAGTTTTTTGTTTTTTGCTTCTCTCCCCTGTAGTAAAGGTTTTAAGGGAGTGTATTCCGCACTGTTGGGTCAGTAGATCCCCATTCTTTTCCCTTCAGATAGCATGTGTTGGGCAGATTGAAATACGTGACTTTTTGGGTGTGCCTAATAGCTCCTAGTTGAATGTCCACAGATTCTTTCAAGTCCTTGGATAGGTCCACTTCCAACTTATTTTCAATGTTGAGTCAAGTGAAAAGGGGATAATTTAAGTTATCCTAATAGGATCTAGGATCAGTTTTTTCTACTCAACAAGACAATATATTTAAATAATTTACCTTCTTCCACACCAAAGATACATTTTTCATGATTCAAATAAATTCTAGATACTCTAAAAATATTTGGAAAATTAACTCCAAGTGCTTGCAATGGTAATTTTGATTCTTTGAGTATGTAGTAGGATCATCTCGGTAGAAAAGGAATTGAATTTATAAGGCTAGCAAAGACATTATCCATGGATCGTTATATTGTGGATCCAATGTTATTCAATTTGAATGGTATTTGAACATAGCCAAATGTTCCTCATGGTATACTAAAGTCTATGTTGGGTTTCTCTAGCTCGTTTACCATGGCTTGAGTGTATCTTGAGAAGGTTTCCATCATAGACACTAGCTCTAACATTATTACTTGTTGTAATAGATAGTCTATAGAAGGTAATAGATAATTTTCCTTGAGGTACTTGATATTTATATTTCTATAATCCACACATAGCTTAATGTCCTCATTTTTTTTTTTTGATAGGAGCAAGGTTAGATACCAAATTTGAATGCATTGTTGGATTAATTCTACCTCCCTCTTTCAACTTTATTAATTAATTTTAAATTTGAGGGGCAACAGTAAACTTGGTGGGACACTGATTTTGCTTGAAATATTTTATACTAGGCTCCAAATAAATGGTATGCTATAATAAATAATTCCTATACACATTTAGTTCATCATAAGACTAGAGGCAAAGCATTTTCTATACATTTTCAATATTTTTTAAGAGTATTTTTTTCTACTCTTTTTAAATGTTTACCAATGTATATCATACTAGGAGCTAATTTATATCCCAAGTTTCATCATTGTCTTGGGTTAATCATTTTAGAACAATTATCATTATCAAATATTCTCTCAAGCAATAAGACCTCTTGGAATAATTTTGTTTTGAGTTTTAGAACTTCATTTCTAAAACTAATTTCTTTACCTTATTCATTTTCTTCTACCATATGCTATTTAAATAAATAAGTTGATTTTTGAAGTGCCTAATGTAATTTAAGAATTCATAAATTTTATAATTATCATTGAAGATCTACTAACTATAAATTTTATCTAGAATGTTTAGTCTAGTAAGGATTCAACACCATACATGCAATTGGGAGACGCTATAGAATAATCAATATTTGAAGCTAATATAAAAAGCATATCAATTATTACATTATTTTCCTTTTAAATCTGCATATTGTCAAAAGTATTGATCATCTCAATGGAATCCCACAAAATATTCTCATACACTCTTAATATTTTCTCTAGTAGCATATATTCCTCTAGTTTGAGACACTCCATCACCATCAACTCAAATGCATTTGATCCTATATCTAGAAGTCATGTTCAAGCCAAGCAACAAAGCCTCATATTCAACTACTTTATTATTACATTCAAATTTCAATGTAAACATGAGCTTATAATCTGTACCATCATGTCACACCAATACAACTGCTAAACCATTTCCTTCTCTAAAACATGCACCATTAAAATGCATGTTTTTGTAGCATTGTAAATTGACACCCTTGACAATTTCACACTATATTTAGCTCCCCCTTATGTGCTTAGACCTAATTGTGCTTATAATTTTCTCATTTTATAGTCAAATGTTTCAAAAAATTAGAATAAAAATGGTATTAATATTTAACATTTATTTAACGACATCAAAAGCCCCTAAATAGGTTTGGTCTAGGGTTACCACACCCTTGAATAGCCTATTTTTTCCCAAATTTAAATGTTAAATTGTCGATATATTTTTATATTTATAAATTTAAATTTATTTGTCAGCTTTCATAAATAATTTTGTGGGAAATGAATAAATACATGTATAAATATAAGTATTTTTAACCATTTGAAACTAGATTTCAATTTGAATCCTAATGGGATATCATAAAGAGAAATCAAGAGGATAATAAGTAGAATTATTACATTGTTTTAGTCAAGATTCATGGTCAACAATGCATGAATCCTATGAGTAAGATTGTTCATGTTTTTGTGTTTATTGGTTTTGTGAGTACTAACACTTGCAGGACCTTCAATCAAGCATCCAATTATCCCTACATGAGATCTACCATGACTTGAGTCCATCAAGGAGCTCAAATATGAAGTGGTAAGTTACAACACTTGCCAAAATTTATAACTTTTTCTTTAATCTATTTTACCTCTTCCTAATCGAGGGTAAGCCCTCTTTACATCATCATTGCAATTATGGAGATGGGAACACTAAAATGGGGTTTGAATCAGGAAATCCCTTATATGGAACAACCCTTTCTCTCATTTATTGTGTGTAGGTGAAAGATTAGAAGAAAACATGGAAGAAGATTCAAGGACTAATTGCAAGATCAAGCACTCAAGCATCCTATTTCGATGAATTAAGGCAAGGTGAATTATTTATTAACAAATAAAGTTCTGAATATAAAAATCAAAAGAAAGAACTTGCAAACTATAAATTATTAAGACCTACTCAGAGATTCAAGAAGGCAATATTTCTAGTCTAGGGAGCCCATGCCCTTGACCTACCAGTTTCAGTCCATATTTGAAGTCTAGGTTCCTCTATCACTGCACTCTACTTAGATCTATAATCTATTTTTATGTTCTAGATTTATAATTTTCATCAATTCCATTAGTTAGTTGTAGGTGTATCATTACCCTAGAGTTCACTATTGCATCACATACATCACTACTAAATCGGATCCAACCTTGCTACCACAAAAAGTGACCAAACCCTGATTAGCCATTTTGGCTCTTCCATTGATGATAGTAATCAAGCAATCTTTTATGATAAGTTTTGTGTCCCTAAATGTTAGATGGGCTAAGGTGTTATTTAGACACTAGATCCCCTTTTCCCCTTTACACTTTAAAATTCCATCATTTCTCATATATTGATGGGGAAATAAATTAGGGTCTACTTACTTCTCACATTTGTCATCATAATACCCAATGAAACAATTTTACTTAATTCTTATAAGATCTCATAAATCAATTTATTGATTCTATCTATCATGAGGTCTAGTATAAACAAGCGAGAATTAGAGCAGGGGTTCTGGTTTGAAAGTTGTTGAGGAGGGCAATAGATATCCTAACTTAAAGGATGAGGATTTCCCTTCCTATCTTTTCCTTTCCCTATTTTGGGAGTTGTGTGGGTTTTGTTGTGGTGTTGTTTCTCAAGGTGTGGCATTTGGTGGGAGATGGAGTAGTCTAGGGATATTTTCCCCTATTTTTGGTGTTCTTATTGATTTTTTTGTAGCAAATTTGCCTCCTTCTATTGTTGCATGTAAGGGTTGGAGAACGTTGGGCATCTACACTTTAGGTGATGGACTATTCTTTATGTGGTTAGTCTTGCCTCCTCTAGGTGTTGTGGGATTTTTCTACCTTCTAATGGAGTCTTTGCTTGGTTTTTTGCCACTTGTGTTCCTTTGGTCTCTTTTTTGGAGGACTTGGAAGCTGCTTTAAATGTTGTCTATGACATAGATGTTTATGTGGCTATGACTATTGTGGGTTCTTTTAGGCCGTCCTTCTTTTCTAAGGGATCTTACCTAGTTTTTGGTGGTTTCAACGGTTTTCTTGAAGGCCTATCAAGTTGTAGCTCCCTAGTGTTGGCTGGCATTACTTCACCAACCTTGTCATGTTTTCTATGTTCCTTTTCTCAGGCTCTACCTCCTTTTGTCGGTAGCTGCATTATGATGTCTGGTGCTCATGTAACCATGATGGGTTGGGTTTCTATGGTGTTTGTGCTTGAAATTTTCAATGCCTCTCTATGGTTGGGTTTGGTCCCTAAGGGCTCCTTCTTAGGAGCTGGTATTGGTAGAGCTTTGCTCTCCCTTGCTACTGTTGGAGTTGGTTTCTCCATTTGTGTGGTTGATGTTGAGGATCTTAAGACTAATTAACATTGTGTGCTAGATCTTGGTGGCTCTTGCATTTGCTTGGGTGTTCTCTCTTCTACAACAGTTGATACTATAAAAGTGCTAATACCTTTGTTTTTAATCCCTTAAATGAAGAATGCCATTTTGGAGGCTTCTTTAGTTTCTTGGAAGGCTTGCAAAGCTATTTCTCTATTTTTGGTGTTGCTAATATGGTGGCTGGAGGTGCTTTGTCGGCCCTAGTTTTTTTTGGGGGTACATTTACACAAATTGTTTTGCTTGTTGGATATAACATTTGGTGTTATGAAGGTATCTCTTCCCATTCTACTATGTTGGTTTTAATGGTCATTTTCTTGAGGGTAGGGGTTTCCCTTGCCTTGTTTCTCTTGGCTGGGGTGTTTTCCAGACATTTATTGAAAACCTTGATCCTCATGGTGCTTAATGGAGCTATTCTTGTCCCTTCTATTGGTTTAGTCTCTCCTTTGTAGCCCTATTTTTTTAATTCTTCTATTGAGGTGGAGTTTTGTTTTGGGGATGTTGGGAGGCTCTCTTTCCTTGTGTTGGCTTTCTTATTTGTAGCTCCTTTTGAGGCAGTATGTGCTCCTTTGGAGGTGGAGCTTGGGTTTGCTAGTAATGTGGGTTTTTTGTGGAAAGGGATTTCTTTTTCCTTTTGGTTTATTTTGTGTTCAGTGCAAGAAGTTCTAGAGTTGTTTCCTTAGGGTTGTAGCCATTTTTTCAATGTTTAAGCTGAAGGATTTCATTGTTTTCCCCATTTTTCTATAGGGTGGTGTTTTCTATGCTGGTTTCCTTTGTTACAGGTGCCTCTATTTCTTGTAGTTGGTCTTTGTTTTCGAGTTTCATGCTCTATTCAAAAGAATGGCTTGTTTTTTGTTCTTCTAGGCTCACCATTGGTGAATCTTGCGCTTCTTTTTCAGTTGTCTCATTGTCTATGAGTCACTAGTATTCTTCCTTTATGGTTGCTTTATAATGGGTACTAGCTCTTCTAGTTTTAATCTAATCAAAGCAATTGTGCTTAATGTCAATGTAACAAACCTCATTCTTTACTTCATCTGGATTCTCCATTATATGCAACGTTTTATTTTGTATATGTAATTGGCTTTCTTTCCCATGTAGTGGGATAGTTCCAAAAAAAAAGTCCATTCAAATGTGACCACCTATTGAAGTTTCACATTTACTAGACAGTAGCATACCCTATATTTAAGGTTGGACAGTGAACTATGATTATGTCCTTTAAATTTTTTTACTAGGGTATGCAACAAATTGCACTTCAACATCATTAACTACTCTAATTACATTTACTTCATGAGAATCCATGGTGAAAAATTTTCCATAATATTTTGAACACATGGAGGCCTAGTTGATTCATGATATCTAGAGGCATCCAATTACTAGATGCTTCATAATCAAGCATAGAGTTATGAACTACCCAACAAATTGATTACCTTCTTTTTACTTTTAGACATAGTTCCCAAGTAAAATTTAGGTGCCTCTTGGACATTAGATTCATCTATACTACCTTTAGAAAAACTTACAAGTTTGCTTAGCTAATAAAAAAGTCAAAACAATTTAATATAGAGAAATTTTCCATTTCCCAAGGTTTAGAGATCCTCAATAACTCCTGGATTGACAGCTTAACTTTTAATTGAATTAATTCTTGAGTAATGCCAATTGGTTGATATGCTAGGAAGGGAGTGGATATTGGAATGATCATAATACTAGTGTGAAAGAGGAAAGGCATTACCTAACCACTAACACCAACCTACTTTAGGTCAAATTCATTTCCAATTTCCTTAAAACCTCCTTTTTTTCATCATTTTCTACTTATTTAGCTTGCTTCTATTTGGTATTATCTCCAATCACCTTTGAATTATCCATCTTGTTGATTGAAACATTAACAATATTTTGGTTACAAACATATTTCCTCCAGAGGTATGCATCTAACAAATGCCTCTTTTTTGTAGGTGGTGACTTCCCTATAGTTCTATTTGCACTTTTCTTTACATTTTTGTCATTTTTTCCTTTTCCTATTGTGTAACTAACACATTTTGAACAATACCACCTCTAGCTTGACATTTGGCACATACCTAACTATTTATTTTCTTTACTAATAATCACTTTGAACTTGTAATATAGTTACTTTGGTAAGAGATTTAATGTCTTCATTAGATGGTTTATCTCTTTTGTACCTATGTCCTATTAGCTTCAAGTAAGTTGATTGAAGTCTTAACATGATGGCTATGATGATCATACTCAAATAGTTCATCTTCCTCATTTACATCTAGCTGGTCCAGATTGTCATGCTCATAATACTTAGGTGTACCATCCTCTTCTTGGAATTATTTCTCTTCTGCAAGTGCTATAGCAATAACACACTTTGATGGATCATTAGACAAGTAGCACATATCACACAAAAATGATTTTTCTTGAAGATTAAAATGATCCTTCCTCAAGGAATGATTTTTTCTTTTTTTTAAGGAAATCAATGTGTTGAATATCATTTTAATATTTCATTTTTATGTTTTTTTTCAAGTACCTCCACTCCCCTTTTGCCCCATCCCCTTCCCGAAACCAGGATAAAGGTTTCATTTGTGAAATGTCTAATTAATTTTTTTGGAATATTACTTTTGACCTTAAATAAAGGTATGCTTACCATCTTGAGGAGGGCCTTTGACTCCACTAATTATTGGGATTAGTTAGAGATAATATATTTATCAACTTTTCCCATCAAGACTAATACCTGTTAAATGGACAATAATGCCATAGCCTACAAAGAAAAAAAAGAAGGCTACAAGCATGAATCAAAATCAAAGAACTACAAATATAACATATTTTAAAAATCCATAACTAATTAAAAATATCCAATTTATATTAGAAAAGCTACTACAAATGTTCTACAATATTTACAATATTATAATATTAATTAATCCTCAATATAATCAAACTAACAAATACATGATTAAAAAACCTTTATAACGCACTCAAGAAATTCTTGTATCCTAACCAATCATGAACATGTCAGCAACCTAGAACTATCTACATGAGAATACACTACTAGACACTCCCAACCCTTATAAAATTGGACTTGCAGCAATTAGTATAAATAACTACTCTCAAGCAACTCATGTATACTGATTGTTCAATGATCAACTTGGTCAAAATTGAAAAACTAAACATATAGGGGAGAGGGCCCCATAGTGGAGCGCCCTAACTTCATGTTTCTCAAAATCGTATGTGGACATTTCAAACCATTCTCAATTTTGTACAATAGTTTATTTGGCAACTCATGTGCTTCTATATTTCGTTTTAAGGCCACATCATCAAATATGATGCCACATCAGCATGCTTTTTTGTTGAGGTATCTAAAAAGGCCCAAAGCAAAGGTGAGACCGATAGTGGTGCATTAAGTCATGTTTTATTGGTGCACTGATGTGACATCACATGATTTGTTAGTTTGTGTATTTTATGGATAAAAAGTATTTTGCAATTGGATGTTAAAGTGCTCCATTATGATACCCACTAAGAACTACTTTTATCCCCACTATTGAACCCCGTTCCACTATAAGCCCCTCCCCCCTAAAGAAATTTTATAAAACTCTGTTCATATTACACAAGATTGAGGCACTTGTCACACATCTAGAACAGCAAGAAACATCTAGAATAGCAAGAAAACAAAAGAAAGTGACGACGAATTCATAAAAACCGACACAATTCCGACAGGCGGTGCCCTCTGGAAAAGAGATTATATGGATCTATGGGACTGATTACAAGAAACTTACCTTGGATGAATCTGCTGTTCACCTTAGCTGACTGCCATGTCCTGAAAGATAGCTAATACAAGAGAAATCAGAGTGTTTCAAACACAGTTATTTCTTATAGAGCAAATGATTCACAGATAATATGATATTTTTGACGTAGATTTCTACATTTCATACCCTTTCCTGCAATTTCTGTGACCCTTAGAAATCCATATTGATAATACCTTCGTTGTACTAGACTGTAACTGAAAGGAAATAGTCCATGGAAGATGACCAGGATTCATATTTAATATCGTCAGTAACTGAAAGGAAATACTCCAGATTATATGTAAATTTGAATGTTAATACCTACGTATCAATTATTTCCATTTGACCCCCTTAGAAAAGTTTGGATTGAGAAGCTATCGACATACACAAAGATAAATGACAATTTAGTTTGTCAATTCATTACGAAATAAGGTTGGATTGAAAAATAGTTAAGGTTGGATTTGAGATGGGAGAGGATAAAACAGAAATGGAAATTTTATATTGATTATATGAAGACATTACATAAACTATTATGATATTGTTATTAGAATTCAATTGTGTAATTTTTGAGTCAAACTCATTGACCCATATTTTATGAGTAGTGGTTCACAAAAACTCATCTCTCTTGATAATGAATGATGCACTTAATACTTATTACATCTCATTCATACACACCATCATTACAAAATTCTTACGTCTCTTTACAGATTGAGCTTCTGCTCTCTCATACAAACCGACACCATTACATACTTCATACATGGACAGCTACAAAAGACCTACCGAGGTGCTGCTCATTGAAACATAGTCCATTACATCATCGGACTATTACTGGAGCTTCTGCTCTTGACAAACATAAAACCATTCATTCTCCTGTTACAACTTTTGTCTCCATACGACTCTTGAAAGAGTGCAAACTTAAAAGAGACTTCAAGCAATATATAAAAACCTAAGCAACTACAGAGGACATAAAATAATATATTACTTAGCACCCAGAAAACGTGTGAAGCCTGAATAGGAGTCACTACCGAAATCCAATAAAATCTTTGCCAAAATCTTTCCGAAATTTGTCTTTAATGGTGAATCAATACTTATACGGAGAGGACAGATCCAGCTGGAGTAGTTGAGTAGTTGGGATTATATTTCCAACAGTTGAATAGTCTTTATATACAATCGCTATTAGCACCGGATGATTATGATATTAACACCAGGTTGTGAAAAAGCTTAAAGCGTATAGATCCTCCTTCGATTGACACGCCAGGATTTTCTCATTTTTCTACAATTGTACTCATAATCGCAACTTTAATGTTTTTTGATGGTCTAATACTCAAATTAACGAACTGATTATCATAATTTCAAAGTACACATCCTTGAGGGAAAGCATGGAGAGCTCCTCCAGTAGTTACCATGCAGTTTGAGCATCTCCGTTGCCTTGCACTTAGTTTTGGGCGTGCCCTCGACCTGGAGGAGCATCAACAGCTTCGCCACAGTGCCGACTTCCAACATCTCCTTCAAAATACTCTCAGACGGACAGAACTGGCAAAGCGACCAAAGGATTCTTACAGCTTTCTCACTAGCCGATTGAGATACTCGAAATATTTTCTTGGAGATCGCAGGGATGCCCATGGCGTTGTCGGCCATGGCAACCCTTCCTTCGGCGCATCTGCATAACACGTCAAGAAGACATAACATCCTCTCGCAGCTGCTCTTCCTCTCCGACGTCTGCTCGGGAAGCGATTCGATCAAGATGGAGATTGCCCCTGCCTCGATGGCTTTCATTCTGCTGCGCTGGCTGTTGATGCTCATTGCGGTTACCACTTGCAGGGCGGCCACTGTAGCTTTCTGGCACACCTCCTCCGTCACCAGCTCCAGCAACCCTTCCATCAAATCATCATTACCGTTCATTACTAACCGTTCTACTCCTTTCATTGACGCTTTCTGTAAAAGCATGGCGGCATAAAGGCGGGCGTTGGAGGTGCCCCTCTTGAGAATGGAGCCAAGGGAAGCAAGGCATCTAGTGGTGGCTAACGGCTCTACTGTCTCATCGGACAAGTTAAGGGCATGGAGAACCCCCAAGGCTTCTTCGCATGCTACCGCGACATCATAGCAGCATCCGGTTTCGTCGCCTTCTGCGGAATGGCTTTCAACGACGGAAATCAAGGCAGCCGATGCTTTCGACGAAGCGATGCACCTTCTGTTAGTCTCGTTTTTGTCTACCAGAGACCTCAGATTTTTCAAGGCCTTCACTCGGAAGGGCGTTGCCGGGCTGGTCCCGATGTCCCGCAGCAATTCGTTGAGGTGATCGGTGTCCAGGGGAAGGTCAGGTGTGGCGATGCGTGCGACGCCCACGGAAGAGTTGGCGATGTACCAGTGCTGAATGAGGCGGAGCAGGGTGTGGTTGGGTGTGAGCTGCCGGTTGTGGAGGAGTTGCATTGTGGCGGGGCAGGTGTTCTTCCGCAACGTATATATCCATTTCTCGATGCTCTCCCTCTCGTAGGTGACGCCCGTGCAGACGGTTACAGGATCCCGCATGATTTGCATCGATATTGAGCACACGAAATAGGAAGGGACTTCGACCTCCTGATCCATTCTTACGGCAAACAATACAAACTATATTGACTTATAATTGTTATTTCTTAGAGGGTTGTGGATTATCTCAGCAGTGAACTGAACATATGAGCTCGGGATACATATGTGGAGATTTTCATACCAACAAACACATAAGGGACGAAGGCAGTGAAAGAATTGTGAGGGAGTTTCTCTGGTTTTCGGAGAATTAATAGTTGCATTAAAGTCTACCCGCTTGCCTTTAATAGATACAGTCATGCTCCCTACTGCAAGTATGGGGTCGATGCTAAAGAGTCAAATCTTGCTTAGGTTGTGACCCTCGAACAACCTACCTATTCAACGGCTGCTACACACAGCTTGCTGTAGTTGTTAAATTCGTGGAATAACTTAGGCCGCCCACTAACTTCTTCCTTCTACTATAAATAATCAATGAGAAAGAGGACTACTTCAAAAAAAATATACATATATAAAAAGAAATTGTTTGACCATAAAAATAATATTTAGAGCCATAGTTTTCAGTTGGAATAGCAATGGCTATCTAAACTTTCCCGTGCTACTAGAAACATTATGAATGCTACAAAAGTACCACCTTATTCTTTTCTATAGGTGAAGTTTATAGTGTGACATATTTTATCGAAGATTGAAATTTTTAGACAATTGGTTAGTATTTCCTTTTAGAATATTGTAATAATAGAATTTTTAATGTTTTGTTATGTAGGAAATGTATATTGTTGTTATTGAAGAATGTAGGAAATGAGTATTATTGTTATTGAAGAATGTAAGATTCATTCATAATATGTTATTGTTTGGGATATATATTAAATAGTAGTTTAAAGGAATGGAGGAATAAATCATATTTATGCTAAAGCAGATTTTGAAGGGGATCTTGGCATCTTAGAAATTTGTTTGTCAACAATGGCCTCAACACATTGATCTTCATGGATTGGAAAATCTTGAGAGTTTCATTTGTCAACTTCACCATTACTAACATTTTAAAATGTCAAAATATATTAGGTGGACGAGATTATAGAAGGTTGTGAGAAGTATTATACTATTAGCCTTTCTCTTGTTAAGGAAAAGTAAGATTGTCTAGTAAAGAAAACAATATTTTTCTAGAGCTATCTAAGAAAAGATAGATTCCTCTAAAGATGCTAGAGTCTTCCACAAAGTTGGAACATTCTAGATTATTGGAATAAAAAATAAAAGAATATATAATCCTCCAAAAAGGTAGAAGTTTCTAGATTTTACAAACTCCCAAGTATGAATATGAAATTGTTATTGGAAAAAACATTCTTTGATTGAATGTAATAAAAAGATAGATCAATATAATCTTTGTCAGACATTTCACTATGTTTTGTACTTTGTTTTTCCCTATTTGTTGTTTATTTGTTTTATAGTTTTTTTTTGGCATGTCTCTACAAGGTATTAGAGCTAGAAATTTTCAAATAGGGCTTAAGATATTGTTGGACTGATGCTTATTTATTTAGATAAGATTTGAAGCAATTTAATCTATTTGTTTGAGGACTATAGTTTTTAGCATGAGCTCTACAAATTAAAGTTTACCAATCTTTGATGGAAATGGTTTTGCAGATTGGAAGATTGTTGAAAAAATTCTTTAAGAGAAAAGACTCTATAGAGCATATTGAGTAAATAGATTGGAGAACCTCGAAAAAAGAAAGAAAATGAGTCATAGAATTCCAAGTTGGAGCAAACTAGACATATTATTGGGAAATATTTTAGTCCCAATCTCAATAGAATATTTATTGATGTTGAGAATCCAATAGAGCTGAGGAAAATTAAAAAAAGATTATAAAAATTAAGATATTTCTAGTGTGTTTAGTATAGATGAAAATTTGGGGAACATAGTGTTGGTGTTTCTAGCTGATGGTCTACAATCTCCTAAAGGGTAGCTACTCCTTATACTTAGAGACTTTAGGTCAATGGCCAATGAACAGGAGATGATCGATTGGCAAGCCTCTCCTTTGCACTTTAGGCTCTACAGGACCAAGGTGGGTATCCCTATACACTAATGCAGATCATCACACTACAGTGGTAGAAGGCCTTCAATGGGCTAAATCATCTACACAACCTTCACTAGAAAATGTGGCTTCTGGTAACATGGAAAGGGAAAACATGAAAGAAAATCTAAACTAAGAAAGTAGGAAATGTTTTGAATTAAAAGATTTGATTCTGCCCTAGCTTCATACTTGGTGAATCTCCTTGACCAGTTCCTAATCCACGCGAAGTTAGGAATGAAATGAACTCTTACAACAGACCAACCATGGCTTCTCATAACCCTACTACCTTGCAACAAGAAACCAATAAAAGGACAATCAACACATGTTAGTTATCCACACTACACTACAATACCCTCGTTATCTCTATGCAAGTAATTACACCACTCCATCAATGATAGGAAAACATAAACATAACTCAAACAACAAATATTTTTGAAGCATAAACACAACCCTTGATTATATTCACTCAAAAGATATTGCACACAATATTTGGAGAACATACAGATTGACATATATAATGAAGCCGAATACAAAAATTGTATGGTGTTCATCTATTGTTATTATAGAGCATAGCTCATTCCATTCATTATCTATGTCCAAAGGAATTACCCTATTCAACTTGACTCGAAGCAAAGAATTATAGAAAGCATAGAAACAAAATATGGTAAGGAAACACTACACTAGATCACTCAGGTTGGAGAGTAGAAGTCCAAACATTACAAAAAAATAAAACTTGCCTTTATAGTGCAGGCATAACTCAAAATTGAATTCAAAAATCTACACCCTAACTCTAACTAGGGTTACAAAAGCATGAACTCCGATCAGATTACAAACAACAAGAATTCACCCCAAAAATAGAGCAACAACTAGCCATAAAGGCTCTTGACACCCTGAGCAAACTCCATAATTGATGTTGTTTAGAAAAAAATCATGGCACCCCCGAGAAATCCATGATCAGATCAGGAAGAACATACCATGACAAAGAAACATGACCCCTGCAACACATCAAGAAGTAAATGGCACCACCCAACAATCACCATGGTCTTAGAAGAAGCGTAAAATTCTGATCCAAAGTCATTTGGAATCGATTTGGTAGCTAAGAAGCAGATGCACCATTATTGCACAAAACTTTACATGTGAACAAGGGCAGCTAGCTATTGGGGAAATTAGAATTTGAATTGTGGTCGTCGATCAATCTCAATCACTCCAAGATCTAATGGTTAATGCCCATTGCACAAAAACTTAAAACCTGACCGTTAGATTTAACTGCTTTAAACCCAGGTCGTTCGATCATCACCATTATAACATCGCATGACTCACAACAATGATGTGACTCATACAAAATTGTGCCAATAATATTTTGCCACCTAGGGCACTAACCATCCATTTTGTGAGCTCCACCATATATCCACTCAATGGGAGAATCCACGTGTGAACCATCTATGGGTCATTATTTTAATCGAGCGGGGTGTGCAGGGAATGGCTAAGATTAAACCTCAACACCAAATATCCACTATCAGATCACAACCTATAATGTCAAGCATGTAAGTGGAGACCAGGCCCCATGCTCACAACAAGACATGTGCCCATAGCCTGGTGACCCTAGGGCTTATTATTTTAATTGACCAGGGCACGCGGGGAATGCCCAAGATGCATTCAACGTTTCAACTTTGATATCCGTCATTTGATCACGGGCCCACCTACACGCTTAAAGAATTAATATGCACATGAATGTAAGTGATAACTTAAAGGAGGCTTCCTAGGTTGATGGGACCAAGACCCATGGGATGAAAGACTTAAGACTTAAGTCATGAAAAATATTTAGGCCCATGACATAGGGGAAAAGGTTAAATAACTTCAAAAGGGTCGGCTACCAAAAAGACAAGGTACAAGGGTTCGGTGAACATGCGACTGCCTAGACATGAGTTATAACTCGAATGACTAGGAACCGGACGCAAGAGGTCAACATGATTTTAGAACAAAAGTGCACGCCAAGGGTTTAGGGTTTTAGGATATAAGAATTTTATCCCTTTATACAATTTTTGAACCCTAATCAAACAAAAATGGGGCAAACTCAAGAGCTCAAGAGGCAAAAAATGATGGAAATGGCCATAGATTTTACAAGTACCACTAGTGGCTCCAGTTGGGGACATATACTTGACAAAGTAGAGTGAGAATTCAAGTCTCTAGTGAAGTAGGCCAAACAACCATTGGGCAATAGATTCAACCCAATATAAAACACCTCATTTGATAGCCCCTGACCACCAAATAAAAAAGGAAGGTCAACACCCACCCCTGTCAAACACCAGTCTATAAAAGGAGTTGATCTCTCTTAACCAGTAATTATTTTTGTCACACCATAGCAACACAAGTAGCCTCTCTCCTAGAAAAAAAAACAAATGATTACCCTTAAACAAGTGAGAACTTGCTCCATGTTTTTCCTTGTTTTTGCATGATAACCACATCATATAGGCCACCTCACTGCCACCCATTACATTTTTTGATTCTATATTCGGTGACAAAAACTGAGAACAGTGATTAGCATCATTAAAAACCTCTGTTTCTTCACACCTACTGATCACTTCAAATGAATCAAGGCCAAAAGGAAAATCCTCAAACTCACATGGAACAAAAAAATGTGCCATCGCATCATGCTGACATGCAGAGGGAAACTCATATTTAGACAAATCAAACTGAAAAATTTGAAGCTTAGGCACACAAGGGACATGAGCAGCCAAAAAATTACCACCCTGTTGCTACTCATCAGTACTACAAGTAGCATGCTTGAAGTTCTCAATGTTGATATAGACCTCATCAACACATCCATTCAAATCATGAGGCATTCTGTGTGAAGAGCTATACTCTTCAGATTGCCTCCCTTTTTTATCCCTTTCACAATCTGCTGAGGCAAATGTGTTACAAAATATTTGAACTATGACACACATTAGGGGAACTTACCTTAGCAACATCACTCTACCATGATAGATTTGAAGCCCACTACTCATGAGAAAGACTATGAGCTGCCACCCCTGAAAACAAGTCTTGATATGCATCCATATGATCCATATAATCATACTCCTTAGGTGCAGACTCATCAAAAATAGCATCATCAACTGTAGAAACATTTGTTTCTTTATTTTATTCTTCAAAAATAGTCGCGTCTATGTTTTCCTCATGCAAAACACTCAGTGACAATTTCAAAACCAAAAACAAGGGATATAAGGAGGTGAGAAATAAAATAAAGAAACAAACTCTTATTCATCACCCATGGTAGACATATCTTCTTCTTCCTTGCTACTACAAAAACTAGCAGAGTCATATCCAAAACTATTAGAATGGAAATCACCATTAGACTCATCATTGCTACTTTCTTCTAGTTAAAAGTCACCACACATGCTATCACATTCATCTGATATAGAGAGAAAAATATCTATCTTCATTGTTTCATCATCGACAAGAGGTACATCTACACAAAAAAAAATTGTGGGATGCTCAAATGTAGAATCTTCACCACTACAAGATGCATCATTATTCTTATTTATACTAGCCAGACACCTAGAATAAGTACCATCACATAGTCTAGATAGGAAGCGGTCTCAATGCCTCTCTATCAAATTTTCAATTATTGAAAGCCAACCATCAATGTTCCCAACTCCTGAAGTCTTCCACTTTTGTGTCATTATACTCATACGCAACTCAAGTCTTTCACAAAATAAATCAACACATGTTGATTCATCTGGCCTTTCTAATGTTGGTATAGAAAACTAGCATTCCATGAACTTGTCATGGAAATTAGATGGGGATTCATCCTCCCATATTTCTATATTCCATAAAACATCTAGAGGTGAGAAATTTTCAGCCTCAGATTCATATTCTTCATCACCTTCCTGGTTGTTTAGAGAACTACCATGAAACAAATGACTATTATTCACTTCACCAAACTGATTTATGAATATATCTTTAAACTCACGCCATGAACAACTGGAATGCAAAGGCATATTAACAAACTAGTCCTTAGCATCATATTCTAAATTTCTTACAAATAACTTTATGAATACTTTCTCTTCTTCTATCTAACTTTCTATCAATAATTCAACAAAATCTTGCCAATGTCTTGATGCTAATTCTTCGAAACTACCTCTAAACGTAGGAAAATATTCCTTTATCTCTCTTGGAATAGAGTGTGGATAGCCATGGATTTTACTGAAATCCAAAGGGCTATATATCTCCAAAGAAAAGAGTTTTCTTTGAGGATATGATCATGGTTCATACATGACAAAATATCTAGTAGAGGGGGCATCCATTTGATGATACATTTTAAATCTTAACCCTCTACAACTAGCTACAAAATATCCAAATTCTCCCTTTCCCTTTTGAACTAGTACCTTAAAGCACTGAATAAGGGACACTATGTACCAAAACTTATTATTGGCCTTCATACAAAAATGTTGCAATAGAAAAATACCTAAAAACTACTGCAACCAACTCTTTTGATGATGTGGAATATTTTTCAGAGTCACCGCCTCTTTGAAAGAGAAAAATATCTTTAAGCAGCATAGAGCTCCTTCCAAGATCACAAGATTTATGAGTTCTCTCCACCAGCAAAGCACCAAATTTCAAGAACACATCGGAAACTTTGCAGCAACCTCCCTCTTCAAGTATCTAGGTCCCTTTATAAATCTCTATCTTCCTTAATAAGGTAAAGAATATTTTTCACTGCTCACCCAAAGATTCATGCACTTATCTTTATCTTCCTTAGAGCATGTGGTTCAAAATGAGGTAGAGAATATATTCATTTTCTCACCCAAATATTTCTTTCTTTTTCTTCCCAACATCACCAATATGTTGGCTCAGATGGGTCAAATGACTCTTTTAAGGCAAGATGGTCTTCTACTAGATATTCTCAAGTTATCCCCAACAGAGTCGCTAATCTGTTGGTGTTTCTAGCTAATGGTCTACAATCTCGTAAAGGGTAGCTACTCCTTATACATAGAGAGAATAGGAGATTACTGATTGGCAAGCCTCTCCTCTATGCTTTAGGCTCTACAAGACCAAGGTGAGTATCCCTATACATTACCATAGATCATCACACTATAGTGGTGGAAGGCCTTCAATGGGATAAATCAACTACATAGCCTTCACTACAAACAATGGCTTCTGGTAGTGTGGAAAGGGAAAACATGAAAGCAAATCTAAGCTAAGAAAGTAGGAAATGTAATGAATTGAAAGATTTGATTTTTCCCTAGCTTCATACTTTGTGAATCTCCTTGACCAGTGCCTAATCCACATAGAGTCAAGAATGAAATAAACTCATACAATATACCGACCATGGCTTCTCATAACCCAACTACCTTGCAGTGGGAAACCAACAAAAGGACAATCAACATGTTACTTAGTTATCCACACCACACTACAATACCCTCGTTATCTCTATGCAAGAAATTACACCACTCCTTAAATGATAGGAAAACATAAACATAACTTGAAAACAAAAAAAGTGTTTGAAGCATCAACACAACCCTTGATTATATTGATTCAAAAGATATTGCACACAATATTTGGAGAACATACAAATTGATATATATAATGAAGAAGAATACAAATGTTGTATGGTGGTCATTTGTTGTTATTATATAGAATAGCTCATTACATTCCTTATCTATATCCAAAGGACTTACCCTATTCAACTTGACTCAAAGTAAGGAATTATATAAATCATAGAAACAAAATCTAGTAGGGAAACACTACACCAGACCACTCAAGTTGGAGAGTAGAATCCTGAACAATACAAAAATAACAAAACTTGCCTTTATAGTGTAGGAATAACTAAGAATTGAATTCAAAATTCTAAACCCCAACTCTAACTAGGGTTATAGAAGGATGAACTTTGATCATATTGCAAACAACAAGAATTCCCCCCAAAAATAGAGAAACAACTAGCCATAAAGGCTCCTGACACCTTAAGCACACTCCAACATTGATGTTGTTCAAAAAGCAGGCATAGCACTCCTAGGAAATCCATGATTAGATTAGAAAGAACATACCCTGACAAATAAACTTGACCCCTAAAACACATTAGGAAGTAAATGGCACCACCCAACAATCACCTTGACCTTGGAAGAAATGTAAAAATCTAATCCAAAGTTGTTTGGAATCGATCTAGTATCTAAGAAGCAGATGCACCATTACTGCACAAAACTTTACCCATGTATAGGGGAAACTAGTTGTTGGGGAAATTAGAATTTGAATTGTGGTCGCCAATCAATCCCAATCATGCCAAGATCTAATGGTTAACGCCCATTGCATAAAAATTTAAAACTCGACCGTTATATTTAACCGCTTTAAACCCAGGTCATTCAATCATCACCATTATGTTATCACATGACTCACAACAATGATGTGAGTCATATGAAATCATGCTAATAATATTTCTCCACCTAGGGTGCTAACCATCCATTCAATGGGCTCCACCATCTATCCACATGACATGAGAATCCACGTGTCAATCGCCCACTGACCCCATGGCTCATTATTTTAATTGAGTGGGGTGCATGGGGAATGGTTGAGATTAAACCTCAGCAATAAATATCCACCATCGGATAACAACCTATAATGTTAGGCATGTAAGTGGAGACCGAGCCCCATGCTCGCAATAGGACATGTGCCCATAGCCCACTGACCCCACAACTTATTATTTTAATTGAGCGGGTTGCACGGGGAACTCCCATGATGCAGTCAACATTTCAACTTTGATATCCACCATTTGATCATGAGCCCAATTGCACACTTAAAGAATTAATACACACATGTGTATAAGTGATAACTTAAAGGGGGCCACCTAGGTGAATTGGACCAAGACCCATGGGATGAGAGACTTAAGACTTAAGTAATGAAAAATATTTAGGCTCGTGACATATGGAAAAGGTTAAATAAATTCAAAAGGGTCGATGACCAGAAAGACAAGGTAAAAGGGGTTAGTGAACATGCAACCGCTTAGACATGAGTTATAAATTGAATGACCAGGAATTAGGCACAGGATGTCAACATGATTTAAAAAAAAAAGTGCATTCCAAGGGTTTAGGGTTTTAAGATATAATGATTTTAGCCATTTATGCAGTTTTTGAACCCTAATCAAATAAAAATTTGGGAAAGTCAAGGGCTTAGGAAGCCAAAAATGATGGAAATGGCCATGGATTTTACAAGTACCACCACTTAGATCGAGCTGATTTTGAAAAAATGACTAATTATTTTATTGATGTTACACATTTAAATGCTCAACTAAAGAAAATAGGTATTGAATATGTGGAAAAATACTTTTAATAGTTGATTGCAATGGTTGAAATCAAGCTTATGTAAACTTACACTTGGTATTTAAAGAATCTAGGAAAAGGGTTATATAATTAAATCCCAAACCCACCAACAAATTTTTTATCAATTTTGAAAGTTAGTTTTAGATGAAGAATCTCATCTTGATAAAGAATGATATATTAAAAATAATCGTGCATATACACCTAAAAATAAGTCTTTTTTAGATTTGTCGATGAGAAGAAGAATTGGAAAAATTATAAAAAAAATCAAAATAATGATCCTTCTAACCATTATTCTAGATATGATGGTGCAAAAAATTAGTAAAGAAGAAAGCCCTTTTTTTTTGCATATAATGTGGAGGTGAGAACCACATTATTTTTTTTTTAAAGAAGAGAGATATTGAAAGACAAGAATACAAGCCTAAGAAAGAAAGGTTCAAAGAAGGAAAGATGGATAAACATAGTTTTACGGCCATCTCCAGACAAGTAAAATCAAGTTTAGAGGTAACTTCTAAATGCAAAATATAATCTAGACTCAAGGGCTATAATTTTTTGTATGCTCTCGTAAAGAATGGATTTTAGATTCAAGATCATATTTTCACATTATAAGGGATAGATCTTTTTCTGTTGATTTTAATGAAGGAAACAAATTAGATCAAGAAAGCAAACCACTGACAATAAAATGAAACTAATAGTTCTAGCAACAGGGCATGTTACTTTAACAAATGAAAATTTGAAAAAAAATATTACTAGTTGAATAACCTAGGGGTGAATCTTATTTCAGTGTATAAAATTACTCAAGTTGGTTATGATTATTTTGTCATTGTTTATCAAGTCATTGTTAGAGATATAAAAGATCCATGCAATATAATTGTTATTGGAAGAGTCGATAAAAAAGATAGTCTCTTTAAATTTGTTCATTTTTTTATAATGAATACACATTCTCCCATGATTTTATTGCTTAGAGTGTTTATATGTCAAAAAATTTATGCTAGACTTGAACATACAAGTTATAAAAATTTAAGAGACATGGTTAGAGGATTAACAAATATTTTATCTTTTGAAGGTATATGTGAAGGATGTGTGTTAGATAAACACTAACAAGATCCTTTTTGTTTAGGCAAAGCATAGAGAGCCAATCATCCACTATAACTCATTCATAGTGATTTATGTGAATTGGGTTATCCTTTCATTCAAGTGAAAGCTACCTTCTCAATTTTATTTATGATTATAGTAGGTGAGCATGGGATTATTTTTTGATGCAAGAGCATCTCAGGAAAATTAGCTATTGACATCACCCAAAATGTTTTGGAATGAATTCATTATTTTGATTTTGGCTTTTATCTTTGGATTGGCGGTTCCATTTCGATTTTTTGATCTTGAAGGCTGATATAGATGACATTTTTATCATTTGTAATTGACAAAATGTCATATTTTAATTCAATTTTTAGTTTGATCATTTGATGCAGTTTGAGAATTAATATATATCATTGTTAAAATAAATAAATGCTTCAAATTTAAAATGACTAATACTAATTGGGTGCACAAAAAATATAGAGGAGGCTAAAATGCAGGTTGAGCCATTTTCAAATGGCATTTTAAAGATTAAAAATTCAGAACATATATTAGTGGGAAATTGAAGGGGTCCCATATTGAAAAAATGAATTATTGGGGAAACCAAAAGGAAGTGCCTACATAAAAGTATGTTTTGAATTGAAAAAAGAGATAGAAATAATAAGAGGGGGTGTGAGGAGAGGCACCTATTGAAGTAGGAAGGAGGGTGTGGAAATAAGGTTGCACCTCGTGCTACAAAAGAAACTAAAATGTGTAGATTTAATGTGGGGGAAATTTCCTTAAGGTTGTATAGGAGAGAATGGGTCGATCTGCTCATTTTTTATTAACATTTTAAATTGTAATAGTAAAAAAAATGGGAGAAGGGGTAGTTGGAAATGAAAGGAGAAGGTGAGGAATGGGGGGATTGCGCATGAGTTGAAGTTTTTAAAAATTGAATAATTTAATGTATAGAGTTGGAAAGGGCTGCATAGAAACCAAGGGAGAGCCAATATGGCAGTTTAAAGATTAAATTGCATATAAAAGTGCATATTCAAAACTAATCATGGCGCCACCATACTGAGATTTATAGATTTCATAGAAACAAGAGGGTAGTGAAAGTTGTGAAGAGAATTTTCTAAAGAGGTATACACTAGAAAAGAGAGGGACTACACATAAGTAGATGACAAAGAGGAGGTGAATTAATAAAGTTTGTAGGAGACTTCAAAAAGCCACGCCACTAGATTAAAATCATGAATAGTGGTTGTGCCATTTAGAGAAGATGCTTTTGTATGCTAGAGAAAGGTCATTTCCAGACCGTGTAAATTGTGTTTGATTTAATTAATAAAGTCTATTTTATTTTGCTGCAATTTCGTATTATGTTGGGGTAGAGTATTGCCCATGTCAATGTGTAATTGATATTGTGAGATTGGTGGAATTTTTTTTACGTGTAATTTTACTTCAGGGGAATTTCCTCATGCATCATTTTATTGAAAGGAAAAGTGAAGTATTTGAGGTATTACAAAATTTTAAGGCATTAGTTGAAAACTAAAGTGGAAAAAAATTAATTCTTAAGAAAAAACAATGAGGGTGAATATTAAAATTATACATTTGATTCATTTTGTGAAATATATTGTATTAAGGTAGAAAGAATAGTTACATGTACCCCTCAAAAAAATGGGGTGGCTAAAAAAAGTGATAAAACTCATTTACAAATAGCTCATTATATGTTGCATTTTAAAATTTTGCATATAATTTTTGGGGTCTTGCTATCTCTTGTAATACACATATTATGAATGGAATCCCCACTAGAGCCTCACAAATGTCACCCCTAAAGAAGTATGGAGACAAATAAAGCCTCACATTGGATATTTTAAAGTATTTGGGTGTATTTCTTGGCCACACATTCAAGAAGAAAATAAGAAAAAGATAGAACAAAAGAGTCATAAGTGTTCATATGGGGGCTATAGTGAACAATCAAAGGCTTAAAAATTGTATGATTTACTAAAAAAGGACCTTTATTAGAAAATATGTAAATTTTGATGAGAAATCACAACTTATAGTAACAAATGATTTCCAAATTTTAGATATAATTCAAAGAAATGGAAACTCTGTTGATGAGATTGATAACTGCACTATTACTAGTGAAAACAATACTATTGAAAAGAAAACAACTAATGCTTGTGACCAATTGTTTTCTATAGGTAGTGTTGATGAATAACAACTTCCAACTAGATAGAAGATAAAAAAAATTTAAATAGATATAGAGACAAGGCCCAATTATCCAAGGAAGGAATGTCAGTGCTCTCATAGAAAAAGTATTACAAATAAATGAGCCAATATCTCATATGATAAAGATTGAGGGAGGAAATAATGAGAGAAAACCATGAAAGTGGAATTTGATACATTACTAAAGAACAAAACTTGGGAAATTTTTCCCTTCCTCAAAGTTATGAATTTGATTGGTTATAAATGAGTTTACAAAAAATTCAAATCAGATGGACCTAATAAAAAATTCAAATCTAGATTGGTTTCTAAGGGAATCAATCAAAAGGAAGTTGTTGATTATGAAGAAATATTTCTCCTATCATCAAATTCATATAGTTTGAATTATTAATTATTTTTCTACTAGTCTTCGATGGCATATTCATCAAATATATGTTGAAAATTATTTCTTAAATGGAGATTTAACTAAATAAATATACCTAAATAAACCACTTGGTATTGTACATACAAAAATAATCCTAATGTTTTATGAAAATCAAACATGCCACTATATGGTCTAAAATAAGCACCAAGAGAATGCAATGAAAATATTGATAGGTACTTTTAGCTCAATGGGTTTAAAAGGTGTAAATTTGATCCAAATATAAATGTGAAGAAATCCCAAGATGAGATTATTCTTGTTGAAATTTTATGTATATGAATTACATATTGATAAATCGAATTTTATGTTAATCAATGAGTTAAAATAAAATCTTAAAATGGAATTCCAGATGAATGATTTGGAAGATGCAAACTATTTTCTTAGTTTACAAGTTTGTATACTACGTGATGGATTATTCATCTACTAATAAAATATGCTTTGGATATTTTAGAAAAGTTTGACATGCTTAAATGTAATCTAACTTCTACTCCCTTTCAATCTAGAATGAAGCTTACTAAAGAATTTACTTCAAGGAGAATAGATGCAAATTTATTCAAACTTGTAGGTAGATTGATTTATCTAATTCATTCTAGACCAAACATTTATTTTGTAGATAATAAAGTGTCTAGATTTATGCAAGAACCTAAAGAAATTCATTCATTTCTTGTAAAATGAATTTGTGATACTTTCATGAAACAATATACTATGACATCCACTATGGCTAAAAGTCCTCAATTTCTTTGGTTGGATTTATAGATCCAGATCAGGGGTGATATATATATATGAATAAGACATTCAATCTTCTAGTAGATATTTTTCATCTTGGGTAAATCCTTATTACATGGAGTAGAAAAAATAAACAACTACATCATTGTATTCATGTGAAGAAGAATATAGAATAGAAATGAAGATTCTTCTTCACATGAAGACAATGATGTATTTGTTTATTTTTTCTACTCTATGTAATAGGGCTTGACCCAAGATGAAAACATATCTACTAGAAGATTTTATGTCATATATCTATTAGTTGTTAATTTTTTCTACTCCATCTAGTAGGGCTTGACCCAATATGAAAACATATCTACTAGAAAATTATGGATAACCAAGCTCAAATAAAATATTTCAAATCCAAACTTCTTCATTTCTTCATTTTCTACTCTATATTCTTCTTTCACATGAAGAAAATGATGTAGTTGTTTATTTTTTCTACTCCATGTAGTAGGTATTGACCCAATTTGAAAACATATATATACTAGAAGATTTTATGTCATATATATATATATATATATGACATAAAATCTTCTAGTAGATATGTTTTCATCTTGGGTCAAGCCCCACTCCATGCAGTAGAAAAAATAAACTACATCATTGTCTTCATGTGAAGAAGAATATAGAGTAGAAAACGAAGAAATGAAGAAGTTTGGATTTGAAATATTTTATTTTAGCTTGGTTATCCATAGTTTTCTATTACTACTAAACACAAGGAAATAGGGTGCTCCACCTTTTAGGAGATGGAACAGTAGGGGGCACCTATTAAAGGAAACCTTAGAGACTTCCACCCAATGATTCAATTGAGGTAAGTACTTCTACTAGGACAAGATAGGTCTCCTTATATGTGATTAAAAATAGGGGTTCACCACTAAGCAAATGATTAGAAAGAAAGAGATGAAAGAAATATGCAAATCTAACTATGTAACCTAGAAAATGGAACTCAAAATTAGAATTTAACAAATTGGAGATAAATAGAGGAGCACATGGAAGACTGAAGATGCCTAAAACAAGGTTTGTAATTTTTAAATTCTAACTTTTGATGTGCACTGGGACTGATACACCAAACTGGGAAATTTAGTCCCTGTCTAGGGTTTTGGGTTGGATCTGGAATCTGCAACTGATAAACCAAGATCTATTGAAAATTGTTGAAAAGTGGTATACAAGGACTCATATGCCCAAGGTGGTGATTTGGTCCTAGTATTAGGGTTTTTTTGAAACTCCAATATCCTTTATTGATCTTCTGTAGCTTCTCTCTTGTCCGATCTTCGAGTCTAAAAGTTTGAATATTGTCCTGTAGGTGACTTTTTGTGAAGATGAAAACTTCTTGACAACTTTGATAACTTTCTTCAATCTTGAAATTTTGTCTTCAAAGGATCTTCAATCTCCAAATCACCTATATTTTAAATCACACATGAAGAGGGAAAAATTTTGTTGTGTTAGGGAATAGGCATTTTCCTTGGTCAAACCTTATTTGGGTATTTAAACCTCAAAATGAAATGAAATAGAAATGAAGGAATGATGAATGAATAAATGTAATGTTTCAACTCACCAAACCCTTGTAACAAAGGTTACAATCTTGTGTGAGATGGATCCAATGGATGTGGATCTTGACTCTTGATCTTGATATGAGATAATGTCTTCGAATGCTTCCTTGAATCATGAAAACCTACATCACAAATGTTAGCTCAAAAATAAATGTGATGCATAATGAATTTGACATGATACTTGAATATTGAATGTTGCTCCACATGCTTGATAAATTGCTCTTGAATGCTCCTATAATGTTTTCTTGAATGCTCATAAGATCACTTTTTTGGATAGAACAATTGAGATGGGGGGTGAATCGGTTGTCACAAATTATAACCTTAAATTAAATTATCACAACTAAAACATAAACTGATTAAGTGATTAACCATAAAATTCCAAAGCAAAAAAACAATAACACAAGATTTACATTGAAAACCCAATGAGGGAAAAACCCAGGTCAGGATTAATTCACACTATAGAGAATATCAAAACCAATTACAACAAGGCTCATTGCCTGAAATAAGGACTCATTGTTTAGACTCACTATCCATAAGGCTACAACCTGGATGGTTCACTACCACAGAGATACAAACAAGACACAAAAGACTTGTTATACAGAGACAACAATCCCAATGCAATAAAGGATTCCACTACAATCACTAATCCACTTGCATGAATGATAGAGTTTGCATTCTTCTCACTGCATTAAGAAACTTAGAATTAAGCTTCACACTGATTAACCACACACATAAATCACAAAATTTCATAATAGCATCAAATTCGCATCTACTCTCACTTATCTTCCTTCTTTTCTTATGTACACTTTTCATTGCTAGTGCATTCTATATTTATACCATCTCCAAATTTGAAAAGATACAAAGTCATCCATCCAACTCCAAATTCAAATTAGGTCAGTGCTAAACATCATAGGGTGGAATTAGAATGAGGGCAACCCAAAAAAATGCTTCATCAAGACCCATAATAGATCGAACATGCTTCATAAACTTCAAATACAGTGCTTGACACATGGTCAACCAAACCAGTGCAAAACACATGGATCAATTAAGATTAATACTTCCAAATGTCAAAACCATCTTCAATAGAACTAGGGAAACACAACTCTAGAACCTCAAAGAGAAATCCAAACCAACAACAAATATCCAAGGCCTCGGCTAGAACATAGTTCACAAGTACTGGACCAACATCCTCAATAGCTAACAACTTGTAACATTCTTTTAATACAATTTTCTCAATATCCTCAACATATACAGTCAACAACAACTAGTAGATAACTAGTTGGTTGGTTGCCATCAATGAAAACACTTTCATTCCTCTTTCCATTCTTGCAACAATCTCCCCCTTTTTCATTGATGAAAATACGTGATGTGAAAAACCATCAAAGACACACCAACTCTTAACATACTTCTCAAGATTTTTCTTTTAGCTTTCCCCCTTAGAAGATCATCATCTTCATTACCTGCTTTCTCTTATTAGCTTTCTTTCCTCTTTACATTCTCTTTCTCTCTTTTTCATATGCTCTTTCTCTCCCCCTTTGACATCAATGACAAAGGGAAAACATATGTTCATTTAATCTTCCATTGACATGAAAAAAAAATACTCATAATGATAACACTTTAGAAATTGCTTGCTCCCCTTGAGAGGTAGCCACCAAAAACATCAGTCCAAAAATATAGAACCATGAATCCACCGGACTGATGCATCTCCAAATGCATCTTAGTTTGTAAAAGGAGGGGCAATAAGCCCTAGCTTATCCCGGAGATACTCAAAGGTATCTTTAGGAAGAGCCTTTGTAAATATATCTGCAATTTGATCCTTTGTCAAAACATACTCAATGTTGACTTCATTCTCCATGACCTTCTCGCTCAAGAAATGATACCTTGTAGATATATGCTTCATTCTCGAGTGCATTACAGGATTCTTTGAAATGTTAATTAGAATTTTATTATCACAGAAGATAGAAATAGGATCATCATACAACACTGCGATATCCTTCAATGTATGTTTCATCCATAAAAATTGTGTACAACAAGATGTAGCAGCAATTTACATCAGCTTCAACAGTAGACAAGGAGACTGAATCTTGCTTCTTACTCAACCATGCCACCAATCTACATCCAAGAAAGAATGCACCACCACTAGTACTCTTTTTGTCATCTATACTTTCAGACCAATCTACATCTATATAAGCACTAAGTTTAAAGTCAGTGTCTTTAGGATACCATAATCCATAATCCAAAGTTTCATTCAAACATTCAAATATTCTTCTAACTACAGTAACATGTGTTTCCTTTAGATCTTATTAAAATATAGCCACAAGATAAACCACATGCATAATATCTGGTCTAGTAGCAGTCAAATACAGTAGTCCACCAATCATAGATCTATACTTGCTCTGATCAGCCTTAAGCGAACCAACATATTTACCTAATTTTCAACTATTCATCATAGGAGTACTTACTGGTTTGGAACCATCCATTCCAAATATTTTCAACATCTCTTTCACATACTTAGATTGTGAAGTGAAAATTCCTTTCTCTGATTGATTAATCTGTAGCCCAAGAAAGAAATTCATCTCACCAAAAATAGACATTTTAAATTATTTCTTCATCTCTTCCGCAACCATCTTGCACATCTTTTCATTTCCTCCAAAGATAATGACATCAACATATACAACAACAATCAATATTTTATCATTTTCAGTCGTGAAATATAAATTACTATCTATCGTACCTTTGTTAAATCCTTGCTAGCTCAAATACTTATCTAGCCTTGCATACCAGGCTCTAGGAGCTTGCTTCAATCCATATAAATATTTCTACAATCTGCACACCATATCGAGTTGGTCTATTAATTGAAATCCTTTTGATTGTTCCATGTAGACTTCTTCTTCTAGTTCATCATAAAAAAATGTTGACTTGACATCCATTAGATAGACTTTGAAATTTTTATAAGCAGCCAATGCCAAAAACATCCTTGTAGCTTCCATTCTTACTACTAGAGAAAAAGTCTCCTAAAAATCTATACCTTCTACTTGTGAGTATCCTTTACACACAAGCCTTGCTTTATTTCTGACAACTTTCATGTTCTCATTCAACTTGTTTCTAAATACTTATTTTGATCTAATGATATTTTTGCCAGTCGGTCTCAGGACCAATTCCCAAGTTTGATTCTTCTCAATCTAAAAAATTTATTCTTTCATTGCTTCCTTCTAATGTTCATCCTTACAGGCTTCACTTACTGACTTCGGCTCAATCTCAAAGAATAAGCACAAATTTACTTCAGTAGAAATTTTGCTTCTAGTTAACACACATTTTGTCTTATCTCCAATAATCTCACTTTTTGAATGATTCCTCTATACATATTTTGGTGTCCTAGGGGACATCACTGGAGCATCTTCTTCACTTTCATTCTGTTCATTCTAATTTTCTTGCTCATGTTTATCCCGTTCTTACATAATTTCTTCTATTCTTGCACAATCATGTTCATCAGACATATACCCATCAATATCAATAGAATTCTTCATTATTTCATCAACCTTCACATTCGAGCTTTTTACAATTTTCCTCAATATTTTGTTGAAACATCTGTATACCTTGCTTTTAGTAGAGTATCCAAGAAACATTCCTTCATCACTTCTTACATCAAACTACCCAAAGTTTCCTCATCTCTTATGATATAACATTTTCTTTCAAATACCTTGAAATATTTGACTATAGGAATTCTTCTATGCCATAGCTCATAGGGAGTCTTTGTACTTTTTTCTCTTTCCTGAGGTCAATTGAATGCATATACAATAGTATGAATAACTTCTTTCTAGTAAACTTCAAGTAATCCGACTTCAGTGATCATTGAACTAGTAACTTATTGAACTATTTTTTTTTTTCCTTTCAACAAATCCATTTTGTTGAGGAATTCTCAGAGCAGATAGTTAAGTATCTTTATACAATGCACTTCACAAAACATATTGAACTCATAGGAGGTGAATTCTCTATCTCAATCAGATCTCAAACATTTATCTTCAAATTAACTTCATTTTCAACCATAGCTTTGAATTCCTTGAATCTATCTAATGCATCTGATTCCTCTCTTATACATGTAACCCATGTATATCTAGAATAATCATCAAATAAAAGCATAAAGTACCTTTCACCAAGTAGACTTCACAATCTCATAGGACCACAAAGATCTGTATGAACCAAATCCAGTAATCCAGTAGTAGATTGTTCTCTTGATCTGTAATGACTTCTTGTTTGCTTCCCAAACTAGAAATTCCTACAAATAGCATTTATAGGCTTTGTAATTCTCTGTAGATCTCTCACAACTTGAAAGAACTAATTTTTTCCACATTATAAAAATTCATGTGACACATTCTCCTATGCCATAGCCAACTGTCATTTATTTGAGTCATAAAACATCATCCATCAACACCTTTAAGTTGATAAATATTCCCTTTAGATTTCTTTCCTGTAGCAATCAACGTTCTAGATCCTTTTCGGATCTCACATTTTTCATCCTTAAACACAAGATCATATCCTTTTTTGCACATCTGACCAACACTCAATAGATTATATCTTAAACCCTTAACATAGTAAACATCAATAGTATGATGCTTGCCATCAAAACTTACTTAACCTATCCCACAAATTTTAGCACCAGTATCATCTCCAAACATAACTAGACCTCCATCATATTTCTCAAGTTTCAAAAACTTACTCTTGTCACCACTCATGTGATGTGAGCAACCACTATCAACTACCCAAAAATTCTTTTCATGTTTAGCATGTAGGGCAGAGATAATTGTACCTTCATTTTTCTCCTTCTCTTTCTCTTTCTCTTTCTCTTTCTTCGGAGGACGTTCTTTTGACTTTCCTTATGATTTAGTAGAAGTAGGTTCATCCTTAATCACCAATAACAAGTATTCATTATCATATGGATCTTCATATTCTAAATCTTCATCTGAAATACTAGCATTCTCATTAACATAGTAAGCTCTATTAATCTTCTTCCCTTTCTTTTCTTTTTCAAATCTTTGTTTGTTCCTTCTAGATATTTCAAGACACTTTGTAGCATAGTGACCAATTTCTCCACAAGTAAAATACTTAAAGGAAAATTTACCTTCATACTTACTAGAGCCTTTTCTCATTCTTCTTACAAAGTTAGCCTCGATTTCATCAAAGTTTTCTTCATCTAGATCATCAGTTTTTGTAGCTTTAAAAGTAGTCTTTGTTTTACCTCCACTTCTTAGATTTAGCTTCCTCATCTCATAAGATGTCAGTTTTCCTAGCAAAAAATCCTTACTACAAGTATTATAATCTATAGTCTCCTCAATAACACTCACCTTTTCACTAGAGGCATCAAGAAGAGTTCTGAGAATCTTCTTCACAATTATTGTTTCATCTATAGTATCACCAAGGGATCACATTTGACCCACTATCTCATCCAATCTCTGAACATAGGATTTAACATTCTCATCTTCAGACATATGTATAAGATCAAACTATGTTTCCAAGTTCTACAATTTTTCCTCTTTTACCCTCTCATCACCATCATGTGCTCTTTCTAAAGCATCCCGAACTTCCTTAGCTATCTTTAAATTCTGAACCTTAATCAACTCATAATATACCAAACTATTCTTCAAGATGAACTTTTCCTTATTATTCACTTCATGTGCTCTAATTTATTCAGGTGTACTCAAACCATAAGCAGGAGTGTAGGATTTCTTATAATATTTCTCTACATCATATCCATAGTACTCCAAATATTATTCCATCAATACTTTCCAGATACCATAAACAGTTCCATCAAACCTTGGATAATCATAGATCACTTTGCTAGCCATCCCAGACCTTCCTCGGGTAGTTAAGCTCTTCACCAAGAACCAAGATCTGATACCAATTGTTGGATAGGCCAACTAAGAGGGAGGGTGTATTGGTTATCATAGATTATAACCTTAAATTCAATTACTAGAACTAACACATAAACTGATTAAGTGATTAACCATCAAATTCCAATGCATAAACACAATAACACCATATTTACATGGAAAACCCAATGAGGGAAAAACCATAGTGAGGATTAACTCACACTATAGAGAATATAAAACACAATTATAAAAATGCTCACTGCTTGAAATAAGGACTCACTATTCGGACTCATTGTCTACAGGGCTACAACCTAGACAGCTCACTACCACAAAGATACAAAGAAGACTTGTTACAAAGATATAACAATCCCAATGCAATAAAGGATTCAACCACAATCACTGATCCACTTGCATGAATGAAATAGTTTTCCCTATGCTCACTTCATCCAAAAAATCAACGTTAAGCTTCACACTGATCAACCACACACATAACTCACACACTTTCATAATAGCATCAAAGTCACATGTTCTCTTTCACTTATCTTCCTTCTTTTCTTATGTATACTTTTCATTTCCAACTATGCATTATGTATTTAAAGGTCATCTCCAACTTTGAAAAGATACAAAATCAACCATCCAACTTCAAATTCAAATTAGGTAAGTGCCAAACATCTTAGGGTGGAATTAGAATGAGGGAAACCCAAACAAATGCTTCACTAGGATCAATAATAGATCCAACACACTTTATCAACGTCGAAGATAGTGCTTGAAACATAGTTGGCCAAACTAGTATAAAACACATAGATCAATTAAGCTTAATACTTCCAAATGTCAAAACCATCTTCAATAGAACTAGGGAAACAAAACTAGAGAACCTCAAAGAGAAATACGAATGAGCAAAAATTCTCTGAGACCATAGCCAAAACATAGTTCACAAGTATCGAACCAACATCCTCAACAAATGAAAACCTGTAACCTTCTTTTAATACAATTTTCTCAATATCCTCAACATATATAGTCAACAACAACTATTAGATAAGCAACTGACCAATTGAAATCAATGAAAACACTTTCATTCCTTTTTCCATTCTTGCAACACACTTGAACTCACTAGCATGTTAGGATTGCTTGTTAGGAGAAATTATGTGAAATAACCTTGTATTTATACTTGTTTATGAGAAAATTCTTAATATTACAATGGCACAAGCCGACATCACATCTAGGAGAATAAAATCCCACCAAGAATTGAATTCAAAATATGCCCAAGCTATAGCGAGACTCATACTCCAATTGGGGCATATGAGTCCCAATATCTTAAGCTCGGGACACAAACTTCAAGAAATGTTAAGTTCAATGCAATATTCTGGATTAGGACCCAAAAGGGTATGTGTAGGATCATCATGGAAAAAACAGGCCCTTAAGTTGCGAAAAATTCAGAAAAATCAGAGTTAGGCAACTTGACGTAAAAATTTGAATAAGTTATATATTATTTCAAAAATATGTAAGAATAGAATCTATAGAAAATTGAATGTAGTTTCTAAACTACTAGGTTTATTTTTTAAAAAAAATCTATTTGGTGAAAATTTGAAATTTCAATGTAGTAGCACTTAAATTTCAGGGAAAAAATAAGAAGTAGGTGTCTATCTGACCACCCTAACCACAATAAAATGATAATATTTTTTTATAAGAGGGTGATCCCACAAAGGTGGTTTACAATTTTTGGGAGATTCTGATTTTTGCTAAAATCATATATTTTTAGAAAATATAATGATTGAAACCTTAAAATGTTTCATATTAAGGATTTCAATTGAAGAGGGTTTGATCAAACCATCTTAGATCAAACCCCCTTGGATAGAACCCTACTAGTTTTAAACCATACCTACAACGAAGTCCCCTTTACACCTATCAAAATGCTGATAAAAAAATCACTTTTGATTTACCTTGGGGGATCAAATGAATTCATTTAAAAATTTATTTGAAATGATCATGGTATTCCTCTGAACAAGCTATCCAAGGAATATAATTTTAATATGTTTTGGTTTTATTATGTATGCATTTTTTTAGTTTTATTAAATATAAGTTTTTCACTGAAAATCAAGCTCTATGTTTTGCACATGTGGAAAAATAGAAGATTATCAAAATAAAATTTTAAAAAATATGTGTAGGTTGGGTATTTATGTCCTTGATCCATTAAAAATAAATAAATTTAATTTTGATACATACAGAAAAAGTTATGTTGTATACAGTCGAACTATGTTTCAATTGTAATTGGTTTGACTTCAAAACTTTATTAAGGAAAAATATTTAATAAAACACTATGAAACCAAATAAAAGTGCTATATATTGTAGTTACAAATCTAAATTAGAAAAAATGAGAATTTTATCCTTCATACAAAAAAAATTATGTTGTATACGGTGAGCGTCACTCCTTAAAAATGCTATTTTTTTTTTTTAAAGCTAGTTTCTGAAGGAGATGGAAAAAGAACTGCAATCTGATTCCAAAAAAATTGAAAAAAATATATTTAGAATCTATAAAAAAAAATGTCATAAATCACTAGTTTGCATCATCTCCAAATTCCTCATGGTTTAGCCACTATAGGAGCCCGAAAGTGAAGATTTAGTTTAAAATTCTGTGTCCAGTTTGCCCAAAAATTGTAAACTAGTATTGTGGGATCACCCAAGATTCTAAATATAAGTAGAGGACTCATGTCCCAATGTGACACATATTTTTTTGTAATTCTTTTCCAAGTAAATAATTAATTATGAATTTTTTCTTATAACTCTTACAAAATATAAAAAATCGTATGTCTGACTACCTTAACTTGGTCAAAAATTCATGAAATTCATTTTTTTTTAATCCCATAGTATGCGAAGCATAGAATGTGATGCATGTTTCAAATTCAAAAAATGTGATATTTTTTGAAAGCTATAGATGGTTCAATCAACCTATCAATTAGGACTTAAGTCGTAATTCAAATTGAAAATGAATAATAATTATTTATTAAATTCAAAGTAAAGCATAATTTATATTGGTGGAAATATGAGAATATCCTTTAAAAACCCTTTTTGTTTCAACAATTTTGGGTAAAAAAAACGTCATCAACCACATACCCATCATATCGCCACTTTTTGGCCAATCATGATCCTTGACATACCCAAAACCTAGGTGGGACCCATACACCCTGTTGGTGTTTTTTTTTTTCCAGATAGGATTTGCAATTCTCTAAGAGGTAGCCAGCCTCCATTATAAAGAACCACAAAGGCTAATGGCCAACTAACGAGATCCAGTGAAAGACTAACATCTCCTACACTTTTGGCTCTATGAAACCAAGGTGGGTAAACCTAAATGTGTTCATAAGAATATTTAATGACTGGTAAGAACACTTCTTCTTACAAATTACAATCCCTACACACGCAATGAGATAGTAATTACTCTCGGTATTGGAAGACCAAAGAATAATAATAGGTATCTTAGAGAAATGGGATTGAAGATTTCAATGTAAGATTTGCATCTCGTAGAGAGAAAGGGTTTAATATTTTGTTTTGTTCAGCTCTTAGACCACCATGTTTAGAATTGGGTGCTGCCTCAATAATGGGTTACACTTTTTGGGACATCTTGATTTTTGTTGAAATCACATATTTTTAGAAAATATAATGATTTAAGACTTAAAAAGGTTCCATTTTAAGGGTTTTAATTGAAGAGGGTTTGATCAAACCCACTTATATCAAACCCCCATGGATAGAAAGCCGCTAGTTTTAAACCATACCTATAATGGAGTCTCCTCTACACCTATCAAAATTCCAATAAAAAACCACTTTTGATTTACCTTTTAGGGGATCAAATTAATTTATTTCAAATTATTTTTTTGTAAACATGTAGTCCTTATTATAAGCTTCCCAAAAATTATAATTTTAAATATATTTGATTTTGTTATTATATTTATTTTTTATTTCTTATGAATGTAGGTTTTTCAATGAACATTGAGGTCTTTATTTCACACATACGAAAAAATAGGAAAAGAGAGAAAAAAATTTCTTAAAAATTCATGTACACTAGCTATTGATGTCCTTATTCCAACAAAAAAAAGAATAAGTTAATTCAAATGAATACAAAAAAAGTTATGCAACTGAAAGTATAATATATCCAAATTATAATTACTTTGAATTAGAAAATTAATTTAAAAATATATATGCAACAAAAAATTATGAAAAAAAATCCATCCACTAGATAATGGTGTGAAAACACTATATTTAAAAAATTAGAATTTTATGCTTTCTATAAAAAAAGTTATGTGGTTGAAAGTAAGCATTAGGTTTTGAAAATGATGTTTAGTAAAAAAAATAAGTTAATAAAAACTAAATAAAATAATTCACAATTTATTTTTTAATTTTAAAAAAAAAAAAAATTAGATTCTCAACACAAAATACCACAAATAACTAGTTTTCTTCATCTTCAAATTCTTAATGGTTTAGCTTCTATACGCGTACGAAAGTGAAGATCTGGTGAAAAATGTTGATTTCAATGTCAAGTTTGGCCAAAAAGTGTAACCCATTATTGTGGGATCACCCAATTATAGCCCCATACTAATCTTGAAGAAAATAGCCAATGCCTCATCCATTGGGCAGGAGTCATACAAAACGTAATCCAGATGTTATGGACATATCACCATAATGCTTTACATCATGCGAATTTTAATTTTTAAAACAACACTCCTTAGCAATCCTGAATGTATAATCATAAATCTATAACTCATTTTCAAGAAATTTCATTAACTCATTGAGTTAAAGTAGGGAAATGAAGAACACATTCAAATATACCATTGTAAGTGAATGAAAATATCATTAATAGGCTCATTCACAACTTATGACATACAATTAGGAGAGAAATTGTTTCAAAATGATTGTCATTTATTGCTTTAATATTGGTAATTGCATCAACACAACTTGCTTGCTTCATAGAAAACTTGACTAGAAAAGATATTAACTAAAACCTCCAAGATAACTATAGTAAATGAACTGACTGTACATATATTCAGAACCTCCTGGATCCAAAATTAGACTCCTAACCATGAGCCGTGAAATCTCCTTTATAGGACAGGAGAGAAACAAAGCATTAGGCTACATTGTTCATTTCAAAATGAATTTCATCTAAAATGAAATTCGAATTCACATTCCTCATCATTAGAAAAAATTGTGTATGATTCGAGGAATCAAAAAAACGGTTACACCATAACCATTCGGATAAAAACAAATAAGCATGCCAAACACGGGCACATCCACATCAACAAGATGAAACACCAAGAAAATCACTACCCGCAAGCAACACACCCAACACCAGCAATAATTTGGTTGACACACAGCCCCGGTACGAGTGACCACTTCTAGTTCTTGCCTTAGTTAGAGGTGGAGCCACCTTCTACTTTTCATCCACATCAACATGAACTCCAACAACCTAGCATGGTGCCATTACAGTTACTGATGTAACTGCAAGGAACTCTTCATTTACACCCATGAGCTTGGTTAAGGCTGCCAGGTAACATCGGTAATCCGAGTCAGTCTCGTACCCGTCACCATTAGAAATTGGAGAAAGAACAACAGGGGAATTATAATGCCCCGACCTCCTACCCACGCCTTGGGAACTTGCCCTAGGAATGTTCAGAGGACACTGTTCCTTTAATTTTTACGTACTCCCTGCACCTATCCTTGCACTTCGGCATGGCTCAGAGTTATCCATTGAAGAAATGTAACTTAGAGACTACAAACAAATCCACTACCTTCCAACTCAAAAATTGCAATGATAATATAGAGAAATTTGGCTATTACTTATAGAATAATCAGGTGCAGGGAGTATTAATTTCCCAAATGTTCGCATGGGTATGTGAACGCTTAGTGGCTGATATTGCCACCACAAATTTATTCCAAGTGTATAGTGCATCATTGTTTATATCAGGAGGTTACCTGTCTCATGCAAGGAGATCAGAAGAAAATCCTCTGAAAAAACTCAAGCCATTAATAAAATAAGTTTTAGAGCATAAAATATCATCACACGGATGATCAAAAATTCTTTGAAATTGCATCGTTGATGTAGAATGGACCTGGCAAGTTGGACATTTCAGATTGAGTCAACGAGCTTTGAAAATCCACATCATCGCTTGGGAAAGAACACAGCCAATCATAACCCATGAAAATAGGAGGTGATGATCAGACAATGGGCCCCACCTAGCCCTATTGTTTTAAGAGCCAAGCCATGTGTCGCTTTCTTGCAGACCTTGCAGTACTTTAGGAACATTTACTTTGCTCGTGCGAGGCCTACGAGGGATGGTCATTATTAATCCCCGTCATTAAAATTGCATTGGTGAAATGACATCCATCTATCACTATTGGCGCCTCAGGAAATGACCCCACCCTTCCTTATATGACAGATGGAGGAATGTCATAGACCTCGTACCACTTTAGTGACATCAACAGACATACCTACGAGGTTTTTGAGGAACGGTCTAGATCACAACCTGTGATCGGATAGTTAGCCAATACTACATATAGGACACATAGCATATTCAGGTGGGACCGGCAAGTACATCCTCGGCGGTATAAATATTTAAGCTTAGGTGGTAAAAAGAGACCGATAGCCTGGGTGAAAGGGGTCAGTAAGAGCACAAAGGAAAGGCTCAAGTGGATCACTTAAGTGACTGGTTACCCTCGGTAGCAAGTCATCATTGAAATATAACATAAGGTTTTCAAAATTTGATAATTTATATCACCATGGGTAACTCAAAACCTTAAAACCTTAGCCTCCCCCTTTCGAAATTTAAAAGTCCCATTAGTGGATCTGATTTGGGATGTATGGCCCCTATAGGCATAGCTAGAATCCAAAATCTTTGGTTTCACAGACCAGATCACTGAATTACAATGTGCCTTGATGGATATTTCACCATGCTTTGTCAATTGGACTTTTCCATACTAACTTGGTGGTCGCAGGCCACCAAACAAGAGAAATCAAAGTTTACCTATGTCAAAAAAAAATTCTCTGTCACCTGAAGTAAACAATGTTTGTAGTCTTTACTTCTTGATGCTTCAAAAATAATAGGGTAATCAATATGCCTGGAAGTATCATAATGTTTACTAATACTTCCCTGCACTAATTTAGTCAATGTCCTGTTCCCAAACTTTAAAAGAAACATATGACCATGATAACATTTCACCTTACTTTGCCCCTGGTCATATTTCATAGAATGTTGGCTTAATTGAGATGAGAAGTGGAAACATTCATAACTTATCCGATCTGCAACATCACACATTTTGGCATCATCATCAGCTTGTTCATAGGACTGAAAATTTTCATATAAAACAATGTGCATGTTATCCATACTTCCATTGCTCAACAAAGATGATACATAACTCGGGGAATCCCCACCCTGGAAATTCCCACATAAGCTTGGTTGTCAGCATCTGAATTCTATCAATTTCGAATACATCTTGGCATTACAAATTTCAACAATACTAGCTACATAATTCTCCAAGGAATGTGTAAACACATTCATCTCAGGCCTCTCAATATACATCTTCCCCTATACTTCTTCATTTATTCTCAAATGAAAACCCTCAAAGACAGAGTCAAATACATCAATTTCATCAAAGTCAATAGAGAAAGAGTAATATGCACTGGCCTCCTTATACTCAACACCACCTGTTGTATGTGTTAATTTATAAGTGAAAATTTTGGCACAAGCTGAAAATTTTTCACCAGCAATGTCAATGCCACCATCATTATAAGCTGAGAACCTTTCACCAACAATGTCAATGTCACCTTCATTATAAGCTGAGAAATTTTCACCAGCCATATTAATGTCGGAAGGTAACAACACATCCATCTCAACTTCACATAAGCAATCAGGAAAAACAATAGTACCAATATTTTCATTAATATATTGGTTGTCTCTAGTACTATTCTTTTGATCACACACTTCATTGTCCTCAAATTCCTCAACATTTATACGATAAGCTTGTTCCATTTCCAGTACACTTGGAGTATACTCTAAAAATTTATCATTTGAAAGTTGTTCCTCCACTTGGAAACAAGTAAGAACATGAGGTTCTACATTTCCATACAATTCTAGTAAAAGGAAAAGCTTAGTTGCATCCTTAGTATTGCAATCACTACTTATGAAATCACAATCACTAGCCTGTAACAAAATCTCAGTGACATGAGCATTACAATTAGGATTAGGAAACACAATGGGCATCTCACACAATCCTTCATCATGTTGCCCCTCAAATTCCTCTGTAGTTATCCAACCTTCTTCAAAAGGGAAAGCATTATCTTCATTTTGTGTTGATACATTCTTAGTTGATTCTACAATCATTATCAATTTAATGACTTGGGCCAAATTAGCAATTTTTAATTCTTCTGGCAAAGCACTTGGCCCTGGTTCATAAATTTTACAAAATAAATCAATGCATTCATAGTCATTAGGTCTATGACTTCTAGGAATTTGTATTAAAGCACCTAAAAATATCAAGAAAAACTCATATGGTGATTCTTTCTCTTGCCTCTTCATGTCATACAGTTCTGGTACAAGAGAAGTTTGATCATCATCATTCAAATTGGATTGGCTTTCAACTTGGATCGCATTATCATCACACTGCAATGGTGAAGATATAATAGTTTTCAAAACACTCTTATCATAATTAGTGCTCTGAGTATCCATCTTTGACATTTTACTAGTACTAGTTAGGCTAGGGTAATCAATACTTGCAGCCAGATACCCCCTCATCATTGAGTATTTCATGTTGTTTTCAATTTCCATAGCCATTTGATGTGCTTGGTGCAAGTTTGTAGGTTCTTTATCTCTTAGTAGGTACCCCATCCTTTTATCAAAAGCACCAAGATATACAACCAAGCATTCAGCCTCACTCAGACTTATTTCTTTAGGGATTTCTCTTAAAGCTCTTGAAAATTTGAGATTAAAATATGGGATTAGCTCCTCTTCTTTTATGTGAATTCCCATAAAACCTTTTCTTAATATGTTAGGATTGACTCATTCACCAAATTGTTCCATAAAAACTATCACCAACTGATCCCATGAGTTAACTGAATAGGCAGGTAAATAGGAAAACCAATCCCTGACATCACCCTTCAAGGATTGCACAAAAAGCTTCATGACAACATCCTCATGACTGATTTCATAATCCCCCATTACATCTACAAAATGTTGTAAATGCTTAGAGGCTGATTCTGTACTTTGCCCTGTATATTTAGGAAACTACTTCCTAATATTCTTAGGAATTGGATTAGGGTAACCACTAACATCACTGAAAATAAAAGGCATATACCTTTGAGTTACAAAACAACTTGAAGGGCTTAATGCAACTTGTTCTCTTTGCATATTTATGTCTGCCTTTATAGATGGGAAATCGCTTATACCCATTTCAAATTCATCAACAATACATATTTATTAAACATATCATTTACCATCTTAACCATGATTCCATTAGTTACTGAAAATATTATTCCTTTCTTTCAGAGATATGATGCAACATAAACATTGTTTCATAAGTCCTTTTATATATAACATCATTAGAAGTATGGAAAAACTAATCATTGTTCCTTTCTTGATGCTAGACATCTAGTTTGGAACCATTTGCATCCTTAATTACAAACACCCATCACAATTAGAAATAGTGAACTATTTAGTTTTGATGAAATACCTGGTAATTTTGGTAGCAGTTATTAATATTTCCTTTATATATCAACCGGTTCTTTAGGCAGAGTCGCCACCTCTTCAACAGAGGACTGAATTTCAATAGAAATATGAAGTTCCTTCTCAAAACTTGTTAGATTCTAGATCTTTTGTCCACAACAGAGTCACACCATGCCGCTACCAGTCTCCCTTAAAACCTCAATCCATCACCATCCAAATTTAACATTCAACTTCACTTAAACAAATGATTCTGGATAGCCTCCTTCAACCCCTGTGGTTTCTCTTTTCTCTTTTTCTTTTTAATTTCTTAGAAATTCTCCCCAATAAAACCACTATTCAACTAATGACTCTAGAACCCCTGAATCCTTTGCCAACAAGATACCATAGATCATATGATTGTCAGGTTCATTTCAACAACCTCTTCCTTCTAGGGTTGAAAACATTCACTATGTAAATTGAGAATAGCAAATCTTTTGATATGACTCTATAACCATCTGCAACTGGTGATTCAGAACTTCCCTAGTAGAGTCACCATTTTGTTGGTGTTTTTTTTTTTCCAGATAGGAATTTCAATTCTCTAAGAGGTAGCCAACCTCCATTATAAAGAACCATAAAGGCTAGTGGCCAACTAATGAGATCTAGACAAGGACTGACATCTCCTACACTTTTGGCTCTGTGAAACCAAGGTGGGTAAACCTAAATGTGTTCATAAGAATATTTAATGACTGGTAAGAACACTTCTTCTTACATATTACAATCCCTACACATGCAATGAGATAGTAATTACTCTCGGTATTGGCAGACCAAAGAATAATAACAAGTATCTTAGAGCAATGAGATTGAAGAATTCAATGTAAGATTTGCATCTCGTAGAGAGAAAGGGTCTAATATTTTGTTTTGTTCAGCTCTTAGACCACCATGTTTAGAATTACAGCCCCATAGTAATCTTGAAGAAAATAGCCAGTGCCTCATCCATTGGGTAGTAGTTATACAAAACGTAATCCAGATATTATGGACATATCGCCATAATGCTTTACATCATGCAAATTTTAATTTTTAAAACAACACTCCTTAGCAATCCTAAATGTATAATCATAAATTTGTAACTCATTTTCTAGCAGTTGCATTAACTCATTGAGTTAAAGTAGGGAAATGAAGAACACATTCAAATATACCATTGAAAGTGAATGACAATATCATTAATAGGCTCATTCAAAAGTTATGACATACAATTAGGAGAGCAATTATTTCAAAATGATTATCATTTATTGGTTTAATATCGGTAATTACATCAACATAGCTTGCTTGCTTCATAGAAAACCTGAAAAGAAAATATATTAACTAAAAACTCCAAGAAAACTACAGTAAATGAACTGACTGTACATATATTCAGAACCTCTTGGATCCAAAATTAGACCCCTAACAATGAGCCATGAAATCTCCTTTATAGGACATGAGAGCAACAAAGCATTAGGCTACATTGTTCATTTCAAAATGAAATTCAAATTCACATTCCTCATCATTAGAAAGCATTGTGTATGATCCGAGGAATCAAAAAAATGGTTACACAGTAACCAGTTGGAGAAAAACAAAAAAGCATGCCAGGCACGTGCACGTCGACATCAACAAGATGAAACACCAAGAAAATCACCGCCCATGAGCAACACACCCAACACCAACAATCATTTAGTTGACACATAGCCCTGGTACAAGTGACTGCTTCTGGTTCTTGCCTTAGTTAGAGGAAGAGCCACCTTCTTTTCATCCACATCAGCATGAAATCCAATGACCTGGCACGGTGCATTATAGTTATTGGTTTAACTGCAATGACCTCTTTGTTTACACCCATGAGCTCGATTACGGCTACTAGGTAACATCAGTAATCTGAGTCAGTCTCAGACCTGTCACCATCAGATCTTGAAGAAAGAACAACAAGGGAATTATAATGCCCCGACCTCTTGCCCATGGCCTGGGCACTTGCCCCAGGAACGTTCAGAGGACATTGTTCCTTTAATTTTTGTGTACTCCTTGCACCTATTCTTGCACTATGCTGTGGCTTAGACTTATCCATTGAAGAAATGTAACTTAGAGACTAGAAACAAATCCACTTCCTACCAACTCAAAAATTTCAATGATAATATAGAGCAATTCAGTTGTTACTTATAGAATAATCAGGTGCAGGGAGTATTAATTTCCCAAATGTTTGCATGGGTATGCGAACGCTTAGTCACAGATATTGCTACCACAAATTTATTCCAGGTGTACAGTGCACCATTGTTTATATCAGGAGGTTATCAGTCGCACGCAAGGAGATCAGGAGAAAATCCTCTGAAAAAACTCACGCCATTAATGAAATAAGCTTCGGAGTGTAAAAGCTCATCACATAGATGATTAGTAACTTCCTTGAAATTGCAGCGTTGCTGTAGAATGGACCTAGCAAGTTGGACGACTCAGATTGATTCAACGACCTTTGAAAATCCACATCATCGCCTAGGAAAGAACACATCCAATCATAACCCATGAAAATAGGAGGTTGTGATCGAATAGTAGGCCCCACCTAGCTCTATTGTTTAAAGAGCCAGGCCATGTGTCGCTTTCTCATAGACCTCACAGTACTATAGGAAAATTTACTTTTCTCATGCGAGGCCTGTGAGGGATGGTCATTATTAATCCCTGTCATTAAAATTCCACTAGTGAAATGATATCCATCTGTCACTGCTAGCGACTCGGGAAATGACCCCACCCTTTCGTATATGAAAGATGGCGGCATCTCACAAACCTCACACCACTTTAGCGACATCATCAAACATACTTGTGAGGTTTGCAAGGAACGGTCCAGATCACAACCCGTGATTGGACAGTTAGCCAATACTGTATATAGGATATGTAGCATATTCAGGTGGGACCGGCTAGTACATCCTTCGGTGGTATAAATATTTAAGCTTAGGTAGAAAAAAGAGATCGATAGGCTAGGTGAAAGGGGCCAGTAAGAGCATGGAGGAAAGGCTCAACCAGATCACTTAAGTGACTTGTTACCCTCGATAGCAATTCATCGTTGAAATATAACATGAGGGTTTCAAAATTTGATAATTTATATCACCATGGGTAACTCAAAACCTTAAAACCCTAGCCTCCCCCCTTTGAAATTTAAAAGTCCCGTCACACCCAAGGTGGTGTATGAGTCCCATATCACCAGATCTGGAACACACAACCCAAAAAAATGAATTGTGATTGGCCATTTAATAAATGTGAGGATTATTCTTAGAAAAATACATTAAATAAGGGTTGTGCATGCAAAATAGGACCAAATTGTTGGAATATGGCTTATAATGTTGTCATTGATGACAACCTAGGTCATGGATCCAGTACGCACTTCAATATCTATTCATACCAGAAGTCAAAGTGAAGAACAGGGTATCTGGTTAAAGCTTAGTCTGTCGATCAATATGCATTATATACTTATTGGTTCGTGTTGCGCATCTCAAGGAAGGTTGTTGGGTATCTGGAATACCTTATTCTTGAGTTTTGTTCTTGCACATCAATTGGTGTACGTGTTAGAGGATATGGTGTATTAATTTTTTGTTTATTAGGGTTAGAAGGCCGACTTGGTGGATATAGTCATTGTGGATGTTTGAGGAGTAATTTCTTAAATGTTTTTGTGTTTGAACATGTTTATTTAGGTCCTCACTATGCTATGGCTGACTGTAGATGGTACCCATTAAGAATCATTTGAGGATTTAGCCGATAGTTGAAAATTATTCTATATTTCGTTAAAGATGACATGAAGATAATATTATCCTTTGATGTGAATATATATGATAGATTTTTTATATCCTTTTGGTGTCAAAGAATGTTATATGTGAAGTATATTATTATGTGATGCAAAATTCAGAAGGGAAGTTGTGCGATTTCATCTGCGCATAAAATATTTGAAATGTGAGTTGCAGCAGAGTAGAGCAGAAGAGTAGAATCAGCCAAAATGTTTGAAATTGACTAATGTGCTTAATCAGAACTGTTACCTAGCATTAGAAGATTCTATTCCTTCATTTCAACCCTTCAGATGGATTTAATCTAAACATTTGGTAAGGAAGTGAGCTCTAGGCAGTGAGCTCGAATGCAAGTGCATTCCCATTTTGTAAAACTTATATTTGATTTGTGGATTGACCTCCACCGTGTTTTTTCGCCTAACAGGGTTTCCACATAAAAATCCTTTTGTTATGGTGTTGTGGATGATTGCTTTGTGTTTTTTCATTTTTCCTTTGGTTTAATGTTGAAATGGTTTAAATATCAGAATAATAAAGTTGAATATTGCAGAACACTGATTCAGACCCCCCTCTCAGTGTTCCTAGATTCCAACAAATGGTATCAGAGCATAGTTCCTCGGAAGGATTTTGAAAACTTGAGGTGGATTTTGGAATGTAATGGACTCTGGTAGTCTTCAATAATAGCTTGTGGTGGCACTTGATGATCTTGATCAATCTAGAGTAGAAGTCCAAGAATTGAAAGAAAATCTTAAGGATGTTGGGAAATTCATTCAGTCATTAAAGGATCAGATTATAAAATCTAGGGAAAAGAGGAAGGATCTTTGTGATCATATTAAGCAGGAAGAGAGTGAAAAAATGGATGATGCTCACTTGAATCAAACCTTGAAGGAAATAACTCAAGAATGTGAAAATCTTTCTAGAGACAATGCTACCCTAAAGCATGAAATGGAAACTCTGGTGATGAATTTGACTAAGGAAATTGAAGAAAGGAAGAAGAACGAGGAGAATCTTGCTCAGTCCTTAAAAGAAATATCTGATGAATGGAGAAGAATAAATGGAGAATTCATTCAGTTAGAAAATGAATTGCAAAAATCTAGAAACAATGAAGAAGAATTTGAAGAATAGATTATTATTCTCAGGGATGAACTTTCTACTGAAAATGAATACAAGGAGAAGTTTAAGGTTAGCTCAGTTAAGCTTGATGAGCTGACATAAGGATAGAATAATGCTAAAGACAAGAGAGGTCTTGGATATGAGAAAGGAGAAAGTTTCAGATCTAGACAAAGAAATTTCAGGCAAGGAAATTAGATGAACAAAGGTGGAAGGTATCTAGTAAGACAACTTGATGCTCAAAAGTTTAATGGATACTATTTTTCTTGCAATAAATTTTTTCATATGGCTACTCAATGTAGAAGAAAAATGAAATCAAGTGATTCATCATTCTCTCATTAGTGTTTCAATTGTAATAAGTTCAATGGTCATAAATTAATCGAATGTAGAACTATGTCAAACAACTCTGTCAGTAGAAGGAATGTAGAATGTTATACTTGTGGAAGATTTGGGAATATTGCTAACCAATGTAGATCAAGAAGAAATAATGGAATTATTGGTTTGGACAAGGATATATTGTGTGCTACAATTACAACAGATATAGTCACATTGCAAGATTCAAAAACAAAAATGTGGGTAGAAGAGGTCCGTTATACAAAGGTAGAAACTCACAGAAAGATGATAAAGGAAAAGGTAAAGTGAATGCAGATGAAATAAGAGATTAGATGAAGAAAACATGGGTAAGGAAGAACAAGTCTGATGCTGGAAATGGTTCTACACTAGAACTTGCTTCTAGTAATTCCTCTGGAAATTGATTTCAAGCCATTGGCCTATGGGGAGTTTTTTCAAGAAAATCCTTTGTTCCCTTGATGATAGTTTGCATTGAAATACAAGAGATTGTAAAATTTTGTGCTAATATTTTGCAGCTACATTAGAGATCACTTGTATAGAAATTTGAGAAGTTGAAGGTACACAAAATAATTTGTCTCTCTCTTTCTGAGAAAGCAGGTATCTGGAACACCTAGGGAAAAATAATTTATTACAACTAAAAGCTAGATAAAAGACATGTTGAAACCCTCATTTATCACTTTGCATCGAAGAAAATAAGAAGGAGAGCACTCTCCAACAAAATTTCAAAGGAGTGAAGATAATTTGGTGCCGAATCTCTAAATCCATCAGGTATTTCTGTTGTTTGTGGAATTTTCATTTAATTTGGTGCTCGGTAGAAGAACTTGTTCGGTACGCAAAATGGAAACAATCAAAGGAATTGTGAAATTGGATGAGTTTATAAGTGAGAATATTAGAGTTGTAAGAAATTTTTTATCGTCCAATGAATTGAAATGGTTGGAAGGTTCAAAACACAAAAGTCTGGAGATTTGGAGTAAATTCCCCTATTTCAAAAACATAGAAATTGTTAAATGTATTATGGACAGATTGAATGATGACACTCTAATTATGGAAAAACCCTATCATATTTCAAAAGAGGTAATTGGAGTCCTAACTAGATTATGTAAAATTGGGGATATACCAAGAAAGAAGTCTATTTGGAATAAAGAAGTCAAAACCCTAATTGGAGTTATTGGAGACCAAAGGGCATTGATAATTTCGATAATTAGAGATTCTATAACAAGGTACATTGCACATGGAGTATCCTATAAAATACTTTTCAGAAATAGAGAAGGAGCAACCTCGGCTGGTGCAGTTTACATCTCTCACAAAATGATAATGGAAGATCAAGACTTTGACCTGTGCGGATTGCTAAAGGATCAACTAATGGAGAACGTGCAATTAACAAAGGAGACATGTTATCCTTTCAGGTTTGGCATTTTGATTACATGTCTTGTGATTTATTTTTTGAATTGCTTGCCACTGAAGAAAAATGTTGTATGGAAAGAGAATGAACTAGTTTGCAAGCAGATTTATGAACACTCTAACAAACTGGGAAACTATGATCAAGAATATGCAATTTTCTTTAGAGGTTTACTAGAAAAGTTTGGATCAGTTTGCATTTCCCTTTCGATAAAGGCACTTGCAGTTGGTTCCTCTTCTAGTGAGGTGGAGAGAAATAAGAAAAGAGAAAAATAAATTACTATTTGTACCCCTTCAGTATGCAAGACTCCAAGAGTTGAAGGGAAAGGAAAAGAACAAGTGGTTGTAGGTATTCCAAATGAGGAATCTGATAAGGAAACTGAGGTCACTCAAGGAAAATAATTGGAATCACCTGAACCACAACAAGAAAAAGAAGAAGGATGTGAAGACAAAGATGACTTAACCAAGGAAAAGCTACTGCAACTTATTCATGAGGAAGATGGAATACAGAAAATTGCAAAATTATGGTCTATCGGATCTTCATATGAACATTATATTATTTTAAGTGTACTAAGTGCTCATGTTGTGCACAACCAGATCAAATTAGATAGTTTATAGAATTCGCTACTTGAAGAGATGATCAAATGCATCAAGGAAATCATGGACTCTAAGTCTCAGAAAAAGAAAGAAGAAGAAATAATTCTACACTTGAAGGAGCAATTCAAACTATCACTTACCAAGTTGAAAAGGAAAATGAATGAGCTGAGGCAATGCATAAGTACAAAAAACATCTATAACTATTGCATCCGTTGGCCTCATGCAGTTGGGAAATACAAAAAAAAGTTGGAGAAAATTGAAATATAACTGGATAAGATTGGACAAAGTTTTGATATGTTTCAGGATCAGGATGATGCAATCAAGAAAAGGATTCAAGAGTTATAGTTTGAGCATACAAAAATTCAATTCACCAGAAACAATCTTGTGGACACTTTTTGAAAAGTAAAGGACTTAACAAAATACAAACTGGAGGAGTTGATTGAGATATTGAGGAAAGGAGAAAAACTAGAAGAAATCATCACTATTTTGGAATCTCTCATCAAGATTATCAACCAGACATCTTAAAATAACAACATGATCATAATCATTGGGATTGCAGTAGAAGCTTGGAAGAAGTTTCTTCCACAGATGAAAGAAAAACAGAAGATAATCTTTTGACTTTAGTAGCAGTTGTTCTTTTTCAAATTTTGAATCAGTTTTGAATCAACAATTTTTTGGTCATATTTCAAAGGGGGAGATTGAATACGTGTTTGTCTTTGATGTCAAAGGGGGAGAGAGAGCAGTGAAAAATTCCTTATTAATTTTAGGTGGAGCTATGTTTTGAAGTTTTGAAGTTTGGCAGCATACTCATTAGTTTTGACACTTAGTCATGTTTCACTAAGTTTTTCCATCAATGCCAAAGGGGGAGATTGTTGGCATATGGATTCTAGTGTTGTCATTGATGGCAACCTAATTCATGGATCTGTTACAGACTTCAATATCTATTCATATCAGAAGTCAAAGTGAAGAATGAGGTATTCGATTAAAGTTGAGTTTGTCGATCAATATGCATTATCTGCTTATCAGTTCATGTTGCGCATCTCAGGGAAGGTCGTTGGGTATCTGGAATACCTTATTCTAGATTTTTGTGCCTGTACATCAATCGTTGTACGTGTAAGAGGGTTTGGTGTGTTAATTTTATGTTTATCAGGGCTAGAAGGCCAACTTGGTGGATATAGCCATTGCGGATGTTGAAGGAGTAGGTTGCTTAAATTTTTTTGTGTTCGAACATGTTTATTTACATCCTCACTAGGCTATGGCCGACTGTGGATGGTACGCGTTAAGAATCATTTGAGGATTTAGCCGACGGTTGGAAAACATTCTATGTTTTGTTAAAGCCGACATGAAGATAATATTATCCTTTGATGCAGATATACAAGATTGATTGTTTATATCCTTTTGGTGTCGAAGCATGTTAGATGCAAAGTATATTATTGTGTGATGCAAAATTCAAAAGGGAAGTTGTGCTATTTCATCTATGCACAAAAGATTTGAAATGCGAGTTGTAGAGAGCAGAGTAGAAGAGAAGAATCAGACAGAAGGTCTGAAATCGACTAATGTGCTTAATCAGAACTATTACTTGGCATTAGAAGATGCTATTCCTTCAGTTCAACCCTGTAGATGGATTTAATCTAAACATTTTTTAAGGTAGTGATCCTTCCTATTTTGAGTAGTGAGCCTAAATGCAAGTGCATTCCCATTTTGTACAACTTTTATTTGAGTACTCAAATTTTGGATTGACCTCTATCGTGGTTTTTCCAATAACATGGTTCCCACATAAAAATCCTTGTGTTATGGTGTTGTGGATGATTTCTTTATGTGTTTTCATTTTTCCTTTGGTTTAATGTAGAAATGGTTTAAATATCAGAATAATAAAGTTGAAGATTGGAGACCACTGATTCACCCCCCCCTCTTAGTGTTCCTAGATTCCAACACAAATAAGGTATAAAGAAGCCTAATTTTAGCAAGGAGGCCCCAAACAAGTGTGAAAATATAAAGGGATACATTTTTCTACACTATATTTAGCCCTACTTTAGTGAGAGGATTACCTTGCATCAAACTTACACTAAAGTAGACAAATTCACATCAAGAGGGGTCCAAGTGTACCAATACTAGTGAGATAGGATGCTAATAATCAAGAGGGTTGCATAAGCCCCAAAGATCAGGATCCTATGGAAAACCATCATAGGAAGAAAATAATATGCAAGTGAATGATATACAAAGCAATAACAAGGAACAAGAATACACTTCCAAAGACATAAAGGATAAAAGAGAAAGGAAAGGAAAGTGTGGATCAAGCCTTGACTGTTTGACCAACATGATGTGGATTAGATCTAACCTATTTTTCCAAAAAAAAATATACAATTGGAATGCGATGTCCACTATTCAAACCAAATGCACGCTCACAAGGTCTAGTGGAATCTCAGATCATCAACTAGGTGAGCCCCCAGAGACACATATGCACATGGTTGATATGCACTCACATAGACAAGCAAGTGGCTATGGGAGGGTTATGCCCAAGTTCAGCTTCCCATATGCTAAACATACCAAAGCTACACCTCATGATAACTTTGATAAGGTGCCACACAATAGGAACAAAAATATTCACAAGGCAATAAAAACTTCATATGCTTGACACCCATGAACAAACACGATCGATCCATAGGCAAGAAAAGTGTGTTATGCAAGGTGTCCATATAATAATTATTATAAATGCAAAATAGTGTAAGGTATGTTCAAAGTATTTTTTCTTAGTTCATGTAAGGTCATAACTTAGGGAACATTGTGCCTAATGTCTCCATGAGAGAACCAATTGAAGAATAGAAGAGTCACAACATAAAGGATGCAGTGTGTCACATCAACCCACTAAGAGGAATATAATATGCTAAGAGAGATCATGCTCTTGAAGGAAATCACACCCAATGTTACCACAAAGATAAATACACATCACATAAAGTAAGAAGACTACAAAATGAAACATGAGAATTGAGAAAAATAATAATGCCAATGTATGCACCCACTTAAAGAAATTTCTAAGCACCATGCTATGAACAATTAATTTAAAGTAGCAAATGATAAATTTTAACAATAAAGAGGATATGAGAGCTTATTTGGAAAGCCCTATACGAAGTCATATGTTTCCAAATGAAGCAACTTCATGAAAAGGGGTTGCCCCCAAAATGAAATCCCAAAATAACACATAAGAGATCCATGGATTCGGGGCCAGTATGTCTTTGCTACAATATTTTTGGATAGATCGGAACTATCATCATTCCCCAAATATGTATGGAACAGAAAGAATGACACAAAGAGAAAAAAAAAAAAAAAAATTTGGGTCAAAATGGAAGAGACCTAAATGTCTCAACACCTTGTGTCATCCCCAAAAGGAAAACATGTGACAAAGAAAAGATAATTTTTTTATGACATATAGAAGAATGTAGGTACAAATAGAGGAATTTCACAAAGAGAGATACATCAAACCAAATGGTATGGGAATATAACATTACACACATGCAATCAAAAACATAACATGAAAAATAAAATAAAGGTAAGACTAGTAAGGCACATGAGATTCAATCTATAGTAGGTCATTTGCATCCCGATCTTGTTCATCATATATAGAAGGTGGGAAAATAGCCAAAGGGACAACAATAAGTGCCGAACTAGGGGAAACACCAAGTTCAACACTCTTCTTAGGAGAATTGTCATTTAAGTTTATAGAAGAGGAAAACAATCTATTCAATTCATTATTCACTTCATTAATTCTAGCAATCTCATCATCATCATCATCATGTAAGTTAATTGCAATGTGCGGTCAAATGATAATATCCAAAGAAGGTGATAGTCCTCATTGTGGTTGTGGTATAGGATATTTTTGTTATGGAAAAGAGGGAGACTCCTCATGTATTGCTTCATTTGAGTTTGATGTTGATTTTTTTTCTTTTTTCTTTGTTTAACCTTCGATCAATAGCATGACATCTACGCCTACGCTCTCTAGCATTTCTATTTATTTTGGTATGATTTTCAAGTTATTTTTATGTAGGAATGGGTTTATCAACCATAGGCTACTTTTCTTCCCTAAGGGGAGTAACAAAAGGAACCATAGGAGGCTGTTCAACCACTTTCTCTTTAGCTTTGTAAACCTTTTTTTTATCTCAGGAGGCATAACGAATTTGTTTTGGTTGTCTCTTGATCTTTTATAGGAGATAGACATAGGATAAGTCTTGGGTTGGTATTTTTTATTTGCAAGGTCTTTTAGTTCAATCATGGTTTCATTAAGGATAGGAGGTTCAATCATGGGTTGAGGCATGTTTCAAAAAGATAAATTATATGCGTCTTGCCTTAAATTTTTTATAGGATTTTAAAAAGAAATCTTCACGACATTTAATATGCTCAATAGGCTTGGTCCAAAAGAAATCCAATGATTTTTTCTCACGAGAAGACATATGATTAAAGCCACTATGGCATACAGTAAATATTTCATTGTCAAAAGGAAACTTTAAACATATTTTCACAACCAACGAGATGACTTCCATGGAGCGTAGCCATGGATAACCAAGCTTCTCATGGAATTCGTTTGATGTCAAGATGATGGAGAATGAGACATCTAATTGTTTCATTCCAATTTTTAAAGGGAGGATGACTAGACCAATCATAGGGCAAGTGAAACCATTATGCATTTTTATCCATGCTTTCAGTTTATCATATGTATCTTGATATAGTTCATGCAAAAGTAAGAATTCCTCAATGATTACATTCTCTCCATAGATGGGATCAATTAATATCCCATTAGTGGGGTTATCATTGATTTGACCGGCTAAATAAAGAGGACCATCAAGTGCGTTTCTGATTATGCCGTTATATGTGAAAGCAATATCAAGAGGTATTTTAGTTTGGCCCTTATGAGATTGGATTTCGATCAATCTGGCCATACTAGATCCATAGGATCTTGTTCATGAGTGTCCATGTTGTCATCATCCATGTCAACATTCATCATATCATTCCTTTTAGTCTCACTAGCTTTGACAAATGAAATATTATGATTTGGCATTGGGTTGGTAAAGATTTGTAGTTTTGGTTGGGAGGGGCAATAGACTTATTACCTTGATCATTGACACCACAAATTTGAATATGATTAGAATCAACGAGGTCTTGCACAAGATGTTTAAGATGCTTACAATGTTCCTTATCATGTCCATTTTGACAATGCAAATGATAATAGGAATTCAATCTAAATTTTGGAGGTAAGGGTTTATTAAGATCTATAGCTCTAACGAGAGGTAAGGAAATCAAGCTCTTCTCTATAAGTTGCAACATGGTGTTATGGAGGGTATCAGGTAAGGGAGTAAATTTTCTAGCTAGATCCCCAAATGTAAAAGGATGTGTCTTCTTTATAGAGGTCACTAGATATAAACATGTTGGGTTGGTTGAGGGGGATTTAGTTGAAGGAAGTCTTTATTCTATTTCCTAAAAGGTTGGTAATTTTTTTGTTTTATGGATTTGGAATTTTCATGATGGCTAGAGGTGGGTTTTGTTTCATGACTACTAACCAAGTTTTGATAATCATGAAGGGCGATACACAATTATAAAAAGGAAGGAAACTTTATCACGCCAAGCTTACCTTGTAGCCTAGTTTGTAAGTTCTCAATGAACATTTGTTGAAGGTGAGGATTGGTAATATTTACGTCAATTTAGGTATAAAGCATTTGGTAGTGTGAAATAAAGCTAGTAACCTTTTCATCATCCTTTTGCTTACATCTCATCAAATCAGCTAAGGTCATCTTAGGAGTCATGTGCACTTAGAAATGGTTAATAAAGGCCTCAACAAGTTCATTGAATGAACAAATTGAGTTATTCAGTAACGAGGAAAACCATTCTAAAGAGGTATCAAGGACCTAGGGAAAAGCTTAGCCAAAATCTTATCTTCAAGGAAAAAATCACTACATAAGGCAATGTAAGTCGAAACATGGTTAGAAGGATCTCCTTTCCCTCCATATTTCTCAAACCTAGGTATCTCTATAACATATGGTATAGATGTTCTTAATATCTCCAAGGATAATGGATTGATTTTGACATAGTATGAAGGTTGGCCATTTTGATTTTGGTTTATGGTGGATTTATTTTTGAAGGGATGAAATTTTTTATAAAATTTGGTTAAGGATAGTGTCATTGGTTGTGTTTTGAGAAGGAGGTGAATATGCTAGAGGTGTATATGTGTTTGAGGGGGAAGTGAATGGAATAATTATGGGAGGTAAAGTTGTAGGAGATATGATGTGAGATTCCACAAAGGTACAAGGATTACAAGTGGAAATACCCAAGGATTGTATTGTTGTGGTAACTTTAAGGTTGTTATAGGTAGGAATAGAGGCAATAGTTGTGGGAGGAGGAATTTGAATTCCTCCTTAACTTTGAGTAATGTTCAAATTTTTAGCACAACTAGATATTGATGTAAGATGTTTGCCAAAAATTTGAGCTAAGTTACATGCAAGTTCTATTCCTTGTTCACTTTCAATCATGCGGTGTATGTTATCTATGGTAGGGATATTAGTGTTGGAAATTTTTTCAATACTCACTTGATGTTGTAGGTTTGCTAATTATTTGTTGATTTGGATTATGTTTTCTTGAGGATAATGGCAACCATTGTTTCAACACTTGTCATACTACTTGAAGGTAAAGAGTTGTCAAGGGTATGGTCCATACCTAGTGAACTAGTGTCAACACTATGAGTGAAAGAGTTAGATAACCCAAGATCCACAATGAGTGTGTTATCGTAGGATGACATGAGTCTCAAATTATGTCTCACTATAGTATTAGCAATAGGACATAAAGTTGTAAATCTCATGCAAAGGATAATCAATGAATGTAAGATTAATGCAATGAATGCAAGATAAATGATATGCTTTAATTCCAATTCTTATGTTTACAAATGTGCTTGAAATGAAACCAAATTATGCTATATATAATGAAATGAATGAAACTGAAACTCAACAAACTAAAACAAATATCCAATAGTAGCAAATAGATGCACAAAAATGAAGTTTTAAATGCTATAAAATGTAGATTCAGGTCTGATATGGGACTAAAATGCCCAGATGGGTGAATGAATCCTAAATAGGGTTTTTAGAAGGTTCAAACATTGAATAATAGTCAACACAAAATTCCCAGAAATCAAGTAAAATTTCCTATATTAGAACTGAATCACCCAGGTGAGAAAATGATTCCCAGATTAGGGTTTTGACACTAAATTCAACAAAATTTGAGTGAATGTTAAGGTTTCTAGCTTGTATGTTGACTTGAGTTTTTCACATTGTAGAATTTCAGTGAAATTGAATGATCTAAGATGTAAAAATGGCACCTATATGTACTTTCAATAATGCAAGATTTCAAAGCCCTAAATGAAAATTAACTAATACAAGATTTAATGCAAAGTTAATGCAAGATAGATCTATGACTAAGATGCACTCCAAATCTGAAAAAAAGGATTTGAAGGTCGTGTTCACCAAAATAAATTGAAGGAAATAGGGTGCTCTAGCTTTTACGAGATGGAACGCTAGTGGGTACCTATTTCACTCTAGTTCATTTAAGGAAAGCTTAGAGACTTCCACCAAATGATTCAATTGAGGGAAGTATTGATACTAAGACAAGAGAGGTTTCCTTAGGTGTGATTAAAATGAGGGGCTCGACACTAAGAAAATTATTAGAAAGGAGATGAAAGAAATATGAAAATATAGTTATGTAACATAGAAAATGGAACTCAATATCAGAATAACAAACTGGAGATAAACAAAGGAGCACCTAGAAGATTGAAGATGCTTGAAACAAGGTATAAAATTATGAAATTATAATTTTCAATGTGGAATAGGACTCATACACTATATTGGGTGATTTAGTCCCAGTCTAGGGTTTCAAGCTAGATCTAGAATTTGCAACTGATAAACTAGAATCTACTGATTTTTAAAAAAAAGTGGTATATTGTGGCTCATACGCCCAAGGTGGTGATTTAGTCCCAGTATTAGGGTTTTCATGAAACTTTGATATCCTCTAGTGATCTTTCGTAGCTTCTCTCATGTCTAATCTCCAAGTCCGAAAGTTTGAATATTGGCATATATGTGACTTTTTGTGAAGATGACAACATTCTTCAATCTTGTAATTTTTTCTTGAAAGTATCATCAATCTCCAAACCACCTACATTTTCAATCACACATGAAGAGGGAAAAATTTTGTGTTAGGGTATAGGGGTTTGCCTTGGTCAAACCTCGTTTGGGTAATTAGACCTCGAAAAAAATGGAACAAAAATGAAGGAATGAAGAATGAACAAATGCAACATTGCAACTCACCAAACCCTTGTAACAAAGGCTACAATCTTGTGTGAGATGGCTCCAATGGATGTGGATCTTGACTCTTTATGTTGATATGAGATCATTTCTTTCAATTCTTGCTTGAATCATGAAAACCTACATCACAAATATTAGCTCAAAAACACACATGATGCACGATGACTTTGACATGATACTTGAAAATTGAATGCTACTCCAAATGCTTGATAACTTGCTCTTGAATGCTCTTTTAATTTTCTCTTAAATTCTCATAAGATCACTTGAATTGACTAGCTTGTTAGAATTTTTATAGGAGAAATTATGTGAAATAACTTTTTATTTATACTTATTTATGCCAAATTTCCCAAAATTACAACACTACAAGCCGACATCAAATCTAAGAGAATAAAATACTACCAAGAATTGAAGTAAAAATATTTCCAAGCTAAATCAGGACTCATATGCCAATTGGGGTGTATGAGTCCTAGTAGCTTAAGCTTCGGACACAAACTTCAAGACATTTAAGTTTTGGAGCAACGAAAAAAGTATCCCTTCTACTTTTCCTTGATTTGTTTGGGTCCTCCTTGTAGACTAGGCTTAATGGTGCCTTGATTTAGTGTTGTAATGTGTTTGACACATTCATATTAGGTCTTGGGCCCTTTTGTACTAATGAACATAAATGGTACCTTGCTAAAGTGTTGTAGAATGTTGTAACACATTTTCACACTTTTCTAAGTTTTCATTAATTAACTACACCTAATAAACCTCTTTTTAACCTCAATCCTACCTTATTTAAAGTGTTGTAAAGTGTTGTAACACACTTTCACACTTTTCTAGGGTTTTCATTAATAATTGGGATTTCTTATGCTTTAATTGGCCTTAAATTACATCAACAACCCTCATTTAATTTATCTTTTCAAGGATAATCCTGACACAAATCATTACCCAATCATCATTCAACTATTTCAAGTTGATATTCCCTAGATTTAGTGATTTGGGAATCATTCACCACCTTGGGAAAATGAGTCCCACCTAGACTTTTAGGTCCCGAACCTGGTTTCACACCTTTCTAAGAATTTTTAAAAATGGTCCCAAAAATTATGAGTAATGGGACTCATTCACCATCTTGGGTGAATGAGTCTCGTGTAGCCCAAAATCAAAATTAATTCAAATTTTTGGTCTCGATTTTATCCTCCTAGATTTGAAGGACAAATGGACAATACATCAACATATCTGTAGCAATTTCCATGGAATAGTTTGCCTTCATATTTACCATTTACATAAGCTTATCTAAACCCACAAGTATTTCAATACTCCTTGATAAAGCCTAGGTTGTGTGTCTCCCAGAGACATTGGAGAGATTCTGTCCAAAGCAAAATTAGCTGAAGAAGATTAATTTGGAAGGTGAAATACAGAGGGATTCAGACTTTGAAGTCAGAATTCCTAGAACTGATTGATTCACTTCAGTGAATGGTCCTGCCACCAAACTTAGATTTTGGACAGATAATTCATCTAAGTGAGATTCTGGCCTCTACAGAAATCCAGATTCCAGATTGATTTTCCCAGCATGGCAAATGAGTCCCACTCAACATTAATGTAATATTTTCTAATGTTCTAGACCTCCATCCATCCAGCCATATCCTAATTTCTAGTTGCACACAATATTTTTTGTACCTCTTTGTTTTGTTTCATTTACATCTCTAGGTCATTTAGTTAAGCTTTGCATTGAATTAGGGTTTTGTATTTCATCTTGCATCAAAATTTTTATTGCATCTATCTTTTCAAGTTCTTACTTGGTGGTGAACCCCTTATTAGTTTACAATTAGCCCCTAAGATAGCCCTATTGCATGATCTCTTTCTCCTTTGCATTCAGATCTCTAGGGTTATGCTTGAGTGGAATATCTTGAAAGTGGGAGTGCTCTATGTCCTGAAATGTATGATATAACTCTTCCTCCATTTTTTAAGAGGTTCCATTTTGGTGAACATGCATTTAGAACATCATAATTCTAATTTGGAGTGCATCATCGTCCTAGATCTTTCTTGCATTAACATTGTATTAGGATTTGTATTGGTTAATTTGCATTCTAGGGTTTCAAATTTTGCATAAGTGAAAGCTCATATATAGCTTTCATTTTTTCATCTCATTTCATTGAAAATCAAACAAATTTTTTATTTGTAGTCAGTTTTCAGATCATAAAACCTAATAAGCATAAAAAGCAATTGAAGTTTTTTGAAAATTTTGAAAAAAAACACTATTGGGACTCATTTTCCACCCTAGGTGAATCAGTCCCTATGCACATTTTGAATTCCATTTTCTAACATTTAAAGTTCAATTTATGAGTTTCTATTTGTTGTTTATAGCTTTATGTTTCAGTTTACAAATTTTTTGTGATAGTCATTTTGTTGTTCTTAGCTTATATTGCACTTGCATTCATTTAGAATTAAGTAGCCCTTGTATGAGTATTTTGTGTCCTATTGATGATACTGTAGTGAGATAAATTTTTAGAATCATGTCATCCCATGATAGCACAATAATTGTGGATATTGGGTTATCTATCTCTTTCACTCCTAGTATTGGCACTAGTACACTATGTATGGACCATACCCTTAAGAACTCTTTTCCTTCAAGTAGTGTGACACATGTTGACACCATGGTTGCTAGTTTCCCAAAAGAAAAAATAATTCACATTTTGAAGATGTACCTAGAAACTCCAACATCAAGTGCAAAATGACAACATTTCAATTATTGCCATCCCTACTATAGACAACATTCATCCCATGCTTGAAAGTGAAGATGGACTTGACCTTATACAAAATATACTTGAAATATTTAGAAAAAACCTCACCTCAACAAGTAGTTATCCTTTACCTACAAGAAATTTTATAATTCAAGGAGGAACTCAAATTCCTCTTCCCACAATAATTGCCTCAATACCTACCTATACCAATCCTCAAGTCGCAACAACAATGCAACTAACTAATAATGTGATTCCTTCCTTGGATATTTCTACTAGCATCCCTAGTTCCTTTGTGGTATCACACATCATATCTCCTACCACTTTACCACCTATAAGTATTCCATTCACTTGTCGCTCTAACACATACAACCCTTCACCTTTTCCACCTCCATCTCATAATGCAAGAAATAACCCCCTCATAAATCAACTCTTCCAAACCATTTCATCCCTTCAAAAATAAATTTCCACCATCAACCAAAATCAAAATGGCCCACCTACATACTATGTCAAAACTAGTCCATTGTACTTGGATATATTATGAACACCGATGCCACAAGGTGTAGAGGTGCATAGATTCAAGAAATATGGAGGAAAGGTAGATCCTTCTAACCATGTTAATGCCTATATACTGCATTGTGTAGTGAATTTTTCCTTGATGATAAACTTTTGGCTAAGCTTTTCCCTAGGTCCTTGAAGGATACTGCCTTGGAGTGGTTTTCTTCTTTATTGAAAAACTCAATTCATCCATTTAATGAAATTTTTGAGGCATTTGTCAACCATTTCCAAGTGTGTATGACCCCTAAGATGACCTTGGCTAATTTGATGAGATAGAAAAAGAAGAAGAAGAAAAGATAATTGAGTTTATCTCATGCTATCAATCAATTTATTCCCAAATTGACGTCAAGGTTCCCTATCCTCAACTTCAAAATAAGTTCTTTGAAAATTTCCAAAGCAAGATACAAGAAAAGCTTACCATGATGAAATTTATGTCCTTTATACACTTATGTACTATCTTGTGTAATTATAAAAATTTAGTTAGTAGTCGAGATATAAATTCCACTTCTAATTGAACTGAGAAGTTCGATTCTTCAAAACCAACATAATTCTCAACCTTTTAGGAAATGTAATAAAGGGTTCCTTCAATTTAATCCCCCTCAACAAACAACTCAGAATATCAATAATGAAGTAGCTGCTATTAAATCCATGATGCACTTTAGCTATGGGGACCTAAAAAAACAATACACTCCCTTACTCGATACCTTTAATAACATAATGTCACAACTCATAGAACAAAAGATGATTACCCTAACCCCCTTTAAAACACCTGATCCTATCAAACCATTACTTGCAAGTTATAGACCAAATGGTTATTACCATTATCACCGACAAAATGGACATGATATGGAACAATGTAAGCATCTTAAACATCTAGTTCAAGACCTTATTGATTTCAGTTGTCTTTCTATTGGAGGTGTTAATGATCAAGGAAATAAGTCTATTTCCCCTCCTAATCAAAATTTTCAAATATCTAACAACCCTATGCCTAATCATAACATTTCATTTGTCAGAGCTAGTGGAACTACAAAGAATGATGTAATTATTGTTGATACTATTCAACATGATCCTATAGATAATGATCCTATGGATGACATGGTCAGAGTGATATATGTCATTCCTCATAAGGAAAGAACTAAAAATAATCTTAACATTTATTTCTCCTCTAAGGATATACTTAAGCATGCACCTGATGGTCCTCTTTACATAGCCAAAGGAGTCTATGACAAGCCCACCAATGTGATACTAATAGATCCCGCCTATGGAGAGAATGTGATCATCGAGTAATTTTTACTTTTGCATGAGCTCTATCAAGATATATACGATAAAACGAAAATAATGGATCAAGATACATAATGGTTTCACTTGCCCTATAATAGGATCGATCACCCTTCCTTTACAAATAGGGTAGAAAACATTAGATATCTCATTCTCCATCATCCCATAGTCAGACCAATTTCATGTGAAGCTAGGCTACCCATGGATTTTCTCCATGAATGTTGTCCCTTTTGTTGTACATAAATTATTAAAGTTTCCCTTTGACAATTAAATTTTCACATCCATCGTAGTGTCTTCAAACCATTGTCCTCTAAAGGTAACTTTTCCTTAGATTTCTTTTGGCCCGAGCCTATAAAAGCTCAAGAAGAATTATTTTTATCATCCTATAAAAAGTTCAAGGCAAAGGAAATAGTAGAGTTATCCCTTCGAAACATGTCCCCATCTAAAAATGATCCTACCATCCTAGACAAAAACATGATTGAGCCTAATGAAATTACAAACAACCAAGACCAACCTAAGATATAACCTTCACCTACCTCCTACAAATGACCAAGCGATAATGAAAAAAATCCCATCACACCTCCTAGAATAAAACAAGTTTACAAAGTCAAAGAGAAAGAGATTGAACATTAACCTCGTGTGGTTCCTTTTGTTTCTCCCCTTAGGGAAGAAAAGAAACTGATGGTCGATCAACCCGCTTCTACATAAACACAACTTGAAAAAATAACTGAAAGAAACAGAGGTGCTAGAGAGCGTAGGCGTAGACGTTGTGCACTTGCTCACAGACTACATGAAGAAATAAACAAAGAAAATCAAAATCCAAACTTGACTGAAGCAATGCATGATGACTCTACCCCCACCCTGAAACAAAGCAATATAATAAAGTATCCACAACAAGAGTTGAACCCTTCCTTGGACATTATCATTCAACCTCTTGTTGTGATTAATTTAGACGATGATGAGGAAGTTGCTAAAATTGATGGAGAGGTGCATAATGAATTGAATACATTGTTTTCCTCTTCCATGAGCTTAAACATTAATCCTTCTAAGAAGAGTGTTGAACCTGGTGATGGCCCTAGTTTGACAATTTCCATTGTCCCTTTGGCTAGTTGCCTACCTTCAATATACAATGAACATGATTGGGATGCAAATGACCTACTTTATGTTGAAACACATGCTCCTTACTAGTCTCTTTACATTATTTCTTTTTCATTTTCTTTCATGTGATTGCATGTGCATATTGTGATACCCCATTTTGTCCTAGTTGATACATATATCTTTCTCTCTTTGTGAAATTTCTCTATTTGTAGCTTCATTCTTCTCTATGTCAAAAATCCTTTCAGTTTTCCTTTTTTATTTGTCTTGTATTTTCCTTTTGGGGATGAGGGTGCCACCACAATATTGTCTCACTTTTGGGATGTGCTGATTTTTGCCTAAAATCACTGCTTTTATAAAAATTAATGATTTTAAGTCTTGAGAGGCTCCATATAAAGCGTTTTAATTGAAGAGGGATAGATAACACCCCCTTAGATAGAACCCCCTTGGATAGAACCCCTCTAGTATTAAATCATACCCACAATGGATTCTCCTTCACACCTATCAAAATGTTGGCAAAAAACCACATTTTCTTTACCTTTTGAGGGACTACATAATGTCATTTATTTTTTTTGTTGTAAGATTTTAGCCCTAAAAACAAGCTTTCCAACAAGTATATTTTTGATATGTTTTCATTTTATCATGTATTTATTTTTTAATTTTTACTAAACATAGGTTTTTCTCTGAACATAAAGCTCTTTGTTGTGTAAAGGTAGAAAAATAGTAAACCATTGTAAAAAAAATCAAAAAATACCCTTTCCCTAGGCATTGATGTCCTTGTCTCACCCCCGCCAAAAAAATGGATTTCAATATATACACAACAAGTTAGGTTGTACACCACAAACACATGTCCAAATTATAGTTACAGTGTCTTCAAAAATTAATTTTTAAAAAATATGTAATAAAAAATTATGAAAAAATATCCTTTCCCTAGATATTGATGTTGAGAATATATATTTCAAACATTAGAATTTAATTCTTTATAGGAAAAAAATTTTGTACGACACAAATGTTACTTTCTGAAAATGTTGTTTTCTATTAAAACCTAGTTATTAAAGGATATGTTGAAAGGTTCATGATTTATTTCAGAAAATTTGAAAACAAATTATTTAGAATCTACACACAAATTAGCATAAATCACTAGTTCACATCATCTTCAAATTCTTAATGGTTTAGCTGCTATAGGTCTCAGAAGATAAAAATTCATTTAAAAATGTTGATGTAAATGTCCATCTTGGGAAAAAACTGAGACACGGTATTGTGATTTCATCGAGGATGCAACGTGTTGAGACATTCATGTCTCTTTCATGTTGACCCAAAATATTTTTTCCTTTTATCTTGTGTTTTCCTTTTGGGGATGATGCAAGGCATCGAGACATTCATGTCTCTTTCATGTTGACCTAAAAGGTTTTTCTTTGTTTTCACTCTCTTTGTGTCATTCTTCCAGTTCTATGTGTATTTGGGGAATGATGCTAGTTCCAAGCTCTATAAAATAATTGTAGCAAAGAAAATACTTACCCCAAATCCATATATCCCTCCTGTGTTTGGATTTTCATTTTTTGGGGAACCACTCCCTTTTCATTTTCTTTTGCATGATGTAGCTTTACTTGAAAACATATGACTTGGCATAGGGCTTTCCAAGTTGGGGAATGATGATAGTTCCAAGCTCTATAAAATCATTGTAGCAAATAGAATACTGACCCCAAATCCATAGATCCCTCATGTGTTTGGATTTTCATTTTCTGGGGAAACCCCTCCCTTTTCATTTTCTTTTGCATGATGTAGCTTTACTTGAAAACATATGACTTGGCATAGGGCTTCCCAAGTTGGATCTCGTGTCTTCCTTTTTTTTAGTATTTTTCATTTTCTACTTTAAAGCAATTTCTCACAGTAGGGTGTTTAGCAACTTCTTTAAAGTGGGGGCATACATTGGCAGTATTCTTTAGCATTTTTCTTTTTCATGGTTCATGGTACAATCTTCTTACTTTATACGATGTGTTTTTCACTTTGTGGATGAAATTGGGTGTGATTTCCTTCAGGAACGTGGTCTCTCTTAGCATGCTACATTCCTCTTAGTGGCTTGGTGTGATGCACTACATCCCCTAAGTTGTGAATCTTTTATTCTTGTATTGGTCCTCTCTTGGAGACATTAGTCACAATGTTCCCTAAGTTGAGACTTTTCATGAACTAAGAAAGAGTCCTTTGAACACTATATACATTTTTCATGTTCATTTTTAGTTATATGGTCACCTTGCATAACACAACTTGCATGCCCATGGAGCCATAATTTTTGTTCATGAGCTCCAAGCATAGGAAGTTTTTCTTGTCTCATGAAGCTCAAAAAGCATTTTTGCATCACACCTTATCAAAGTTATTAGGAGGTATAACTTTGGTATGGTTTGTTGGGAAGCCGAATGAGGGCAGGACTTTCCCTTAGCCACTCATGTGTGTGAGTGAATACTATCCATGAGTGTGTGTGTCTCACTTTCTTAGACTTATTACCCAATGAATAGCATAACAACCTAGATCTAATCCACATCATGATGGAAAAATAGTTTAAGCTTGATCTGCCCCATTTATTTTTCATTTTGTTTCATTTTCTTTGTGTCTTTGACAATGCATGGCTGTGCTTTGTTGATGCTCTTATATCATTTTCATGTTTGTTCTTTTGTGCCTATGTTGGTTTGCCATGGATCTTGATCTTGGGGGCTTGATCACCCCTCTTGATCATTGTCATTCTATCTTACTGGAATTGGTGCACTTGGACCCCTCTTGATGTGTGTTGGTATACTTTAGTGTGAGTTTGAAGCAAGTTCATCCTCTCACTAAAGTGGGGACTAAATGGAGCAACGAAAAAGGTATCCCTTCTACTTTTCCTTTCTTGTTTGGGAACTCCTTATAGACTAGGACAAGAGTGGCTTCCTTAGGTTTGATTAAAATGAGGGGTTCACCTCTAAACAAATTCTTAGAAAGAAGGATATGAAAGCAATATGCAAATCTAGCTATGTAACCTATAAAATGGAACTCAAATT
>CM021107.1:57630243-57677248 GCA_007115665.2 Sequoiadendron giganteum | reverse complement strand
GGTATCCAAATTTGTAGACAACATTAGAATCATAGGGTCTTCAAACACATGCTTGGTCGGGGACTCAATAATCTTAATAAGATCAAATTCAAAAGGTAAGGCATTAGAGGGAATCTCTGTTGATAGGGTGCTAGGATAGGGGCCATGCCTAATCATGGATTTACAATACAGCATAAGGTGGATCAATCTAGCACATTTATGATAGTATATCACAACATTCTCATAACAAATAGGTTGAACCCAAGATCCAAAAATAGAGCAAAGCATTGCAAAGTTGGGTAAGGACTTACTAAAATCAATGTTGATGCAAAATCTAGCAAAAACTAACCTAGACATGGATTTTTTGATATAGTCTAAGGTGATGAATTGGCCCAAAGAGTCCCTAATGCACTGAAATATAGAGTCATCCTAGTACTCCAAAGGAAGATCAAGGATACAAATCCAAATAGGGTCCGACTTCCAAAGGTCAACATCGAGATTGAAACTCAACTTCCAACGGCATAAAGACAACCCATGCTTCCCATAAACCCAATGAACCGACAAGAGCACAAAGACCAAATATTTCTCAACCATAAACTTGAAGAGGAAAAGGCCACCCACCATGGTGCATACACCAAAACTACCCTTCAAGTTCCATTTCAAAATAACCCACTTTCAGACCATATCCATAGAGGGCTGGAAGGAAAGAAACTTACCCACCACCACCAACTTCATGGATGCAAGGATCTTGTAGCTAATAGATTTAGGAATGGAGAACTGGTTAATCAAGAGAGAAATATCTACAGTCAAACAAGGAAGAGAACCCTTAGGAGTCAGGCTCTTGTGAGTCAACAGATAGACAATGGGGTAAATGGAATCACTAACACCTTGACAATAGGAAGGATAGGAATCATGGGATCCCTAGCAGCAGGAACCTCGAATATAGTAGGTAGGAAAGGAATCACATAATCCCCAACATGAGATAACACATGAGAGGGCCCCAAAGATAGCACCACATGTGGTGAGGGGAGAATCGGGGTAGAAGGGGACCGAGGTGGGGAACTAGAGGGTACCCTCGATGCACAATTGACCATTTGCATATCCAATTCAAAAGAGAGGAGCGGGAGAGAGAAGGGGAGAAAAAGGGGGAGATTGTCTAAGAATGTTGACATTGATATTCAAATCTATGTTAAATTTAAAGCACTATACTCAATTATTGATGTTTTGATAAGTATTTGTATATGTATGTAGTTATTTCTAAAATATGATGAAATGATATGATTTAAATTATGATGGATGAGTATTTTATGGAAAGGAGTAACTTGATATCCAACCAAAAGAAAAAAGATGAATTGATTACCTCAAGGTAGTCATAAGATTCCATGGGAATTGGGGACTTGTAGTTGAAGGATCTACAAAAAATAAAGAAGAGGATGAAAATATTGTAAGGAAGCTAAGGTAGCGGAAAAAATTCGTACACTAATCTTGAGAGGAGAATAATGCAAAAATTTTATAGATTTATAGCAGTTACAAAAACTTAAACAAAAATAAACATAAATATCATGCATACCATGACATAGTGATTTACGTGGAGAAAACCCTTTTGGGAGAAAAACCCCACACTCCAAAAGTCGCCCAATATACTATTCAGTAAATCAAAAAGATTACAATATACTTTCAGAGCAAGCTTCTCATAGGAGTATCACAACTTAGAGATAAAGAGTCAACACGACCACTATAATACTCTCAAAAATCATCACAATCTCTACCATAGTCATAATACAATGCCCTCATAAAATAGAGTTACATTCTATGGAAATTCATGCCAATGAAATACCTACCATTAGATCAAAAACCTAATAATGAATGGTCCAAATTTACAATATATTTAATGTATTTCAGTCATTCTAGAAGTTTCCTAAAAAAATTAACACACTCACATTTCGCTCTATGCTGCCATTGTATACACCTACCAATGTAACTAGGAAATATATATACATCCTATCAATAATAAACCACATATAATTGGAAGGTTGAGACACATTTTTCCAAAAAAATCCCCACTTTTTGAACACCTTTCAAGAGCAACATGAGGGTGCAAAAAGTGTCTTTTTAATTGCTTCAGGCTGAAAGGCCCATAGTCTCTAAACACCATTTGAAATTCTATGTGCTCATAGGCTTAGTTAAATAATTAGAAACATTCATCAAAGTATCTACCTTGACCAGCTTCACCCTACCATCTTTGACCATATCTCTAACAAAATGATCCTATACATCCATGTGCTCAGTCCTAGCATGAAATGTCAGGTTCTTGGCTAGACATATGGCAATAAATTGTCACTGCACCTTGTTTTATACCAATATTTGAACACAGTCTCTTAATCCAAATGGCTTCTTTACAAGCATGAGTAGATGCCATATACTATGCTTTAGTAGTGGAAAAAGAAACCATAGTCTGCCACTTACACATCTAGCTAATTGCACCACCAAATAAAGTAAACACATAAGCATTGGTGGATTTTCTGCTATCAACATCACCTACCCAGTCTGAATCCACATAACCATGAATATCAAGGTAAATCTCATCTCTAATCATATTATTATGATAACATAAGGAATAATCTAAACTACCCCACAAATATTTGAAGACTCTTTTAACTACATCCCAATGAACTCTACTATGATTAGACATATATATGGAAAAAACTCCCACTACTTGGGCAATGTTTGGTCTAGTACAAACCGTAGAATACATCAATCTTGCAATTGCACTTTGGTAAGGAAATCTACTCATGTCTTCAATCTCCGATGGAGATGTAGGACAATCTGAAATAGATAACTTTATTCCAACTAAAATAGGAACACACAAAGTTCTGCAATCATGCATATCAATTATCAAACCTCTATAAAATTTAATTCACATACTTACTTTAGCCAAGCCATAGATTTCCGTTCATTCTATCTCTTTTAATTTTTATCCATGAATGTGTTTAGCTACACCAAGATCTTTCATTTCAAATTTAGCAACAAGTTGAGATTTTAGTTTTGAAATCATACCTTTCCCTTTGCCAATAAATAACATATCATCAACATATAATGCAATAAACAGGAAATGATCACCATAAGTTTTATAATAAACATAATGATCTAATTTATAACGCTCAAATCCAAAACTCAAAAGATATGTATCAAATTTTTGGTACCACATACTAGGACTCTATTTTAAACCATACAAAGATGTCTTCAATTTGCAAACCAATTTACTTTTACCTTTCATCACATAGTGCTCTGGTTGTGTCATATAAATATCCTCCTCTAAATCACCATGTAGGAAAGCAGTTTTCACATCCATTTGCTCAACCTCTAAATCAAAAGCAACAACAATAGAAATAAAAAATCTTTAAATGGATTTCATTTTTTCACCAGGAGAAAATATCTCACCATAATCAACACCCTCAACTTGAGAGTAACCCTTTGCAACCAACCTTGCTTTGTATTTCTCAATACTTCCATTTGAACCAATATTTTTCTTTAACACCCATTTACAACCAACAGGGTTTCATCCTTTAGGAAATGATACAAGATCCCATGTATCATTCTTTTTCAAAGATGCAATCTTTCATCCATAGAAATCTTCCAGGATTCTACATCATTAATACCTAGTGCCTCTTCTATAGATATGGGTTCAACCATGTTACTATTCAAAGAAAAAATACATCTCCAATCATTAGGTGAATACTTTTCAGGTGGTTGTCTATTCCTTGTAGATCTACAAACAGGCTGAGTTGGATGTTCTTTCTCCTCTTCTGAAGATCTAGAGATAGATGAGCTCTCCTCAACTTCTTGTCTATCCTTGGGCCTTGATTCAACTCTATCAAGTGTAGGAGGAAATTGAATAACATCTTCTTGTTTACTTTGTTCTGACTGAAATGTGACAAAAGAAGGCTTAGTTTATCTAAAAATCACACTTCTATTATGTATTACCTTCTATGCAATAGGATCCCAAAGCTTGTATCCTTTCACACCATAATTGTATCCAATGAAGATACATTTCACAACCTTTTTATCCAACTTTATTCTCGTCTCCTTTGGCACATATGCATATGCCTCACAACCAAAAAATATAGGATGTCTCAATGAAGCTTTGCAACCCAACCATGCCTCTATAGGTGTCTTATCAACAATAGATGATGTAGGAGACATGTTAATCAAGTAGCAGGTAGTGGTAATAGCTTCAACCGAAAACCTTTGTTCTAGACCAACACTACTCAACATACTCCTAGCATTCTCCATCATTGTATCATTCATTATTTTTGCAACTCAATTATGTTATGGAGAATATGGAGGTGTCTTCTATCTATGAATACCACAATCTTTACAAAATTTATCAAAATAATTAGTCCTCAAACATTTTATTTTCTTTCTAGTCCACAACTCAACCATTGATTTAAATTCTTTAAATCAACTAAAAATTCAAATTTACTCTTTAAGAAATATACCCATTCCCTTCTACTATAATCATCAATAAATGAAACATAATATATGGATTTACCAATCGAAGGAACATCTATAGTACCAAACACATAAGAATGAATAAGATCTAATACACCACAAGACTTATGAGAACTCCATTAAAATTGATTGTTGTTTTAATTAAATTCATGAAGTTTCCATAGTCCATGATAATATTAAGAAACAATTTATGGATTACAACTATGTGCCAATTTTTACATCGACATTTCAGATCATACTCCATGATCCATCATCAGGATGCAATGTAGAAAGAGAGAGAGTGAAAAATGGAGCAGGCTTAGAAAGATAAAAAGATGGGTGGAAAGTGAAGGATTAGAGTCCTCACATCTTTTTAGAAAATCCAGTTTTGCTAACTTCTTTGAAATCTTGATTCTCATTTTCTCTAACTGTCTCGATTTGAAGTAAAGTTACCTCCCATGAAGGGTATCGATTAAATTCATGTGGATTTTTTCCATAAATACAATGCTCAAAAAAATCAAATTCAAGATTACAACTAGACAAAACTTCAACAAGGATTTTATTTTTCAAGGTCCTTAGACCCTTTTCTCTAATGTGGCCAAGTATTTGGTGCCATAACATAGTTTTCTCTATTGGAAACTTGTATCCATTTAAAGACAATTTCCACATACCCCAAAAGAGAAATCTATGCAACAAAGTATTTAGAATCCACATGCAAGAGAATAGACAACATACCCATGAAAATATGACACAAGATATAGCCTAGGAAAACCCTCAAGAAGGAAAAACCCAGCCTCTAAAAGAATCCATCTCTCATGTATTATTCAACAATAAAGATTAAAATACATCTTTAGAGTCTTAATGAACACCATTGAAGCAACAAGCCCTCTCCATGCAATCCATGTGAACAAGAATGCAACCACACATCCCATGCCATGCTTCAAATCCCAATAAATACTAACAAGAGCTAACTTGCCTATTGATCAATCTAAACAACTACCCTTGTGGTTTCTTTTATAGAAACACTCTCCCACAAAACCACCAAGTGGTATTAGATAAAAAAATGTGACTAACACCATGAGATTACAAAACCATGTTCCCACATTTAATATTGGGTACTTTATTTAATTATTTTCCCCAATATTAAATAATTACATTTTAGCAACTTTAAATTATGTCCCAATGTTACATACAACATAAAGTGGCCCCAAGAATAATTACATTAAATACATTATCAAGGTGTAAAACAAACCTTTTCCTAACATTCTCCCATTGTTATATACATTGCATAAGGGGAACAAGAAGCCTCAAAACATGAATCAAAATTAACAATCCATATATCCACATATACCATCATGGAATCAAAATGCTCCATGTGCTCCATGAAGATACCTGCAACAAGAATCAAAGTGACCACCATCCCAAGCATGAATTATCTCATCCTCCATCATTCCCATGAATAAAGATAAGAAGCCATCCAATAGAGAAGCCACAAAATCTGTCATAATGAAGCATAGGTCCTACTCAACTGATATTCCAAACACATACACTCAATCCAAAAGTATCAATATGCACCAATAGTGGTCAAGATACAAAAAACCCTAGCTCAAATAGCACCCATAGAAAGTTCCAACACATCCAAACATCCATAACTCCAAGGAAAACTAAACATATTAAACTCATGCTATCAACATATACATGCATAAACTACAATCACAAACTCCAAGTGCAAAACCTATCAAAGAATGACATACACATCCAAGAGCTCCCGCTGCATGGGTAATGCAAATCTGAAAAATATCAAGGCATACCAAGTCTACCAATAACATTATATAGAAATTGTAAACAACATCATTTAGTACCAAGGAATCATCCACAATGATATACAAACCTATAAAACAATAACCTATAAGAATAAATCTCACCACAAGTCTCCATAGCTCTCCCAAGTTCTTCACACCCAACAAAGGAAAAAGATAAAGGAACCTCCATGTCATCACCTAAGAACATAAGTGAAAACACATGACCACAAGCCAGTGATCACAAATAGCTCCAAGAAAACCTCAAATGTCAATGTAATGTGAAACCAAACATCCAAGAAGATAACCAAGACTAAAGAGAGAAACTATGCACATCATATACCTATAAAAAATCCTCCTACATACACCTCTTAAATGCCAACTATGTCAAGTATGATCTCCTCCACAACACCCCAAAAGAAAAACCATAACAACACCCAATTGTTCAATCACCAATATCAAACATAACATATGTATCATGTAATCGACATGGATGTAAGCCTCTCATAACCAAAGAAGATCAAACTAAATCCATTCCCAATGAAGGAAATAAGCCCAACACATCTCCTAAACTCAACACCAAAAGAATTAATCACAATGCATAAGGATATAAACATGCCAATGCTCCTCAAATGAACCCTCCAAAACCACATATCCATAGCTCAAGATCAGGGATAAATTTGGTGTCGAATCTTTGCCAATTGGCGAATATTTGAAATCAGGACCTCCAAAAATGGTGAATAATATAGGCTAGAAAGGATGCTGAATCCCCAGGTTTTTACAAAAAAATAAAATTGTCTCGATTAATTCGCCAATGTATTATTTTTTAAACGACACATCGTTGGATCTGATTCGCTAGTAGTTTATATTGTAATTACAAATATTACCTATATTCGCCAGTAATTTTATATTCTTACAATGAATTTTTATGGTATATTCACCACTAATAATAATTTACCATTTCATTTTAGGGATATTTTAGACTTTAATAGTTTTATTATTTATTGTGATCGATTAGCTTTTTAATCGAATGGATGCAAGTGAATTATGTGACTTTATTTGAACGTGCCTTTTAAAAAGGTTGTTGAGGCCCAAAATTTGTTTTGGGCCACACGATTAGATTTGATCATGTGGCCCAGAACAAATTTTGGGACTCAACAACCTTTTTAAAAGGCACGTGCATATAAAGTCACATAAGTCATGAAATTCACTAAGTGCATATTAAATCATTGTGTCAGCGAGACATCCCTAACTATCCCACCGATGATGTTAACTCACATCGATAAGACTTCCATACTCCACCTGGGGTCCACCAAGGCACAGGTACACCACTTGTGTAATTCTGGAGAATCATGAAGGGAATCTACAATATTCACGCGAAGCTCCCGAAAAGACATCCGATCAAAGCTCTGTATTGTTGTATCGGTAGGACATCCCTAAGTGTCCCACCGATGATGTTCACTCATGCCAATATTCGCTCATGGAATGAACTTGCAGATGTCCAATTTTCAAGTGATATTTTTTTAAAACACTTGATCCGTGTGTGCTCCAATGCATTTTCAATAGTGAATTTATGCTTGGTGGCGAGGGGCTCTGCCCCTCGACCCTGCCTATATTGTGATAGGAGCACGTAGGGGCCGCTATCCCCGGACCCCGCAAGGGGGCATTTCCCTCTCGACCCCCACAAGGGGGCTCTGCCCCCTTGACCACCGCAAGGGGCACTGCCCCTTGACCCTGCCAGTGGCTGTTGCCCTTGGGCCCCTACTTCAATATAAAAAAAAAATATGGGGGAACTACGTCGACCAAGTATGAAAATTTTTAAATGAGAGATTCACCATTTTAATGAATCGTTTTAGTGATTATTCACTAGGATTCGCCAATGTGATTTTTTTTTTTACTAATTATCCATTAAGATTCGCCAGGATTTTACAAATTTTTGAATAATGTGCATAAGATTCACCAAGGAAAATTAATATATTTTTCAATTAAAAGGAAAGATTCACCAGGATTTTACACCTTTGTTGAAGGGGGGCATAAACATAAAGCACCTAAAAGAAACAATGGGCAATGCCTCTCAAGTGAAACCGCTGAGTATACCAAGAGTGGGGAATGAGAATGCTCCTCCAAGACATCGAAGTCATCATGACTCATCCAAGAACACTCTCCTCATACGTCCATGTTGAACTCACATCCAACCAAGCTATAGGCTCCTCAGACTTCCTGCTGAAATCTCATCAAGAGTAACCATCTCAACACATATCTCTAATCATAAGAGAACTCAAGCCTCACCTATGTCTCCGAGTATCCATGAGTATCTATAACCAATCAATCCATGCCAAACTCCAAATACAACATAGTACCATCATGAATTAATAAAAAAAATGATCAATGTACCCAATACCAAGAGAACCACCCAAGATAAAAGTAATATATCCAACCTAGGAATTAAGAACATAACCATGAAATCATGATCTCACACCTCCTCAAGGATTATCATATGATCCAAAAGAACATAACAAGAACATGTATCATGAAAAAACTTTAATGTATGATCAAGAATAAATCATGACATAATAACATAACCATCATATCATAACAAGGATCACATATCAAATACTAATGAATATGAATATAACTATCCCCTGTCAATGAAAAAAAAGATGCCAATGAAACCTTAGTGCATAGAAGTAGAATCCAGGAGTCCATCCATGACAACAACAAACATTGCCAAATATCATCCACCATTAAATGGTGAATCCACATCACTACCAACAACTCCTACTAAACTGTGATACCGCATCAAACATGGCATCGTGACAACCATCCTCTCCATGAAGATTCATGCAAGTCTACACACACAATTGAAATGTCAGTAACATAAAATGTAGAACCAAAATGCCCAAGCCAAGAAGATACATACAACCGCTGATACATCACAGTCAAAATCTCACACTGAAAAGTGTAATCAAGCTATCCATGACCTCATGATAAAAATATCCTCATGAAGATCAACCAAAGTCCCTCACACAATCAAAGAACTCAAATGTAACAAGAGATTCCAAAAGGAAAAGTAAAACCATAAACATCATACCAAGAAGATACACTACCACAACCATAATCAGGAACCAATCCAACACACCCAACAATTCACCTACATAAACCATCATGATATGGCAATGTCTCTAAATCACTCAAAACATCCATGAAACCATGATCACCACCAAATTTATCAACAACTCAAATCAACCATGTCCACATATCTGCATAATGATAGTCAACTACATAGGTCTCATATCATGACTATAATTAGTAATACCATCTCACTTCCTTAACATGACAACTAAATCTAGCAAACCAAGTGACTAAACCAAGCCACCAGAACTAAACATGCATCATCACTAAAATATCAATGGGAAAATACAACCCATATCCAAGTCATAAATGCAACATGCAAGTATAAACCACCTACAATATTGCACAACTTGTAGATACATCACAACAATGCAACATACCAATCCAAACATATACTAATAACCATGTCAAATGAGAATAATATGAGATGTACAATTGAGTATACAATGAATCCAACATCAAATCTCCAAGATTTGATCATCCATAAACTTATAGTATCACCATAGTCAAAATAACCCATAAATAGCTTAGAAAAATAAAATATCAAATAAATCATGCCAAAATAACTCCAAAACTGATCCACTGTGTAGTGCTTTGAACAAGCTTTCCATCAACTATTTGAAGCCCAAAGTATGACTATGTATGCACCCAATATCACCTCTCAAAGCTCAAATTTTTTTTTGACTTGCACCAAGAAAAACACTATCAAAACTACAAAATTCGGTAAAATATCTAGTACCACTGCATAGAGCTTTGATTCACCTTTCCAACAAGTCTAAGAAGAGAAAAAAAGGACACCCTGAGCAAAAGTTATTCCTTCTGGAAAAAAGTTGCACAATTCTGGTATGAGATGCAATCAAGGGTGGCCACTATGCGGAGCCACTAGTGGTGGTGGCAACCTGGGTGATGCATAGGTGGCAGACCTAACTAAAGATTTCATCTTATTTAAATGTGCATATAAAAATTTCCACAAGCCCATTTAATAAAAAATGCATTGGCGGATTTAATTTTTTTAAAAAGGCAATGCAATTTAAAAAATATATAATTTAATGTTTATAAAGCCCTGGAAGGCGGCAGTAGGCAGGGCCCACCTACACGCCTTCTGATGGTACTTGTTTTCCAATAGGATGGTAGGGTCGTAGCTGTCATTGGCAAGCCACCTATAGACTTGCATTTATGACGGCGATAGGGGTGGCGAACCCCTCCCCAAAGCATTTCATTTCATTTTATTTTATTTTTTCATATCAAACTTTTAAACATGTCGATTTTAATGGCTATTTCATTTTCTTTTTGTTTGTAGGATAAAGTTTTGGCCGATGGGATTTTTCAATTGAAGATTTATTTTTTAATAATATTTTATTCTACAGATTGAGTTGGTCATACGACCATATTGGCTAATTTTTTTTTTGCATTTTTCTTCAATTATAAGCAAAATAGGTCATTTTATTGTTGAAAAAACCAAATACTTAGAGGGGGGGTGAATCAAGATCCACTAACTTTTATTGAACAATTACCATTCATTTATTTCATCATAGAACAAAAAAGAGAAATAACACAGCATGCCATTCATAACACTGAAACACCATATTTTACATGGAAAACCCAATGAGGGAAAAACCATGGTGAGGATTAGCTCACAATATATAGTTATATCAAAAGGACTAGCTCACTGCTAGATACAAAAGCTCACTACTTACAGAGGAATTTTTTTCCAAGAGGAGGCTCACTACCTACAGAAATGTATAAAGAAAATTTGGCTAACTGCCAAAGTTAAACTGATGAAGATACAACTCAAGTGTTGATTCAGTTACCTATATGGTCAAAGTGTTTGCTCGCAGACTGATCTCCAATTCACACACTTATACTTCTCTTTTTCGCATTAGCATCACACATCATAAAACCTTACACATCTCTATCTCTTCTCTTCTTCATTATTTTCAGATCTTCTAAACATCTTGTATATATACCCTTATGCAATATTTAGGCTGGAATCAAAAGATCATTCAATCATGTCAAACCATCATAAAGTCGGTTGGAACCAAGGCTAGGTCTTCACATATAACTCACAATCCAATCAACTAGATATTATGTCAGCCAAAACTTAGTTATGAAATGCAAATAAAAAATTGATGCCAGCGCATCCCCCAAACATTTGAGAATGCATATATACATGCTTCCAACTGATATAAACATTTTCCAAAAACCTTAGATTGTATTGAATACTAGAGAGCATATGTGGACCAAAAATACCAGAATTACTAGATCAAATACTAGATGGGATAAACTAGTTCTTCACACTGGTACACAGTATTAGACCAACATGGTGACATCAATGAAAATCTAAGACACATTTCCAACAATCTCCCCCTTTGTCATTGATGGCAACATAAAAAAAATCCAATTCAAAAATCCATATCTCTCTAATATCTCTCCCTAAAAAAATCTAATCTCCCCTTATCCATATCTCTCCCCCTTTGACATCAATGGCAAAGGGTACCATAAAAAAGAGAAAAATGACATGGTGATATTCAAAATTTTGAAAACTTCAAAACATCCAATTCTTCAAAGCAAAAAAAATATTTTTACTTCAAATAACTTTTTGTACCTTTATTTGATCACCAGAAGCAATTTCTTCCATTCCAAAACAACATAATCTATTCTTATAGTCACACTTTCCAACAGTTATATATCAAAATTCATCTCTCAGCCAACGCAGATTTAAACCATGAGGTCTATTTTTTCTCATGAGGTCATATGTAATTTCCCCTCCACAAAAACCTCATTTGAATACATAGCCAAAAAACCCTTTTCACCAAAAAATTCACACCCAGATCTACAAACTACCCATCAAAACAACAAACCCAAAACCCTCAGATCTACAATAAACAATCTGTAAAACCCTCATATCTTACCATGCATTTCATTCTCTTATGAAATACATAGATTCACAACTCAAACAAGATTTTTCTCAACCAAGGGTTATACAACCACAACCATGTCTCTGATACCAAAGGTTGGAAAATTTTATCCATTTAAAGAAAATTTCCACATAACCCAAAAGAAAAATCTATGCAACAAAGTATTTAGAATCCACATGTGAGAGAATAGACAACATACTCATGAAAATATGACACAAGATATACCCTAGGAAAACCCTCAAGAGGGAAAAACCAAACCTCCAAAAGCATCCATCTCTCATGTATTATTCAGCAATAAATATTATAATACATCTTTAGAGTCTCCATGAACCCCATTGAAGCAACAAGCCCTCTCCATCCAATGCATGTGAACAAGCATGCAACCACACATCCCATGCAATGCTTCAAACCTCCACAAATGTTAACAAGAGTTAACCTTCCAACCTATCAATCTAAACAACTACCCTTGCGGTTGCTTTTATAGACACACACTCCCACAAAACCACCAAGTGGTATTACACAAAACCATGTTCCCACATTTAATATTGGGTACTTTATTTAATTATTTTTCCCCAATATTAAATAATTACATTTTAGCAACTTTAACTTATGTCCCAATGTTACATACAACATAGACTAGCTGCAAGAATAATTACATTAAATACATTATGCAAGGTGTACAATACACCTTTTCCTAACATTCTCTTTAGGTAACTTTATCTTCAAGGAAAGAGAACCCTTGGGTACCCAAAAGTAATGACCATCTAATCAAGGTGAAACCCTCACTTCTTCCACATACTTTATTTTCCAGAAGTACTATTACACCGAATAGTGCATACATCAATCTTATACAATGTTCCATATCTGACACCTCTAGCAATCACCATAGCACCTCTAACCATCTTGTATCCTGCATCAAAAAATACTACCTGCACACCCGCATCTATTAGTTTTCTCACAGATAACAAATTTTGTGCTAATCCAAGGATATGCAACACACCATTAATCCTTTTTATTCTACCATCAGGAAATATGATTTTAAATTTACCACAACCAACAATTTCTAAATGAGAATCATCACCCAACTACACCTTACCTCCATCAAATTCTTCATATTCAGAGAACCAATCTCTATTAAAGGTCATATGGAAATATACACTTGAGTTGATTAACCATTCATCATTACCTGCATGAGTTGCCAAAGTTGTAATGAATGCATCACCATCTTCCTGTAGGAGTTGAGAAAATACAACACCACAAACCTCGAAGATCACCTGCATGCAAATAACTTGTCACAAAAGAAGAGATGGAGACAAACAAGCAAGGGTTCTCTGAAAACTGAAAATGTATATATCAGAGAGAATGAGAGAATGAATTGATATGAAATACAATGGGATCAATCCTTATAAAAAGGAGATCATGCAAACCCTAATAAAACCCTAATAGAAGCCCTAATAGGATAACATTTAATAATTATTAAATGTCACTTTATGCAAACTAACATGAAATATTAAGAAGGGAATAAAGGTAACTTAATCAACATAATTAAGTTAAGACCTTTACTCCAACACCCTCCCTTAAGATGAGCAACAATGCAACTACAAACAAATGCAAAAAAGCAAAGGTAACTACAATGCAAGATGGAAAACATGGGTCCCAACAACTAGGCTAGATCAGGTACCCAAATACAACCAAATCTCTATAAAATGGATAAATAGAGAAAACCTCATGGGAAAAAGCTCTACTCCAAAAAGAGAAGAAGAAAGCCAAGAAGAGACATCACTGAAGCAGAAGAAGCTGCAAACAACTGTCGAAAGATGACTGCTATGGTGCTGAAGAACCTCCATTGAAGATAGGATGATCAGGAACAAGAAGACAATAATATACATAAGTGTCCATATGACACTACTCGAATTAGATGGCAAACAAAGGCAAACACCTGGAACGAAGATACAGATGGCACAAGAACCAATAGTCTGAAATACTAATCAATTGAGAATGGAAGATTCCTTCCAAGGCGAAACCAAGGAAGCATTAGTACGAATAGTATAATACCCCCCATAATGGCGAATTGGGAGCTTGACAGATCAACTGAAATGATGTGAAACACCTTGTAGTGCATGAAGGAGAAGAAACATCTAAAAGTGTGCAAGATAGCACCTGCAATCGAAAAAGTGGTGTGCAAAACAAAGCACACGTGCATGAGGCTGGAATCATATGGATCCATGGTCATCATGGAGGGACACTCACCAGACAAAGGTGTGATGGCAAACAAAGGAAAACTACACAACCCCCCATGGTATGGATTCAATGTCATCATGGAGGGATACTCACCGGACAAAGATGTGATGGAAAAACAAAGGCAAACTACACAACCCCTCATGACACTTTAATAATATCAGTGCGAGTACAAAATATGGCATAACCTTATGTGCAAAATCCCCAAAAAATGCATGTACAATAGTGTGGCACTTTATCTCAGTGCGTTTTACCTAAAAAATAGCTTACAAATGATGCTCAAAATGTCCTCAAAGGACAAAATGCTAGAAATGCATGAAGAACAACCAAAAATGAAGCATCCCATTCAAACAAAATGTTTCCAAGAGCAAATATGTCTAGGTAATCCACTAGAGTGTGAAAATACAAATAACTGAATAAAATATACCTAGAGTGAAATCTGGAAAAATGACATGGATGAAACTGAAGAACTCTGAAATACAGTTCCAATGCCGCTGAGATTGCGAAAAACAGAGAAACTGATCAAAAGTTATGAGCTTGAGACTGAAAATAGTCCTTTTGTCTTCAACTGGTTGTAGAATGCACCAATGGAAAAAAAATGTGATGAGACCCACACCACTGAAAAGAGGAGAAAACCAGCTTTCCGATGATATCTTGTTTGCCAAAAAACCATATCGTATGCCCAAGTTATGGCCTTTGGAATAAAACAACTCCAAAGAGGGAAAAAATCAGTGCTGGGTTAAATTTGACGGTCATACGACCATCGCAGCAAAAACACTATGTTAAATTTGATGGCCAAATGGCCACCACCGTAAATGCACAACTGGGCTTATACATGAAAAAAATGTTCTTTTTAATAATAAAAAAAATAAGTAAAAAAAAAATTACAAAATTTATTTATTTTTTTATAAATTTTTTGTAAAAAAATAAAGTTAGTGGGGGCCACCCCCACCACACCCATTTGGGCATGAGCTCCCTATGTAGCAGACTATGTAGGTACCGGCCTGCGTAGGTCTGCGCATGTACGGAACTACGTAGGTACTTGCCTGCGGAGGAACCGACCTGCAAGCCGTTAAAAGGCTTTTCAAATGCCCTTTTTTTATTTTTTATTTTTTTTAATAAAAAATCAAAACAAAAACTGCATTTTGACAAATGTCTTTTTTTTTTTTGCAAAATTAAACAAAATTGGCGAAAATATTTCCGAAAAACAAGCGGAATTTTTTTTCGAAAAATAAAATTTACCAGGGAGGCGACGACCATACAGCCATATTGTAAAAAATTTTCTGCCTCAAATTTTGACTTTGTCCAAAATGGATGAATGAACAGTCGATTTAGGGATTTTGGACCGCTGCAGACGCAATGGCAATGTCCGTTTGAGCTGAAAATGCTTCAAAATTGCAGGTATGCCCTAGATCAAGAAAACAATCCCCAAACCCTTGAAGCTCCAAAAATCTTCAAAATAAGAACATGAAGTAGCAAGTGTGGAGCTCTGATACCATGTAGGAGTTGAGAAAATACAACACCACAAACCCCAAAGATCACCTGCATGCAAATAACCTATCACAAAAGAAGAGATGGAGACAAACAAGCAAGGGTTCTCTGAAAACTAAAAATGTATATATAAGAGAGAATGAGAGAATGAATTGATATGAAATACAATGGGATCAGTCCTTATAAAAAGGAGATCATGCAAACCGTAATAAAACCCTAATAGGAAAAACCCTAATAGAAGCCCTGATAGGATAACATTTAATAATTAATATAATTATTAAATGTCACTTTATGCAAACTAACGTGAAATCTTAAGAAGGGAATAAAGGTAACTTAATCAATATAACTAAGTTAAGACCTTTACTCTAACACTTCCTTCTTGAACTCAAAATCAGAATCAAATTTATTCTTTTTCTTCTTCCTTTCTTCTTTGCATTCCTTACAAACATGCCTAGGCTTACTATAGTTCCAACAAATAATTTTATACTTTCCAAGGGATTTAGATCTCCCTCTAGACTTAGATTTGTCATGCTTTTGATTCTTCTTTCCTTTTTCTTTAGGTTTTCCATTAACATTTAGGGCCTCCTTGGTAGTGGTGGATACCTTCCTCATTATTTCTTTAGAAAGAAAAGAACCCACCACATCTTCAGTCTTCAAAATAACAAAATTACTCCTAATAGCCATAAAAAGGGAATCCCCATGAATCAGGCAAAGAACAAAGAAAGATATGACATTTCTCCTTCTCATCCATTTTGATATCAAATAATGCTAGTCGAGCCACCAACATATTGAATTCATCTAGATGGTCTGTGATTCATCCACCCTCTTCTATTCTCAAGCAATACAACTTCTTCCTCAAGAAAATATTATTCACTAAATATTTGGCCTACTACATCTCACCAAGCTTCTTCCATAGTTTTTGTGTAGAGGTCTCCTCATGGACATTAATTAAAATAGAATCACTAACTCATTTGACTAGAAAATATGATGAAACTTTCCAACGAAAGATGTACAATTAGATAAATCATCAGGTACATGTGTACTTTTCTTTTCTTTTTTTTTAAATTGTGCCCGACGTTCGTTGAGATTTCGACGAACAATGATGTCAAAATTTTGATGAGCATCAGGCATAAATATTAATAAATAAAAGTTAGTTCAACAATTTATCTATACTTGCGATAGTGTTTGCGAATTTTCCCTACTTGTGAATTTGCGATACTTGTGACATTTTGTGGAGGTTATAGGCTGATTTTCTTGGGTGCAAAATGTTAGAATTATTAGATTTTGTTACCTATCTATGATTAAAAATTATTGGAGTGTGAGTTTGATATTTTTTGAAGATCTAAATATTCAAGCTTGGTAAAGAAAAATCATGTCAAATAATATTAGTGCAGAAAAAAATGAAATGTGGGCTAGATTTAAAAGAAAGGGTGATGGGAAATGTTATTTTCCTTGCAATAATTGCAAGGGCTTAAAGATGAGAAGACTTTTAATCAAAAAAATTGAGAAACATTACAGGAAACATGGTCACATTGAAGGGGGGCATGATTATAGTCCATTGGTAATTTGTTCGTTATATGTCTTTATATTGATTGAATTTGTAAATGTTTATATTGTTTTAACATTTTATATATATATATAAAATCACTTGACGATGATAATGGTTTATTTGTGTCGATCATTATTATAAAGGTGGGGTGCCCTACGGCACATGATATGGATTATCACAGACTAAAGAATGTGGTTTTGCAAGCAGAGGAACATGGAGCTATGAATATCGAAGATGAAGTTAATGATCCTATGGAAGAAGATGATCATGCACCAAAAACACAGTTGAAGATGATGGTACAAATACATTGATCCATGACACATTTAGTGGTGTAGCTAATCATGATGATTGAGATGACTTTGATGATGTTCATGATTTACCTATACTTGAGAAGGTATACGAACCACTTTTTGAAGGCTCCCAAACAACTCTTCTCTCTATTGTATTGTTGCTGGTGAACTTGAAAGTTATGAATGGAGTATCCAAAATAGAAATCTCACGGATGTTAAGGTATGTGATATATATCATCTTTTTTCATCTATTTTAATTGTTGTTAGTTCATCACTAGTAAACAAAGGATGAAATATGTACCATTAATATTCTTTATATTAACAATTTTTTTTTTCTGTTGTAGATTGATAGGTGAATTTTTGTTACCACCATCAAATATTTTACCTTGCTCATATCGAGATTTATCTGCCATTATGAAAGATATTGGAATGGAGTATCAAGCAATAGATGCATGTCCCAATGATCATACTATATATCATAAAAAACATGAATTTGCAACAGAATTCCTAGAACGTCATATTAGTAGATATCGAACATATCAACTAACTTAAAAGGTGCCTGGCAAGGTTCTTCGTTATATTCCTATTATTCCACGTATGCAATGATTATTTAGGTGCGAAAGCTTAGTGAAATTTATGGATTACCATGCATATAATAGAAGTGGGGATGACATTCTTTGAATTCCTATGGATGGTTCTGCATTTAGGGACATGGAGGGAAAATGGCCACACTTTAAAGAAGAACCTCGTAATCTCAAGATTTCATTGGTAGCAGATGATGTCAATCCATTTGGAGAGTTGAGATCTATTTACTCGGTGTGGCTTGTTTTTGTTATCAACAATAACATTCCTTCATGGATTTCAATAAAGAGGGAGCACAGAATGTTGGCAAAGAATGTTCTAGGTATTTGTTTACATCAATTTTCTTTAACATAGTAGCATCTCATTTGTCTTATTTGTTGCATAATGACTTATAATTTTTTAATTTAATAGTCATGTACACTAATTTATATATATTGCAGTAAAATGGTTATAATAACTATGTAATGTTTGTGTTCATTCAACTAGGTAAGTACCAAGTTAAAGATGTGAATTTATATATCGAGGCTTTTATCGATGAGTTACTAAAGTTATGGAACGGCGTCACTATGTATGACATCTCTAGAGCAATAGGAAAAAGACAATTTCAATTCCATACAATGCTTGTATGGAAAATTCATGATGCCCTAAGGCTAACACATTTTTGTGGTATGTTATAACATTCGACTGCACTTTAACAATATTTAATTTTATGAAGTAGATATCATGCATGTTTTTTGAATAATCTATTCATTATATATAATTATAAAAATTGACATATTTAATCCAATTATATATGATCTTGCAGGTCTTCAAACAAAGGGAAAATTTGCATGTCTAGTTTGTGGTCCAAAGATGAAATATCGTTGTTCAACAATTCTAGGAAAGCAGATGTTTGATGAGTATAGGCACTTCTTGCACAAAAATCATAAGTATCAAACTACTAAAAACATCTTTTCAATGGGAAAGAAGAGACTACATCAAAACCACGAAGAATGACACCTCGCCTATGGAAGTTGGAATATAATAGAATTAATCATCAAGGTTATACATCGGATCAAATTGTTTATCTATCATATATGATATGTTTGGAATTTATATTTTTATATTGTTTTTTATTTACTCATGCTGGAATTGACAATGATTATTGTTGTTAATTTTTTAAACTTATATGCTTCATGAAGGTCATCAAAACATTAATGGTCAGCTTCCATAGGGATTGAAAATGTATCCCAGATAATTTAGTAGGTTGCCCTACTATGAGCAATTACAAATTGTGCATTTGTTTGATACAATGCATATAAAAAATAATATAATAAAAACGTTATGGAAAATATTGGATGGAAGGAATGACAAAGAAAAAGTTGTCAAAATTTGTAGTGACATTTAGGAAGCCAATCAAGAAATAAAAAATGTTATTCAATTAAATAGCAATGGAGACCAAATTAATATAAGTTCCCTTCCTTGGTTATTAATGGAGCAACAAAGCAATTCTATAAAAGAAGTCATACAAAAAGTTTAATTTCCCACAGGATTTGTTGTGAACATAAACAATATCATAACAAAGAAAGGTGAATTTGGGTCAGGGATGAAAATGCATGATCGCCATACCTTCATTAAGGTAATTATTTTGGTATATTATATATATATTTGTATACTGCATGTAATTTTTAGTGTATTATGTTGACTACTTTTGGAAAAATAATGAAAAGATCATTTTATAATTGTTGCAATACATTCTACCTCTATCTCTCCTAGAAAACTTTGACAACAATGTCAAGAAACTTATATATGATCTTGGAAAATACATGAGGTAAGTAGCGATATTTGTTCAATTCATTGTATAGATCTTATATTTTCCATTTGTTTTACTTGTTATGCAATATATTGTATATTTTTGTTAATTCTCATTAATATATTTGTGCCTTGAATCACTCGTAGATGGTTGTCATATAAAGAAATCCATAAATAAGATATAAATTATTGGAAGAGAAAAGTTCCTCGTCTAATGTGTGAAATGCAAAAGTGTCTACCTTAGACATTTTTCAATGCACAAGAACACTACCTCATACACCAAGTTGAGGAGATTGAATTGTGTGGACCTGTACACACAAGGTCAATGTGGATGGTTGAGAGGCACTTGAAATTTTGGAAGGCTTTGGTTAGACAAAAAGCACATCTTGAGGCTTCTATGGTGGAGGGATATATGGTATATTAGACCATGGTGTACATTACTAAATATCTTCCTAAGTTTTCAGCAAAGATCCATGTAGATCATGTTTGGGATCCCAACTCCATTAACAAATTTGACGAGGAGTACCTGATGGTGAAAGGTAGATTGAGGAAAGTGAGGTAAAAATAAGATGGTCATGGAGATTAATTAGAATACATTTTACATTTGGTTTTTATGTATATTATACTTATTTAATTATTGATCTTCAATATACATCAATTATAAATTAAGGTCATATACTGTGGTAATTAACTAATTATACATCGTTTGTGAATTTCAATTTTTTTTTATACAGTTGGTCGAGAGTGGGATGCACTATATTTTTACATCACAAAAAATCTTGATTGGATGACAGTATGGATTGAATGATGTCAACAATCTAGTTGCGTATTGACATGGTAAGGTGTGGCTTCATTGGTTAAAGAAGCTCATCGTAATGGAGATTCCAATGTTACACCAAGGGAAATTGATTTAGCATATTGTTTAAGAGATAAACAGGTATGTATAAATATATTAATCACCCATATTATTTAATTATTTTTAATTATATTGATGGATACATATGTTGAGTTTTTTTTTTTGCATACATTCGACCAAGAATAAATATGTTTATCAACTAAAGATGCAATAATTTTTAAATGTTTGACATATTGTAGGTGAAACACCACAAGGCTATGTGGTGTAATGGTCATAAATTTCAAATCAAAAAGTTGGATGACTCGAAGAAAACTTGTGATTCTGGGATAACTACAATCTTCCAGGTGACTAATGTTTCATCTAGAAGCGACTTACATCCAGAAGTCTCAAAAAATTGATACTATGTGATTCTGGATGATATACTTGAGTGTGACTTTAAATCCTTCAAATCAGTTTTGTTCGTCGTCCAATGGTAAAGGCTATGATTGAATGAAAATGATTTTGAGAGAACTATTATTAAACATGATAATGGATTTATCATGGTTAATACAAGGTCGATCGAGCGAGCTGGAAATGAGCCCTATGTTCTTCCAAGCCAATCTGAGAAAGTATTTTACTTAGAGGTTCTAGGTAAACTAGGTTGGTCATTTGTTGTTAGACATGATCCAAGAGGAAGGTTAGTAAAGTTTAATGTGGTGGAAGAAGAAGATACCAAATAAATAGAAGATGATGTAGATGATGATCAGGATCAACAATTAGTTGATGATGTGCCTGACGAAGATGTCGAAGAAGAGGAACTAGATCATGATGAGGTAGGAGTTAATGTTCATGAAGATTATATCCATGTGGATGATGACATTATTGAAACTGATATCAATGACGATGATGATGATATGACCAATCCTTACAATGTCAAATCTAGATCGGATGATACAAACAAAGAGCTGGATGAAGAAGACGATCAATGACATTGAAATGCATGAGTTATGTGATTATATTATATATTTGATAGAATTATATTTGACTTATATGGTTACATAATTAATTCATGATGTTTTTAATTTTTATGCCATTACATAATTAATTCATGATGTAATTTTTAATGTTGTTAATTCATGATGTTGCAACTATTGTAGCTCTCCTAGAAATTTCCATATGATCAAATCCTAATTACTCTACAACTATTTATGATTAGATATTCTTTGATCATACCTTTGTTTATTTCATTCCCAAAAAAATAGCATTTCCTCATGTTGACCCCACATAGTGACATGTATTTTGTATTACTAACATGTGACATTGTATGCATATATTGCTTTCTTTTATATATTATAGTTTTACCAACATATACTATTGTATGCTTGCATGGCTTCTTAGTTAATATATATTTTCTTTATTATTGATCTTTTTGATATTTTCTATAAGTTATTATTAGATGATACACATTGGATTCTTTTTATTTTTTTATATTTGAAGATACGTAACTAATTACAAGGATAATATAAAGAATATATATCTATATATGTATCATTTATGATTTTCTAAAATATTTTACTTCCATGTCAACCACTTTATTTACTTCAATTGAGAAACATAATACCTCTATAATCTTGCATTTATAAAGTGTCAATAAAATAAAATTCAAGTACTTAGCTATCAATTTTCTCTTGATTGATCTAGTAATAATATACTAGCCAACTAATACTCATCCAATGATATCATCTTGCATTGATTTGTGTTATAAGGTTTATCTTGTAGGTTTAAGGTATGAATTTAAGGTTCTTACAATGAATTTTCGACCAATGGTATTATTCTATCCTATCTCTACCATTTTAGTTCTAAAATAAAACATTCAAATCAAACTTAACTAGCAAGCACACCTTAGTGTGCAATGGGTACGCCAAAAAAGTGTGGAATTTCAATTAGGATAAATTTTGGTCTATTTTTTGCATACATTTATGCAGTACATGAGGTCAATTGGTAGGGAATTTAGCAAATGATATTGTTTATGCAACAAAGGTCTCAATGGAGAAATCATAGCTTCAAATAAACTATGCATCCACTTACAGGGATCCAAACATGATTGAATTAAAACCTTTGAATTAGGAAGATGATCAAGCTCCATTACCAACATGCTCATGTTATGCTTGCAATAAGGAGATAGAGAGAGGGATGTAGAGGGAGCAATAGAAAGAGGGAGAGATAGAGTGGGGAAGAGTGAGAGATAGAGGGGTAAGGAGATAAAGATAGAGAGGAAGATAGAGATGGGGATGGAGATGTAGAAGGAGGGGGATATGGAGAGGAGGAGAGGAGAGAAAGATAGGGAGAGATAAAGAGAGAGAGGAGAGATGGATAGATAGAGATGGAAGAAATAAATATATAGAGAGGGATAAAGATCAGGGATATAGATGGATGGATAGAGAGAGGGAGACATGTATAGAGATATTAAAGGGGGAGAGAGGAAACTAGAGGTAGAGATGAAGATAGAGTGAGAGAGGAAGATGGAGACAAATAGATAGAGAGATATAGGTAGAGGGAGAGATAAATATAGAGAGAGATAGGGATAAAAAGATGGACAGATAGTGAGGAAAAGATAGAGAGATATAGAGGGAGAGGAAGATGAAGAGATAAAGAGATATAGATGGTGAGATAGAGTGATAAAGAGATAGAGATATAAAGAGATATAGAGAGAGGAGAGGGAGAGAGAGAGAGATAAAGATATAGACAAAAAATAATAATTAGATATAAGTATATACATAGATGGAGAGAGGGAGAGAAATAAGGAGAGATAGAGAAATGGAGAAATGAGTATGGGGAGATAGAGATATATGGAAAGAGAAATAGAGATGGAGATATATGGGAAGAGAAAGGAAGAGAGGTGGAGATAGAGAGAAGGATAGGGAGGATAGGGAGGGAGAGATGGGGAGAGATAGAGAGGGGGAGATAGAGAGGGGGAGGGGGAGAAAGGGATATAGATAGGTAGAGGAGAAGAGAGGGAGAGATAGGTTGAAGAGGAAGAGAGAGAAGAGATGGAGATAGATAGGTAGAAAAGGGAGAGAAAGAAGATTGGGGGGAAGAGGGAGAGCGATATGTAGAGAGGGAGAGAGGGAGAGATAGGTTGAAGAGGAAGAGAGAGAAGAGAGGGAGATATATAGGTAGAAAAGGGAGAGAAAGAAGAGGGGGGAGAGGGAGAGAGAGAAGAAGATAGGGGAGAGAGGGAGAGATAGCTCAATATATATAGAGGGAGAGGGAGAGAAATAGAAAGGGATGCTATAGAGAGATAGAGGGGGATGGTGAAAGAGATAGAGAGAAGAGGTCTTAAAGGAGAATTATCATATCTTGAATCAAATGGAATGCTACCTTGAGCATAACTCCCCAAGGAAACATGCCATCCTTAAATTGTTGACATGAAACAACCAATCAAAATTTAGTTTTTCTTTTCCCTCTCTCTTTTCCTTTGTATCTCTTATATTTCTCTCTCTCTCTCATGCTCTCTCTCTCCCTCTCTCCCTATCTATCTAAGATCATATCTTTCTCTCATTCTCTATCTTTTTCATTTCTCTCTTTATTATTATTATTAGTAATAGGCTACATATATTGTGATATTTGAGCTTGAAACAAATCTCATGCCTAGAAACCACTATTGTGTCATTGGAAAACATGTTTTAACTGCCATTTAATGGTAAACCAGTTGTAGTGTAATGGTAAAATACTCTAAAATATCAGCTAAAAGCCTAATATACTATTAAATAATAATAAATATAATTATATTATAAATAATTTAATCTAATATTACTATTATATTAAACATATATTATATTAATTATATTTTATATTATATGAAAATATACTTATTATTAATTATTAATTATAATAATTTTATATGTATTTAATAATTTTGTTAAAGAATATAATAAATAATTATAATAAGTAGAATAATTATATTAGTTATTATGTAAAATATAGCTAATATATACTTAACTATGTAGAATATTAAAACCTAAATGGCACCATAACTTTCATCTTAATTAACATACTCTAAAACCTTCATCGAAACCTTATTTTCAGGTCAAGTAGCTCATCAAATTGGACAAGTGAAAGGTCAATACCAGCGATCAAGAAGAGTTTGGAGGGGTGAAAACCTTGCATATCAATACGTGTGTGTAGGAGCACACATAACTTAGTGCAATAGGGTAGGAGGAAAATCAGAGTGACGAGGTTGAGGGCACTGAAGGAAAATCGACGACCAAGGAACAATGAGTAATGTAAGTGATATATATATTTTATATTGGCACCCCCATTCTCATAAAATGGTATAAGATAAGACAAATAAAATAAAATAGTTGTATTCAGCCATACCCTCACTAGCATGCGTGCCCAAGGAATTTTTGTAGTCTTCAACTCTGCAGATGGATCAAAATGTAGCTACTTGCTTGCCCACTTAGAGTTGTAGATGCCTCTACCATTGAGCAATATTGAAATTCCCTTGTAGAGCCCCTTTCTCAACCCTACTTGTGATGCTAAGAATTCAAGTGCTATATCAATCTTGGTTCAACATTGTGACACTTAGAAAGTATCAAAATATTGATCTAATGCATACTGTTTGAAGGGTTTACACCCTAGGCTAGTTAATTTGATTAAAATACCCCTAATGGATCCACCAAACTATATAATTGTCCTATAGGTCTTGGGATCAAAATCCATGTCACAAGTAAAACATTGAAGCCACATGATTTCTCCTATATTTGGCCACATAGATAAATACAAGCTCATAAAGTGGTCTCAAAGGACATTTACTGCATTCAATTATTATTTGAAAAATACATTAGTTGGTAGACATAAGTTAAATCCATAAATGTAATATTAAAATATGTTCTACTTTTGAGTATATCACATTTTGTGTATTACTAATCATAAAGCTTAGCATCCATTTATCCACCATACATATATCCACCATATTCAATATACTTTCTATTAATTACCTATTGTTAGGAAAGGTGGTCATAAGGAACTCCATCTTAATCTCAACATAATTTCAAGTATATATGTAGGTAGATCTTTAGTACCAATTAAGAGTTTCTCACCCATCAAATCATAATGAATAAATACCTCATTATAGTTGAATACAAAGTTATCAAGTTTTGTTAACTTTGTGATAGCCAAGTCATGGTAAATTTTATCATGACCCTATTTCTTAGAATAATATACCTTAATAGCTCTTGAGGTTAACCTATACCCTCTTTTACTTGTCATTGATTCAAGACATAATGTCATTTTATTTAACACACAAACTTTGATTATTCTAGTTTAGACAGGTTTGGAGGCATTTTCACACATTTAGATCAAGGAAAACCATAATGAAAATGCCTCTAGAAGTTCATTAAAGATTTGAATATACTTTGAAAAGATAAATACCACAAATCTCAAAGTAGGGAAGCTTGATGATGATAGGTTTCCTTTCATTGACTCAAATCTACATAGTGGGAACATATTAATTGGAAAGGTGAGTTCACAACCATCTAATGCATAATTCAACCTCTAGTTGAAACATATTGAAGAAGGATTGATCAAATTTAGGAACACTTCAAACCTTGGATAGTTTCCCAAACCCTTCCCCTACAAACTTGGGTCATAGGGGAATCCATCAAATTGACAAAACCTGACTTAACAACCACAAATTCACAAGAAAATTGCCCCTGTCAACCCTAGGGCATCACTTCAATGCCAAGTTTCTTGCTTTAATAGAACCCTAAATGCAATGGAATCTATCCTACCATGTTGCACACCAGTTGACCAAGTTACAGTTCCAATATAGTAGGTGGATTGGTGGATGCCATTTGTTTTTAGCCCTCAAACCCTTACAGAGGAAAAATAGGGCAGTCCTTATATTTGATTGTTTTCTCCCACAAAATAGTGATTTAGCACTTGAAAACAAATTTAAATGAAAGGGAACATATATATTTATCTACACCAATGATCTCAAAGAATTTTAAGCTTGTACGGATCCGTACAACACAAAAGAACTTCAAAAAAATAGTAAAAACACTGAAAATTGCTTCAAGAATGTGGTATTTGATATGAAATTCTGGTATCAAATCCTCCAAAAACCTTTTCTTTAGATTTATAAGGATTTTTAAATCATCTCATACCCCAACAACATTAAACCATTACAAACACTTAACAACCCATTATTTTGCAAAATTGCAATTTTGAGAACTTTTAATGTCAACGATTGCAACTTTTTACATTATCAGCTAGATGACTTCCAAGCACCCTAAACACATTGAAAATGGTCTTGTTAGACCTTAATCACCTTGAATACATGACTCCCTACAAGAAAACCTATTCTACCTACTTTGACAATATTTGACCATCATTGACAATTTCTTCACATAATTGATCTTGTTTACAATATGGATCAATGAAACAATAAATGGTCTTTTAGACCTTATTAAAACATCAAAAAACTTTGGAAACCTCCCTAGACACTTCTATGATCAACCTCTAATGCTCCACTTGTGAACATAAGGTGTAGGTGCTCCTGCACCAGAGACTCCCCAATGAGCTATGCCTGTATTGCATGGAGTCATCTTCCATTGATTGTAGAACGTATTATTTACCCCATTCACAAAAAAATAGTATGGTTGCTTGGGCACAAAAGAGGAGAAACTCAAAGAGAGGGTCTTATCAACTCAAATCCTACCATCATACATAATCAAAATGTTGTTGTTTCAAATGGATATGAGCACTAAATTTCACCATTTTAAGATGTTGAAACCTTGTCATAGAGAACTAAAACATTGATGCAACCACTCATCCTACCTTAAAACATACCAAAAATATCCTAGCAATTAGACATAGGAATATTAAAGATGACAAACAATTTTTACTGCCAAAGTATAAAATTATGATGACTTAACCAAGCCTAGTATACAGTCCCTCCCCATTAACCACTTAGACATATGGAGTTTATCAGTGGACAACTAAACCACCTCACACGTGCACCTGAACTATGTCTATTAGTTTTCTAATTTTTCTTTTTCAAGAAAACGTAAACCAAAATATTATGTATGGTGAAACCATTCTTCTACACACTACACAAAATTTCAATGGAAATTTGCATTAAATTTGCGTTAAATGTAAATTTGCTGCTATTTTTAGTCATGTAGGTGTCCAATACACCACTTGGTGGTGTTTCCCTTCAATTTTATTTACTTTAATGAAGATAAAAAGTCCTTTTATTACAATTAGAGAATACATTGGAGGCCTTGGTTGTGTAATTGGTGGACCATAGTCACATTTAACACTCATTACAAAGTTTGGGAGTTAAAACATTAAGTAGAAGTCTAGTAAATCAAATAACTTGGATTAAGAATGTGAGACTATGAGACTAATGATGACTATCATTCATTACATTTTCCCCTCAATTATCATGCGAAAATCCTTGGAACATTTCCATACATTGTTCATATAGGAAAATTCATCACTGAGTCTAAGTTTTTTAGGCTTCCATAGCCTCAACTACTATGAACTGCATCTCCCAATCTCCATGTTTGTGTTAGGTTGTAAAATAATGACATTTTAAAATCACTAATTGCAAGGGAAAATCTCCTTCATAAATTGATTTGATTTGTGATGGACACATTTGTACGGTAGTAACAATAACTTGCAATCTATCAAGACTTGATTACCTTATAACCTGTCAAATTCTAGCAATGAAATGATAGATTAATCATAATGTCACCTTGGGATCACATCACCATGAAAGAACTTCATCCAACATCCTTATGCGTGTAGGTACCACCAAATAGGTATTTGTCAGATCTGTATTCCTTGAGCGAGGGAAATTTAGGAAGAGAAGAGGAAAGTGAGACATGTAGTAGGTCTAAAAGAGGGAGATCAACTAGAGGTCAAAATATTAGAAGAAAATTCCATAAACGCATAATTTTTTCTTGTTGAAGGGGGGTCATGTTCTTATGATGATGAGAGAATAGGCGGCATCGAGGTGCCTTTGAGGTACAAACATCTCTAGAAACAATGGGTACCCAAGGGACTTCCTCCAATAAGCACTAATTTTTGTGTCAACGAGAGGATATATCACATAGCACCATCGTCATTACATTGTTTTGGCCTATTTTGCATGGACGACATAAAGGTTTGTTATGAAAAAATTACTGAATTGATGGAGTTTGTCAGACCCTATTACAATTAAAAATATTGGATGTAGCTGGTTCGATATACACGAAGTATGCATAGGTATGCATTATTAGTAAATTATATACAACTAAAAGATAAGGATCAAATAAATGAGTGGCTATGTACATTAACAAAAGGCCAAAAGAATTAGGGAATATTGTAGGGTTTATAAAAAGTACATGAACTAGGTCAACAAATAAGAAACCCAATTGCATATTTGAGGCACGTGAGGGAAACCGTGTATTCGTATGTGCGATAAATCAATAACTGCAGGGGAAGAGTTGCTAATCGATTACAATTTAAATCACATAGATACAAACACAATTACTATGGGGGTGGTACGTACTATATACAATTTTACCCAACCTCCAATTAATGACTCCAATATACCATTTTATTATTATGTTTTTTTTCGTAAGTCTATTGGTTTCATTTCAGTAATTTTTTTTATATTTAATTTTTGTTACAACGGGACAGTGATTGTATGGGGAAGGCTTCGGCCTAGAGCATAGATTGTGATGCATCTTGAGGTGCATCTACCCAACAAGTTTACCTCATTGTAATTGTAAAAATTAGATATCAGAAAAATGTTTTATTATTTTGTTTTTTCATAAGTTTATTGGGTCAATTTTGATAATATTTTTAATATTCTTGTCACAGTCGACTGATTAGGGAAATGCACCAGCAATAGAGGAGAGAATCCATAGGGAGGTGTAGTCACTATTATGTGATGATGACATCACATATTCTACAAAACCTTTGGATATGATAAGGAAGACCCCAAAAAAATGAAATGAAGAAACCCTTCAGTTGTTATTCATAGTGCCTCAAACAGATGAGATAAGAGAAAGGGTTAAAATATTGATTAAGAGAGTACATAACTTGCAAGTAAGATGTCATGAGATGTTTAATTATAACATAAGTTCACTCATGGTTTTATATTTTGTACTTTTTTATGTCATGAACTAAAATATGTGTTGTTTTTATAGGATTTTTTCAATCCTCATGATGTTGTTGGCCATTCAGGGTACTACAAGTGCTACGTGGGGAGTAGGGGTTGGTATAAGTCTTGATCCTGATCTTCCTGCACATACATTACATCATCTGACCCCATCATTTGTGCCTATATTGTCGACTGAAATGTCAGCAACACATAGCATGCAGACATCAGGTAGTGCACCCTCTGGCAGCGAACACATTCTAGAACATGTGCCAAAACATGTACCTGAGGATGTAGAGGCCACTAGTACTGGTGATGTTTTAGTAGCATTTCCTGGATCTTCCTATATACTAGTATAGGAACATTTCCGGTCACATTTGTGGTGACCGAGGATTTTGTTACCATAAAGATAGAGAAGGTCCCAAGTACTTTAAAATGTTTTAATTATTATTATATATAATCCAATTGAAATTTACTTATTGATCACTCTTTTTAGACTAATGATTTCATGATAATTTTGTAGGAAATGATGATTTTTATAAACATCTAAATGATATTATATTGTAGATCTTCGGGCCCACCATACGTACACAGCGGAATGCCCAAAATCAAGATTTAAAATATGAGCTCATTAACCATTTAGTTGTGCTACTTGGTTATACCACATTCAACCGAACCAAGGTCCTTAAGAAAGTTGGTACCTATCTAAAGTATGTGAGGGACCAATATAGGTCACATTTAGAGAAGAAAAAAAGGTACAAGCATTCCCCTATGATTCCAAAGAGGGAGTGGAAGGACCTGGTCTTGGATGGAAAGGAGAATTCTAAAATGAAAAAAGGAAAGACACAACCAGGCCAAGGAAGGTATGTGATACTATCAACAATGTAATTATATACTGATTACTCTTTCTTTTTACATAATGTAACATATTTCAAACTTTTCATAGGCTGCCCGACACATCGAATGCAACAAAGGAAAGACTAGAAAAACACGAGAAACACAAACTTGGCTCTAGTGGTTATATGAAATTAGCCACACGAATTGTAAGTATCAATAAATGGAATATTGCATCCAAATAATAAATTGCAAGCAATTTTGGTTTTATCACACCATAGAAGCAAAATTCATGATCTTATGCAAAACTGCAGGGCTCCGAATTCAATAGAGTGCCCATAGAAGAGGACTTGAATATTGCCTTCCAACAAGGCTATGGAGCCCTGGCTAAATTCCTAAGACTCTTGACTGGGAAAACACAAGCTTCCACTACATCTGACACGTAGGTAAATAAACTCAATGAATTTTATTTAAAATTGAATACTTGTGAAATTTATTCAGTATTAATTTCCACCGTAAATTAATTATGTGCCTATTTATTTTAAATAGGAAAGAAATGATAATAATGCACATGAAATTGGAATGCAGCTTGGTGAGGGTGGAGGAAAACCTATAGATGGTCATGGTGTGCATATCGGTACTGGATGTATTCATGTGCTATAGACAACATTGTATGAATTAATACAATTAAACATCTTTAATTGTATTTGGTGTATTAATTAATGTAACCTTTTGTGTTTTAACTTTAGAGCATGTAGAGCATGATCAACATGTTAAGAATGATCAGGCTAGACAAGATTAGGAACATGATGTGGCCCCATCAGGTAAAGAGGACCACTCTAGTGTTCTTTTAAACATATTTAATTGCAATTGGTGTATTAATTAATGTAACCTTTCGTGTTTCAACTCCAGATCAAGATTTAGAAGGTGTTCAACATGTTAAGCATGAGGCTATAAGACAGGATCAAGAACATGATGTGGCCCCATTAGATAAAGAGTATCACTCTAATGTTATTTTAATTAATGAAATACTTGTAACAATAATAATAAAACATATCAATTTAAAATTGCTTCGCTATTGCAGCAAAACCCACCTTGCAATGACATCCATGTCGTGAGTACACAAATAGTCATACATTAAGATCACGAGTAGAGCTCAGAATTCAATGAAGGGGGGAAAGATGATTTAGAAAATGATACTCCACTTCAACTTTTTTTAGTTGCAAAAAAGAAACAAAAAAAAAGTGATTGTAATCATATTACGACAACCATATTTTTGATAATATGTAAAAATTGAAAGAATGAATGTTATATGTTAATGAATGAATGTGAATATATTAATGAATGAATGCTATATGCTAATGAATGAATTTTATATGTTATTAATAGATGAATGAATGAATTTTATATGTTATTAATGGATGAATGAATGAATGTGATATGTTATTAATGGATGAATGAATGAATGTGAATATGTTAATGAATGATTGTTATATGTTAATGAATGAATGTTATATGTTATTAATGCAGGATGAATGAATGAATACTATATGTTAATGAATGAATTTTATATGTTATTAATGCAGGATGAATGAATGAATGTTATGTGTTATTAATGGATGAATGAATGATTAATGTTATATGATTAGATATACGGAATTGAGAGTGACGTGAGGGGGGGGGAGGGGCCAAAATGAGCTTCCACCTTCACATGGTTGGCCCTGTTAAGTAGAGAATATTAAAATATTCTTGAAAGAAAGAGAAGCTCAATAAGGTAATGCACTTTTCAATATAAGAAATGCATCGTTTGAAGCATCAAACCAATATGCAAAGATGAAAGAAAGTCCTAAATTTTCACTATGGTGGCAGAAAAATGATTCTTTATACTTGATGCCTTCATTTTCCAAGCCTATTTCTCATACTTTGCATAGCTCTGCCATGTTTTTGGATGTGATATGTCTCCTACATAAAAAACATGTACCAGTTTACGACCTTCAATCCAACTACATCCAAGTATATTTTTAATTCCTCTATCTTTCATCAATCTCTTTACTATTTGAACCTCATATAGATGTTTTAGATGAAGAACCCATTATTGTGAAATGTGCCTCTAGTTGAGTAAAGTGAATCCATACTCTGCATCATAATTTGAAGTTGTTTCCATTCCAATGTTCTGAGTTTAGTTTGTTTGTATGGATTTGTATGAATACCACATTGTGTTGTGTGTGGATTTGGTTTCAAAGCTCTGTTTCTTTTGTTTTTAGTGGTGACATAACTCTAAAATTTGACTTTTGTGCATAACAGGTTAGTGGAGAAATTGACAATTCTGAAGGATTTAGAGGCTTGATTGAGATAGATACATGGATATTCGGATCTTTTTGTTGATGGGAGGCTTCCACTTAACCATGAAATTTTGTACCATTTGTAGGTATGCAAAAATTTCTCTACTTACATTCATTCAAGAGGCTAGATCACTTATCTTTTGTCATATGGTTGGATTAATGTGGCATACAATGTCAATGTGGGATATAGTTTTTTTAATATTTTCAAGCTATGCATAGTTTAGAATGAATAGAGGGTGAAAAGGGGAATGTAAGTTAAAACAATCATCATTAACAATCATTATTTATACTATGTTATATTTGTTCATTATTCCTAAAATTGTTAAACATACAAACTAGGAAGAGAACTCTATTCAATACATGAGTATGTACTACATATATTGTTGTATCCAAGCCTTATGATCTTGGATATATCTAGGAAGGCCCAAGAAAGGAGTTGCATGTATATAAGTAGTTGATTGGATGTCTGAGAAGTTTTGGAAGAATAACATTAAATTTTGTTTGGTGCTTGCATTTTTCCCTAAGTTTATTGTTTAGAGCTCAATATGATCATAAATATGATTATTCCATGTTGATTTTTATCCCAAATGCTTTGTTAGCTATTATAACTTCTTGTATACTTTGGTTATTCATTGAATTTAATATAATTTATCCATCTCTCTATGTCTTTTGGTTCAATAAATACTTTTCTCTTTCTTATCTAGATTTTCTCTTGTTGGCTTGAGTGAGATGTAGAATGCTTGAATTGAACGTTTTCTATCACAAACACCCACATATATTTTGAATTCCATATTGACTCTATGGGGACATGTCTGCTTGAGCATTTGTTATTTTTTATACATGTTGAGGTGAAACTGAAGGTTAAGAAGGTTTAGGGAACTGGGTTATGATAGTCTCTTTCTTATTCTTTGCCTTTGTTCATATGTTTTGTACTGATTTTTAGGAACTTGAAGAAGAGGAGAAGCACCCACCTGACCTCCCAAACCTTAAGAGGAGAATAAAATAGGGTAATATTTTAATATTGATTGTTGCTGCATTGTTTTCAAGATTACAAGGCATCACTTGTTTCATCTATTTGGACTATGTTTGATAGTGTTCATTAATGATACATATCGATCCTTTCTCTATCAGTTGTTAGAATTCTATCCAATTTCAAAGCTTTAAGGAAAAAGGGTCTGGTCAGAAGGACTATACTGAGTGGCTTGTTGCAGATTTGTCTATATATTATGTCTACAATGACTATTTCATCTAGACCTTCCTTGAGGTTGAAGCCTGAATTTTTGGATTTTTTTTGTTATTATCTATTCTAGTGCTTTGTTTGATTGCCATTTTAGCACTTTGTTTGCAGCTTAGTGAATTTTAGAATAAAGTTAAATGAGGTGGTATTGTACTGAATGACTATAAATTATGGTCTCCAAACTTCAGATGTTCCTTGTTGCTGAAGCAGTAGAAATTATTGAAGCAAATGAAGCTCCTCTGCCTACATGCCTCCAAACCAACACTTTAAAGGTTAGTAGCTGGAATAGCCAATTATAGTTGAATAAAATACTTATTGCTCACTCAAGTAACCGAGCATCTATTTTTGGATGATATTTTCCTACATTGATTTGCCTAAAACAAACACAGGAAGCATGCATGAAAAATATACCAATTTTCCTAAAACAAATGTAGGGAATATTCACAAAAGATATCCTCATGTACATAAAGAAAATGCAGGAAGTACCCATGAGAGATGTGTTGATAAACACAAAAAACACACCATGACCCTGAACACCTATAGGTACTGCTACAACAAAGTGGAACACAAAATATTACTTCATATCAACTTCACTGCTCTATGAGTAAACTTACGAATAAAATTCAAGGAAGGATATCCAAATTTCTCCTCACATTTTACAACTTACTATTTTCTAGAGCTCCCTCAAAGATCGAACCAAATCCAACTTTCTTCTCACACTTTAAATCTTTCTGCATTCTCAAGTTTCTTCAAAGATTGAAGTAAATATTGCGCACTGTCACCCGTATTCATCAAATCACTATGGGTATGTGTAGGATCATGATGGGCCAAAAGTGGTGATATGTAAGTGATATGATGGCCCATGTGGTTGATGACTTTCATTTTATCCAAAATTGATGAAATGAAAAGGGTTTTTAAAGGAGATTCTTAGCTTTCCACCAATATAAATTATGCTTTACTTTGAATTTAATAAATAATTATTATTCATTTTCTATTTGAATTAGGACAAAAGTCCTAATTGATAGGTTGATTGAAAAAAATCTATAGCTTTCAAAGGGTATCACATTTTTTGAATCTGAAACATGCATCACATTTTGTGCTTCACATACTATAGGATTAAAAAAATTTAAAAAATTCATGAAGTTTTGACCAAGTTTTTGAAAAGTTAAGAAGCATTTACAGAGTGTTGTACCCTTCACAAAGGGCCCTGTTGTGCCTGTTGCACACATGCCACATTTTCTCTTCCATCTTTTGCTTGCCAAATCCTTTTTGTTTTCCTTGTTTTGCATGCCCAGTTTTGCACCCTAAAAGGTCAACATATTCTCAAAAGTCACATTTTAAGTTTGACCAAACTTGGCCCCATTGAAAATGTGAAAATCTTAAGCCTTTTTGGGTTTCCATTATCTATCAGCCTCTCTGATGTCTGTGGCCCCTCTCGAGCCTGGAACCTTGGGTTTCCCCCTTCGGGTTTCCGTTTCGGCTTTTCCATTGCTGATGGCTGGCGTCCGACGTCTTTCTGGCCTATCAAGCCCAACCTGTCAAGGTTCCCTTCCCGGGTTTCCTCTTGGACTTCATGATTCCAAATGGCCACTAGCTTCCGTCTTCTCGGACATCGGACCCCAATTTTTCTTCCGCCATTTGACTTAACTTTTCATAGATTCTAAAATGATCGTGGCTAGACGTCTTTCTAGCCACCGAACTCTAGATCACCCACCGCCGCTCTGAAAATTTGAATTCACCAACTCAACCTATCACTGTACGGGACATTTAATTGCAGAATTAATTACATTTGGGGCTATATAAACATGTTTTTACCTATCATTTTCACATGACAGTGAAATTTTGAAAGCTCAGCACTGCCCCAGCATTCTCCACCTCCGCGCCCGAACCCCCACTTTGCTATTCTTCGTGAATTCAACATTGAGCTTCTCTAGGAATTGAAGGTAGGTTTTCCACCACCCCTCCTTTCTATCTTTTCAAAGAATTTAAACTTAAAGTCAAGTAAAGGGAAAAATGAATTCAAAAACTTGGTAGTGTAGTGCGCCTAGCTCAAAAACCACTAGTTAAAATCAATGAACACCGCCTAAAATCATCAGAATTTAGATTTGGAACCTGACCTTTCCATCGTTGTTCTTCAAAATAGGCAACCACCTTCCTCGGGCCTGGACTTGTCTGTGGCCGTTACACAAATTTGAACTTAGAAAATCGACTATGACCGAACTTGCCCCGGGTCCCAGCCTCCGAACTTCCCCTCTCGAGTTTCTGTTGTGCCTTCATTGTTCCAAACGGCCTTCCTCGAGCATCTTGCCAACCCTCGGACCCCGGGCACGTGATGTCTGTCTCAAAATTGCAAAGAAAAATCAATGTCCAACATACCCTCAGACTCCGGTGTTCGGATTTCCGTCTCCGGATTTTCATGTCCATTTTGCCATCATCAAGCAACGGACTTTGTCCATCTTTCTGGAACCTGAACCCCGACTCTGCAAATTCTGTGGCAAACCGACAGAAAAACCAAATTCCCTTTGGACTTCCGACTCTGAAATTCCATCTTCAAGATTCTGTTCTGGTTTCACCATTCCAAATGGCCAAACCTGGCCATCTTTTCGGCCTCTAGGCCCTGACCTTTGGTTCACCGCTGGGCTTTCCTAACTGATAAATCTGTCTCTAGGGATTATGCTCCGGACTTCCATCCCCGGATTGCCACCTGCATTTTGCCATTTTGCACGGCTGTCCCGTGATAGCTTCTCGATAATGGCAACCCGAACTCTGGAACCTGACACCTAGAGTGTTGTCTTCCCTACATTGTTCCAAATGGCCTTCTTGGAGCTGAAGCCCAAACGCCTAAATGAGAGCTTGGATAACCTCCAAATCGAAATCAATCTTTGACCCACTTCCTAAAATTTTGTCTTCTTTCACACCAGCCCTTCATTGATCAAATCCATGACTAGAAAAGTCATTTGGAGTTCCATGCCTCGTTTGCCCTTCCAAACTTCATTCTGCCAAGGGAATTCCGACCCTGGGATCTCAGATTGCCTATTTTGTTTCCTAATGATCTTTTATCAAGTGTTAGACATTTATCAAATGTGAATGATGATTCTGGAGCTAATGTTGATGTGTAGGGATTTATCCAAGGCCGCTTTTCCATGCTTAATGTTACTGATTCACGTCTCTTTGTGTAGGATTTATGGAATCCGGTGTAGAAACCTCTGGTGCCACTAAGGAAAAGGGAAAGGGAACTTCCAAGGCACCTCGAGGCAAGGAGGACAAGGATCAGATGAATTTCAAATTCCAGGGGGTGTCATTGCACTCTAGAATCACCACTCTTTAGAGAGATGTCAAAGATACCAATATCAGGCATGTCGATATTGATGAATTCACATGGAGGGTCAGGGTGAACCCTAAAAATGGAAAATGCAAAACTAATCAAGAGCAGTAGACTTGCTAAGGCTACAGGCTTCCTGCCAGCTTTGGTGGCTCCTGAGCTGGAAATGGCATGCCGGGAAGCATATCAACCCCGGACTAGAACCATAGTGGATAGAGATGGAAACATCCTTGTGGATATGTCCCCTCTTGGGATAACTACAACCATCCACATCCCCACCTTTGAAATTATGGAGACATCGACTATGGAAGAATGCAAGGTGTTATGGGATTGAGATCCTATGAGGTGCAAGAAGTTGATTAATCAATAGTGGATGAAGGATAAGCGGGCCAATGTTGGCAAGGTCCCACAGGAGCTCTTCCACAATGATTTCTTCAAGGATTACCATTACCTCATCACCTTACTAAGTAGAGTAATGGGTCTTCCTACTACGGGATTCTTCCAGGAGTGGATGTTATACTTTGTGAAGCAAATCCTCCGTGGTGACGTTTCCCTTGATTGGGGAGAAACAATCAAAAATTGCTTCCATGAGCAATTTGTCAAAGTGAAGAAGACCTCTCAGTTCTACATGATGTCCTACCTAGTTTATTCACTTGCCAACTGGTAGCATTATCATGGACTCAACATGATTCCCAATGAGGCACCAAGGAGGGATCTCAAACCTTATGACAGATACCCTCAGTTGTAATACAAAAACTTCAAGAGGGATTACTGCAAAGTGAATGATGCCTTCATTGCCTACATCGTCCGATTGCTTGAAGGATATTTTCAGAGAAGAGTATCCCATAATGCCAAGGCCCTCCATAGGCAGTACACCTTCTTATACATACAATTCCCCAAGTTCACATATATTCGCGCCCAAGGATTCATGAAAAGGTGAAACAAGTTGCCCCGGTACCCCAATGACCGGATCATACTATTAGAGCTGACCTGGTAGCTATGACACATTCATAATATCCTAAGCACCAAACGTATGGAAGGGACACCTTACCCTATTATCCTTGGCCAGAGGATGTATAAGATCCATACCTCCTAATGTGCAAGGAATTCATAAAAGGAGCTGGCTGAGTACCACTTCTGGTAGTATACAGCTTAGCCGCGAATGGAACCATATGGTAATATCAAAAAGGCACTAGGACCCGAATATTCCCACCTCCACAATGTTGAGGATTTTTGGGCCAACATCAAGGATGATCTTGAGGTGTAGTTGTGACACTACATGCACATGACTACCCTCTATGTGCGAAGAGTGAACTTGTGCCCGGTTTCAGACCAACTTGAAGAAGATGAGAGCATGGTGATCGACCTAGGATATAGTGTCATCACCAACTTGCCACTGCCTATGATTTATTGGGATGAGCTAGAGGTTGATAACCTTGACATACTCACCAAGCCTGTGGAAATTTTAACGAAGGCATGGATCAACAAGCAAGTGGCATGACTGAAGCAACAGGGAGTCACCTTAACATTCAAGGGACTCGAAAGTGATCCAAGTGGCTCTAATGGTGGGGTGTCTGCTATGACAATTGGGGATACTTCCAAATCCCCACCATCTGTCAAAATGAAAAAGAGAAATGAAGCTAGTAAGGAGGGGCCTAACCCAAAGGTTTACGCTCAAAAGGCTTTGGAGGGAGAGCCTTCCAAGAAGAAAAAGAGAACGGTTGGGGTTGTTGAGATGCCAATCATACTTGAAGATCCACTGCTCAAGGGTAGAGAGGAAGATTCTGACCCACCAAGGTCTCCATCTGCTGCAATTACTTCTGCTATTACCACTATCTCGCATACTTTGCTTGCAGTTTCCCTCTTCCTCCTTGCCTGCGGTGGACATCTCTATCCACCTTGCCTCAACTTCTCTAATCACGCAGGTCATATCGATGGATTTTTCCTCTGCCACAACCTCGCCAGTCTCTTCTTCTTCTATGTCTCCTTCCCTTCCATCCGCTTTCATTGCTACAATCCTTTCCCTTAGTCTCCCAAAATCCTTCATAGAATACATGTAGAATGTGCCATCCAAGCTTTCGAGGATGCTTATGAATCCAATAGTACAAGTTGCAATAGTCTAGGCCATGGCTAATGCTCCATCTCTTCCTCCCCCAACCGAACCACCAAGAATGGAGGCAAAAATGAAGATATCTGATGAGCTCGGGCGACAGTAGCTAGAGGCTACAAAGGGGCCCAAAGATGAGGAATTTGAATATCATGAGCATCCAATGTTTGAGCGTTGAGAGATCAATGAAGTGGCATATGAATCCTCTAGCAAAAGCAATGAGGAGATGGGCACTAAATTAATATAGGAAACACATGATCCATAGCTCGACGCTGAATGGAGCAAGCAACTTAAGGAAATTGAGGATAAAGAAGTTGAAGATTGGCTTACGGTTGAAGAAGAAGTTGTTGCTCCAGAGACTGATGCCAGCAGGTCTCTAGTTGAAGGACATGATCAAACTCTAGAGCATGAAGAGACATCCCCCCATGTGGATGAACAAGGAGAGAGGCCCAGGGAACATGAACGTGATCAAGATGAAGAGGAGAAGGCTGTTGAATAGGAAGATCCCTCCAACAAGAAGTTGCCCAAGTCTCCTGCCAAATGTGTGATGCTTGCACAGGACTCCAATGAGGAGAAGGAGGATGCAGGGACTGAGAAGGAGGCCTTTGTTGTTAGAACCATTGAACTTGGGGCAGAGGGTAGAAAGGACTGATGTGAATCACCTAAGGAGGGGCCTCAAATGCTCGATTGGCTTGGGAATCAACTTAGGCAAAAGACTCCCACCCTAAAGGATCCTAAGGCAAGGCTAGAAGCCATACTGGATAGAGCATAGATAAGCACCAAGAAAGAGAAAAGGCCAAAGATCATATCAAAGGTAACCATGGATGCCTCCGAGTCTAGGGAAGTACAGATAATAGCGCCAGTGGTTGGAGAACAAGGAATAACCTATAACGTCTCCACCATCAACTTGGGGGTGGCCACAAGGGAGAAAAAGGTTGACCACCTCAAGGAATCGGTCACCACGATGGTGCACATTATCCAGTAGGATAAGGTTTCAAAGGAAGAACTCAAAGCACAGGTGGCTGATCTGATAGCCTATATTCAACAGTGGTCATCCCCGGATGAGCAGCCCACCACATCATTGACCCCACCATAATTGTTTTCTCAAGAGTAGATCAATAAGTTGGAAATGAGAAGGAACTTGGATAAGACTATGGAAAATTGGTTCTAGCAAGTCTTAGACATGGGAAACATAGGTATCAACTTGGTTGTCTGTATGACAAATAAGTTCTTGGAAGTGTAGAGAACTCTTGAGGGCACAAGGCAGGTCTACGAAGAATTCCCAAGGAATTACAAAGCAGCCTACCTAAAAATTGAGGCCATACTCGCATTGCCAAGCGAGATTTGGGAGAAGAACCTTGCCCTCAAAGATGATGACCACTAGTTAGTGGATATATGGAAATGATATTTTGATCATCGAAGTGGAAAGTTGGAGCATATCCTGGAACAGGTAGTTTCGGATATCGAATGGGCCAAGGAGGCCAGGGAATATTGCGTCTGGTACCTTGAGCTAATGATGGGGTACGAGTCGCCCACTGTTGAAATTAATCCAGAGAGCATAAAGCCCCACTTCTTGAAGAACATGAAAGATGGGATGTTGGCTAAAGTCACCACAGATTTTATGAGTATTGCTGCTCGAGCCTTCTCCCAGTCTGAGCTTTTTAGAAGTAATGCTACCAAATACGATTACACTGGAAGAAGCTCATTAACAACTCCCAAGAATGGAGCTACCAAGTGCTACGATCGGATATCATGGAGGTGGAAAAGCTTCAACCAATGATCTTGAGCTTCGTGGAGTATGCATCTTTGAAGAAGCACGAAGGCAACCCTATCATCGATGAAGAGTTCGTAAAAGAGTAGCTGGAGCACAGGGCAAATAGCAAAAGGAAAAAACTACTACAATGATGTCACTAGATGAAAAAATGGGGAAAAGATAAAAATTATTTTAAAAATATAATATATTTGGGGGTAGGTGAAACCCTAGTGTAAAGTGAATCTTGGCCACACAATAGAATTGAATCTTGGCCACTTGTTTTTCTTTTAGAAACCAATAAATAGGACTCTCCTCCTCTCATTTTAAAGAGAGTTGAGTTGTTGTAAAGGCATGCTAAAAATTTTTTAATAGAAATACATTGACTTGGTGCATTTCTGAATTTCTTCCCATGTTGCATGATTCTTCTCCCATTAGCTAAAACTTTACTTCAAGTTATTTTTCTGTTCTAGTTTCCTTTAGTTAGCTTTAGTGGGTTTAGTATGTTGTCTTTGGTTATGAAGCTTTCTACTATGTGTATGCTTTCCTTGTTCATACTTTTGGTCATTTTCTACTAGTAAGTGACTATGCAAAGTTAGCCTGGACTATAATTTCATAGCTGCTCTTTAAAATTTGTCTTTGTTCACATTTACATGGCGAATGAATGATGAATATCTGCAGTCCTTAGAAGATAGCATAGATTTCATGACATTGTGAGAATTCAGATTTAGTGAAATCCTATTTAAGGGAACTGTCTACAGTAGGAACCTCCATGATCACTATTCATCGATAGTTGCAGGTCCAGGAACCATCCTTCTTCTTTGCCTCTTTTTCCCTTTTTTTAGAAACAACCTATGCTAAGGTTCATTGCACATTGTAAAGGAAAATATGATGAAACAATGGAGTCCAAGACTATTGTCTAACCTTGCAACAAAGTGCAGTAATTTCATATTTGAAGAAGTCCATTCATTGACCCAATTCTCCTACAACTTTAACTCACGTAAGACTGCCTTGTGATTCCAGCAAATAACATCAAACAACTGATATATTCCAAGCATCGTCATGACCTAACATCTGAGAGACCTTGGGATAGTGTTATGCAATTTTATTGTGGAAGATTGTCTTTCAAGAGAGGTAATGCACTTACGTATTACCTGTGTTGTGAAGTGCATAAAAATACCATCAATAGGCCCAAAGGGCCAAAGGATAACATAGTTCAAAATAGAATTTGAACTATAGGAACAAACATAAACAACTGATAGACAACTATGTAAATACAAAGGAAAGAAACATTTACAAGATGTTGTACCCTTCACATAGGGCCCAAAGGCCAAAAGAAAACAATGTTCAGGCATAACTTGAACTAGAGGAACAACCAGAAACAACTGACAGAAAAACTATAGAAAACAAAGGAATTAAGCAAACCAAAAAACATAGGGGTCAAGGATGGCTCCATGAGTCTAGGGCTGGGAATCAACAACAGATTGGGGGAGACCTTTCTTCTTCCGCAGGACAACCAACTAGGGAGGCTCAGAAATAGGCAATGGGGAAGGAGAGAGAAGTGGCTCCACCCTAGACACCACAAGAGAGGAGCCACCAAGCAACAATGGAGACAATAGTGGAGGAACAAAGATCGAATCAACCAAAGGAATGATAGAGGCGTTCAACAAAGGGTAGACCAAAACAAACAGAGCAGTGACAACAGAAGTTGAAGTTTGGTCGAGCACAGTCAAATCAGTGTCAACAGATCAGTCCAAAAGTTGTTCCACAGTAGGGATGTTTGGGAGAGGAGCATAAACATGTTCGTCATCCTAAGCAAAATCCAAAGGAGATCCCACCATGAGGTGGTCCAAGAGAGTGCCCTTCCACCAAGTCGCAACACCCTTGTGGCAATCATGAGGATAGGAAAAGGCCAAATGACCCACAGAAAAACATCTGCTACACCAAAAGGAGAGACCCTCATAGTCAAAGAGTTGCTTCCAAGGTCTGTCCACCAATAAAATGACATCCCCATGGAGAGGTTTGGAGATGTCCAAATGAACCAGCACCCGAGCGGTCATAGTGTGTCCAAACTAGAGAGGAAGGTTAGGAAGATGGACCCAAACCAGTCTGGTGTTCAACAACTCTGTAAGGGGGTTGAAAGAATGAGACCAAGGCCTAATGGATAGAGAATGGATACCCCACATCCACCTCTTGTACAAAACACAATTTCATTCAAGAGGGGAGGCAAAGGTAGCAATAAAGAAGCCCCTAGCGCTAGGGTAGAGCTCGATTTCCCCAACCACCAAAGGCTTCTAGGAAAGCGACACCCAATCGTGGAGATCCAGGAGGGAGGGCCATAGGCCATTGAATCTACAAACCACACCCATTTTCAAATAATATTCTTCATTTTCAACGATCTCTGGACCACAAACAACCACAGGGGAATCTTGGGTGCAAGGTAGAGACCTATGAACAAGAGATGGAGGACAAGAACCCCCCCTAGTAGCATCAAAAAATATAGCCTTTCCTACATCAACAATAGGAGGAACCAACCGATGGGCAGGAGAAGATCCTGCAAGCCCACCAACATGCTCAGCCACAGGCACCAGGCCAGAGGATCCCATAACGGGGGAGAGACTGGGGATAGGTACCGGGGAAGAGGAGCCCCCAATGGGAGGGAGACCAAGGATCATGCCACAAAAATAACCATCTTCACCAGGCACGAAAGGGGTTGCAGAGTGTGGAGCCACAATAGATTGCGGAGCACCATAGGATGAAACAAGAACAATGCCCCCATCGCACGCACCTAGAGCAGAACCCCCGTCCACATCCCCAACCGGAAGCATGCAGACACTAGTCATAGCCTTCCCAACATTAGCCCATTGCAGAATAGACTTTCTCTTGCCCATGCACATTTTTGAAAAATTCTTCACCTAATAAGTTTTGACCAAGTTAAGGTGGTCAGACGTACAAGTTTTTATATTTTTAAAAATTTGTAATAAAAAAATCATAATTAATTATTTACTCGAAAAAAATTTACAAAAAGGTATGCATCACATTGTAACATAAGTCTTCTACTTATATCTAAAATCTTATAAAAAAATATTATCATTTTATTGTGGTTAGGGTGGTCAGACAGATACCTACTTCTTATTTTTTCCCTGAAATTTAAGTACTACTGCATTGAAATTTCAAATTTTCACCAAATAGATTTTTTAAAAATAAAAATAAACCTAGTAGTTTAGAAACTACATTCAATTTTCAACATATTCTATTCTTACATATTTTTGAAATAATATATTTAACTTACTCAATTTTTTATGTCAAGTTGCCTAACTCTGATTTTTTTGAATTTTATTGCCACTTAAGGTCCTGTTTTCTCCATGATGATTCCACACATGCCCCTATGCATTGTTGATCTTTCATCTCATAGTCCATTTTATTGATACTCTGATAATTTTTTTTAATTGTTAAGACCATCATTTATTTATTATTGATTGTCTTTTAAATAATTTTCTATGTCTCATGATTTGGCATCTTCTTGAAGACTCTAAACTCTTTCCATCATTTCTCACTTGGTGAGGGGATTGCCACTGTACTTGTTTGAAATTCTTGTGGACTGTCATCCTTCGAATCTAACCTTTACATGACTATCTTTTACTTCCCTTAGTTGATAGTCCTTCTAGGTGAGTGCCCTTTATATGTATGGTGATTGTCTTCTTTGAGCAATCGATTTGAGTGTCATTTGAATATCGACATTTTCTCTTTCATGCCTACTAGGTCCGTGCTCTACTCCTCTTTTGTGCCCACTAACCTCATACATTTAATATGACAATAATTTAGTGCTCTTGAGGTTTTTCATCATGATTCATAGTCAAAAGGGTATGTGTAGGATCATCATGGAAAAAACAGGCCCTTAAGTGGTAATAAAAAGACAAAAAGTCAGAGTTAGAAAACTTGATGTAAAAATTTGAATAAGTTATCTATATTATTTGAAAAAAATGTAAAAATAAAATATGTAGCAAATTGAATGTAGTTTCTAAACTACTAGACCTATATTTAAAAAATAAAAATCTATTTGGTAAAAATTTGAAATTTCAATGTAGTAGTATTTAAATTTTAGGGTAAAAATAAGAAGTAGGTCTTTGTCTGACCAACCTAACCACAATAAAATGATAATATTTTTTTATAATATTTTAGATATAAGTAGAAGACTGATGTCCCAATGTGATGCATATTTTTTATTATTTTTTTCCAAGTAAATAATTAATTATGATTTTTTTATTACAACTTTTAAAAAATATAAAAGCTCGTTCGTCTAACCACCTTAACTTGGTCAAAATTTCATGAAAGTCATTTTTTTTTTTTACCCTATAGTATGCAAAGCATAGAATGTGATGCATATTTTGGATTCAAAAAATGTGATACTGTTTGAAAGTTATAGATGTTTTTCAATCAGCCTATCAATTAGGACTTTATTCGTAATTCTAATAGAAAATGAATAATAATTATTTATTAAATTCAAAGTAAAGCATAATTTATATTGGTGAAAAGCTGAGAATCTCCTCTAAAAACCCTTTTCATTTCATGAATTTTGGATTAAAAAAAAGTCGTCAGCCACATGGGTTATGGCTTACATATCGCCAGTTTTTGGCCCATCATGATCCTGCACATACCCAAAACCTTTATAACACAGTCATAAAGAGACCTATTGGGAACAAAACATAGTCATAACTTATAGTCATTAATCACTGTCCAAAGTCAGTATAACTATCCTTTCAACTTCACAAGGTCATTGCCATTTAAATTTTCTAAAATGACTATCTCTTGAAGACATTTATGACTATCCTAGGTTTTATTCATGGTGTTTGATATTTTTTGCACCCTCATTACTATCATTTCCCTTGTGAAAATAATCTTTTGTTAGTTGATTGCCATTATTTTTCCTTGAGATTTGACCCCTTTTTGATATCTCATCAAAACTCTATATCTTTAGTATTCCTCCATAGCACTGCCCATCTATTACATCATACATTGTGTATTGATTCTTCCTCATGAATATCAATGAACATGACTTTCCACAAAAAACATCATGCTCTATGATCTATTTTCTTGCATTTGTTCTCTCAGCGTTGTTCCTTTTGTATGTCATTGTGCATAAGACTGCCTTTAAAATTCA